>OY728127.1:1320348861-1320983861 GCA_963277665.1 Viscum album | reverse complement strand
GGGGGGAATTGGGTGTGGGAGTGGGAAAGCCTTGCAACTAACAAATGGTGATCTCCTGAGCCCCCTCCACACAAGTTCAAAACTCTTGGTGGCACCCCACCTCTCCCCCACCCCCTATCGCTCATTCATCTCATGTAACTCCTAGGATTTGAACTCATATCCTCTTGGTTCAAAATGAACACCGATCACCACTGCAGCAACCTGTTTTTTCAATATTTTTTGATATGTTTATTTATTTGTATATATTTACATGCATATATTTCATATAATTATTCACATGAATATATATTTTCATATAAGTGTATATATTTATATAATTGTATATATTCATATAATTATTTTTAAATACATTTATAAAATATGTTTGTGTTTGTGTGTTTATTTATATATACATATGTGTGTCACTACTATAGATAGTGCTTTTAAAAGTGCTTGAAAATGATTTTAACAGCGCTATAAAAGTGTTGTTAATCTCATTGGAGATAAAGGGGGGTCCCCTTTAATAGCGTTAAAAAAGAGCTGATAAAGGGTGTCCTTTATCAGTGCTAAAAAAGCATTGATGAAGCCACCCCTCTTTATCAATGCTATTTTAGCATGAATAAAGGAAAATTTTTATCAGTGTTCAAAATAGAACTGATAAAGTGGGACATTATCAGTGCTCTATATAGTGCTGATAAACACCTAGTTGCATGTGATGTGTTGTTTATATAACATCACACCCATAAGAACTTGCACAGTAAACACACACACCACCTGAACAGCATATAATAGAACAAAGCAACACACACAAGGGTTTTTAAAACAGTGCTCTATACATTTCAAACAATGTTTTATATTATTTCATTTACAATTATCCAACAAACAGTTAAAAACATTAATGTTTCATCCTTTGACATCTATAATACCCTCTCAAAAATGTCTTCCCATGGTATTAGTTGCCAAAAAAATCATCCCAAGTCAAGAAAAAGGTTCCACCTATATAAGAAAACAAATATTATGTTGGTAATACTATAAAGAAATAAATTAAACATTAATATGAAAGAATACGTTAATAAAATGTTAGTTTATATAAAAAAGACACATTTGGAGTTATACAGGTCACACCATGTGCCATACTGAGGTGGGATTGATTTCTACATGTCTCAAATGAGTTATGGATTGTTTTCCTAAAATATCAAAACAATCCAAATGGGTTTTCATGGTTTTGAGTATGTCCCTTTTTTTACCAAAAATTAATATCAAATTTAAGTGACATATTAGGATTTATATCGGTCACATCATTCATTTGATTATGTTTTTTTTTATTCTTACACATCACAAATGAATCATGGATAATTTTTCTAAAGTATCAAAATAATCGAAATGGTTTTTCTTGGTTTTTAGTATGAAAGTTTTATTTTTTTACTAAAATATCATTTCAAACTAAAAACATCCATTTTGAATCATGCCAGTCGCATTGTGTGTTTGTTTGAGGTGAGACTACTTCTTACACATCACAAATGACTTAAAAATAACTCTCCTAAATTATGAAGACAATCGTAGGGTTTTTTCTTATTTTTTGGTGAGTGAATCTTTTTAGCTAAAATGCCAATTTTAAATATATAGTGAAAAAATTTAGTCATACTGGTCACACAGTGCATCGGATTGAGGTTTGGTTGATTCATACACATCAAAAATGACTCATGGATCATTTTCTTAAAAGTATCAAAACAATCAAAATGTGTTTTCTCAGTTTTCAGTATGTCAATTGTTCTTTTTACTTAAATTAATGTCAATTTTAAATAAAAATGTGTTTGGATTTTTACTGGTCATATTGTTCATTGGATTAAGGTTTTTTTATTCCTAAATGTCACAAATGATTCATGGATCATTGTTCTAAATTATCAAAACAATCCAAATGAATTTTCTCATTTTTCAGTATGTCAGTTGTGTTTTTTTACTAAAATATCATTTCAAACTGGAAACACACTTTTTGAGTCATACCGGTCACATCTTGCATCGATTTGATGTGATAATACTTCATACACATCCTAAAGGACCTAATAATAATTTTCCTATGTTATGAAGAAAATCGGAAATAATTTTCTTGGTTTTTAGTGAGTGGAATGTTTTGAGCTAAAATGTAAATTTTAAATAGATATCTAACACTTTTAGTCATACAGGTCACACCGTGCATCCTATTAAGGTGTAGTTTATTCCTACATGTCAAAAATGACTCATGTATTGTTTTCTTAAAGTATCAAAATAATCCGAATGTGTATTCTTAGTTTTCAGTATGTTAGTTGTTCTTTTTACTTAAATTAATGTCAATTTTAAATAAAAAAGACACCTTTGGATTTATATCGGTCACATCCTGCATTTTATTGAGGTGGAGTTGATTATTAAACACCAAAAATGACTCATGGATATTTTTCCTAAATTATCAAAACACTCTAAATGCATTTTCTCAGTTTTAAATATGTCATTTGTCTTTTTTTACGGAAATTAATGTCAATTTTAAATAAAAAGAGACACTTTGAGTCATATCGGTCTCATTGTGCATAGGATTGAGGCTCGGTTGATTCCTACATGTCATAAATGACATGTAGATAAATTTCCTAAAGTATCAAAAAAATATTAATGTGTTTTCTCAGTTTTTAGTATGTCAGTTGTTCTTTTTTACTAAAATATCACTTCATATTGGAAACATGCATTTTGAGTCATATCAGTCGTATCATGCATCAGTTTGACATGAGACTTCTTCACACACATCACAATTAACTTATGAATCATTGTCCAAAATTGTTAAGATAATAAGATTAGGTTTTATAGGTTTTTAGTGAGTGACACATTTTGAGCTAAAATGTCAATTTTAAACTGATAACGGGAATGTTTAGTCATATCAGTCACACCGTTCATTGGATTGAGGTGTGGTTGATTCCTATAGGTCACAAATTACTGATGGATAATTGTACAAATGTATCAAAACAATATGAATGTTTTTTATTAGTTTTCATTATGTCACTTTTTCTTTTTTGAAAATTTATTGTAAATTTAATATAAAAATACACACTTAAAGTCATAACGATCACACCATGCTACAGATTTATTTTTGGTTGATTACTACACATTACAAAAGAATTATGGATCATTTTCCAAAAGTATCAAATAAATCTTAATAGATTTTCTAATTTTTCAGTATGTCACTTGTTCTTTTTACTAAAAATACTAACAACTTTAAAAAAAAATAGACACTTCAAGTCATACCGATCTTATCTTCATGTTATTTGTATACATTCTTCCATCAGGTATGTTACCCATTCATTTCTAAAAAAATTTATATCATCTTGTGAATAGTATTATTTTAAAAAATCATGGTAGTTCTGAAAAAATATAAAAACAAAAAGGATTAATAAATATTTTAAATGAAATACTAATTATCTTTGAAAACACATCTTCAGGGATACTGGTTTGTTCATCTAATTTGATCTCTTTCATAAATTTTCAAACATAATAACAACAGTATTTTATGTTTGTTTTTTTCAAAAAATATAGAAACATTGAGAAAAATATTTAATTTTTATATATATGTTAGGATAGTGAAATATTATTATATATACCCTAATACTTATCCATTCGTAATACTTGTGATGTCCCTTGTCCTTTACCCATAGCCTCATTCCATGATGTAGATGATATTCATGCACCACCCTATCATAACTAAATCCTCATTAAAATATAATATAAATTATATAACCAGATGTTTCATTCTAAAATGTTGGATGTAGTGTATTACCAATTGACAAACGTCATCATGTGTGGTCAATTTGTGGGATATTCATGCATTGAATCTGAGAAATAAACTTTTAGAGTATCCAAATTGACAGTAATGAGCATCCAATACTGCCAAAAAACACAAAAAGGAATCAATAATTAAACAAATTAAAATATATTTGATATGATTAAATTGTAGAGTTTAACCCCTGAATCATTGGTATTAATAAGACTTTATCATATCTATTTTTGTTGTTAAACAATTTTAGCAAGCCCTCTATTATTTCACCTACTTTCTCAGATTCTATTTTTTTGTTTTGTAGAGGTGATGTGAGGACTAACGAGTCTAAATTTTTGTTCATTGGGAAATCCCTTTAATTGTGTTTCATATATACACCTACAAAAAATATGAAATGTATTTATTCATAATTACAAAAGTATATCAGCTTTTGGAAAATAAATTCATTAAAACATACCTTGTGTATAGATTTACAACTGAGATGCCAAGCCAATCATACTTCAAGAGTTCACTTACATTGTCAACACTAATGAAATATGGATCTTCCCCTTTGTACATATTTTCATCAAAAATAATTGTGTGAGTACCATCATCTTTCAACTTCGTTTTTACATGATATTTAAATGATAATAAATGTTGATATATAATGGGAAGGTTTAAGGTGATTTTGGTAGATTTTTTCGATCGGTTGGTTGATCCTTGAGAGGGTTTGGAGACGTTATATCTTTTTAACTCCTACTCAGTGTCCGTCTATAATAACATTCATCGGTTTAAAACTTTTTTCATTAAATGTTAAAGTTTTATATTTAAAAATAAATTGAAAAAGGAATACCTCCTTATTGACATGATTTTTTACAAGTTGTGACATCCATGCAATGAATGTTTCAAGAGCTTGTTTGGCCTAATTAATATCTTCATCATTAATTGGAAAAAGTATCTCGGCACTCAGCTCACAGTCAATGTTAATCAACCCTTTGACAATACCTGTTGGAAGTGGTCTATTGTCTAGCATGGCATTCTAGATATTGAACATTGTATCCCTCACTACAAGGTGATGGGTGGGTGTTGATAGATATAAATCACAGTAATTTTCACCCTGTACAATATAAGTACAAGAAAGGTACCAGTGTCTATCTGATTTAAAATTCACAGAAACAATTATTAGAACATTGATTACCTTGGCTAATATAGTTTTTTGAGGGGAATGGATCACCTTAAATATATTGGGGGTGGTGTGGGATCTTCATGTGCTAGTTGTTCTTGAGTTGTTTCTTCTATTTCCCCCCCTGTCATAAAATTTTCCATGAACTCTCTCTGAAATTGCATATGTTCTTCAAGGAAAACTATTACTTCTCTCATTATTTTTTTGTCTTCACTTTGATCCTCTTATTTTTTTTATCAAAAAATTTTTAGGGTGTAACCCCAAAACCCGTACCTCTGACGCGGCCATAATTTTATGCATGCTTCATGGCCACAAAAAATATGTCTGCATCCAATTTGTATGTTGACGATTCTATTGTCTATATCAGATAGAAAATATAGAAAAATAAGTAATCATTGTTTTGAAATATTGATTTAAAGAAAAAAAATATTTATTATGTCATATTACACAAGTTTCCCACACCTTTTTTGTGTTTTTATCTATTAGTATCTTATCGATATTTATACGTGCCTCCTTCCATAGCACATGGTGTGGGATGGAAGTGACTTTGGATTTGGATTAATCAATATGCATATAAAAAGAGGAATATAGTTATGGTGTTGTTTTATGTCACATAAAAGTATAACGGTAGATTTAAAATATGTACCATTTTTTCAAGTGAAGTGTACCCCATTCTTTCTTTACGGTAGGGGTATGCTGGTTTTGCTTCTCATTCCATATTTTTATCACTTAGTTACTATTTCATAAATAAAAAACTATAAATCAAAGTGATGAATACATGTATCATCAAACAACATCTTACCAAACACAACTTAACTGAAAAAAAAAATTCTCCACACAATGGCTAGTAAATGCATCCCATGCTCTTGGGGTTATCAGGTGTTCATAAATAGGAGGTGGTGTGGGTTTATTTTCCCTTCAGCATCTTTAAGATAACATCTCCTTAAAATTGTGCAGCAGCCTCTATGAATCCTTCCAGAAACCCTTAAAACATGTTCCTTGTGCGATTCATCCACTATAAATGCTCTCTAGAAGGGATGATGTAGAGTAACTCAATGTTTCATTTTTTTTATTTTTTTAGTAAATTAAATAAATGATATAATAATTTTACCATAATATCTCTCCACCTCATTATCTTAAGCTTGGTGAAAACATGGTTCCACGATTGTACATCAATTGGCATGTGTTTCTGAGTGACGATTCCAATGTAACTACTCAACAGGGATTTTTTGGAGTTAACATATCAGGACCTTCAATCTAACCTCGTATTTGATTCCATTCACTTTTTCCATAAATATTTTTACTGAAACCATCAGACTACTGTGCTCCTATTTTTTCTATGCTTCTAGTGTTTCATTTCATACCATTTCATTAGTTTAAACATCAGCAATATGCTCCTCCAGAGCACTAGTATCGGTATGTGCCGATGATGGTTTTACCTCTACATTGGGAGTAGTAGAAAAAATAGTTTGACAAAAATGTTGGTCCTTTAAAGTAAAAGTAGCATCAAGTTGAGAGACTTGTTGTTTTTTTGCACTGTGATCAGCAGTAGGTTGAGAGACCTATTGTGCCTTGGGATTGGGAGCATCATCATGTGCATAAGTCATTATCTTCCGAAGTGGTTTAACATTTAATTTTTATTACATAAAAGTAGCAGCGAATAGATAATAACATAAGGTAACATGATGTATATTGCAATAAAATATAACATGATTATTGAACTCCCTTTTTTTAATGTATGAAGTGATTTTACCCCTCTATTGACTATCTAAATCCATTCATTGTGGTCTCCTCTAACATACAAAACATCGTCTAAATTGGGACCGCTTCAAAATGATGGAAACGTCCCAATTAAAGGGTAATCATATTTAAAATTTTGATCTGACCCTTCAGTGTTTTTTGTTGATAACAGAACAATTTACCACTTTCAGTTTTCGGGATCTATAACATAAAATACTTGTACTACATGTGATGCCATTCTAAAAATTTTGTCTTTGTACCCTTCCTTACTAAAATCAACTTTCATGGATCCCAAATCATCTATTTTAATAGCACCCCTATTATCATCCCACTTTCATTGAAAATTATCACTTAGAAGTCTGTATAATCCAACTCTCATATTTGTTTTATGATTCCAAGGTATGACATATTCGCATAAATTGGATTTCTATCCTTAGCACTAGAAACATGCATCGCTTCAGCCACATGTGTAACTCCACTATTCTACATGGTACAATATTCATCATGTTCATTAGTATATAATGTATAACCATTAATTACATAACAATTATAAGATAATACATACACACTTGGTCCTCTGGCTAGCCATCAAATTTTTTCTAAAATTGAGTTTGAATTTTCATCTGACTCCTTAAATATATGGTCCCAAAACCATCCTATAAACTGTCAATTATGTGTATTTGATATCCATTTTTCATCCCTTGATGGATTCAAATGCCTAATAATATCTTTGTGGGTTTCTACATATAGGTCAACCTTCAAACTATTATGAAAAAAGTTGAGGTGGGCCTGATTCGTTAATGTATAATAGATATTCTTGGAAAAAATGAAACATAAATCTATAAGAATTATATCTTGCATCAAAACATGGAAACCATGTGATTTTAGACACTTTAACTTTAAATAGTTCAAGGACACGATTTTCTTGATATTCGATGAATACCCCTCTAGAACCTTTACATCATTCAAGAATTTGAACAGCTGATTTCTATGATGCCTGGAAAGAGTGTAAGTAGATGGAGGAAGAAAAGTTTGTTTTTACCCTTCACTAGCGCAAACTCTCATTGTATTCCCATGTCAAACATTTCCAACCTAGCCTTAATTATATCCTTTGTTTTTTCAGGTGCATTTAGCAATGTGTCGATGACACTGTCACATACATTTTTTTTAACATTCATGAAATCAATAAATTTTTTGACATACAGAAAATTTCATTATGGTAATTAAAAAACTGATCTCTTCTTCCAACTGGTTTTAATATGGTTTTTCCAAAATAGTTTAACAAAAGTAGTGTTCATATCTTTAACTTTCTCAAATAGTTGATCACCTATTATTTGAGACAGTGTTGTATGTTCTTCTGAACATTCATCGAATGATATTTCCCAATATTAGTACTTATGTTGTCAAGGTAGAAATCTGTGATGTCCTAGAAAAACGATTTTCAATGAATATTTCAATCTAATTGATGGTGTACCTTGTTCACAGATAGGACACCCATGTCTTCCTTTAATGCTATATCCTGAAAAATTTCCATAAGAAGGAAAGTTGTCTATTTTCATGTACACCATGGTTCTCAATATGAAATATTCATTTCTATAATCATTATACAATGTAACACCTGAATCCCACAATAATTTCAAATCCTAGATCAATGGAGATAAATAAACATCAATATCATTACCTGATTGTTTTGGTCCTAATATAAGCATAGATATCATGATGTGTTTTTGTTTCATGCATAACCACAGTTGCAATTTATAATTTACAAACATAATTAGGCATGTACTATGAGTGCTACTTTTAAAACCAAAAGGATTCACTCCATCTGTATATAACACAATATGAAGGTTTCTCGGCTTGTTTTGAAAACCATGATACTCATGATTTATTCTCTTCTATTGAGGAGAGTCTATCGGGTGACATAGTTTCCCATATTAATTTCTTTTATCTTCATGCCATGTCAATTTCCATGCGGTCTCCTCACTTTTATATAGGCACCTAAACCTTGGAATGATTGGAAAGTAACATACAACTTTCATAGGACCGGATTCATCTTTCTTGTATCGAGAAGCACCACACTTTGAGAATTCATTAAGTTATTTTTAGTCCTTGTGAAATAGTATACATTCATTCGAGTGGGTGTATATTCATTTAGAGATCAAACCCATTGAACTGAGCATTCATTTGGCATCGTATGTTCGACTCGGGATCTCATTATCTTCTAGGAACAAGTCATTCAAGATAGAAAGTAATTATGTAAAAATGGTGTCACTCCATCCATTACCTCCTTTAAAATTATACATCTTCAGTTTGGATGAAAATGTTTTTTATTTAGTGTAACCACCATACAAAGGTGTCTTTTCACAACTCTTTAACTACTGAAACAATTTTGGGAAATCACAAAGTTCATCTTCAACTGTCCTTGTCATTTCCTTAATATGATCTTCATCTTCATTCACATATGTAATCAGATCCTCAATACAGTATTCTTCATTGACCATAACTTTAATCATATTATATGATCCATAAAATTCACTATTATCCGATCCACAAGTTATATTCTCTTTTTCCATGTGTCTATTCCAACATTTATAACATCGATCTATTCTGTGACAGATCAAGTATTCTTCCAACTCCTCTGGACTAACTTTTCTTGAATAACAATAGTGTAAACATGGACAAAGGATTTTAGAAGGGTCATATGCATGTTATTTTACAAACTTGATAAACTCTTTCACTTCATCTTTATACTCTCTTGTCAAGTGATTGTAATCCATCCATTATTTATTCATATCCATCCTATTTTATTCAGTGATATTAGTTTTTAATAAAATAAATACACTAAATATTGATATAATATAATGGTTTTCCTAATTCTATAAAAATATAAATTTAAAATATTATGAAAAAATTACATTTCAAATTTCCTTTGAAAAATATTTAAAAAATCACACTTGAAATCCCATTAAAAAACCAACCATTTACACAAATTCCTCTTTAAAATTACAAGTCCTTTTTAAAATAAATCAATCAGTTCCAAACACTATTTCACAAAACCACAGTTCCTTTTTTAAAATCATTCAAGAAAACTTCATGACCCAACAATCTTAATCATTTAAAATGAGTTACATCCCTCTAATAAACATTTCAAAACTCTTCAATCATTTTAAAAGATCCACATTGGAATTTTCACAAAGACATAGATCAAAATAGATACACTTTATAAAATCTACATATGAAACACCTTGATTCATCCCAAATCAATCAGTGTTGTATGATTCCATCACAATATTCCAAACGTATGTGTAATAATAATAATTTCCATAAGCATTTTATATTGTGTTCCCCACCATTAGATATCATTTATCCATGATTCCATTATCCATTTATATCAATTATCCTTCACCACAACATGAGAGTCCCGATGGATATGTTCCATAGTAAATGAACACACTAGAAACCATGAAACACTCATGTTTCAGTTTACTACAAACACTTCATTATCCCAATGATCCTTGGCTAACACCAAATCAATTGGTTGTACACCCCAAGAACAATGTATATGTCTCTCACATGAATTAATATTAGTTCCTTCCTTTATAAATATTCCTAAGAAAATCTATAATCATGAACCTATTGCATAATCAAAAATTTCTCAGGTGTCATTCCTTTCACATAAAGAATTTCCCTATGCCACTCATCACTAGAAGAAACTATGTTTCTTTCCCAGTCCTTTTAAGTACAACATGTCTCAAGTCAAAATAATAAAATAACTTTGGTACTAAACTAATAGATGGAATGATTTTCCATAGTATATTTTCTAAAATCTTCAAAAAGACGTTATAAATGACACTACAAAGACCAATCATTCTAAAATTAATTATTGTACTCATATTAGTATCCTCTAGAATCAAAGTGATGAGAGTATCATTATAAGTCTCGAGAGAATTCTTATCTCTCCAAAACTCATTCATGAGGTTAAAAACATCAAGTCCCAAAATAGTATAGAACCATTTATAGAAAATATCATAATGAAAATCTAGGGTTTGTACCTTTAATGGATGCATCAACCTAAATGTCACGACCACTTAATAACATTGAATATCAATAGTTAAAATTTCATTCATATAATTTGTTAAAGTTGTAGTAAAATAATAATTTAGATATTTAGATATAAAATTATGCTAAAAGAAAATATGGTTTTATAATCACTTGAATTATATCATTTTTCCCTTTTTGGGGATTCACCATAAAGTACTTGTGGGTGGAAGGATTCATTACATGTGTTGTTATGGATATTTGACTAGGGTGTCCAAAAAGTGTATCGTGTAGCTTTGGATAGGTAGGGATAATAAAAGATATGTTTCCCTTATAACTCAATTTATCCCTTAATAAAAATATCAATGTATTCCCCTATGAAGTAGTATTGTCATCCAAACAATATAAATTTCGTGTGGTGTGCTTATTCAATTTATGTCATGTTTTTATCCATTATTTCTCATTTTCCTATGGGGGAGGTATTTTCAAAACCAGGAGATTAATGGAACTAGAAGGTAGATATCTGATGTAGTGACTTATCTATATCTTTACTTCAATGTTATGGTATATTAGGTTTCGGGATTTGTTTCAATTTAGGTATGTTCTGGAATTTATTCCACTATATTCATGTTTTTGGGGTTTAATTTATGCTTAAGGGTTTTAACATTAGGATTGTTTATTTTTACCAAATCTAACTAGTGGTATCAACTCTTTTTCTTATTCTACTATCAGTTACCAAAAAGTGGTATTAAAACTTGTTTGCATAACATATGGTGATTATTTTATCAAGACTCGATAGAAGGTATTGGTTTCAAGATTACTAGGTTTCCTCTAGTGAAGTGGTTTTCTATGATTTAGTGGAATTTCACTAGTAAAAAAGTGGTTGTTCCATTGAAATGAGGAAGGTTTAGATTGATATTAAATGGTTTAGGATTCAGTTTTCGGGGGAAATGGCCTTCCTACTCTTGGAGAGTTCAAAAGTTACATTGATTTTGAATTATTCAGAAGCAAGGTTGTTCACTAGAATAGGAAACCATGAGATAAAATCATTATAATATTTTTTAAAAGGTGATTCCAAGAGAATGTAGATCCAAGAGGGAAGAAGGACATGTTTCAAAAATATTGATCATTAAAGGTAGATGTGTAGTAGAGGGAGGGATCAAGGAGTATGATTGGTCAAGGTTTTGGTGCAATAGTGGTTCTCAGTAAGAATGTAACAATGCCTAGAAAGTGATGCATTTTGATCCATATATAGGGAGAGAATATTGATTCCTAGTAAGTTTGGGTATGTAATCCCATAATAGGGAGAGAGGATCATTGTCTAGCATGTACATGTCCTTGGTCCCGGATAAGTAACTGGGGTTCTCATGATAAATGAAATTGAGGAGATAAAAATCAATCATGAAGTCAATCACCTAAAATCTGAATGACATAAAAAAACTATTAATCTCACCTATAAACACCCTTCACTGAAACAACCCCTTTTACCCATGTATAACAAATTCCAAAAGAAAATCAACCCACTTTATATAACCATAAAAATACAAATATAATATAGATAAAATGATCCCAAATCAAAAACACTTTTTATAAAGTTCCAACTAGGCCTTTCAAAATTCAACGATAAAAAAACATGAAATTATTTTTTATAATTTTCCAAAATAACGTTAAATATTTCACCCAATTTGACCACATAAAATTATTTTTTGGAGACCAAACACAATTCAAAACTTAATGAACAACTCCATTAAATAATAAATGAATTAATTTACAACATAAATATATCAAACATACATAAAGGGCTGTCCAAAAATCATATAAGATGTCATTACATATTACAAAATCAAATTAATATATAAGATTCATAAAATGATAAAAAAAAGAACACTAAAGTTCAAAAATAATCAAAATCCCTTAAAAAGAGACATTTAATTAGGAAATAAAGTATAATTCTTAATTTATTACTTATATAAAATGTTTCAAGGTCTTTAGGTGTCTTGAACAACTATTTAAAAATATAAGTGCATGAAAAGGGCCTATAATAAATTTACACAAACACTTAGAGTGAATTAAAACTGGTTCTAACAATATACGATCATGTTTCACAAGAGGACCACCAATTTCTTTTCAAAAACAAACCATCATGCAATTCATTTAGTGTGTAGACAAGGACCACTAATGGTAATGATTTTCAATGGGGTGTTTAACCCGTGTAATTCACAACATCACTGTAAAACAATGAGAAAGAAGAGAAAACTCACCTCATAGGTGTCATTCAGTACGTGGTGGAGGTGCGTTCATGGTGGAGGAGAGGCATGTAGTGGAGGAGAGGTGTCCAGCATAGGAGAGGTAGGCGGAGGAGGATAGGCGCACGGTGGAGGTGTGGTGCGTAGCGGAGGTGTGGCATGCGGCGGAGGTGTGGTGCGCGGCAGAGGTGTGGGGTGTGGTGGAGGTGTGGTGTGCGGTGGAGGAGAGGCGTGTGGCTGGTTTGCGCATAGCAGAGGTGTGGCACTCGGCAAAGGAGAGGCGTACAACAGTCTGGTTCACAGTGGAGGAGAGGCACACGGTGGAGGTGTTGTTCACGGTAAAGGAGAGGTGGAATGAGAGGAGGAGGAGGTGTGGCAGTAGCGATCAGCTTCCGCGAGAGCTTGAAGGGTGCAAGGAATGAGGAGAAAGTTAGGTTTTTTTATAAAATCTGATGAACCTTTTATTAGTGCTATCTAAAAAGCACTGATAAAGGTATGTTTTATCAGCGCTAAAATAGAAAGTGCTGATAAAACAAGCCTTTATTAGTGCTTTTTTAGCACTGATAAAGGACGTCTTTATCAATACTAAAAATCACTGATAAAGATATAATGTTAATAATTTATTAATATTATTATATATATTTATAAAAATTATATAAATGATAAATATATATTTGTATTTATAAAATTATAATTTAAATAATTAAAAAAATATAAGAAATATACTTATTATATTTATAATCTTAGAAATATATTAATTATATGTATTTATAAAATTATAGATGTATATAACCATATTTCTTCTAATTTTATAATTATTTATATGAATATATATTTATTTATAATTATAATTATAAATGAATATATATTTATTTATTTAAATAATTATAAAATTATAAAAAATTAATATTTCAAATATTTATAATTTTATTAATATTTATATTTATTATATTTATTATAATTTTATTATTATTTAAATATATTTTTATTTATTTATAACTATAAATATAAATATTTGTATTTATTTCTCAATATTTATATATATTTATTTAATAATATATAACATTATATATGAAATAATAAATTTTTTTAAGAATTAATAATTATTTAAATATATATATTTATTTATATTTATAACTAATAAACATATATTTATTTATTTTATTTGTAATTAAAAATTATAATAAATAAATTATTCATAGTTGTAATTATAAATATATATATATAAATAATTATAAAATTATAACAAATATATTTATAATTTTATAAATATATATAATTAATATATTTATTATAAATTTTTAATTATTTTAACATATCTACAAATATTGAGAATTATATTTATAACTATTTGCATTTATTTATAAATATTTGTATATAAATATATATAATTAATATATTTATTATAATTTTTTAATTACTTAAATATATCTATATATTTTTAGAAATTATAATTATAAATATTTTTATTTATTTATAAATATTTTTATATATTTATAAATATATTTATTTGATTATATATTTATAACTTTATAAGTAGTATAATAAATATATTTATTATAATTTTATAATTTTTTACATATATTTATTTATTTATAGTTATAATTATTACTATAAATAAATATATTTATAAATTTTTGTGTATATTTATAAAATTATAATATATGTATTTATTGTAATTTTATAATTATTTAAATATATATATATTAATAATTATAATTGCAAATAAATATATTTAAAAAGTATTTATATGTACTTATAATTTAATAATTATAAATATAATAAATATATTTATTATTTAAATATATTTAATGTAACTTTATAAGTATTGAGAACATAATATAGTATATATATGGGTAACATGAATTAATCATATACACAGAGTAAAAAATACATAAAAAATGAGTCATCAATGGACAACATGAATAATAAGAAGAGTGTAATGTATAAATGAACCTTCATTCTATATAGAGGGGGAGAGTGGCGGAGCTCCATGTGATGGTTCTAGGGTTTTGAAGGTGATCGTTGTTGATAGTAGGGATGTTCTTGGAGTGGCGGCGGGGTTTGTCTTGCAGGAGAGAACAAGAGGGCCTATTTGGTTCCATCCGGCGCGACAGAAGTGGCTGCGGATCTATCGGTGAGTTCGGGAGGGCCCAATTTATCTCTATCTAAAGGCGTGATGACTAATGGAGGGGCTGTGGGTTTTTTAGTTTTAGGAGGGCCCGTTTTGTCTCCAAATAGTGTGGAGAGGAAGGTTGCATACTCGGCTGATGAAGAAGCGAGACATGGCACTGATGCTGGTGATCTGGTGAAGGGGACGATGGTGACCTTGCCTGACCTAGTCCTGGTGTCTTCTATTCATGCATCAAAGTTCCATGATGCACCGACGTCTGTGAACCTCAACGAGGGTTTTTTCTATGATGCGAACATTATGAAAGGTTCGAAGCTTCTGAATAAATCTATTTCTTTCTACGATGCCATTGATTTATCTAAAGAGACTGGTTCTCATGGGTCATGGGACTCCCATATTTCCAAATTTTATGATAGAAGATTCACTATTATTTTTCATCCTATGGTGCTTAAGGAACGACTTGAGGATTTCAGATTTTCTCTTATTAGATTGTTAACACTCTCTAAGGGTCATAAGCCACTGAATACTAAGGAATTAAATATTTGACTCTCTTGAATATGGGGTTTTTCATATTAATGAATAGTCCCTATTGGAAGGGGGTACTTTCACCTGATTTTATCATCTTCAAATGACAGATCAAAGTCCTAGAGAAATGGGTTTTATTCTATTAATCTAGGATGTTTTCGATTGTCTTCTTGGGATTTAAATTTTAACCCATACCTATAGAATTATTCCAATGCTCATATTTGGGTTAGAATCCATGGATTAAGCTGGGTGTTTTGGCATCCATTAATCTTGAATGACATACTTCCTGCATTGGTGTTCCCATGAAGATGGATTAGAATACAGCACATGGGAAATTTGGTTAATTTCCTAGAGTTTTGGTTGATGTGTACATGTGGAATACTTTACCTGATTAAGCCAATTTGGTCACTAATGGTGAGAAATTTGAGGTTGAGTTTGAATATGAGTCAATCTGTGCATTCTATAAATTTTTCACATTGGTGGGGCATGATGTTTCTTGAATGTAGGAATTTTAGGAAAATTCAGATGAAAGTGGGGTCTTATACCCATGGAAAAAAGAATCCTGGTTCTTTTAAGGAGGAAAAACCTGGTGAGATGACCCAAGTGGCTATCTCCAAGGAAAGGCGTAAGCCTCTTGAATAGTAGCCGATTATTGTTTCCATTGAGCAGGCCCTCGGGCAGGACCCCTTAGCTCTTTCTGCTCAAAGGGGGATGCAGAAAGAGGCACTTCAGAAGTCTACAGGAGGTGAGGCCCCATCTGACCTTTTTTCAATGGGGATGTGGCTTTGGTAAGAATGTCAATGCTAATTCTTCCTTTGGTGATGATCTTGTAGTAGGAGTCTGAGACACTATTTCAGATCAACGTGGGGAGTCTGACTTAGAACATGATTCCCAAATGAAAGCTGATTCTTTTTTCTGGGAGGATAATCTTTCACTACCATAGAATGGGGCAAGGGAAGCATGTCGTTTTTTCAGTGCTGAGCATAAATCGCTGATAAATGGGGGGTCCTTTATCATCACTATAAAAAGCACTGATAAATTTATCCTTTATCATCGCTAAAAAAATTGTTGATAAAGGGGTACCATTTATCAGCACTTTCTTTAGCGCGATAAAGGGGTACCGTTTATCGGCGCTTTCTTTAGCGCTGATAAAAGATATATTTATCAGCGCTAAATTTAGCGCTCATAAATATTTTTAATAAAATATATTATTATATTTATATTCAAAAATAATGTTTATTAGTATACATTAAATAAAAATGCATCTTTATAATTCATATATATATTTTAATAATTCAAATTTATATATAATGTTTTAAAAAAAGTGTTTCTTAGATTATAATTTAATATACATATATACATATATATATTTATTTATTTAAATAATTATAAGATTATAATAAATTTCATTAAATAATGAATATATTTATTATATTTATTAGATTTATTAGATTTATTAGATTTATTAGATTTATTAGATTGATTATATTCATTATATTCATTATATTTGTTATATTTGTTATATTTGTTATATTTATTATATATTTATTTTATTTATTTTATTTATTTTATTTATTTTATTTATTTTATTTATTTTATTTATTTTATTTTAGTTATTTATTTTATTTATAATTAATATATTAATTAGATTTATTATATTTATTAGATTTATTAGATTTATTAGATTTATTAGATTTATTATATTTATTATATTCATTAGATTCATTAGATTTATTAGATTTGTTAGATTCATTATATTTTTTATATTTTTTATATTTTTTATATTTTTTATATTTATTTTATTTATAGTCATTATATATATATTTATAAATACTTTTTAAATATATATATTTATATTATAATTATTAAATATGTGTGTGTTTCCAATGAATTTGGTCAATAAATATATTTTTCAATCATGCGTGCATATATGTTATGTATCATCATGAATGTTCATTTATACATTAAACCCTACTTATTATTCATGATGTCCATTGATGGATCGTTTTTTATTTTGTATATTTTATTACAATGTATATATGATTAATACATGTTACCCATATATACTATTATGTTCTAAAAAATACTTAAAATTTTAAATTAAATATATTTAATAATAAATATATTTATTATATTTATATTTATTAAATTTTAATTATATATAAATACTTTTTAAATATATTTATTTTTAATTTTAATTATAACTATGTATATATTTATTTAAATAATTATAAAATTAAAATAAATACATATATTATAATTTTGAAATATATATATATTTATTTATTTATTTATTTATAAGTATATACAAATATTTATAAATATATTTATTTATAGTTCTAGTTATAACTATATATATGTGTGTGTGTGTGCATAAATAATTATAAAATTATAATAAATATTTTCATTATACTACTTATAAGGTTATAAATATGTAATTAAATAAATATATTTATAAATAAATACAAATATTTATAAATATAATTCTAAATAAATGTAGATATATTTAAATAATTAAAAAATTATAATAAATATATTAATTATATATATTTATAAAATTATAAATATATTTGTTATAATTTTATATTTATTTATATATATATATACTTAGAGATATAAATAAATATTTATTTATTATAATTTTAAATTACAAATAAATATATATTTACTTGGTAGTTATAATTATAAATAAATAAATATTTATTTAAATAATTATAAAAATATAATAAATATATTAATAAAATAATAAATATTATAAATATAAATTTGTTATAATTTTATAATTATTTAAATAAACAAATACATATTAATTTATAATTATAATTAAAAATAAATATATATTCATATAAATAATTATAAAATTAGAAGAAATGTAGTTATATATATCAATAATCTTATAAAAATATATATAATTAATATATTTATTATATATATTTCTAAGATTGTAAATATTATAAGTATATTTCTTATAAATTTATAATTATTTAAATTATAATTTTATAAATATATATATATATATAGTTACAATTATAAATAACTATATATATTTATCATATATATAATATTATAAATATATATAATAATAAAAATAAATTAGTACCATTATATCTTTATGAGTGCTTTTTTAGCACTGATAGAGTTCTATATTTATCAGCGCTAAAAAGCACTTATAAAAGTAATCTTTATCAGTGCTATATTTTTAGCAGTGATAAAGACATTTTTTATTAGGGCTTTTTTAGCACTGATAATGATAGGCCTTTATCAATACTAAAAAAGCACTGATAAAGGCATGTTTTATCAGTGCTTTCTATTTTAGCACTGATAAAACATACTGTTATCATTGCTTTTTATCTTACGCTGACAAAAGGTTCCCCATGTTTTATAAAAAACCCTAAATTTATCCTCCTTCCTCACACCCCTCTATCTCTCCCAAAAGCCAATCACCACCACCACGCCTCCTCCTCCTCCTCCTCCTCTCCTATCGCCTCTCCTCTACTTGGAACCACACCTCCACCATGAACCATACCATCGTGCGCCTCTCCTCTGTCGCATGCCACACCTTCATCGTGCATGGACCAGACCATCATGTGCCTCTCCTCCACCGTGTTCCACACCTTCATCATGCACCACACCTCCATCATGCACCACTCCTCCACTGTGCGCCTCTCCTCTGCTAGCACCTCTCCTTCGTCACGCACCTCTCCTTCGCCAGAGGACTCCTCTGACATGCGCCTCTCCTCCAACGTAAATGCACCTCCGAAGCACACTGAACCACACCTATGTAGTGAGATTTCTCTACTTTGTCATTTGTTTCATCTTGTTCTCTTGTAATTATATTTTGATAATGATGGTATGTTGTGAATTGTATGGGATAAATGCCCCGATAAAAATTGTAGTCGTTGTCGGTCCTTCTTTGCACACTAAATGAATTGCATGTTGGTTGGGGTTCCACTTCATATTTTTTCCTTTTATTTTGTGTCACTCAGTTATGGATTAGAAGTGTGATTCTGCTTGATCATAGTGTAATTTTTTTTAATAAGGAGTATTTTTTTCATTAGGGGTTGATTAGTATGTCACTTGACATATTTATGTGTTCTCCATTAATGTAGACAAGTTTTAGCTTCGATTTTTCTTGAGTGAGGTAGGTGTTTCTTTGGAACACCCTTATAATAAATGTTATAAATTTCTTTCATATTTTTAAATGATTTCTTGTGCAATTATAATCCTATGTTATGACTTTTTTGGGTTTCAATTTCCTTGAACATAGTTTATTGACTTGACATAGAATTATGTCACATGCCTAGTGTTTTGTAAAAGGCCTGAGTGGATTTTTTAAATGAATTTAAATATTTTGAAAGTTTGGTCATAATTTTTTTTATTTAAAGTGAATATGCGATATTTTAAATTCATGTTTTTTAAAATGAATGGAATTGATATTCAACCTATTTAAATGGTTTTTGAGACCCTTCACTCTCATAGTATATTAATATGTTTCCAAAAAGATATTAAAGCTCAATAAAAGGGTTCTTAGCACATATTTCCTTCAAAAATAAGAGGGTTTATTATTTTAAAAATATATTTATAGAAAACGGTGGGGTTTCCAAATTTTCTTTCCAGTGCATTTTGATAAATGGTTTTTGGATGAAATTTGAAATGATGTTCTCAAATGGGGTGAAAATGGGTTGGCTTCTCGAGCAAAATTTTAAAATCCTAGTTGGTAATTTAAAGGAATGTATTTTATAAATATGGGAGACCCTCAATTGAGCTCCATGAATTTATTATTCCTATTGTGGCTCATGACCCCATGGGGGATTCTTTATATTCTTATTCTTATTGTGAAGCTTATAAAAGGATGTGAAAGGGGTTGTTTCTTGTGAGGGTTTAGGAGTTGGGGTGAGGTTATATTTCAAATTATTGAAATTATATTTATGTGATGATATATTATTTCATTGGTTGCTCACTTCCACTATTGAAATGTCATGGGTGTCCTTGGAGAATGGTAGGGATTTAGATAAGTGAAATCCCTAGTGTGGAGTGTGATGCCTAGTGTAAATATATATAATTAATATATTTATTATATATATTTCTAAGATTATAAATATAATAAGTATATTTCTTATAAATTTATAATTATTTAAATTATAATTTTAAAAATATTAATATATATATTTACAATTATAAATATATATATATATATATAATATTTAATATTATAAATATAAATAATAATAAAAATAAATTAGTAACATTGTATCCTTATTAGTGCTTTTTTAGCGCTAATAAAGGCCTATATTTATCATTGCTGAAAAAGCACTTATAAATTGAGCCTTTGTCAGTGTTATATTTTTAGCACTGATGAAGACCTTTTTTATCTGCGCTTTTTTAGTGCTGATAATGATAGGCCTTTATCAGTGATAAAAAAGCGCTGATAAAAGGTTCATTGATTTTTATAAAACCCCATAACTTTCTCCTCCTTCCTCGAACCCCTCAAACTCTCGTGGAAGCCAATCTCCACCGTCTTACCTCCTCCTCCTCCGCCTCTCCTACCACCTCTCCTCTACCATGAACCACACCTCCACCATGCACCTCTCCTGAACCGCAAACCAGACTATTGTGCACCTCTCCTATGCTACATGCCACACATCTATCGTGTACAAACTATACCATTGTGTGCCTCTACTCCACCGTATGCCACACCTCTGTCGTGTACCACACCTCCATCTTTCACCTATCCTCCATTACATTCCTCTCCTCTACTAGTTCCTCTCCTCCCCTGTGCACCTCTCCTCCGACCGAAGGACTCCTCCGACGTGCGCCTCTCCTCCGCCACGAACACACCTCCGTCGCATGCTGAACCATGCCTATGTGGTGAGTTTTCACTTATTTTTCATCTATTTTGTCTTGTTCGCATGTAATTATAGTTTGATATTTATCGTATGTTGTGAATTGTATAGGATAAATTCCCCGATGAAAATCTTGGTCTTTGGTGGTCCTTGTTTTTGCACTAAATTAATTGCATGTTGGTTGGTGTTCCTCTTCATATCTTTTTCTTTGATTTTATGTGACTCGGTTATGGATTTAAAGTGTCATTCCACTAGAGAATAGTTTAATTGAATTTTTTAATGATGAGGTTTTTTATCATTAGGGGTTGAGTTGTATGTCACTTGACATATTTATATGTTCTAAATTAATTTCGACAAGTTTTACCTTCGCTTTTTCTTGAGTGAGGTAGGTGTTTCTTTGGAACTCACTTTTAATACATGTTATAAATTTCTTGGATGTTTTTAAATGATTTATTATGAAATTATAATCCTATGTTATGACTTTTTTTTGTTTCAATTTGCTTGAAAATTTTTTAAAGACTTGGCATAGACTTGTACCACATTCCAAGTGTTTTGTAAAAGGCCCAAGTGGATTTTTTAAAGGAATTTAAATATTTTGAATGATTGGTCATAAATTTTTGTCATTGAAGTGAATATGAAATATTTTAAATTCATGTTTTTTAAAATTAATTTAGTTGACCTTCAACCTATTTAAATTTTTTTTAGACCCTTAACTCTCATGGTGGATTAATATGTTTTCAAAAGGTTATTGAAGCTTAATAAAATGGTTCTTAGCACATATTTCCTTCAAAAATAAAAGGGTTTATTATTTTAAAAAAATATTTATAGAAAATGGTGGGGTTTCCAAATGGTCTTTCTAGTGAATTTTGATAAATGGTTTTTGGATGAAATTTGAAATGATGTTCTCAAATGGGGTGAAAATGGATTGGCTTCTCGGGCACATTTTTAAAATTATAGTTGGTAATTTAAAGGATGTTATTTTATAAATAAGGTAGACCCTCAATTGAGCTGCATGCATTTATTATTCCTATTGTGGATCGTGACCCCATGGGGGATTCTTTATATTATTATGCTTATTGTGAAGCTTATAAAAGGATGTGAAATGGGTTGTTTCTTGTGAGGGTGTAGGAGGTGGGGTGAGGTTAAATTTCAAATTATTGAAATTATATTTTTGTGGTGATCTATTATTTCATTGGTTGGTCACTTACACTATTGAAATGTCATGGGTGTCCTAGGAGACTGGTAGGGATCCAGATAATTGAAATACCTAGTGTGTATTGTGTTGCCTAGTGTAAGGACCTAGTTATATTGAGTGAGTTTCTGAGATGTTTCAGTGTCCCTAGAATGTACTGGAAGGGACCAGGGTTTCTTTTGATCCCCTGATCATGATAAAGCCTAGTGAGTTCTATAGGACTACTTGGATATGAAAAGTTAAATAGTATCAACCTAGGTTCCTCATATCTAGTTTAGGATCCAAATACATGAGTCTTATCATGTTTCACATGATGGATACATCATTCTTAGGACACTTTAGAGGATTTTTTTTCCTGGATGGATTGTATTCCCCTAGTTTTTTTATTATATGGCACCATCATTTGGTTGTTTTTTGGATTGTTTTTCCTTAATGCCTATGTATGATCATTATTTCACTTTGAGTGTGTATTTTCTTATATTCAAATTGGTTTATTTAAATAGTTAAAAAAATTTATTTAAAAAGGAAAAAATTGGTTATTTGTTAAATGAGTTTTAAGAAAATAGATTTTCATTGTGCTTATTTATGGAAATGTGTTTTTCAGAAAATGTTCTAAAAGAGGGCTAAACTGTGATTTGACATGTATTATATGGTTTTAAAGGTCCACTTTCCATTTTTTTATATTTTTATTCAAATTTTTAGTCATCCTTATTTTTATATAATAAAAAGGGTGGTTGTTTGAAAGTATGTAAGTTTATTTTTTTTAAACTTGTTTTATAATTCATGTGAAAATATATTTTATACCTTATGTTCAAACTAGCACTTTATAAACTATATTATGAAGGGATTCAAAGATAATTCTTTTTGAGATCATATAAATAATTTTTATCTCACACCCTATATATGAACTGGTGGATGGGGGTGTATGATGATATTTTATCTCCTTTATCATTTCCCTATTTTGTTTTGTTCTTGATGCTCAAATTGGTCCATGGTTGGATGATGAGATGTGAAGAATTACCGGGGGTCACTAGTGTTGATGTTGGATCTATTTGGGTTTTGATTACCTTTTAACTTTCCTTTTATGATGTTTTAGTAAGAATGAGTTATGATTTTTTTAGGAATCAAGTTATTGGTCTGGAGTGGGTTCTTAATCACTACCCTTTGTAACAATGCTTAAGTTTCCATATGCTAGTTATACTCCTTACATTTATGGTCTGGATAAGGCATGGTAGTAGATAATAATCTATGTGAGATGGTGGAGGATTCTAATATTAGATTTGAATTATATGAGATAGGGATGAACTACTAACTTAAAATTTTCATCTATGATAATACAATTGAAATTAGCATAGAATTATACGAGACCTGACCTAAGTTTTTTAGCTCAATATGAGTATTTATATGTTTATGAGTGATAATTCTAGGATATTATATTGATGAAAATACCAATCTTAACCATAAATGAGCTAGGTAATGAGAATAGATTATATTGTGATGTATCAGGAGTCAAGATTTGAACAGTTTCAGTCCATGATGGTCATGTGGTTTCTTATGGGTCTAGACAGTTAAGAAAACATAAGAGAAACATCCCAAATCCTTTCCAAAATTTGGAAATAGTGGTTCTTTCCATGAGGTTTTATTGGAATACAGTAAAAAATTGTTTGAAAATTGTGTTCAACATACCTTTTATTGGTTTTAAATAACTTTAAAATTATTTAAACACTTTTCATGGACTTAGGTTGCATGTGAAGTGTTTATCAATTCAAATTATTGGATTTCATAAAGGTATGTGAATGTTTTGAAAGCATATGTAATGTTGGTTTCATTTTAACAATGGGTGTGTGGAGTTTTAAAAGATAATTTGTAAAATATAGAGGGTTTTCGCTCATTTTAAACGATTAACTTTATTGGGTCATGAAGTTTCATTGAATGGTTTATAAAAAAGGAATTGGGGTTTTGAGAAAGAGGGTTTGAAAACAATTGGTTTATTTTAAAAAGGGTGTGTTATTTTAAAGATGAATTTGTGTAAATGGTTGGTTTTTGAATAGGATTTTAACTGTGATTTTATAAATATTTTTCAATGGAGTCTTAGAGTCTGTAACTATTTTTATCCTTAGTTAATTTCTATATCAACGTTTTGTATATTTATTTCATTAAATATTAATATCAAATAATCAAATTGGATGGATATGAATAAATATTGGATGGATGCCAATCGTTTGACAAGAGAGTGTGAAGATGAAGTGAAAGAGTTCATCAAGTTAGAAAAATATCATGCATATGACCCTTCTCAAATCCTTTGTCTGTGTTTACATTATTGTTATTCAAGACAATTTAGTCCAAAGGAGTTAGAAGAACACTTGATCTCTCACGGAATAGATCGAAGTTATAAATATAGGAATAAACATGGGGAAAAGTGAATGTAGATAGTGGATGGGACAATAGTTCGTTTTATGGATCATCTGATATGATTACAAGTGTGGAAAATGAAGAAGACCGTATCAAGTATGTGATTACAGATGTGAATGATGATGAAAATAGTATTGAGGAAATAACAAGGATATTTGAATTTGAACCTTCGTAATTTCAAAAATTGCTTGAGTAGTTAAAGAGTTGTGAAAATATGCCTTTGTATGGTGGTTTCACTAAATATACAACATTTTCAGCCATACTAAATCTGTATAATTTAAAAGTAGAAAAAGGATGGAGTGACACTAGTTTTACATAATTACTTGATCTCTTGAATGACATGCTCCTAGAAGATAATGAGCTCCTGAGCCGAACATGTAGGTTCTGGGTGCAGCGGTAGCATGGTTGGGCCGGCGCCCAACTTTAATTTTTACCATGATCAATGATTATTTCAGGATCAATACGATGATGAACACCAGTCTCCATGGAATAGAATCAAAGATTTAGATAAAGAAGGAATATTCCCAAAACCTTTAGAGAGGATCTTGCACATCATGTTTATAATTAATTTAATTAATTTCATAAAGAAAAGAATACCTGAATCTTCAGTATTTTCTTCGTTGATGATGTTGATCGTCCGGAATGTCCCTTATAGATTATCTTATTGCGCTTGTGAGGATCCAAACTATAATCCTTCTAGTGGTGATCCACACATGCTCTGATGGCCTCCGATCGACACCACTCATTCTTCGGGTGCTAGCACAATGAAGTGAGTGTCTTGTGTCTCTCGTTCTCGATCGCTTGTTCCTCATCCTTGAAGAACGTCTCTTTTTCTTGAGAGGGGAGGGAAGAGGATTCAAGAGAGAAATTTTTTAGTGCAATAATTCTCAATTCACCAGGCATTCAGTTCATTACGTGGCACAATAGACGTATGTGTCTATTTATTTACACAGGGCTTTGGTTACAATATTTAATTATGTAATATCAATTAAATACATTCATAACCTTAGAAAAAACCCATGATTTTAATAATAACAACACATCATTATTTATGGTGTTCCAACTTGAGAAAAATGTAATTTTAAATAAAATTCCATGTACTAAAATAATAGTATCATTATTATTATTATTTTAATTTGTGCCAACTAGTTAAATAATTATTTACTGTCTTGCAAATAATTATTTTACTACCGGACCAGTCTTGGTTCACTCGAACTCCACTTCCATTTATTGAAAAACCAAATAAATAAATAAATAATTTATTCTCTTAAAGAAATATTTTATTTACAAAGTATTAAATAAATATTTATTAAATGTTCAATAAAATAAATAAATATATTTTACCCACAATTTGGTGAATAAATATTTATTTAATTTATTCAATCATTTTAACTTGAATAAAATTATTCCACTATCATGAGAATAATATTTATTACATTAATTAAATTCAAATATAATTTAACTGAGACCACCAGAATCACTTAGTGTGTGACACTCTAGGATTCTTTCTCATTGGCATTAGGCGGGCTCACCTAAAGTCCAAGAGTACTATCTAGAAATGGGTCAAGGCACCCAAGAGAAAGAACTTAAAGTCACTAAAACGAAATCCATATATGAATGCTCACTATGTATTATAATCCTTGGGTCTCAATATCTCATCAAGAAGGTTTCATGATAGTTTCATCAACATTTGTGCTTGATACATCATTCTTTGACTACCTGAAATAAACTTTTCGTTACACCATGGCCATGAAATTTTACACGACGATTCTATTTCAATCAAACGGTAGAGATATCAACTTCCATAAATGGAAGGGACAAATCCTTCCTCGACTTATCCATTCATAACAAGCCATCAGTGATGCACCCAATGTACCCTACTTCCCGCCAACTGTCTGCGTGATGGTTTTCTTTAGTAAATAAAACTTCATGAGTTGTGACATGTATTAATGATAATATTAAAGTATAAGGATCATTACACATGCTCGCAGATAAGAATATATGATTAAACCAAAAATGAAGAATTCCAAATGGCGGGTCTATTCTCATAATCTCTAATCTTGGAGATTACCAAGTTCGAACTTCATGATAGGAAGTCTCATACGCTTATGTGTATTCTCACCTGATGGTATTTATGCTATGTGTCCCATCATAGTATGTCATCCAACCATGGAACTATATTTAAGAATATTTTTATAGCATTTCAAGGTTCTCATCATAGTGGGGAACTTCCATGACCTTATCAATGAAACAAATAATCTAGGACATTATTACATCATAGTCATACAGAACAATGAACAATATGTAATAAGATGTTTAATATTTAAATACATTTAATATCCATTTAATCATAGTACAAATAGTTGGTTCTAGGACACCAACTCTAACAAACTCCCCCTTGGACTAGAGCCAACTGCCTATGAATTTCAGTCCGTAAGACCTCACATGATGATCATGTTTCTACTGAGTCAAGGATTTGGTCAAGTAGTTTTCCACATTGACTTTTTTGGAAATACTTCTCACTGCAACTTCACCTCTCTGAGAAGAATCCCTCAAGAGATAATACTTCTGATGTATGTGCTTTGTCTGCTGATGTGACCTTGACTCTTTTGAGAGATCCACCATTGTAGTATTATTATAGTATAGTGTGATGGGGTCTTTACTCCTAGGTATCAGATCCTACTCCTGGATGAAGCTTCGCATCCAAACTACTTCTTTAGCTGCCTCAGAAGCTACGATATACTTAGACTGTGGTGTATAATCTGTTCCCACACTCTTCTTTGAGCTCTTCCATCTCACCGTACCTACATTCAAAGTGAAGATGTATCATGTTTGTGACTTCATGTCATCTTGATCAGTCTAGAAACTAGCATCTTCATATCCTCTAATGACTAGTTCCTCATCTACTCCATAAACCAGGAACATAAACTTTTTACGCCTTAGATACTTTCGGATATTCTTGACTACCATCCAATGGAGGTCACCTGGGCCAGCTTGATATATGCCTACTACACTCAATGTGTAGGAGACATCCAACCTAGTATATAGCATGGAATACATGACTGACCCAATTACTGATTCCTATGGAGTTATTTCCATTATCTTTCATTCCTCATGCGTCTGAGGACACATTTTCTTGGAAATATGAATGCCATGTGACACTGGAAACAATCCCCTTTTGGATTGTTCCATTATAAATCTCTCCAGTATCTTATCAATGTATGTACTTTGAATTAGGCCCAAAAATATTTTGGATCTATCATGATGGATCTTGATCCCAAGAATATATGTTGCCTTTCCCAGGTCCTTCATGGAGAATCATTGATTCAATCATACCTTAACAGAATATAAGACTGATATCTTGTTTCCGATAAGTAATATGTCATCAACATATACCATTAAGAAAACTAATGCACTCCCACTAAACCATTTGTAGACACAAGTCTCACATTCATTCTTGATAAAACCAAATTCCATTATGGCTTTATAAAAAAATGTTCCATGAATTGGATGCTTTATTTAATCCATAAATGGATTTCTGAAACTTGCATACCTTATTGGAATCCTTTGGAGTCATAAACCCTTCAGGTTGTGTCATGTAGATATCTTCCTGAAGGTTCCCATTAAGGAAGGATGTTTTGACATCTATTTTCCAAATCTCATAGTCGTGGTAAGTAGTAATGGCCAATAGAATTCTAAAGGATTTTAACATTGCAACTGGTGAATAGGTTTCATCATAGTCAATGCCTTGATGCTACTTGGACCCTTTTGCAACCATTCATGCGTTATAGGTACTGACTTGTCCTTCCATGTCCAATTTATTCTTAAATACCCATTTTCAACCAACAGGATTTACATTAACTGGAGGATCTACTAAAATCCAGACTTGGTTTTGGTACATGGAATCCATTTCATAATTCAAGGATTTTTTCCACTTGGAAACATCTATTCCACTTACTTCTTCCTTGTAGGTTAGAGGATCATTATTATCAACTAATAATGAGTCACCTTCCTCGGTAACTAGAAAACCATATTGTTCTGGTTCTCTAACCTCTCTTATACTCCTACGCAGTTCTTATATCTCTAGAGAAGTTCTTTCTTTTATAGGGCTTTGTGGAATTTGTTGTTATACCAACTATTGTGTACCTTGAGCCTTGACTTCATCGATGTCTATCTTGTTACCACTATCTCTTTTGGAGATGTGATCCCTTGTAACGACCAGAAATTTTGAATAAATCTTGTTTCCTAATTTCATGTGTTATTTTTTATACTCAAAAAAAAAATGTTTTATTTGATAAACATGATTATAAATAAAATGAGACCATTGGTTTTTGAGTGTTATATGACCATCGGTCAATATGACCACCGTGAACAAAATGTTTTGATTATTGTCTCTAAATTTAAGTAATCTTGGTTAATTATTATAGAAAGAAGATTTGATGGCCACACCTAGTAGCCTTGGGCCGAACGAAGCCCATCTAACAGAGATTGGGAAGGAGGTAGCACCATTGGGCTTTGCTCTGGACCAAATCCAAGCCGAACTTCATCATGTGAAGCTAGAACGGAATCGCCTTCGCGAGAAGTTCAAACTGATAGAAATTACTACTCGGGCAATGTTGACTGAGCCGCCCCAAAATTCTATCACCCTAGCACACCTTACTCTTAGGTCCTATGCTGGTATTATAAGGGGTTATGTAACGAGACCATAATTGCCTTGTGTAATCTTTTTTCTTAAATAAAAATTTGGATTTCTTCTTATGATGATGTTTATGAATTTTCAAATGACCGGATAAATATTGTATGCATATTTTTGATGAATTTTAGAAAAAGGATATTTTAAAAATGGTTGTGTAAACCTTAAATAATTAAAAATGTGTAATGATTTTCGAAAAATGGTCTTCTACAATTATGTTCAGTACGAAATTTAGAGTCTAATAAGATCAAATTGATTTTTGATGAATAGTAAATTATGAATAGTGATTTTATGATTAGGATTAGTAATATGACCAAATGGATTAGTAATCTCACTTAAAGAAAGTTTTAAAATAATCTAGGCACCTTGATTAAGTAATGTGATTCAATAAAATAGTTAAATAACGGTTTCATTAATTATTATTCAAGTATTAGTTTTTTCGGGTGAATAGTGTTTTTTAATTAAAAATTTAATTAAAAATAATTAGAAAATTATTTTTATAAAAATGACTTCATTTTTGAACTCAGAGCATCGATATTATGTTATGGTAATTTTTGGGGATTTTTCTGAAAAATGTGAATTTTCGATGAATAGTGTTTTTATTTAAAAATTAAATTAAAAATATTTAGAAAATTATTTTTATAAAATGGATTTCATTTTTGAAATCAGAGCATTGATATTTGGTTAAGGTGAAATTTTGGGGTTATTCTGAGAAGGTTGAATTTTTAGTGAATAGTAAAAATACAGTTTTAGGGTTTCGGTATGTTTAATGACATCATAATGGTGTCATGATGATGTCATGAGATCTTTTGAGGGTTGGCCGGCCAAGGGTGATGAATTATTGTTTTGGGGGCCCCATGTGGCCTAACTCCATGATAAATTCCAAGGGAGAACACATGGGTTTGAGAAAAGCACATGTGAGGTGTCCTTTGGCCATTAATGCTTTGTCCCCTCACTTTCCCTATAAATACCCACCCTTTCCTCCTTTATTTTTCACTCCCAACTCTCCCCCAACGAAGTTCTGATCTTCTTACCTTCCAAAGAGTCCTCCCAAGGTGCCCCCAAGCCCTCAAGGTCCAATCCTTTGAGTTTCAAGAGTCACGTTTTAAGGTAAGGGATCCGACCCCTCTCTTTCTTTTCAAGTGATCTCTTTTATGTCATTCCTTTTATGCTCCATGTTCTTATTTTGGAGGATGTTCTTTTATACTCCTCTTACTGCCCTTTTTATGTTCATATGATGAAAGACCCCCTCTTACTCTCATCATTTCGTTTTAAGAAAGTTTAAGTGGCGCCGTTAGGCTGCCGAATTTTCAAGGGATTCATTCACCTCTCTCTTTTTTAAAGTTCTACTTTCATGTCAATTCTTTCAAGTTCCTTTATATTATGTTGGGGTATGATCTCTATATCTATCATACTGGACTCTTATGTTCATATGATGAGAGACCCTATTTGACCTTGTCAAATTCAATTTTTTTGAAGTTTAAGTGGCGCCGTTAGGCTGCCGAATTTTCAAGGGATTCATTCACCTCTCTCTTTTTTTAAAGTTATACTTTCATGTCAATTATTTCAAGTTCCTTTATATTATGTTGGGGTATGATCTCTATATCTATCATACTGGACTCTTATGTTCATATGATGAGAGACCCTATTTGACCTTGTCAAATTCAATTTTTTTGAAGTTTAAGTGGCGTCGTTAGGCTGCCGAATTTTCAAGGGATTCATTCACCTCTCTCTTTTTTAAAGTTCTACTTTCATGTCAATTCTTTCAAGTTCCTTTATATTATGTTGGGGTATGATCTCTATATCTATCATACTGGACTCTTATGTTCATATGATGAGAGACCCTATTTGATCTTGTCAAATCATTTTCTTTTGAAGTTAAGTGACGCCGTAAGGCTGCCGGATTTTCATAAGAGAAATCTAATCTTTTTCCTTCCATGTTTTTTTTATTTCAAATGGTATGTCCCTAAAATTTCATTACCATGTCCATATGTCCTTCTTATTATTTCACCCTACTGTTTTATGGATCATTTATGAGTGGGTGGCCCATGTCCCCTCTCATTTCAATGTTTTCTAAAACCCCGAAACTTAGCCGTTATGCTGCAGAATTTTCCCCTCAAAATGTCTCTCTCTTTTCTCAAAAATTATTTTATGTTATAAAGTGAATACTCAAAGCTCTTATTTCTACAAGGGTATTCACATATATATCAAAATGTTCCATTTTAAATTCTGGGATTTACATACATGAGACCCGCTTTCCCTTTTCGTGGGTTTTAAAGTGACGTAAAGATCATGTCTTTAAAGCAGTTTTTAAAACGTTATGATTATGAAATGAAACCCATTTATTTTATGCTATGTGGGTTATTTATGAAATTTTTGATGATGATATATGTGGCTCACATGATAATAAAGGAAAATTTAAGGGTGCGCCCTGATAGCGCTCCAATGCATTGGGTAAAGACTTAATCTCTAGAGATGACCATTTTAACGACGCCTTGGTGAATAACCTTGGTAATTTTTTAACGACACCTTGGGGATGGACCTTGGTGAAACGAAACGATTGCCAATATTAAATGTTGCAGCCACATCTTCAAGTTATGAAAAAGTTTTATTTTTATTATGATATGCCCCATGATTTCATTTTCATGCCTTAAAGTTCTTTTCATGACTTTATTGATGTATCCCAAGTTCATATGTAAAATGTTTCACTTGTTTCCCTTGCTGGGCCTTCTGCTCACCCTTTTTTTTATGTATGTCCCCAGGTTATGAGATTCAGTAATGATCCTAGGGTGAACATGAGGAGAAGCCTTTCAAGTGTTTAAGAAGAATTCTTTATGTTGTTTTCATGTTTTAAGTTCCTGGTTTCCAAGACACTAAACCTTAAAGATCCTCGGTTTTGTAAAATGTAATTAAAGTTTATGTGATAAAAAGGTGGGATGCTATATCCCTCTCAAGGAATATGGCATGTCTTGATGCTATAAAAATTTTTCTAAGGGGTTGTATAGGTAATATCCCCTTGTTTCCTTAGGGTATCCTATAAAGGTACACCTTGTGCTTTGGGGTGAAATTTTTTTACCTAAAGAAGACTTAAAAATTTATCACTTCCTAACACATGTAAATTCAATAACATGGCTTTCTTTCCACTCTAGAACTTGTATGGAATACCATTTATCGATTTAGTTGGTACTAGGTTTATTATGTGCTCTATTTTTTGCAACCCATATCCCCAAAAGGATAATGCAAGACTCCCATAACTCGTCATTGATCTCACCATGTCCAATAAGGTGTGGTTCCTCCTTTTTCCCACACCATTCCACTGGGGCATGTAAGGAGGAGTGAGTTTGGATAGGATCCCAAAATCTCATAAGTAATCAATGAAGATTTGATTAAGATATTCTCCACCTCAACCTGAGTGGAGTTTCTTAATCTTCTTACCAATCTAGTTTTCAACTTCATTCTTGTATTATTTTTACTTATCAAAAGAATCTAACTTATACCTCAATAAGTAAATATACCCATATCTACTAAAATCATTAGTAAAACTTTTGAAGTATGAGTACCCTCCCCTTGCTTCAACTGGAAATGGTCCACACACATCGGTATGAACCAATTCAAGAATATATTTATCCCTTTAACCTTTCCCAGTAAATGGGGATTTGGTCATTTTTTCCTGTAAACATGCATGGAATACGCCAAGTGGTTTTAGTTTGAAAGAATCTAAATATCCATCTTGATGTAACTTTGTCAAGTGTTTCTCATTTACATGACCTGGCCAATGATGCCAAAGTTGGGTGTGGTATGAGTCATCTGATGTATCTTTGTTATTGATTTCCATTACTTGGTTTTTGTAATCCAATATGAAAAGACTATTGTATAAATGTGCCCTACCAAAAAAATAATATCTTTGTAAAAGAAGAAACATTCATTTCCAAACTTGAAAAAAAAAATCTATCTGTATCTAATATAGATATAGAAATAATGTTTTTTAGTAACAGACGACACATAATAACAACCCTTTAACACCAAGATCATCCCAATTGGCAACATGATGTGGTATTCCCTGATAGCTACAATAGCGAGTCTAGATTCGTTTGCTGCTCATAGATCTACCTCCCCTCAGTCAATCTTCCAAAATCTACTTGGTTTCTGTATTTGGATACATATGTGAGCACCACAAGGCGTATCTAATACCAAATTTATAGTAATTGATAGATTGCATTTGATAAAAAATGCACCTAATGTTTCCCAATGCTTCTTAGGTTGGGTGCAGTTTTTCTTCCAATGGCCCTTCTTTCCACATGTGAAACAAACAACCTCCAATTTCCTTTCCTCCTAGTTGATCTTATTTTTCTTGGAAGGGTGTAAAGAATATTTGGGATTAAATCTCTTTACCTTACCTTACCTCTTATTCACTATAAGGATATAAGGCTTGTCATTCCTAATATCTTTTTCCACTTGAAAAATGAGGATAATAATATTATATAGAGACTTCTCAATGTTGTTCATGTTGAAATTTACAACAAATCTGGAGAATATATGAGGGAGTGATGCGAGAATGATATCTATTCCCAGTTCTTCAGGGGGTTTAAACTCTAAAACCTCCAAGAACTCAATATAGCTAATGATCTTGACTACATAAGGCCCAGATGGGGCACCTTCTTCATGATTAATCTGAAATAGTGCCTTGGAGATCTCAAACCTTTCATTTCTTTCTATCTCCGGGTAAATACCACGAAGGTGCTTGATAATTATATAAGCATAAATGTTTTAAGGAGACTTCACGATCTCACTAGACATTAATGATAGAATAAAACATTGAACATTGACCAAGTCGTTCATATGTTTCTCATAGACTAGGAAATCCTCATCACTCGTCTCTTTTCCATGCAGATCAGGTAATGCTGACTCCAACACGTAAGACTTTCATTCATGGCATAGGATAACCCGAAGGGGTCTAAACCATTCCTGGAAGTTATTGTCGGTGAGGATGTTGTCTTTATCCAGAATTGATTGCAGGGATAGTGTGGTTGACAATATTGTCATTTTTATTCTACATTTAAAAGAGCAGATCATTTTTAATTTCTTGATTAAATTTTATGGGAAATAATAAATTGATTTTATTAAGTCTTTCACTATTTTATCAAGTCCCAATATCCCTCACCATTGAACTTAGAATGTCCAGTTTCCCAGACATTCTAGTGGTAAGGATCCATATTCCCCTTCGCAAAACCTCAACAAGGGTTGGTCAAGCTATTTGAAGGTATTTAGGTAGGTAGGTCTTTGATAACTACAGGCATGAAACTCCTTGATCTCTTGAGTGGAGTCCCTAATCCTGAAATCCTGACTTTGGATTTCCTCAACTCTTGTCTCCAATATTACACCAAGTCTATCAAGGGCTACTCCTCTTGATGTAATATGGTTAATTCAACCCAAAACCTTTCATAAGGTCTTCCTGTATAAAATTAAGTGTCCCAACAAGGTTTCGTCAAACACATAGTTTTATTGAGTCTTTCCCTTAATCAAGTAACGGAAGGGTTGGTCTAACTTAATATTTTATTTGAGGTATTTTTATCTCCTATGAATGAATTGATTATTATAATTATCACATTCTTATTAATATTAAGTGGAACATACTTAAGTGATTAAAAATATCTTGATAATATTTACGCATAATCCTGGTTTATTTTAGTTCCATTTTAATGCTTGTTTAATCCATTAATTATGTGATTGTGACAACACATCCATAAGGATAAAACTTGCTTCTGACAGAAATAAAATAATGTAAAGGGAATGATCATGAGATTTTCTAATGGTAAGTTTATCTATAAGTTGATAAACTAACCCTGATCTAGGGGAGAAACACCTTGATCCTTTTGGGTTTTTGTTTACAGCTTTCCACCTGTCCACCTCTATATCTCATAGGATTGGTTTTATCTTGGATCCATCTTGAACTGAATTCACTATCTTAGGAGTTCTATCCATTACATATTCCTTTTTAACTCACAATTAGGTGAGGGGTAAAAAAGGGGTTTTACATAAAATAAACCTTGGTCACGCGTGCCATACATATTAATGAGGATAAGGCATGCATACCAACTAATTTAATTTAAATAAATAAATTAAAAGAAACCATCCACATACAAAGGTCTTGGTATATCTCATGATCATCCATACATGCAATGATATTTACACATAAATAAAACTAGAATTCAATTCATTAATTGTTCTTTTTTAAGATAAATAATGCTCGAATCAATTAATTATCATCTTTAATAAATCAATCCATTTATTTTAAACCTTTTTCTAAATTACCTTTATATTCGCATCCATCATAATTTTAAACAAATAAATTCATTTAAAATTATATTTTTATGTAACTTGTACCTTTCTGGAAACTCGGTGAATTCTTATTCATAACTACCCAATGAGTAGAAATGAACATTACACAAATGTTAAATTAAAAACATATATATAAAACACATATCACATGTTGTGCCTTAGATTTACGCTCGCACTATAGTACACGTCTCAAGGGTTTGTGTAATATAATAATAAATTTTAATAAATCTACATAATTTGGATGAGTACACAGTGTGTAGTTCCAACTACACAGTGTGTACTATTGTTCACCATCCATCTGAAGTACATGCATGGGGAAATGGCATGTGAGTGTACTTCGGAAATATTTGGAGTACACGACGTGTAAAGTGGGCTACATGCCGTGTAGTTCTTTATTACACGGTCTCTAGCTGGGCAAGCTGTGTATGGGGTACACGGTCCAACCCTAACCCAAAGGAACTACATGTCGTGTCCTATAGTCCAAACGGCGTGTAATCCGGAAACCATGTGCCACTTATTCCTGGTCAACACAAAAAGTCATTAAGACTTAGAAAAACTCCAATGACACGACTTTGTTTGCAGACCAGACCCGGTGCATTGAACCTTGACTACACGGCGTGTACTGACAAATACACATCGTGTGTTCTGGTGTTGTACGGTCAGGATCCTTTGGCACCTCCAGATGAGATCCTCTATTTTATTTTAATCAAAATTAAAAGAAAAGATCATTTATGTAAGGTGAATGAGAAACTAAAGAGGAGGAATGGATCTCAACATTCATATTTATATAACGATTCACTTGAATTGAAACAACTAAATTATTTAATGAATAAATTATTAATGAAATATTTAAATAATTATAAACTATGATGTTAACCCTATGATACCACTTGTAGGTTCCAGGCATAGGGGAAGCGTGTTTGGGCCAGCGCCTAACTTTAATTTTTACTATGATCGATGATTATTCTGGGATCAATACGATGATGAATGCTAGTATCCACAGAATAAAATCAAAGATATAGTTAAATAAGGAAGAGGACTAAAACCTTTAGAGAGGATCTTGTACATCATGTTCACAATTAATTTAATTAATTTTATAAAGAAAAGAATACTTGGATATTCATTATATTCTTCGTTGATGATGTTGATCATCCAGAATGACCCTTCCAGATTATCTTGTTGTGCTTATAAGGATCCAAACTAGAATCCTTCTAGTGGTGATTCACACGTGATCCAATGGCCTCTGATCGACACCACTCTTTCTCCAGGTGCTAGCATGGTGAAGTGAGTGTCTTGTGTCTATCATTCTTGATCGCTTGTTCTTCAGCCTTGAAGAACATCTCTCGTTCTTAAGAGGGGCGGAAAGATTATTCGATAGAGAAAATGATTAGCACAAAAATTCTCAATTCATCAGGCATCCAGTTCGGTACGTGGCACAATAGACGTATGTGTCTATTTATTGACATGGGGATTCAATTATAATATTTAATTTCATAATAGTAATTAAATACATTCATAACATTAGAGAAAATCCATGATTTTAATAATAATATTGTGTCATTATTTATGGTGTGCCAACTTTTGTAAAATGGAATTATAAATAAAATACTCATTTTAAAATAATAGAAGTGTTATTATTATTATTTTAATTTGTGCCAAATTTTAAATAATTATTTACCGTCTTCTAAATAATTATTTTACTACTAGACCAGCCTTGGTCTACTTGAACTCCACTTCCATTTATTAAACACCCGAATAAATAAATAATTAAATTATTCTATTAAATAAATATTTAATTTACAAACTAGAAAAATAAATATTTATTAACTGTTCAAAAAAATAATATATATATATATATATATATATATATATATTACCCACAATTCAGCGAATAAATATTTATTTAATTTATGAAATCATTTTAACTTGAATAAAATTATTCCACTGTCAAGAGAATAAAATTTATTCCATTAATTAAATTAAAATAGAATCTAACTGAGGCCACCAGAAAAACTTAGTGTGTGACCCTCTAGGATTCTTTCTCATTGGCATTAGGCAGGCTTGCCAAAATTCTAAGATTACAGTCTAGCAATGGGTCATGGAAACCAAGAGAAAGAACTTAAAGTCACAACAACAACATCCACAAACAAACACTCACTGTTTAATATAATACTTATATGTCAATATCTCATCAATCAGGTTTCATGATAGTGTAATAAGCCTTTTTTCTTGATACGTCGTTCTTTGACTACCTGAAAGAAACTCATCATTACACCATGGCTATGGAATTTCATGTGACGGTTCTATTTAAATCAAAGGGATGAGATATCAACTTCTATAAATGGAAGGGAAAAATCTTTCCTTGACTTATCCATTAATAACATGCCACTCATGATGCACCCCACATACCCTACTTCTCGCCAACTATATGCATGATGGTTTTCATCTGTTTATCAAAGTGTGAAAGTCGTGACACGTATTAATGATAATATTAATGTCTAAGGATCATTAAACACACATGCATATAGGAATATCTGATGAAACCAAAACCGGAATAATTCCAAAGGGTGAGTATGTTCTAATAATATTCTATCTTAGAGATTACCAAGTGTGAAATTTGTGAGGGGAAGTATCATCTACTTATGAGTACTCTCACTTGACGGTTTGTATACTATGTTTCCCATCATAGTATTCCATCCAACTGCAGAACTATATTTAAGAATATTGTTATAGCATTTCAAGGTTCTAATCATGGTGGGAAACTGCCATGACCTTATCAATGAAAAAAATACTCTAGAACATTATTATATCATAATCATGTAGAATAATGAAAAAAATGTAATAAGCTGTTTAATATTTAAATACATTAAATATCCATGTAGTCAAAGTACAAATAGTTGGTTCTAGGACAATAAATATAATAGAACATACGACACAAAAAGAATGTTACGTTCAATGGGTATGATCTCTAAAAAAATACATGTCTACCTGAATGAATGTATACTATTTCATAAAGACCAAAAATAACTTAGAGAATACCCAAAGTATGGTTCTTCTCAATATAAGAAATATGAATCTAGTCATAAGAAAGTAATAAGGTACTTTATAATCATTCCAAGGTTTAGGTGCCTATATGGAAGTGAGGAGACCACAGGGAAATTGATGTGGCACACAGATAGAATAAATAAGGATAGGAAACTATGTATCCTGGCAGACTCTCCTCAGTGGAATAGAATTGATCATAAGTATCCTGATTTTGGAAACAATCCAAGAATCCTTTGTCTTGCATTATCTATAGATGGAGTGAATCCTTTAGGTTTTCAAATAAGTACTCACAGTACATGGCTAGTAATGTTGGAAAATTATAACTTTCCAATGTGGTTATGCATGAAACAAAAACACATCATGCTATCTATGCTTATATCAGGAAAAAAACAACTAGGTAATGATATTGATGTTTATTTGGCTCCATTGAACTAGGATTTGAAATTATTATGGGATTTAGGTTTTACGTTGTATGATGCTTATAGAAATGAAGATTTCATGTTGAGATCAATGTTGTATGGGACGATAAATGACTTTCCTGGTTATGGGAATTTGTCAGGATATAGCATTAAAGGAAATCATGGGTATCTTGTCTGTGAATAAGGTACACAGTCAATTAGGTTGAAACATTCATCAAAAACCGTATTTCTAGGACATCACAGATTTCTACCCTAATGACATAAGTAACAATATTGTACGACATCATTCGATGGAAGTTTGGAATAACATAAAACATTGTATACACTAACTATTAATCAACTGTTTTTGAAAGTAAAAGATGTGGACACTACTTTTGGTAAACTGTTTTAAAAAACCTTACAAAAACTAGTTGGAATAAGAGATCAGTTTTTTTGAGTTACAATATTAGAAATGTATGTACATCGGACACTTTATTGATGTTATGAATTTTAAAAGAAATATTTTTGATAGTTTCATTGGAACATTGCTAAATGTACCCGGTAAAACAAATGATGGAATTAAGGATAGGTTGTACATGGTTGACATGAGAATACAAGAAGATTTGGCGCCAGTTAAGGGTGGAAAATGAACATTTCTTACTCTATATTCTTACACTCTTTCCAAGAATGAGATATATTAGTTTTGAAACTTGTTGAATAACGTAAAGGTTCTAAAGGGGTATTCATCGATTTTCAAGAACATTGTTTCAATGACCGGTTTAAAGTTCAAGGGTATTAAATCACATGACTGCCACATTTTGATGTAAGATCTAATTCCTATATCTTTACATTGAATTTTTTCTAAGAACATCTGTTATATGTTAAAGAAGATATATTTCTTCTTCAAAGCTATATGCAGCAAAGTTATAGACCTGGTGAAATTTCTGAGTATGGAAAGATAAATTGTTGTCATATTATGTGAATTGAAAATGTTCTTCCCACTGACATTCTTTGATATGATGGTTCATTTGATGGTTCACTTTATGAGAGAGATTCGACTATGTGGTAATGTACACTATAGATAGATGTACCCCATTGAACAGTATATAGATTTTTTGAAAGGGTAGGTCAAAAATAGAAGTTGTCCATAGGGTTGTATTACAGAGTGATATATTGTTGAGGAAGCTATTGAATTTGGTACCAAATACCTTTCTGCTGTGAAAATAATTGGTCTACTGAAATCTCATCACAATAGGAAGGCTGTGGGTTGAAGAATTTCTATAAGAGAGGTTGTCACAATCAATATTACAGATCATGAGCAGGCCCACCTTTAAGTTTTGCATTAAAGTTTGGAGGTTGAACCATATGTCGAAACCCACAAAGAAATTATTAGGCATTTGAATCCATCAAGGGATAAAAATGGATATCAAATACAGATAATAGATAGTTTATAGGATGGTTTTAGGACCATATATTTAAGGAGTCAGATGAAAATATGAACTCAATTTTAGAATGAATTTGATGGCTAGCAGGATGACCAAGTGTGTATGTATTAACTTATAATGATTATGTAATTAGCAGTTATACATTCTATAATAAAGAACATGTTGAAGAAAGTACCATGTAGAATATTTGAGTTACACTTGTGGATTAATAAATACATGTTTCTGATGATAAGTAAATAAATCTAATTTATTGGAATATGTCATACATTGGCATCATCCAAAAAATATTGGAGTTTAATTATATGAACTTCCAAGTGGAAATTTTTCAATCCTGGTGGGTTAATAATAGGAGTTCAGTTAAAATAGATGATTTGGGATTTGTGAAAGTTGATTTTAGTAAGGAAGGGTGCAATGAAAAACCATTTATAGTGGCATCACAAGCAGTACAAGTATTTTATGTTCCAGATCCTACAAACTAAAACAAGTCAATTGTTCTGTTATGTACCAAAACCACTGAAGGGTCAGATGAAAATTCAATGAAGGATGACCCTTTCATTGGGACATCACAATAATTTCATAGAGTTCCTAATATAGATGGTATTTTTATTTCATATGAGACCACAATGAAGGTATTTGGATAGTTGATAGAGGGGTCAAATCCCTTCAACCTTTAAAAAAAGAGAGTTTAATAATCAGGCTATATTTTTTTGTAATATACATCATGTATCCTTTTGTTATTATCTTTTCATTTCTACTTTTATGTAATCTAAATTTAATGTCGAACCACTTTTAAAGATAATAATTTCTGCACGTGATGATTCTCCCAATCCTGAGGCACAATTGGTCTCTCAACCTGCTTCTACTCACAGTGCAGATGACCAATAGGTTTCTCAACCTGTTGCTACTACTTCTCCCAGTGTAGAGTTACAACCACCATCTTCATATACTAATGCTAGCACTCCTAAGGAACATATTTATTATGTTGAAATTGAGGAAATTGTGGGCACTGAAACACTAGCGGCACAAAAAAATAGGATCATTGTAGTTTGAAGGTATTAGAAAAAATCTATAAGGAAAAAAGAGAAAGGCATCAAATACGATCTCTAATGGAATAATTAGGTCCAACATGTTAACCTCAACAAGGCCATGTTCAATAGTTACATTGGAATCGTCACTCGGCAACGTGTACCAATTGATTTACAGTCATGGCACTATGTTGTCACCGGGCTTAAGACACTAATGTGGGGAGATATTACGTTAACATTATGATATCATTTCTTTAATTTACTAAAAAATAAAATAATGAAATATTGACTTACTCTTCATCATCCCTTGTATAGTGCATTTATAGTGTATGACTCACAAAAGGAATATGTATTAAGGGTTTCTGGAAGGATTCAAAAAGGCTTTCACATAACTTTAATGAAATGTTATCTTAAAGATGTTTAAGGGAAAATAAACTCGTTCCCACCTCTTATTTATTCACACCTAATAACCCAAGGAGCATGGGATGCGTTTACTATCAATCGTGAGGAGAAAAAAATTTAGGTGCATTGTGTTTTGTAATAAGTTATTTAATGATACATTTATTCATTAAATTGATTGATAGTTTTTTATTTATGAAATAGCAACTAAGTGCTGGAAATAAGGAACGAGTAGCAAAACCAGTGTACCCCTACCATAAAGTTAGAATGGGGTATGCTTCACTTGAAAAAAATTGATACGTATTTTCAATATATCATAATACTTTTATGTGACATAAAAAAACACCATAAATATGTTCCTCTATTTATATGTAGATTGATGAATCCAAATCCAATTTCACTTCCATCACATGCCATGTGCTATGGAAGGAGGCACGTGTAAATAAAGATGAGATACTAATAGATGAAAACACACAAAAAGTGTGGGAAACATGTGTAAGTATGACATAATAAATATTTTTTTTCTTTAAATCGATATTACATCACAATGATTACTTATTTTCCTATATTTTCTATCTGACATAGTCACATGAATTAGCAACATCCAAATCAAATGTGCATATACTTTCGGTGGCCTTGAAGTTGCCAGAAAAGTATGGCCACATCAGAGTTGTGGGTTTTGGAGTGACACCCCAAACATTTTTTGAGTAAAAAAACAAAGAGGATCAAAGTGAAAAAATAAAAATGATGAGAGAATGAATAGTTGTCCTTGAAGAACATATGAAATTGCAGATATAGTTCATGGAAAATATAATGGCAGGGTTAAAGAGAAGAAACAACTCAAGAACAACCAGTGTGTGAAGATCTCGCCCCACCCCCACTAGCTTTGAGGCGATCCATTCCCCTCAAAAACATGTCTTAGATGAGGTAATAAATGTTTTAATAATTGTTTCTATGAATTTTGAATCAAATAGATATTGATACCTTTCCAGTACTGATATTGTACAGGGTGAAAATTAATATGATTTATATCTATCAACACCCACCCATCACCTTGTAGTGAGGGCTACGGTGTTCAATATCCAGAACATCATGCTACACAACAGACCACTTCCAGCAGGTCATGTCAAAGTGATGATTAATGTAGCCCATGATCTGAGAACTAAGAAACTTGTTCCAATAGATGATGAAGATATTCATAATTTTGAACATGATCTTGGAACATTCATTGCATGGCTTTCATAGCTTGTAAAAAAACATGTCGGCAATGAGGTATTCATTTGCAATTTTTTCAAGATAATTATTTAACATTTAATGAAAAAAGTTCTGAACCGATGAATTTTATTACAGACCGACACAGGGAAGGGGTTGAAAATAAATAACAACTCAAAACTATCTCAAGGATCAACCAACTGATCAAAACGATCTCCCGAAAGAACCTTAAACCCTCTTGTTCTATATTCGCATTTATTATCATTACAGGATCATGTGAATATGAAGTTGAAAGATGGTGGGGTTCACACAATTATTTTTTATGGAAATATGTATGGAGGGGAAGATATAGATTTCATTAGTGTTGACAAATTAAGTGAAATCTTGGAGTATGATTAGCTATTCAGTTCAGTTGTAAATGTATACATGAGGTATGTTTTCATGATTTTATTTTCCAAAAGCTAATATACTATAATAATTATGACTAAATACATTTCATATTTTTCATAGGTGTATATATGAAAAACAATTGAAGAGATTTCTCCATGGACAAAAATTTTGACTCTTTTAACCTCATGTCACCTCTACAAAACAAAAACAAATAAAATCCAAGAAAGAGGGTAAAATAGTGGCAGGACTGCTCAAATAATTTAACAGAAAAATTACGGATGAGCGACTCTTATTAATACCAATGATGCAAGGTTAAAACTATAAAATTTAATTATTTCAAATATATTTTAATTTCATTCATTAATTATTATTTTTGTGTTCTTAGGCAGCATTGGATGCTCATTACAGTCAATTTGGATACTCCAAAAATTTATTTCCTGGATTTGATGCATGGATATCCAACAAAATGACCATACATGATGGTGTTTTTCAATTTGTAATACACTAAATCCTACATTTTAGAACTAAACATATATTTATATAATTTATATTATCTTTTATTGAATATTCTATTTTGATAGGGCAGTGTGTGAATATCGTCTACATCATGGAATGAGGCCAGGGGAAAAGGACAAGGAACATCACAAGTACTATGACTAGATACAAATCAGGGTATATATAATAAGATTTCACTATCCAAACACATATAAAAAATTAATTATTTTTCTCAATGTTTCTGCAGTGTCCAAAACAAACAAATGATAAAGATTGTGGTTATTATGTTTGTAAATTTATGAAAGAGATCATATTCCTTGAATAAACCAACATCCCTGATGAGATATTTTCAAAGATAATTAATATTTAATTTAAAATGGTTATTAATCCTTTGTGTATTTATATTATTTTAGTACTACCATGATTTTCAAAAAGAAACGTATTCACAAGATGAGATAGATTTGTTTAGAAAAGAATGGGAAGTATACCTGATAGAAGAATATATAGAAATAGCATAAAGATGTGACCGCTATGACTCGAAGTGTCTATTTTTATTTAAAATTATTAGTATTTTTATTCAAAAGAACAAATTACATACTGAAAATTGAGAAAATTTATTAGAATTTTTTTGATACATTAGGACAAGGATTCATATGCCATTTTGGACGTGTGGTAATTAACCGCACCTAAATCCGACTCATGGTGTGACCGTTATGACACTACTACAACTTGGCATTTTATCAGTGCTAAAAACCGACATTAACAGTGCTAGAAAAGAACTGTTAATTCCGGCGTAGATAAAGGGGGGTCCCCTTTTTCAGTTCTAAAAAAAGCGTTGATAAAGGACCCCCTTTATCTGGGTTTTTGGAGCGCTGATATAGGGGACCCCCCCTATCTATACTGGAATTAACAGCACTTTTCTAGCGTTGATAAAGGGTTGCCTTTATCAGCTCTACCTTGAGCGCTGATAATAGGTCCCTTTATCAGCGCTCTATTAGCACTGTTAAAGGTGTCCTTTATCAGCACTCAAAAAAGCGCTGATAAAGGCACCTTCTCCTGCACCTGCACAACCAGCACCTGCACACCTGCACAAACCAGCACACCTATACAAAATATCACCTGCACACCTACACAAAATAGCATCACACACAATATTTTGACAAATAATGCTATATACATTTACTTAACATCATGAATATAAAAAAACACACTGCTATATACATTTCAAACAATATTTTACATGGTTAAAATTACAATTATCCAACAACAGTTATAAACATTAATGTTTCATCCTTTGATATCCATGATCCACTCTCAAAAATTGTCATCCATAGTATTTGTTTCCAAACAAAGCATTCGAACTCAAAGAAAAAAAATAACCTATATAAGAAAACAAATATTATGTTAGTAAAACAATAATGAAATAAATTAAAACATTAATATGAAAGAATACATTAATATAGAAATGTGAAACTAAAATATGGAAATGATAAACTCAAATGTTTTCGTTCTGATAATAATGAAATGGAATAATGTAAAATCAAAAAAAAATTGGATGATTTATCTTATTTAATAAATACTGATTCTTTATCTAATGAAAAGCTTTACCGGTCACACCATGCATCGGATTGAGGTGAGGTTGATTCATACATGTCAAAAATGACTCATGGATCATTTTCCTAAAGTATCAAAACAATCCGAACGTGTTTTCTTTGTTTTCCATATGTCACTTGTGTTGTTTTCTAAATTTTATGTCAATTTAACACTGATATCAGACACTTTTAGCCATACCGGTCACACCGTGTGTCGGATTGAGGTGCAGTAGATTCTTACACGTCACAAATGACTCTTGTATCGTTGTCCTAAAGTATCGAAACAATACAAATGTGTTTGCTTGGTTTTCCGTATGTCACTTGTGTTGTTTTCTAAAGTTAATATCAATTTGAAACTGATATTAGACACTTTTAGCCATACCGATCACACCATGCATCGGATTAAGTTTTGGTTGATTCTTACAACTCACAAATGACTCAAGGATCATTTTCCTAAAGTATCAAAACAATCCAAACGTGTTTTCTCGGTATTCCATATGTCACTTGTGTTGTTTTCTAAAGTTAATGTCAATTTCAAACTGATATCAAACACTTTTAGCCATACCGGTCACACCGTGTGTCTGATTGATGTGTGGTAAATTCTTACACGTCAAAAATGACTCATGGATCGTTTTCCTAAAGTATCAAAACAATCCAAATGTGTTTGCTCGGTATTCCGTATGTCAGTAGTGTTGTTTTCTAAAGTTTATGTCAATTTGAAACTGATATCAGACACTTTTAGCCATATTGGTCACACCGTGCATCGGATTGAGTTTTGGTTGATTCTTACATGTCACAAATGACTCATGGGTCATTTTACTAAAGTATAAAAACAATCAAAATGCGTTTTAATGGTATTCTGTATGTCAGTAGTGTTGTTTTCTAAATTTAATGTTAATTTCAAACTGATATCAGATACTTTTAGCCATACCTACCACATCATGCGTCGGATTAAGGTGAGTTTGATTCTTACATGTCACAAATGAATCATGGATCGTTTTCCTAAAGTATCAAAAAAATCTGAACATGTTTGATCAGTTTTCCGTATGTCACTTTTGTTGTTTTCTAAAGTTTATGTCAATTTGAAACTGATATCATGCACTTTTTATCCATACCGGTCACACCATGGGTCATATTGAGGTTTAGTCGATTATTAAATGTCACAAATTACTCATGGAACATTTTCCTAAAGTATAAAAAAAATCCAAATGCTTTTTCTTTGTATTTCGTATGTCAGTAGTGTTGTTTTCTAAATTTTATGTCAATTTGAAACTGATATCAGACACTTTTAGCCATAACAGTCACACCGTGCATCATATTGATGTGTGGTTGATTTTTACATGTCACAAATGACTCATGGATCGTTTTCCTAAAGTATCAAAACAATCCGAACACATTTTCTCAGCATTCCGTATGTCAGTAGTTTCGTTTTCTAAAGTTAATGTCAATTCCAAACTGATATCAGACACTTTTAGCCATACCAGTCACATTGTGCATCAGATTGAGGTGTGGTTGATTCTTACACATAAAAAATGACTCATGGATCTTTTTCCTAAAGTATCAAAATAATACAAATGTGTTTTCTCGGTTTTCCATATGTCACTTCTGTTGTTTTCTAAAGTTTATGTCAATTTGAAACTGATATCAGACACTTTTAGCCATACCGGTCACACCGTGCGTCGGATTGAGGTTCGGTTGATTCATACATGTCAAAAATGACTCATGTATTATTTTCCTAAAGTATAAAAACAATCTGAATGTGTTTTCTTGGTTTTCTGTATGTCACTTGTGTTGTTTTCTAAAGTTAATGTCAATTTGAAACTGATATCAGACACTTTTAGCCATATCGGTCACATCGTGCATCGGATTAAGGTGTGGTCGATTCGTACACCTCCATAATGACTCATGGATCGTTTTATTAAAGTATAAAAACAATATTAATTCATTTTATTAGTATTTCATATGTCACTTGTGTTGTTTTCTAAAGTTAATGTCAATTTCAAACTGATATCAGATACTTTTAGCCATACCGGTCACGCCATGCGTCTGATTGAGGTGGGGTTCATTCTTACACATCAAAAATGACTCATGTATCGTTTTCCTAAAGTATCAAAAACAATCCGAATGTTTTTGCTCGGTATTACATATGTCAATAGTGTTTTTTTCTTAAGTTAATGTCAATTTCAAAATGAAATCAGACACTTTTATCCATACCAGTCACATCATGCATTGTATTGAGGTGCGGTTGATTCTTACACGTCACAAATAACTCATGGATCGTTTTACTAAATTATCAAAACAATCCAAACGTGTTTGCTCAGTTTTTTGTAAGTCACTTGTGTTGTTTTCTAAAGTTTATGTCAATTTGAAACTGATATCAGACACTTTTAGCCATACCGGTCACACTGTGCATCGGATTGAGGTGAGGTCGATTAGTACACATCAAAAATGACTCATGTATCGTTGTTCTAAAGTATAAAAACAATCAGAACTCATTTTATTGGTATTCTGTATGTCAGTAGTGTTATTTTCTAAAGTTTATGTCAATTTGAAACTGATATCAGGCACTTTTAGCCATACCGGTCACACTGTGCGTCGTATTGAGGTGTGGTTGATTTGTACACGTCAAAAATGACTCATGGATCATTGTCCTAAAGTATCAAAACAATCATAACGTGTTTTCTCGGTATTCTGTATGTCAGTAGTGTTGTTTTCTAAAGTTAATGTAAATTTCAAACTGATATCAGAAACTTTAAGCCATACCAGTCACACCGTGCATCAGATTGAGGTTCGGTTGATTAGTACAGGTCAAAAATGACTCATGGATCGTTTTACTAAAATATCAAAACAATCCGAACGCATTTTCTCAGTTTTCTGTATGTCACTTGTGTTGTTTTCTAAAGTTTATGTCGATTTGAAACTGATATTAGACACCTTTAGTCATACCGGTCACACCGTGCGTCGGATTGAGGTGGAGCTGATTTGTACATGTCACAAATGAGTCATGGATCATTGTCCTAAAGTATCAAAACAATACGAATGTATTTTCTTGATTGTTCGTATGTCACTTGTGTTGTTTTCTAAAGTAAATGTCAATTTGAAACTGATACCAGACACTTTTACCCATACGAGTCACACCGTGCATCGGATTGAGGTGCGGTCGATTTTTAAACCTCAAAAATGACTCATGGATCGTTTTCTTAAATTATAAAAACAATCTAAATGTGTTTTCTTGGTATTACATATGTCACTTATGTTGTTTTCTAAAGTTAATGTCAATTTCAAATTGATATCAAACACTTTTATCCATACTGATCACACCGTGCATCGGATTGAGGTGTGGTTTATTTTTTCACATCACAAATGACTCATGGATCGTTTTCCTAAAGTATCAAAACAATATGAACCTATTTTCTCCGTATTCTGTATGTTAGTAGTATTGTTTTCTAAAGTTAATGTCAATTTCAAACTGATATTAGACACTTTTAGCCATACCGGTCACACCATGCGTCGAATTGAAGTACGGTTGAATCGTACATGTCACAAATGACTCATATATTGTTTTCTTAAAGTATCAAAACAATACGAATGTGCTTGATTGGTATTCCAAATGTCAGTAGTGTTGTTTTCTAAAATTTATTTCAATTTGAAACTGATATCACACACTTTTAGCCATACCAGTCACACCGTGCATTGGATTGAGGTTTGGTTGATTCTAACATGTACAAAATCACTCATGGATCATTTTACTAAAGTATAAAAACAATATAAATGCATTTTCTCAGTTTTCCGTATATCACTTGTGTTGTTTTCTAAAGTTTATGTCAATTTCAAACTGATATTAGACACTTTTAGCCATACCGGTCACACCGTGCATCGGATTGAGGTGAGGTCAATTCGTACACGTTAAAAATGAGTCATGGATCATTTTCCTAAAGTATCAAAACAATCCGAACACATTTTCCCGGTATTCTGTATGTCAGTAGTGTTGTTTTATAAAGTTAATATCAATTTGAAATTGATATCAGACACTTTTAGTCATACTGGTCACACCATGCATCTAATTGAGGTGTGTTTGATTCTTACATGTCAAAAATTACTCATGGATCGTTTTCTTAAAATATCAAAATAATCTGAATGCGTTTTCTTGGTATTCTGTATATCATTAGTGTTGTTTTCTAAAGTTTATGTCAATTTGAAACTGATATCAGATACTTTTAGCTATACCAGTCACACTATGCATCATATTGAGGTACGGTTGATCCATACACATCAAAAATGACTCATGGATCATTTTCCTAAAGTATCAAAACAATCCGAACACGTTTTCTCGGTATTCTGTATGTCAGTAGTGTTGTTTTCTAATGTTAATGTCAATTTCAAACTGATATCAGAGACTTTTAGCCATAACGGTCATACCATGCGTCATATTGAGGTGCGGTTGATTATTACACATCAAAAATGAATCATGTATTGTTTTCCTAAAGTATCGAAACAATATGAATGTGTTTTCTCGGTATTCCGTATGTCAGTAGTGTTGTTTTCTAAAGTTTATGTCAATTTGAAACTGATATCAGACACTTTTAGCCATATCGGTCACACCATGCATCGGATTGAGGTTCGGTTGATTCATACACATCAAAAATGACTCATTTATAGTTTTCCTAAAGTATCAAAACAATCCAAATGTGTTTTCTTGGTTTTTCGTATGTCACTTGTGTTGTTTTCTAAAGTTTATGTCAATTTCAAACTGATATCAAAAACTTTTAGCCATACCGGTCACACCGTGCATCAGATTGAGGTGTGTTTGATTCTTACACATCAAAAATTACTCATGGATCATTTTCCTAAATTATCAAAACAATCCTAATGCATTTTCTCAGTATTTCGTATGTCAGTAGTGTTGTTTTCTAAAGTTAATATCAATTTGAAACATATATCAGACACTTTTAGTCATACCGGTCACACCGTGTGTTGGATTGAGGTGAGGTTGATTTTTACACATCAAAAATGACTCTTGGATCATTTTCCTAAAGTATCAAAACAATCCGAACACATTTACTCGGTATTCCATATGTCATTAGTGTTGTTTTCTAAAGTTTATGTCAATTTGAAACTGATATCAGACACTTTTAGCCATATTGGTCCCACCGTGCATCGGATTGAGGTTTGTTTGATTCATACACATCAAAAATTACTTGTGGATCATTTTTATAAAGTATAAAAACAATACGAATTCATTTGCTCAGTATTTCATATGTCAGTAGTGTTGTTTTCTAAAGTTAATGTCAATTTCAAACTGATACCCGGCACTTTTAGCCATACCGGTCACATCGTGCATCGGATTGAGGTGTGGTCAATTTTTACACGTCAAATATGATTCATGGATCATTTTACTAAAGTATAAAAACAATCCGAATGTGTTTTCTCAGTATTATGTATGTCAGTAATGTTTTTTTCTAAAGTTTATGTCAATTTGAAACTGATATAAGACACTTTTAGCTATAATGGTCACACTGTGTGTCGGATTGAGGTTTGGTTGATTATTACATATCACAAATGACTCATGGATCTTTTTCTTAAAGTATCAAAACAATCCAAACGTGTTTTCTCAGTTTTTCGTATGTCACTTGTGTTGTTTTCTAAAGTTTATGTCAATTTCAAACTGATATCAAATACTTTTAGCCATACCAGTCACATCATGCGTCGGATTGAGGTGTGTTCAATTCGTACACGTCACAAATGACTCCTGTATCGTTTTCCTAAAGTATCAAAACAATCCAAACATGTTTTCTCGGTTTTCCGTATATCATTAGTTCATAAGAGTCTCTCATTAAGTTATTCTCTACTAGAAACTCAAATCATTTCTAAAACCATTTTTCATAATCTAAGGATATGAAACATAAGAAAGGGTGATCATAGATGCTCAATAAGTGTAAAAAAGGGATATATCAATGATCATATAAAGATAACATCAGAAGTAGTAATTCACCTTCATTGTCCTATTTGTTTACATTCTTCCATCAGGTACGCTGCCCATTCATTTATAAACACATATATATCATCTTGTGAATAGGAGTTTTTGCGACAGTCATAGTAGTAATGAAAAAATATAAATACAAAAAGGATTAATATATGTTTTAAATGAACTAATAATTATTTTCAAAAATACCTCTTCAGGGAAGCTAGTTTGTTCATGAAATATGATCTCTTTCATAAATTTACAAACATAATAACCGCATTCCTTTCCGTTCGTTTGTTTCAGACACTACAGAAACATCGAGAAAAATAAGTAATCTATTTTGATATGTATTTGGATAGTGTAGTATAATTATATATACACTAATACTTGTCCATTTGTAGATATTGTGCGCCTTGTCGTCCTTAGACCCTGGATTCATTCCAGCCTTTAGACGATATTCATACACCTCCCTATCATAACAGAATTCTCATTAAAAGATAATATAAATTATATAACAAGATATTTAGTTCTAAAATGTTATATCTGGTGTATTAAAAATTGACAATAGCCATCATGTGTGGTCGGTTTGTCAGATATCCATGTAGTGAATCTATAAAATAAATCTTTGGAGTATCCAAATTGACTGCAATGAGCATCCAATGCTGCCTAAAAACACAAAAAGGAATAAGTAATGATATAAATGAAAATATAATTGATATGATTAAAATGTAGAGTTTTACCCGTGCAACATTGGTGTTAAAAAGATCCTGTCGGTCGTAATTTTTCATTGAAACGTTCTGAGAAGTTTTGACATTAATTCAACCTGAAAATTGGAATCTATTTATTTTTGTTGTGTAGACATTGTGTGAGGACTAATGAGTCTAAATTTGTATTCACGGGAAAATCCCTTCAATTGTTTTTCATATATACACCTGTGAAAAATATGAAATGTATTTATCCATAATTATCATAGTATATCAGCTTCTATAAAATCAAATCATGAAAACATACCTCATGTATACATTTATAACTGAGGTGCCTAGCCAGTCACATGTGATGATTTTAGCAACAGATTCAGCAATAAGGAAATCTAATGTTTCCTCTCTGTACATATCTTTTTCACAAAAAATTTTGTGATTATTTCCACCTTTCATTTTCATATCCACATGAGCTTCCAGTGATATTAAATGTGGATATATAATGGGCGGGGTGAAGGTTCCCTCAATAGATCATTTTGATCAGTTGGTTGATTCTTTTGAGTCGTTATTTAATTTTAGCTCCTTCCTTTTGTCCTTCTGTAATAACATTCATCGGTTCAGCCCTTTTCTAATTAAATGTCAAAGGTTCTTCTTGAAAAATGAATTGGAAATGAATACCTCCTGGTCGACATGTTTTTTTACAAGATTCAACGACCATTCAACGAATTTTCCAATAGCTTTTTCCACTGTATGAATGTCGTCATCATCATTTTTCATGGGTGTCTCAGCGCTCAGCTCATGAGATACGTTAATCGACACTTTGACAAGACCGGTTGGAAGTGGTCTGGAGTGTATCATGTCATTCTGCATATTGAACATCATAGCCCTCGCTACAAGGCAATGGGTGGGTGTTGAAAGATATAAATCACAATCATCTTCACCCTGTAGAATATCATTACAAGAAAGGTATCAGTGTCTATGTGATTCACATTTCACAGAAAAAAATATTAGAACATTGATTACCTTGGTTAAGTCAGGTCTTTGAGGGGAATGGCTCGCCTCAAAGCTGGTGGGGGGTGGGGCGGGTTGTTCTTGAGTTGTTTCTTCTCTTCGCCTCTCCCCCATCAAAGTTTCTAGATACTCTCCCTGACATTGTAATTTTTATTCAAGGGTGGCTAGTATATCTCTCATTATTTTCATTTCTTTATTTTGTTCCTCCTCTTGTTTTTTTCTGAAAATATGTCTGGGGTGTCACCCCAAAACTCGCACCTCTCACGCGGTCATACTGTTCTGGCTATTACAAGGCCGCTGAAAGAATTTCCTCATCTAGTGTGGGTGTTGTTGATTCCTGTGACTATGTCAAATATAAAATATGGGAAAATAAGTAATCATCGTGATTTAATAGTAATTTAAAGAAAAATATATATATTATGTCATACTTACACATGTTTCCCACACTTTTTGTATATTTTCATCTACTATTTTCCCCTCTTTATTAACACGAGCCTCCTTTCATAGCACATGGTGTGGGATGGAAGTGGCTTGGGATTTAGATTCATCAATTTTCATATAAATAGAGAAACATGGTTACAGTGTTGTTTTATGTAAAATAAAAGTATTACAGTACTTATAAAATACGTACCAATTTTTTTTCAATTGAAGCGTACCCCAGCCTTGTTTTATGGTAGGGGTACGCTAGTTTTTCTACCCGTTAATTATTTTCAGCACTTAGTTGTTGTTTCATAAATAAAAAATTGTCAATCAAAGTGATGAATACAAGCAATATTAAACAACGTGTTACCAAACACAATGTACCTGAAAAGTCTGCTCTGCACGACGGTTGCAAAACGCATCCCACGCTCCTTGGGATTTCATGTGTGCATAAAGAGGAGGTGGGTGCGGCTTGATTTTCCCTTCAACATCTTTCAGATGAAATTTCATTAAAATGGTGTGAAATCTTCTATGAAACCTTCCTTCCAATCTTAATACATATTTTTTGTGTGATACATCTACTATAAATGCACTCTGCAAGAGATTCTGTAGAGTTAGTCAATATTTCAGTATTTTATTTTATTTTATTTTAATAATGTAAATAAATGATATCCTAATGTTACCGTAATCTCTTCCCACATTAATGTTTTCATCCCATTGACAACATGGTGCCACGACTCTATATCAATCGACACGCGTTGCTGAGTGACGATTCCAATGTAGCTACTAAACATGGATTTGTTGGGGTTTACATGTTGGCCTTGCTTATTCCATCCCACCTCATATTTGATGCCTTTTTCTTTTGCCTTAAGGATTTTGGGTAAAATTGTCAAACTATGACGCACCAGATTTTTTGTGTCGTCGGGGTTTCATTGCCTACCATTTCCTCGGTTTCTACATCATCATTATGTTCCTCTGAAGCACTAGCATCAGCACTAGAACCAGCAACAACAGGTTGAGAAACCTGTTGTACCTCAGTAGTAGGACCAGCAGCAACATGTTAAGAAACCTGTTGTACCTCAGTAGTGGGACCAACTGCAACAGGTTGAGAGGCCTATTGTACCTCAGTAGTGGGACCAGCTGCAACAGGTTGAGAAACCTATTGTGTCTCGGGATTGGGTGAATCATCAGGTGCAGAAGTCTTTATCTGCAGAAGTGGTTTAACATTTAATTTAGATCACATAAAAGAAGTAACAAACAGATAATAAGATAATGTAACAAAATCTATATTACAATAAAAAATTACCTGATTATTTAACTCTCTTTTTTTTAAAGGCTGAAGGGATTTGACCCCTCTATCGACTATCCATATACCTTCATTGTGGTCTCCTCTGACATACAATACGTCGTCTATATTGGGACCACTGCAAAATGATTGCGAAGTCCCAATGAAAGGGTCATCCTTCATTGAATTTTCATCTGACCCTTCAGTTGTTTTGGTTGATAATAGAACAATTGACCAGTTTCGGTTTGCGGAATCTGGAACATAAAATACTTGCACTACCTGTGATGCCATTATAAATGGTTTGTCTTTCTCTACTTCCTTACTGAAATCAACTTTCACAAATCCCAATTCATCTATTTTAACAACACTCTTGTTATCAACCCACTTTCATTGAAAAATCAGAACTTGGAATTCCATATAATCCAACTCCCATATTTGTTTGATGATGCCAAAGTATGACATATTTGCATAAATTGGATTTTTTTCCTTAGCACTGGAAACATGCATCGCTTCAGCCACAAGTGTAACCCCACTATTCTGCATGGTACTGTCTTCATCATGTTCATTAGTATAAAATGTATAACCATTAACTACATAATCATTGTAAGATAATACATACAGACTTGGTCCTCCATCTAGCCATCGAAGTCGGTCTGAAATTGACTCTAGATTTTCATCTGACTTCTTAAAAATATGGTCCTGAAACCATCCTATAAACTGTCAATTATGTGTATCTGATATCCATTTTTCATCCCTATATGGATTCAAATGCCTAAGAATTTCTTTGTGGGTTTCAACATATGGGTCAACGTCGAAATTTTTATGAAAAACATAAAGGTGGGCCTACTCCCGATCTGTAATATTGATTGTGAAAACCTGTCTTCCAGAAATTCATTCACCCTTAAGCCGCCCAGTTTGACAAGATTTCGGTAGGCCAATGCTTTCCACACCAGACAGGTATTCCGTACAGAATTCAATGGCTTCCTCAACAATATATCACTCCGTAATACAACCCTCTAGACGACTTCAATTTTTGACATACCCTTTCAAAATCATCATATACCATTCAATGGGGTGCATCCATCTGTAATGTACAGGACCACATAGTTGAATCTTTCTCACCAATTGGACCATAAAATGAACCATCATATCAAAAAATGAATGTGGTAACAACATTTCTAATTCACGTAATATGACGGCAATTTCTCTTTCCATAGTTAGAAATTTCGTTGGGTCTATAACTTTGATACATATAGCTTTGAAGAAGAAACATAGTTTCATTAATGTATGGAAGACATTCTTGGGAAAAATGCAATGTAAAGCAATAGGAATGAGATCTTGCATCAAAAAATGGCATTCATGTGATTTCAGACCATTTAACTTCAAATTGATCATTGACACGATGTTCCTGATATTTGATGAATACCCCTCTGGAACCTTTACGTCATTCAAGAAGTTGCAAAACTGATATCTCCCCTGCCTGGAAAGAGTGTAAGCAGCAGGAGGAAGAAATGTTCGTTTTTCACCCTTCACTAGTGCCAACTCTTCTCATATCCTCATCTCAACCATGTCCAACCTAGCCTTAATTACATATTTTTTTTTTCTAGGTGTATTTAGCAATGTTCCTATGACACTATCAAATACATTTTTTTCTACATGCATAACATCAAAAAAATGTCTAACATACGGACAAATCCAGTATGGTAATTCAAAAAAACTAATCTCTTTTTCCAACCGATTTTAGTAAGGTTTTTTGAAGTCGGTTTACCAAAAGTAGTGTCCACATTTTTAACTTTCTCAAATAATTGATTGCCTATTAGTGGAGACGGTATTGCACGTTCTTCTGAACTTCCATCGAATGATGTCGTCCAAGATCGGTACTTATGTCGTCGGGGTAGAAATCTGTGATTTCCTAGAAACACGGTTTTCGATGAATGTTTCAACCTAATTGATTGTGTACCATGTTCGCAAACGGGACACCCTTTAGTTCCTTTAATTCTATATCCTGACAAATTTCTATAAGCAGGGAAGTCACTTATCGTCCCGTACAACATGGATCTCAAAGTGAAATCTTCATTTTTGAAAGCATCATACAATGTAACACCTGAATCCCAAAATAATTTCAAATATTCAATCAATGGAGCTAAATAAACATTAATATCATTACCCAGTTGTTTTAGTCATGATATAAACATAGATAACATGATGTATTTTTGTTTAATGCATAACCACGGTGGTAAGTTATAATTTACCAACATAATCGGCCATGTACTGTGACTGTTTCTTTGAAAAGCAAAAGGATTCACTCTATCTGTAGATAACGCAAGACGAAGGTTTCTCAACTCGTTTCCAAATTCAGGATACTCATCTTCAATTCTCTTCCACTAAGGAGAGTCTGCCGGGTAACGTAGTATCCCATCTTTAATTCTTGTATTTGCATTCCATGTCAATTGTCCTGCAGTCTCCTCACTTTCATATAGGCACCTAAACCTTGGAATGATTGGAAAGTACCATACAACTTTAGTAGGACTGGATTCATCTTTCTTGTATCGAGAATCACCACACTTTGGGCCTTCTTTAAGTGATTTTTGGTCCTTGAGAAACAGTATATAGTCATTCGGGCAAGCGTGTATTCTTTCAGAGATCATACCCATCGAGTGTAGCATTCGTTTGGCGTTGTATGTTCAGTTTGGGGGCTCATTATCTTCTGGGAGCATGTCATTTAGGAGAGCAAGTAGTTCCGTAAAACTGGCGTCACTCCACCCGCTGTCTGCTTTAAAATTATACAGCTTCAGTATGGCTGACAATGCTGTATATTTAGTGCAACCAGCATATAATGGCATCTTTGCACAACTTTTTAACTTCTCAAACAATTTTGGGCAATCACAAATTTCATCTTCAACGGTCCTTGTCATTTCCTCAATACGATATTCATCATCATTCACATCTATAATCACATCCTCCATATGGTCATCTTCATTGTTCATACTTGTAATCATATCATATGATCCATAAAACGCAGTGTTATCCCAACCACTACCTACATTCGTTGTTTCCCTATGTTTATTCCAACATGTATAACTCTTATCTATTCCGTGACAGATCAAGTGTTCTTTCAACTCCTCTGGACTAATTTTTTTTGAATAACAATAGCATAAACATGGAAAAAGTATTTGAGAAGGGTCATATGCATGATCTTTTTTAAACTTGATAAACTCTTTCACACCTTGTTCATACTCTTTTGTCAACCGATTGGCATTCATCCATTCTTTATTTATATTCATCCTATTAAAAATCCAAAGGATTAGTATATAGGTTAGGGGAGAAGTAATATGAGTATAATTTAGATAAAAACTAGATACTTCAAAAATGGTGGGGGAATTCTCATTAATAGAAAATCTTTGGTAGTTTTTGGGATTCACCCATTCTCTTCCTCTTTTTGATCCCCCCTGATAATGGGTGATTCTTGGGAGTTTTTTATAGTGTGTTAGTTATTTCTTCCCTAAAACTTCCTCCATTACTATTATCCTTTATTTCCCTATGATTTTGGATGATTTTAACTAGGATTTGTGTGATGATTTCACTATATCATCTTCAAATCAATTTAGATGATGTAGATTTTGTTTGTATTGGCTAGAGGTTATCTTCATATGATGAATACACCATGTGTTTGTGTGGTTTAGGTGGTGTTGTGTTTCCCAGTGAGTTTTTAAAAGATTATTCCTAATTATATCAAGGTGAATAGTTAATTATAAGTTTCTATAATTAACTATTTGGGAATTGTTCCTTGAGATTGGGTCTCAATCATTGGTAAAAGATTAGATAAGGCATGTATAGTCTTGGTTGAGGATGAGTTGATATTGGTGAGGTGGTTACTCCATTTTTTGAGTTAATTGGACCCTATAATACAAAACCATGTTCCAATTTATGCATGATTGTGATTTTGTGATCATCCAGAGATTATGTCTCCATGGAGGTGATGTTTTTAGTTATGTTAATGACAGGATCGGGTTTGGTATGAGATTTGTATAGCCTAGTTAGGTTTTCTAAGGCAATTTGAGTACGTATTAGAGTCTTAGGCCTAAGGAAGATGGATAATATAGTTTTATATATCACGTATGATGGGGAACACCCTCTTAAGGATATATAAGAGTCATGGTGTGTGTGATGAGTAGGATATTCCATATAGGGATTGGTGAAGTGTGACATAGAGTATTTCCTCCTTATAATTGGATTAAGAGATCTCCAAGGGGAGATATGATATAAGTGAGGGTCATGGTAATAGTATGGATGACTTAGCATAGGGTATCCAAGGCCCACCTAGGCATTTTATACATAATACCATCAACCTACTCTTGTATGATCACTTATAATATGTGGTAAGAATCATTAATCTTATATAAGGTCCATAAATACACTAATGATCTTGTGTAGGTTGAATGATAAAATATTAGTAGGACACCAATAATGGGGAACCTCATATAAATCATAATATACTAGGTTTATATATATGAAGGCAAATAAATAAACAACACACATTATGAAAGAAATAAAGTAAGATTGTTGTATGGTAACTAATAAAACAAAAAAAACTATATTCAGTGAGAATCAATACATTAAACCATTGGTTCCAAGAAAACAATCTTATCTCCTAATTAAACCATACCACTTAAATCAAAGATATTTTCCAAAACCCAAACACACCCAAACCTTGGGAACTATGCATCTCATATGGGCTTATAAGAAACTGATACACATGAACCATGGATCCTATTTAGGAATCTAAAAACCCATACCTTGAGGACCATGGATCTTATCTAGACACCTAAAATCGAGACACCTCAGTCACCATGGATCCTTTCTTGTCTCTTAACATACCACAACATTGGGAACCATGGATCTAGTTTGTGACCCAAACATACCAATACCATTTTCACTATGAATCAAGTTTATACCCCTAATATACCAATACAATGGTCACCATTGGTATAATCCATGACTGTAGTTTAAATATAAGGGGAACATGGATCACGATTATCCCCTAAAATATGAACCCACTTAAATAGAGAAATGTCGCCTTATAAGCATGTTGTGTTATCATGGCCTGATGACAAACCATCACACATATAAGACATACACAAACCCTTTCCTAGATCTCCACTAGAATTTTTTAATCTTCCTTTTATTATTTTTAGACCCATACACTATAATATAGTCACTCCTGAAATATAACTTTATATATAAAATCTATTGGGTTTTTACTTGTGTATGTCCACCCATATCCATTATCTATTTTATAATCTCATATCCCATAAGCTTTACCTGATTCTCTCTCAATACAACAATTCAAATTCCACATTCTAAATACTATCACTTTTATTATGGCCATTATAACCTATGAAAATTTCACAAACAAATAATGAACAAGTCATAATGGTGAACACATCATAATTCCAACCACCCAACAACAACTAGGAAGGATAGTTACCCATGCATACATGCGAAAAAACTAGGCGAGAGTAGAAAATTACTTAAAGGTGGGGGTGAATCAATGGTTATGAAAAACTCATAATCTAAATGCATTTTTGAATACTAATTAGTGAAAAAGGGTCTTGATAGTGATGGTAAAATGATGATAGTAATTCAATGAAATAACTCACATGGATCAAGGGATAATTACATGGTTCACAAACTCTTGTTATAAATTTTCTTATCCTTAGTGTTCATGATGTTCGGAATCTTGTTATTGGTTTATTATCAATAAGAATAATGAACGGAGTAAGGATATAACCATATAGTCCCACATACGCGATATAATGATCTAAATCTATAAGTTCATCGATTTCCCCTTCATCGACCACAAGTGCCTATAGAATTTGGATTATGTGTGAACCCCTATTATTCTCCTCAAATGTTAACTAAACCATCATTGGAAAAATCCATGGATTGAATGGTTCGGTAACTGAAGGATTCTTCATTGAAACCAAATCATAGATTCGGGTCATGTAACACTATATTTATAGAGATTAAATGTTATTTTATTTGAATTATTTCCATAGGGAATGAATCCTAATTCCAAATTTCCTTTTGAATATAGTAACAATATGTTTCCAATTTTTACTCCATATACTCACCATACCAAATTGTATAATGGTTGGTGGGAATACTCCTACTCTTAGTGTAATAAAAATTCTACTATGATCATGACTTTACTAAGATCAAATTTCATATCACCCTTTTCAATTCACTTATTGAGGGGCTTCTTCAAACCACAAAACTCATTAATTACCCCAAACCATCAAGGGCACTTAAATATCCCAATGGACCCTCAGCCGACCTATATAAGTCATTCACTTAAGTCCAATCCCTTTTGGATCATAGGATGTACCTCTAAATGGATCCTCTCTCTCTTGAACCATATACTTTTACTCATCCATTAATAAAACCCATGAGGCAGAACTATCTTTTATCATTAACCAACCAAACACCTAGATATGTTATTTTAGGTTGTAGTAATCAACTCCATATATAAAATATAAATACACCCCTTACTCCAAGTTTATCAATGGTTAAAAACATACCAACTGCAACACCTTTTAATGACATGATCCATTAAAAACATTATACCACATAGTATGTCATCCTCTATAAGATTCCATAAATATTTCCTCACATTTGTTCTATCCAAAGAATCTAATTACACTACTCATTCAGGATTCTATAAAGGTAATAGTCATATGGTTTACACCCCAAATCCTAATGAACTATCACACACACAAGCATCACACACAAGAATCATGCCAAATCATAATTAATCTCAATATTGAAAATAAATGAAAACATAATTAATTCATGAAAATTCAATTTTAATCACCTTAAAGAGGAGGACCCAATGGCGGAGGAGGAGGAGGCATCGACAGCAGACGCAATAGAGGCAGTGGAGGTAGCAGAGGCAGTGCAGAGGCAGCGTGGAGGCAGCGCTAAGGTAGTGCGGAGGTAGCACGGAGGCAGCGCGGAGGCAGGGGAGTCAGCGGAGGTAGCAGAGTAGACAGAGGAGGAGGAGGAGGAGGAGGAGGTTCCAGTGGAGGAGGAGGAGGAGGCTACTATGGAGGAGGAGGAGGAGGAGGAGGAGGAGCCGCGGAAGAGGAGGAGGAAGAGAGGTAGGCTTCGGAGGAGGAGGAAGAGGAGGCGACCGCGGCAGAGGAGGAGGAGAAGGAGGTGGCGCCCATGGCGGAGAGGAGGCAGTGGCGCAGGGTAGGGCTTCCGCAAAAGATTGACAGGGTGCGGGGGGAGGAGGAGGACTCGGTGGATTTTATAAATCCTGTGTGGACCTTTATCAATGCTAGTAAAAAGCACTGATAAAGGGGGTTTTTATCAGCGCTAAAATGAAAAGTTCTGATAAAGGTTGAACTTTATCAGTGCTTTTTTAGCACTGATAAAGGGTGACTTTATCAGTGCTTTTCATTTTAGCGCTGATAAAGACCCCCTTTATCAGCGCTTTTGTAGCGCTGATAAAGACATACTTTATCAGTGCTAATAAAAGCACTGATAAATGTATAAATTTAATAATTTTTTTATATTATTATATATTTATTTAAAATGATATTTATTATAAATATATATATATTTATTAATAATTATAACTCTAAATAAATATATATTTATTTATACTTATAAAATTATTTGAAAGGTATATTTATATATATATCATTGAAAATATAATAAAATATTTATTTATTTTTTAAATATAATTTGATTTTAATTATAAGTGTACATTTTTTAGAACATATATATTATATGGGTAACATAATGAATTATAAATCGATAACACATAAACGTGATATGTAATTATAATCTATAAATGAATATTATTCATGCACATATATATACGCATGTATGATATTTTCATTGACCCCACAATTCATTGGAAAACACATATATATTCAATAATTTTAATTATACATATATATTAAAAAGTATTATATATTTATAAATAAAACAAATACATTAAATATAAACAAATATAGTAAATATATATATTAAATAGAATGAATTAATAAATCTAATAAATATAATGAATTAATAAATCTAATAAATATTATAAATATAATAAATATATTTATTATTAATCTTATAATTATTTAATTATATATATATATAGTTATAACATGTGTTTTTTATTTAATGTATACAATAAACATTATCAGCGCTAAGAAAAGCGCTGATAAATGTAACCTTTATCAGTGCTAAGAAAAGTGCTGATAAAGGGATATTTAAAAGCACTGATAAATGTACACCTTTATCAGTGCTTGTTTTAGTGCTGATAAAGGGTACATTTATCAGAACTTTTTTTAGCGATCATAAATTTCTACCCCTTTATCAGTTCTTTTCCGTTAGTGCTGATAAAGGCAGGTGCCTTCCTTTCCCAGTTTTGTGGTAGTGTGACTTTAAGTGTGTATTTTTATAATTAATTAACAATAAATTTAGTAAGAAGAACAAGTGATGTACTGAAAACTGAGAAAACGCATTTGGATTGTTTTGATACTTTAGGAAAATGATTCATTAGTCATTTGTGATGTGTGGGAATCAAACAAACCTTAATCTGATGGATGGTGTGACCGATATGACTAAAAGTGTATGTTATCAGTTTAAAATTGACATTTTAGCTCAAAACACGTCGCACACTAAAAATCAAGAAAACTCACTCTAATTGCCTTCATAATTTAGGAAAATGATTCATAAGTTCTTTTTTATGTGTATGAAGTAGTCTCATGTCAAACTGATGCATGATGCGACCGTTATGACTCAAAATTCATGTTTCTAGTTTGAAATGATATTTTAGTAAAACGCGCAACTAGAATACTAAAAACTGATAAAACGCATTCAGATTGTTTTTATACTTTAGGAAAACTATTTATATGTCATTTTTGATGTGTATGAATCCAATTCACCTCAATCTGATGCACGGTGAGATTAGTATGAATCAAAGTGTCTTTTTTTATTTAAAATTGACATTAATTTTAGTAAAAAAACACAACTGGCATATTGAAAACTAAGAAAACGCATTCAGATTATTTTTATATTTTATTAAAATGATACATGAGTCATTTTTGATGTTTAGGAATCAACACCACCTCAATAAAATGCATGATATAACTAGTATAAAACTAAATGTGTCTTTTTATTTAAAATTTACATTAATTTAAGTAAAAAAGAACCACTGACATACTGAAAACCAAGAAAATGCATTCTTATTATTTTTATACTTTAGTAAAATGATACATGAGTCAATTTTATGTATAACAATCAACCTCAGCTCAATCTAATGCACGGTGTGACCGGTATGACTAAAAGTGTATGTTATCAGTTTAAAATTTACATTTTAGCTCAAAATGTGTCACTCACTAAAAACCAAGAAAATGATTTCTGATTGTATTCATAATTTAGGATAGTGATTCTTAAGTCCTTTCTGACATTTATGAAGTAGTCTCACATCAAATCGATGCACGATGTGACCGGTATGACTCAAAAAGGATGTTTCCATATTGAAATGATATTTTAGTAAAAAACACAATTGACATACTTAAAACTGAACAAACACATTTGGATTGTTTTGATACCATAGAACAATGATGCATGAGTTATTTGTGATGTGTATAAATTAACCACACTTCAATCCAATGAAATATGTGACCCGTATAAATCCAGACGTGTTTTATGTACTGAAAAATGATTAAAAATATTTGGATTGTGTTGATACTTTAATACAATAGTCCATGAGTCATTTTTGATGTGTATGAATCAACCACACCTCAATCCGATGCACGGTGTGACCTGTATGACTAAAAGTGTCCATTATTAGTTTAAAATTGACATTTTAGATCAAAAGGTTTCACTCACCGAAAACCAAGAAAACACCCTCCGATTGTCTTCATAATTTAGGAGAGTGATTTTCAAGTCCTTTGTGACATGTATGAAGTAGTCTCACCTCAAAACGATGCATGATGCCACCGGTATGACTCAAAATGGGTTCTTCTAGTTTGAAATGATATTTTAGTAGAAAAACACAATTATCATACTGAAAACCGAGAAAACTCACTCATATTGTTTTGATATTTTATAACAACAATCCATGAGTCATTTGGGATGTGTAGGAATCAACCACACCTCAATCCGATAAACGATGTGACCGGTATAAATCCAAGTATGTCATTTAAATTTAATATTAATTTTAGTAAAAAAACAAGGGACATACTTAAAACAAAGAAAACCCATTCGGATTGTTTTGATATTTTAGGACAATGATCCATAACTCATTTGTGATGTGTTGGAATCAACCCCACCTCAATACGATGCACAGTGTGACCTGTATAACTCCAAATGTGTATTTTTATATAATTTGATATTTTATTAATTTATTCTTCTATATTAATGTTTAATTTATTTCTTTATAGTATTACTAACATAATATTTGTTTTCTTATATAGGTGGAACCTTTTGCTTGATTTGGGATGATTTTATCGACAATTGATACCATGGGAGGATATTTTTGAGAGGGGATCACAGATGTAAAAAGATGAAACATTAATTTTTTTAACTATTTGTTGGATAATTGTAAATTTAATTATATAAAACATTGTTTGAAATGTATATAGCATTGTTTTCTGAACCCTTGTGTGCACTGTGCAGGTGTTGTTTTGTGTAGGCAGTGTTTGTGTTTGTGTGCAGGTGTTACTGGTGGGTGTGCTATTATATAAACAGTACTTCACAGGAAGCTAGACCTTTATCAGTGCTATTTTGAGCATTGATAAAATCCCCCTTTCTCAGCGCTCGAAGTAGCACTGATAAAGGCATCATTTATCGATGCTAATTAAAGCACTGATAAAGTGGTCTTTTATCAGCGCTACAAATAGTGTGGATATGAATATCTTTTATTCGTGCTAAAATAGTGCGGATAAAGGACACCCTTTATCACCTCTTTTTTAGCACTGTTAAAGGGTCCCCCCTTTATCTTCACTGAGATTAAAAGTGTTTTTCTAGCGCTTTTAAAAGATTTTTCTAGCGCTGATAAAATCACTATCAGTAGTAGTGTTTCTTCTAAAAATAGGACATGGAAACAAGTTTACAACAAGGTTGGAGCTGCAGTTGTGGCTGAAGCGGTAAATCCATTGGTGACTTCTCATGTTTTAGCCCCTCCAAAGGGGTAATGGGCGATTAGTCCCATTGGCATGTCTGAGTCTAGGAAAAATGATCTTAGTTTTCTTGACATTCTCTATAGATCCAATAGTAGTGCGGTCTTTATTGATGAATTTGGGAGCGCCCATTGCTCCAAAATGATCATTGATGGGAGATCTTCTTTTCCGGAGAGCTCTAATCTTTTTAGAGAGTTGGATCCTCCTATCAAGGGATCCTTACCACCATAGGACAATATTGAATCTATGGTGGATGATGTGACATGGAAACAACCTAATCAATGGAGGAGAGGACGACATCTGCAAGGCAGGTGTGGTGGTTGACGCTCCCACTAATGATGTTCTCTTGTTTTCTGAATGTGTTTGATCATTATAGCAGTGTCTGCTCATTGGTTATTTAAGTCGTCTCCATCTTGTATATTGTTTCTATTTTCTTTTAATAAATTTTGGGATCACGGTTTCACTCATGATCTGCACCTATTTTTTGTATAAATGAATATTCATGATGATACATAACATATATGCACACATGATCAATATATTAATTGACCACATTCATTAGAAACACATATATATTTAATTATAATCTTATGCTTTTTTTAAAACATTATATATATATATATTTGAATTATTAAAATATATATATTAATTATAAACACGTGTTTTTTATATAATATATATAAATAAACATTATTTTTGAATATAAATATAATAATTGTATATAAATTATTATTAAAAACTTTTATCAACTCTTTTTTTAGCACTGATAAAAGGTAGATTCATTAGTGTTTTTAGCTAGGGCTGATAAAGGCCCCCCTTTATCAATGCTTTCTGTTATGCATTGATAAAACGACGTGCTTCCATTGCCCCGTTTTGTGGTAGTGTGTGCCTATTTATAGATATAAATATAATTATAATTATAATTATAATTATAAATATTCATTTACATATATTATGTATGGTATCATTCATTTACATGTAGAATATATGCATGAATATATATGTGTGTGTGTGTGTGTGTTTGTTTGTTAATATAGACACACATGCACATATGAGTGTAAGATCTAGGAATAAAACTACAATATCAAAAACACTAAAATTTCAACCCCATAATATACATATGAGTGTAAGATCTTGGAATAAATTAAGTTTCCATCAAAAAATGATTAGAAGATCATCTTAAACGAAGTTTAAATTTCATCGAGTATTAAAAAATTAGGGTATATTATATATTAAGTGTAAATACATATTTAGTATTAAATAAATCATAATTATCTAAATATATTATATATATATATTAATATAAATATATTTATACCTTAAAATGTAATTATTAATAATTTATATTTTTTTTTGAAGGTTTATCAGCGTTAAAAAAATGTTGATATAAGGAGTCATTGTCAACACTAAAAGAAATGATGATAAAATTTATGAAAATAAATGATAAAAAAACGTTAACATTGGAAAAAATGTTTGTAATATCGTTTTGAGTGTCTTTATCGGGATTTTAGATAGGTAGAACGAACTAATAAAATAACCCTTTTCCCCTTGGTTGTACTTTCTTTTTTTCTAATAAATTTTCGGAGTCATGGTTACCATGGTTTCATACAAGCGTAGTGTGATTCAAAATTTGAAAACTCACCGACTCAAGAAACCCGACAAAGCTCGGTGGGCACCCTGAACCGACAGATGTGATGAGATATTATTCCATATGCCATGGTTGGTGGGTGTACCACCAACCACGCCCACCATAGGAGGACTTCTATATTGGGGGATGCACATTTCACATGTGCAGCAACTATTGTTTTGGCTACCATTGGAGTTGGTGGCCACCATGTTTGAAGTCTAAGGTTGGTGGGAGATTTTGTGGGGGAGTTATGTCAAACTTGACACCCCCACCATGGCTATATAAGGAAGCCTTGGTGAGCCTCCATCATATATTATAGAGCCAAGTGCAGAGCTCTATTGTGAGAGGGCCGGGAGAGATCCATGTGAGATTTACAAAGGGAGGTGTGGGAGGGGTACATTGTAACCTTTGTTCTTGGTGTAATACAGGTTGATTTCTCCCTCTATTTTTCTCTCTTTGTGGTCAGCGAACCACAACAAGTGGTATCAGAGGCGGTTCCGGTGAAACGGCGACGGGTGGTGGAAATTTTTCTGGTGGCCAGAAAATTCAAGTAGCCAGGAATTGTGTTTTGAAGGCATATTCTGAAAGCCTGTGTCAAGAAGATTCCAACGGTGCAAATGGCATAAAAAACGGAGCAAAAACGAGCTTCCTAGGCCCGGTCAAAGTTGGGTCAAATTTCGGGTGAACAGTACCCCTTATCGGAGAAGAAGGTACTGTTCCGACGCCAACAACTTTTCCGGCGGGTTTCCGACAGCTTCTCCGGTGTGCCACGTCATTGACACGTCATCACCACATCATCGCCACGTCATCGGACGATCTTGGCCATTGATACTGTTTTGATCATAACTTGATCAATCAGTATCTGATTTCAACGATCCAGAAGTCGATTCCACCATTTTCGACCATTCTGGACGCAACGGTGAGCTCCATTTTTCCAGATTCTGCACTAATTTTTAACTTAATTGAAATCCAATAGATGGATCATCCACGGGAGGGATGATCATGTTGACTTCTTCAAACTACTCCATTTTGAAGTCTCGAATGGAAGATCTTCTCAATGATAAGGATATTTTTTACCCCATTGAGAATGAGGGAGTGAAACCCGATGCCACAAAAAAAGTTTAGAGGAATAATCTAAACAAGAAGACGATCGGCCAAATCCACCAATGGATCGATCACAGTGTTTACCACCATGTTTCTCAAGAGACTGGTGCATATGAACTTTGGACAAAGTTGGAAAATATGTACCCTTCAAAGACTGCTTGAAACAAGATCCTCTTATTGAAGCGGTTGATGAATCTTCAACTACAAAGTGGAAACTCTATAGCCGAACACAACAGCGAGTTCCAAATCCTGGTGAACCAGTTGGTGGCTGCTGGTAAGACTCTAAATGATGAAGATCAGGCAAACCACTTACTCTGCACACTTCCCGATAGCTAGGATACGCTTGTCATCTCACTCAACAACTCGGCGCCTGGAGGCAAACTTGACATGGCGATGGTAAAGGATGCACTGTTCAACGAGGAAGCCCGAAGGAAGGATGCGAGTTTCAACCAGACGTAAGATCTCGTTCTGGAGAAGTGAGGGAGACAACAAGGAGGAGTTCGTGGGGAAGGAACCAGAGGTCGAAGCAAGAACAGAGGAAGGTCCACAGATGGTAGGAGGCCAACATACAAATTCTACCATTGTGGCATGGAGGGACACATGAAGAAGAACTGCCGAAAGTAGTTACAAAAAAAGGGTCAAATTAACAACCAGCAAAGAAGAAATGAAGACGCATATGTGATCGTCACCAGAGAAGTTGTTCTTTTCTCCAAAGACAAAGAAGAGACATGATTTTATACATCAGGCCAAGACATAGAATGGGTGGTCGATACTGCAGCATCGTACCACGTCACGCCACATCGTGAGTATTTCTTGACTTATCAAGCTGGTGACTTTGGTGCAGTCAAGATGGGGAATACCAGTTCAGTGGAGATTTTTGTCATGGGTGATATCCAAGTCAAGATGAATGTTGGATACACAATCACCCTGAAGGATGTTCGACATGTTCCAAGCCTTCAGCTCAACTTATTATCAGGTATAGTCTTTGATTGACAAGTCTATGACAGCATCTTCAGCAACGGGGTATGGTAGATGAAAAAAGGATCCATCATCATCGCTCGAGGACACATATGCGGTACGTTGTACAAAACTCATGTGAAGATATTTGCAGACAGCCTCAACACGGTAGAAAGAGAGACGCCATCCAATATGTGGCATATAAGGCTCGTCCACATGAGTGAAAAAGGATTATCTACCCTAACGAAGAAGAAGTACATCAGTATTGACAAGGATGCATCACTTGATCCTTGTAAATACTGCTTTTATGGGAAGAAGCATAGAGTCTCATTCAATACTGCTTCATCACGAAGATCAGAGTTGCTGGATCTGGTGCACTCTGATGTATGCGGACCCATGGAGGTGGATACACTCAGAGGTAACAAATATTTTCTATCCTTTATTGATGATGCATCCCAAAGGGTGTGGGTGTTCTTCTTACGAATTAAGGACCAAGTACTGGAATACTTCAAAATGTTTCATGCCATGGTGGAGCGTGAAACTGGAAGGAAGCTAAAGTGTCTTCATTCAGACAACGGAGGAGAGTACACATCCAGGGAATTTGATTCCTATTGCAGGAGTCATGGCATCCGACATGAGAGGACAATCCCTCGCACCCCACAACACAATGGAGTTGCAGAAAGGATGAACAGAACCATCATGGAGAAGGTCAGAAGCATGATGAGTTTGGCAAAGCTCCCTAAGCCATTCTGGGGAGAAGCTGTTCAGGTTTCCTGCTACCTCATCAACTGATCACCATCAGTCCCGCTGAATTTTGAGATTCCATAGAAGAGATGGTCTGGTAAACATCCCTCTTACTCTCATTTACAAGTATTTGGATGTTTGGCATTTGTACATGTATCCAAGGAGCTTAGGAAGAAGATAGACAGGAGATCTACTCCATGCATCTTCATCATCTATGGAGATGAGGAGTTCAGATACAAGTTTTGGGACCCGAAGTAGAAGAAGGTGATCAGAAGCAGAGATGTCGTGTTCCATGAGAACCAGACGATCGAGGACATTCAAAATCCTAGAATGACTCGAAGGGAAAGTGTTGAGGACTCAATTCATGATCCAAAACCTATACTAGAACCATCTATCATTGAAGAGGAGGAGTTGCACGAAGACTCATCGGCAGTGGACCAGGAGGTAGTGGAGGAGGATATTGAGCAGGGGGAGACTCAATCCTCTCCACAAGAAGTTGCAGAACCATCACAGGAGCTAGGTGATGTTGTTCCTCCCGAACCTAACATTTTAGAGGTTTGAAGATCTTCACGAGGAATGATTCCATCAACAAGATATTCGGAGTCAGATTACCTACTTCTGACTGATGAGGGGGAGCCAGAAGGATACCAGGAAGCAGTGTCTCATCCCGAAAAACTCATGTGGCTGAATTCAATGGAGGATGAGATGGAGGCTTTGATGAAGAACCAAACATACGATTTGGTGGAATTACCCAAAGGTAAGAAGGCACTAATGAATAAATGGGTGTTCAGGCTGAAGAAAGATGGAAGAAAAAGGGAGGTCAAGCACAAAGCTCGGTTAGTTGTCAACAAATTTCTTTAGAAGAAGGGAGTTGACTTTGATGAGATTTTTTCACCCGTGGTGAAGATGGCTTCAATCCAAGTCATTTTCGGATTAGTGGATAGCTTTGCACTTGAGCAAGAACTCCATGTACCATTCCCGGAAGAAGAACATCGACATTCTCTATAATTGGATAGGCGAAGTGATGGATCAACAGCTGTTGCGACTTGTGAAGATCCACACAAAGGAGAACCTGGCAGATATGCTGACAAAGGTGTTCGCTCGGGAGAAGTTATATCTTTGCAGATACTCCAGTGGATTGCAGCTGGAGGGGGAGAATTTATGAGATATTATTCCAGCTGCCATGGTTAGTGGGTGTTGCACCAACCACACCCACCATAGGAGGACTTCTATATTGGGGGATGCACATTTCACATGTGCAGCAACTATTGTTTTGTCTTCCATTGGAGTTGGTGGCCACCATGTTTTAAGTCCAAGGTTGGTGGGAGATTTGGTGGGGGAGTTGTGTCAAACTTGACACCCCCACCATGGCTACATAAGGAAGCCTTGGGGAGCTTCCAACATATATTAGAGAGCCAAGTGAAGAGCTCTATTGTGAGAGGGTCGGGAGAGCTCCATGTGAGATTTACAAAGGGAGGTGTGGGAGGGGTACATTGTAACCTTTGTTCTTGGTGTAATAAAGGTTGATTTCTCCCTCCATTTTTATCTCTTCGTGGTCAGAGAACCGCAACAAGATGGGGCAACTGTGACAGGTGTTGATCCACTTGTATATGCAATCGCAATGGAAGGTGTGGGAGCAAGGCATGGACAATGCCACCGAACCTTCGACCATGTTCTCCAGACAAACCACGCACAACTCCGACTCTCCCACCACCTCCTTCTCTTCCACCACCCCCCTCATCTCCTCACCTTCCATTACTGCCTCCCTTATCATCTCCTCCGCCGCACGATGCACCAGCCACCCCTCATGGCGCACGTGATCTATCGTCTCTATGATATCTACAAGGAGCCCGGTGCTCCGGAAATTGGCGCTGTAGACCCCTTGAAACACTCGCCACGTGATCACATTTAGGACAGTGGGGTCCAGGTTTGGATCCAGTTCAGAGACCATGGCGGCGAACGCCTCCTTGGCGGTGGCGGAATCCCAGAGAAGGCGGCTGCGGTCAAAGCTACCCCGTAATGTGGGGACGCCGATGTTCCGTTGGGTGCGAAGGAGGGAGACGGTCTCCTCTCCTACATCGTTGGGTGAGACATTGTACCAGTGCTCGCGGTGGAGGCGATGGAAGTCGATGCCCATCCTCGGGGGCTGCGGCTGACCACGATCGGCGATAGGGTATTCCAAGACATTGACGATGCGCCAAGTGAGTATATGGATGGACAGATCAACATCTTCAAACTCCATCGACGGATCAATGCGCGCTTGGATCTCAATGTGCACTTCTGAGATCCAAGCGCGCTTTGATCTTATTTATAGGAGGCCCCGCTAACTTTTAGGAAACCCATTGGCAAAATTTTCTCTAACAGGCTTTTTTTTCTATGTTTTTTTTTTATTTTGGAAAATGGGGCTGACCACCCCAACTTAAAGTGACGTTGTCCATTTTCGGCCGAAAATAGGTGCAGCACCACTTGGAGGGGCGGTGCACTTTATACCTTAAGTCTATGTGGCGATGATAGTATCCCACTATAGGAATCAGTTCCACTTCAAGCGGCACCCAAATCAATCCTCCCCTATATATGGAGGCTCCCTCCCCTCCTCATTCTCACATCCTCACTTCCTCTCCTCTCCTCACTCTCTATTCAATATCTCTCTCTCCTCCCCTTACTCTCTCTTCAAGATCTCTCTCAAAGCTCTACTTCTGTTTGTTCGTGTAGCTGTTCGAAGGTTCAAAACCTTTTCTCTGATTTGAGGTAATTCTGATTTTAAATTTGTTTAATATGGTGATTTATTTATTTATTTGTTTAGTTCATAGAAGTAATTCATAATTAATGTAATATATTTTAAAATAGTAATTGTTTATTTGTAGTAATTATAATTAATTAATAGTAATTGGGTTATTAAGTAATATTATTTAGTTATTTAAATTATAAATAGTTAAATAACTAATCGTAATTAGGTAATAAAATTGTAATTAGTTAATTAACTAATCGTAATTTGGTAATTAATTAATTCTAATTAGGCAATTAATGAATTCGATAATTAATTATTTATAATTAGGTAATTAATTAATTCTAATTAGGCAATTAATAAATGATTTAGGTGATTAATGTAATTAGGTGGTTAATGAATAATAATTAGGTAGTTAATGAATGGTAATTATGTGATTAATTAATTGTAATTAGGTGATTAATTAATTGTAATTAAGTGATTAATTAATTATAATTAGGTGATTTATTAATTATAATTAGGTGATTAATTAATTATAATTAGGATAATAATTAATTGTAATTAGGTGATTAATTAATTGTAATTAGGTGATTAATTAATTATAATTAGGTGATTAATTAATTGTAATTATGGGATTAATTAATTGTAATTAGGTGAGTAATTAATTGTAATTAGGTAAGTAATAAATTATAATTAGTTGATTAATTATTTGTAATTAGATGATTAATTAATTATAATTAGGTGATTAGTTAATTATAATTAGGTGATTAATTAAGTATAAGTAGGTTATTAGTTAATTATAATTAGGTGATTAAGTAATTGTAAGTAGGTGATTAATTAATTATAAGTAGGTGAGTAATTAATTGTATTTAGGTGATTAATTAATTATAATTAGGTGATTAATTAATGGTAATTAGATGATTAATTAATTCTATTTAGGTTATTAATAAATTCTAATTAGGTGATTAAGTAATGGTAATTAGGTGATTAATTAATTCTAATTAGTTAATTAATTAATTCTAATTTGGTTATTAATTAAAGGTGATTAGGTGATTTATTTATTCTAATTAGGTGATTGATTAATTAGAATTAGGTGATTAATTAATTAAATTTAGGTGATTAATAATTGTTTTTAGGTGATTAATTAATTGTATTTAGGTGATTAATTAATTTTAATTAGGTGAGTAACTAATTATAAGAAGGTAAGTAATAAATTATAATTTGGTGATTAATTAATTATAATTAAGTGATTAATTAACTGTATTTAGGTGATTAATTAATTATATTTAGGTGATTAATTAATTGTATTAGGTGATTAATTAATTATAATTAAATGATTAATTAATGGTAATTAGGTGATTAATTAATTCTAATTAGGTGATTAATTAATTTTTATTAGGTGATTAAGTAATGCTAATTAGGTAATTAATTAATTCAAATTAGTTAATTATTTAATTCTAATTTGGTAATTAATTAAAGGTAATTAGGTGATTTATTAATTCTAATTAGGTGATTAATTATTTCTAATTAAGTGATTAATTAATTCTAATTAAGAGATTAATTAATTCCAATTAGGTGATTAAATAATGGAAATTAGGTGATTAATTAATGATAATTAGGTGATTAACTAGTGGTAATTAGGTGATTAATTAATTCTAATTATGTGATTAATGAATTCTAATTAGGCGATTAAGTAATTCTAATTAGGAAATTAATAAATTCTAATTAGGTAATTAATTAAAGGTAATTTGGTAATTAATTAATTATAATTATGTGATTAATTAATTCTAATTAGGTGATTAATTCATTGTATTTAGGTGATTAATTAATGGCAATTAAATGATTAATTAATTGTAATTAGGTGAGTAATTAATGTTAATTAGGAAATTAATTAACTATAACTAGGTAGTTAGTTAATTAGAAAAGCAGTTCTATAAATTAGCGGAGTTGTATAAATAAGCGAAGTAGTTGTATAAATTAGCGAAGCAGTTGTATAAATTAGTGAAGAAGTTGTATAAATTAGTGAAGATGTTTTATAAATTAGTGAAGCAGTTATATAAACTAGAGAACCAATTATGTAAATTAGTTAAGCTATTATATTAATTATCAAAGCAGTTATATTAATTAGCGAAGCAGTTATATTAATTAACGACGCAGTTATATTAATTACCGAAGCAGTTATACAAATTAGGGAAGCAGTTATAGTAATTAGTGAAACATTTATATTAATTAGCAAAAAAATGATTAACTAATGGTTAAGCAATAATTAACTAATGGTTAAGTAATGATTAACTAATAACTAATGGTTAAGTAGTGAGTAACTAAGGGTTAAGTAATGGGTAACTAATGGTTAAGTAATGAGTAACTAATGGCTAATTAATGAGTAACTAATGGTTAAGTAATGAGTAAATGATGGTTAAGTAATGAGTAACTAATGGTTAAGTAATGATTAGTGTCATATTTTAGGATATAAGGAAACATTCTAAAATTTTGGTTGTATAAATAATATGTGGTTATCTAAGAAATCAAATATCTATCTGGATATAAACAAGTGGATGTGGCTCTAGCACAGTTGTACCTAGGAGTGAAAACTCTAACAAGGAGTCTCGGGCTTGACTCGGGGTATCCTGGTACATGAAAATAGGTCTTGTTGTATCCTTGTTTGACACTCCCAGGAGATATTCTTTAGATGATTCATATTTTCTTTATAAACTATTAAAATAAATTTAGTTGTGTCATCTTCTAGGATTTAAGAAATGTTCTAAAATTATGGTAGCATAAAGATTATGTGGTTATCTAAGAAATAAAATCTCTGTCTGGATACAAACAGGTGGATGTGGCTCTGACACAGATGTACCTATGAGTAAAAACTCCGACAAGGTGTTTCGGGCCTGACTTGGGGTAACCTAGTACACGACAATGGGCCTTGCTGCATTCTGGTCTGACACTCCCAAGGGATATGCTTTAGATGATTCATATTTTCTTTATAAACTACTAAAATACATTTTGGAGGTTAAAAATTGTACTAAAAACATTAGTATCTTAGTTTAGGGTATAAGAAGATGTTTTAAATCATAAAATTTATAACATCTTTGAAAGGAATGTACTTAACTTTGGAATTTTTAAAATATTTCAGCATTCTAATAATAACGCTTTTTTATTTTAGATAAAAAATATGGATAATTATATTTATTGAAATGGTCAAATAATTGAGACAGAACAAGGATGTAGTTATAGTATATGGCCAAAAGGTGTTGTGATGCTTAGAGGATGTACAAATTTGGAATCTATTCAAATTAAAATTCATCAAAAGTTAAAACTGCTGAGCAATCAAGCGATAGAATCAATCACATACAGACATCTGCAATATGTAGACAGGTTTTGGCATGTTGCATATCCAGTAACTGATGATGAATAATGGGAATATGTACTTTCATTGGTTAAGTATCCACCTGATAATCAAATGATGGAGTTGTATGTTACTATAGCTACAATGGATGCTCCATCGACATTGGAAGTTGGTCCATCACAACTTAATGTGACAATGTCATGTGGTCCTGTTATAACACATCAAGAAGTTCCATCAGCAGTGGTAGTTGTTCCATCATTACCTTCGGTCGTAGTTTCAATGGATAGTCCTCCACTTACTTTAGATGCATTGGTCAATGGATTCGAAGACGATGAAATTTTAAAATAAGAAGATAAAGAGGAAGTTCAAGAAGAAGAATAAGATCATGCAGAAGAATAGTCTGTTCCCACTCATGTGAGGTTCAACCGACCATTGAACCATCCTCCATTATTGTCTTCATGGTCGACTGAAGGCATGATTCTCTTGCTATAATTTTATTGGTCAGTTATTACTCCTAGTACAGAATTTCTAGGAATCATTGGTGGCACAAATTGAGTGTCATATAAAGGTGTTCTGTATATTAGAAGAGAGTTTTAGAGAAAAGATGCAATGAAAAATTTGATAAAACAATATCACATTGAAATAAATTACTCTTATATTGTAGAAGAGTCAAAGAGGTCTTATTATTTAATCTGTTATGAAAAATATGATTCGAACTATCAAATGTTTCTGTGAGCTATAATTGACAACACCTTTCATAGCTGGCGCATCACTAGATTTATTCCACACACATGTGTGAACCCAAGATTTTCACCTGAACACTCTTCATTAGATGTTGAGTTTATTTCAACTATTATTGTTGAGATGATTAGAGCATGTCAAGGAGTTCTTGTCATTTTGGTTGTGGGGTGAAACAAACAAATTTCTGGGTATCAAATCTCTTATTGGAAGGCATGTGAGGCATGAAAAAAGACAATTGTAAAAGTGTATGGCGATTGGGACGACTCTTATCGAGTTTTACCACAACTTATGGAGCTTTTACGCCACAAAAATCAATTGATCTATCAGTTACATACTACTCACTACCACAAAAATAGTTTTTCTCAACGCCACACTTTTATCAACGCTAACGAAAAAGCGCTGATAAAGTGGGGTACCTTTATCAGCACTAAAAAAGTGCTCATAAACGTACCCCATTATTAGCGCTTTTTTTAGCGCTGATAAAGGTACACCCTTTAACAGCGCTTTTTTAGCGCTGTTAAAGGTCCCCCCTTTATCATCACTTTTTCATTAGCGCTGATAAAAGGTCTAATTCCAAAAAAAATCATTAAAAAAATATATTAATATTTAAATATATAGATATAGTTATATTGATATAAATATAATATATAATTATTAAATATATTTTAGATAAGTATAAATACACATTTACACTTAATATACATAATATATAAGATATTTAGTGAAAATGGCTTATAAAAAAATTAAAAAAATATATTTTTAATTAATAATTTGCTAATTATTATGGATTAATAGTCATTTAATAACAATTTTAAGACTAAAAAAATAAAAAAAATAAAAAGATCCAAAATATGTTGAAAACGCAACTCAAACTTCAAATGGTCATAACTTTTGATCCAGGTGTCCGTTTGAGCTCTACCACATATCAAATTGAAGCATGCGATGATCTCTACATCGTTGTGACCTTGGGGGGACCCTGGTAAAGGGTTTTTAGAGGCCAAAAAAGGCCCAGAAGGCCTCCAAAATTGAGTTTTTAGTCAGGGTACCTCGATTTTTTAACATTTTATGGATTTTCAGCCTTGTTTAAGGGGGTATTGGCGTTTTTTGGTGGAGACTGAATTTATTCCAAGTTATTACATTCATATTGATATTATGTCTTTGAAATTTTAATGTTTTTTATAATGCACTTCTATTTATAATCAAATATATAACAATATATACATATTTTTTATATATTCACACATAAAAATTTAATTATAAATATAAATAATTAAATATATTTACATATAAAATATATTATCTTTATCTAAATAATAACTAATATACATTTTATTTAAAATACAAATATATGAATATTTATATACATATATATTAATCTAACTATATATATATATATTAATCTAACTATATATATATATATTAATATAACTACATATATATATTAATATTACTATAAATATATATATTAATATCACTATAAATATATATATTAATATCACTATAAATATATATATTAATATAACTATATATATATATTAATATAACTATATATATATTAATATAACTATATGTATATATATTAGTATAAATATATATTACTACACGAATAAATATAACTATATATATATATATATAAAAATAGAGATATATATTAATATAACTATATATATATATTAATATAACTATATATATATTAATATAACTATATATATATATTAATATAAATATATATTACTATAAAAATAAATATAACTAAATATATATATATATATAAATAGAGATATATATTAATATAACTATATATATATATATTAATATAACTATATATATATATATTAATAGAAATATATATTATTATAAGAATAAATATAATTAAATATATATATATATATATATCATGAAATGGAAGACAAATCAAAATAGAAGAGTGGTAAGGGCTTAGGCGCGTAGGAGGGAGGTCTCAAGTTCAAAACATGGTGGAGGCAGGGGCACGCGCGCATGGAGGAATATGGGAGCTAGCGCTGATAAAGGGTGGAGGGGGTGTGTGGGGGCACTGGAGGGGGGCGGAAAAGCGCTGTAAAAGGGGATGGCTCAAGTGCTATAAAATCCCCCCCCCCCCCCGATTGGCCGGATTTTTTTTATTTTTTTATTTTTTTTATTTTTTTTAACTTTTATCAGCACTTTTAAAAAAGCGATGATAAAAGGGGTACTTTATCAATGCTAAAAAGAAAGAACTGATAAAGGAAGCGCTGATAAAGGACCCTTTTATCAGTGCTTTGTTTTAGCGATGATAAAAGACCCCTTTTATCAACACTTTTTTTAGCGCCGATAAAAGGTGTCTTTATCAGCGCTTTTTGATGCACTGAAAAAGGGGACCCCCCCCCTTATCTTCGTCAGCTTTAATAGCGCTTTTCTAGCACTGATAAAAGGGGTATTTGTAGTAGTGACTGAATATGTTAACCAACACAACCAAGTTGATCAGTCGACAGTTGTGTTTGATAGATTGTTTTGGACATTTTTACCATGTGTGGAAGCTTTTAGACATTGAAAGTAGTTTATACAGATTTATGGAACATTTCTATATGGAAATTATATATGAAATTTATTGATTTTCGCCACACAATATAGAAATCAAGCCCCTCTTCCTTGGGCATTTTCAATTGTGGGGGAGAAGAACTTATCGTCATAGAGCTAGTTTCTGGCATGTCTTCAAGAGTTTATTATGGACGCAAAAGGTATTTGTCTTATTTCAGATCATCATCGTGCAATCAAGGAGGTAGTATAGTCTGATGGTCTTTCCTGGCGACCACCCTCTGCCCATCATCGATACTATATTTGACACATCGCCAGAAATTTGTGAAAGAAGTTCAAGAATGAGTTGATGAAGAAAGCAGTCTTAAAAATTGGTATGAATATTCTTTCTCATTTTACAAATCACTGTCATAATTAATGTCATATGTGTTCATAATAGTTATTTTTTAATAGCATAATATCCTTAACAACAAAGGATGGAGGATTGTCTTGAAGATATTCACCGAGAAAATCCGGAAGTGTATGATTACATGATGTAAATACCAAAGCATAAATGGTCATTGGCATATGATGATGGGAGGCGATACGGACATAGGATGACCAACATCATAGAATTTATAAATGGAGTTTTCAAGGGAGTTCAGAAATTACCTATCATAGGTAAATAAGAATATTTGGCTATATCTTATTTAGAAGAGCTACATTTATAATATAATATTAGTATAATGTTTTATATCTAAATTACTGGTTTGGTACAAGAGACCTTCTATCGTAGGGTAAATTATTTTTTTGGAATGAGGAAAGTAGGCTGAAGAGGGCCTAAACAGAGGGATGCGCTATGGTCACCATTTTCAATGTGAGCTAGATAGAGTTCATCAGGAGGCTTAAACTTATCGTGTAACTGCATTTAATCATCCATAGAAATGATTTGAGGTCACTGAGCCTAGTGATTTTGTGGCTTGTAGAAATGGTCGTGTGTGATTTGTTTTATTGGATAAGCATTATTGTGAATGTGAGAACTTTCATGCATTGATATATCCTTGCAGCCATGTGATTTCATCACGTGCTTACATGCATGTATCTTGGGAGTAGTTTATCAATCCAGTTTATCGACTAGAGAGTATCAACGAATTCTAGAGTACTCCTTGGATGCCAATCGGGGAATATCATAATTTTCGGCTATCTGATGGCACACCCACGCTTATACCGAACAAGACTAGGCTTCGACCTAAAGGAAGTCCAAATTCGACTCGTATTAAGAATGAGATAGATTGGCCCAGTGAATGGGCACCTGGATGAATGTGAAACATATGATGCTAGGAAGTTCATATGAAGCCACATTTCCCTAGACACATAGGTAAATCATTTAATGCTTAAAATGAATCATGTACTCTATCAGAAATGGTAAAAGTTTTTACATGTAATCATTTTTATCATTATCATCATTTTTATCATATTTGTCTTATTTTTATATAGTGTGAGTTTTAGAAAATGTAAACATAATTTTACATTTGTATATAGTGTAACTTTTAGAAAATGTAACTACATATTTTAAACATTTCAAACATTGGTTTATACGATTATATAAATAAAAATTATTATAGACATTAAAAAACAATCCCATCTGTCACTGTTACCATGATTTCCATTGAATTTATTTACTATGGAAAATGATTTTACTGTGAAAATATTAGGATTACCTTTACATATTTCCAAAGAGTTTCTTTGGTCCAGATATAAGCTAATAAAAAATATAAGGATTCCTTGTGCAGTTCACTACTATTGGTTAACTACCGCTTAGCATAACATGTAATATGAACTTCCTGCCTGGCATCCCGTGATACTCTCATCGCACATATGCTATCCACCATATATATTATATCACCATTAAGATGGTGGTGAGTGTGTGTGAGATGAGAGAATCAAGGGGACGATGGGTATGAATTTCAGATCACATGGTATGCTAAGCGGTAGTTAACCAAGAGTAGTGAAGTGCGTAAGGAATCCTTAGTTTTGTTATTAAATTTGTGAGTAATTCACAACCATTCCATGCTTTGGATTTAATGATTAATGGATCCAAATAGACATAAATATTCTTCCAATTCACTACATCAGTAGAAACAACATCAAAAATTACCAAAATATTGAATATAAATGAACCCACACACAAGGCACAGAAATAGATTTCCATAAAAACAAAAATCTCCAAACAAGCATGATAGAAAGAGGGAAACTAATTCATGAAAGGCTAACCATTTAAAGGTTTACATTCAAAAAAACCATTGGAACTACCAAAGGATAATTTCATCATACTTTTTATAATGAAGGATGAACTTGCAACGACCACAAAACAAAAATAAGGAAAATTTGAACGTCTTCACAACAACACATGAGACAAAAACTAAGCCAATGTGTTTATGCTTCTTTCATAAATTACATGATAAATTTCATAACTTACATGATAAATGTCATATCTTAAATGAAATTAATGTTTTACTATTCATACATTTAGATAGAGCAGCCTTTGTTATCTGCTCTGGAGATGCACGGATCGCAAGATGTGTTGGCGGGATGACCTGTTAGAATTATTGTAGTTCATAGAGAACATAATTTTCATCATAATTCACCCCCGGAATCTATTTTTCCATACCTCGGATGTGCTTGATTTTATGGAGATGCTATGTGTGAATTCAAGACCATTGATCACCATTTGATTACTGCATTGGTTGAGATATGGTGGCCAGAGACACACACATTTCATCTCCCAAATGGAGAGATGATCATTAATTTAGAGGAAGTCGTATACATACTCAATTTACCCATCCAGGGATTGGAAATTATGGGTGCCACTAGTGGAAACTAGTCTACAATCATACAACGTCTATTAGGAATTGACATCTTCAGCATACCAGTTGTTCTCCAGGGTTCGCGCTTGCACATGAGGTGGCTCCATGAGAATTTCTCCTTCATTCCTGATGATTCAAACAAGGATACGCTTATTCAGTACACAATTGCATATATTTTACGACTGATCAGAGGCATGTTTTGTGTCGACTACTCCACCACTTAGGTACACATGATGTACCTCCCATTACTTGATGATCTTGATCAGACGGCTACATACAGTTGGGGGTCCGTTGTATTTTCACATCTGTATAGATTTATCTATACCAATTGTCATGAAAATGCATGATATATTGCAGGTTGTGTGGTTTTGGTACATATCTGGGCCTGGGAGCGTTTTCAACACATTGTTCCTTGAGTTATCACACCACTTGCACCAGAGCTATTTCAAGACTATCCTCAGGGACACTGGTATGTTTACGTTATTACTTTAAGTTATTTAGTACTTCTATTATTTTTTTTATAAACTTATCATATATTACTCTTTTTTAATCATGTGGAGTCGGTCTCAAAAGTATGAAAATATTCTGAGACATAGTGTGCACAGTTTTCGACAAATATTTGACATCATAGTGTTAGCTGATGTAAGTTAAACATTATTTTTTTGTAGAAAAATTTGTTTTGTTATTAAATTTTTATGTTATTTAATATAATCCTAGTAACATTATCATTCTAATGTATGAATTATTTTTTGATTTTATATTTCAGGTTTCATGGACTCCATATACAGATTTTATCTACCCATCACTTCCACCATACTACACAGCCATGATTGGAGATCATGCTATAGTGGTGTCACTTGTCCACTTCCACATCATTAAGTGGCTCCATCCGGACCGGTTCATGTGCCATTTTGGTTATATATAGCATATCACCATGGCACCACAACATGGTGATCTACATTCGATTATGCTTATAGGTAGACAGACAACGAACTGGAGTTAGTATCATGTATCTTATAATGAGCTTTGGGACACGTGTGCCCTATATGGTATCTCTCCATATGGATATCCCACAACATGCTATTAGTTATCAGATTAGGGGGATTATGCAGACTGGTACCAACGACATGCCATCATGACCTTACATGTCAGGGGATTGGAATTCAGTAGTTTGTATGTTTAATAATATTTATTATATTTTTTTAACTCAGTTTTGGTATTAATTTGAATCTTATTTCATTTACAGTCAGACAGTATTTCTCATCTTGTACATATCACACATCCTCAGGAGGAGGCATATATTAGTCAAGATGTAGTTCACCGAGATTTGTTAGCTCTCAAAGATCCTCTCATGTTCATATGTGACAGTTTCTATGATGTGGTGCCACATGTATATCCATATCCATATCGTCCAGCTGAAAACCCAGCGGATGATGATGTCCCTACTATGCCTACTGAGGACGATGCACCACCACCTCCACCACCATCTGGAAGACAGAGACGAGTACATTAGGAGGGGTAGAGGAGATGACATAGATGTCCAAGAGTAGCTCTTGCAGATGTTGTCTCACCGTAGAGAGATGACCCTTCCCAACTGACTGATGATCTTGCACATTAGAGAGATGCTTATATGCCACATATTTCATCCCTGATGACTACTTTGGACTACGAGCTGGGTGTGGTAACACAGCTTGTCGTTTCCCCCTCTCCTCCCGATGAGGACTTCTTCAATGTCCCATTTCTGCCATTTTTAGGAGCTTCAGGTTCATATGGCTCTACAAATGATTTTGGACAGTCCTCTACACGTGATGTTGGCCAGTCCTCTACACAACAACATGATGAGGCACCAGAAGCACCAGAAGAAGAGGAACCACCGGCTAGGACACCAAAGCGGCACAGACGTCAGACACGGAGTGGGCATAAGGTTCAGACGCCACATTGTGGTACCAGGGGGCATCGACGTTGATTTATTCATATGTTATGTGGTATATATTAAAAACCCTATTTACTACAATAAGTAATTGTAGTTTTAGACAACTAAAAATAAATTCAAAGTCTCATAATTGTTACATTATTAGGTTCCATGTATGTGACTTTATTAGCATATAAATTATAAAGTACAAATACAATCTAAATGAAATTTGTGACATTGACTAATAAATGTAGATTTAAAATTATATATTTAATGAATATATTTATTATTATGTAATTATACATGTTTATATATAAATAAATATTTATAATTAGATAAATATAAATATGTTTAAAATCATATAATTATTAATAAATATTCATAATTATATAAAATATGTTTATAAATATATATTTATAAATCTATATTTAAAAGTATTTATTTATTTATAAATAAATTTTAAATATTTATAAACATATAATGATTTTTAATTATATATTTATGAATATAATTATATTTATATTAAACATATTAAATGGTAAATATTTATTTATTTATAAATAAATTTAAAATATTTATATATATTAATTTTTATATATATCCTAAATAATTAAATATAATAAATGTATTTATTAAATGTTGAAAAATATTTTAAATTTTTTAATAAATAAAAAATTATTACTATATAAATATAGATTTATAATTATATAATTATAAATGTTATGAAAAGTTATTAATTGATGTCATAATTATGACAATTATTAAGACTCGTGAATTCCCAATTAATTCCCCTCTTAATGGCCAACCTTCCATATTCTCACCGTTGGATCAGATCTCATGTACTCTATAAATATGGTGATATGTTAATTAAATGAGATGGACTTTTGGCACTATATTGTGTTCTTTACCTTTTGTATTTCTCTTGTATATGTATTTCTATTTGTCGTTACAATCATCTTACGCAAATTTGACACTCCCTTTCTCAACGATGCGCTTCTCCTACAATTGATCTTACATTTCCAGTTTCGAAATGCTTCACAGTTTCAATCGGCGTTCGATCAATTTCACAACACGTTATCAGCACGATCGTCCTCTCCACATTACGCATTGTGATGACGCTACCTTCATCCCCATCATCGACATAAGAAAAAATTTGTGGGAAAAAGTTATGTCACATTTTTTTATAAACATTATTCTTTTAACATACTTTTTCGCATGCGCATTGACTCCACTCTTTCAAAGTGGTGCATCAAAAAGAGCTGTAATGACTCACAGTTGACAAATTTCACTTCATTCCTTAGAGAGAATGTGTTTGATTTATAACCGATGTAGTAGATGCTGAGACAAACATCATTCATCAAATACACCACCAAAAGTGGTTGAATGATGAAAATTGTGTACCCGTCATACGTCGATTCATTGAATGATGAATATCGCGTACCCATTGTATGTCGAGCTATTGAATGATGAATTTTGAGTACCCACCGTACGTTGAGCCATTGAATGATGAAAATCATGTACCCGCCGTACGTCGAGTCATTGAATGATGAACATTGCATACCCGTCGTACATCAAGCCAAAGTTTGATGAACTTCGCATACCTATCATATGTCGATCCGAAGTTCGCTAATCATTCCATGAACCATGAAATTTCATATCTCTTATTTCTTTTTAACCCTAAAGGTGTCAAGTTTGATTATTCTATATAAAGGTTCATGATGGAGATGATGTTTACTTTAAATATTTTTAAATATTTCTTTTATTTCTTTTCTCTTTCTTTTATTTTATAAAATGTTTTAGTGAAATTAAATATTCTTGATGAGAAAGCGTAAATATATTTTATATATATTAATCTCCTGAAGTGAATGAAATTTATGAAATTTCTGAATTGAATATTCATGCAATTGTCTTGAATACACTATACAACTTAAACAAAGAATTTTATTCTGTTCCTTGGAGTGAATGATAATATTTATTGAAAATGATTTATTTCATTCCCTGAAGTGAATGAAAATATACCAGGTTTTATTATAAATCAAGTTCGAGGCGAAAATAATGTTTTGCTATTGATCATTGTGTTATATTTGTTTATAACAAATAATAATAATATAACCACCAGAAGTGGTTTAATGATAGTAAATATTTTCAGAGAACAATGAATTTTATTAATATTTTTAAAATAATGCATCCTTGAAGGATGATATGAAAATAATGTCCTTTGTCATTATATTGAATAATATCTTAATTTATAATTTATTGTTCTTGTAGAAACAGTATCAAGGGAAACGTTATTATTTATCATATTCTTATGGATTATCAATATCATCTCATGTAATTCATCTATACCTTGAAATGGATGTTGTCGTTCATATAATTAATAAATAAAATGATTGAATGACATAGTTTTGATAATTTTATATATATTATGAAAATGATTTTACCACATGAAGTGGATAAAACAATGATCATCATAGTCAATAAAATTTATATTTTATGCAAGATGATCATTATTGATAAATAATAAATTGTCATTCATGGATCATGAAATCCTATGAATAAATGAATTCCCCTATGTGAATGTAGTATTAATTACTATATCTCATTCCTTGAAGTGAATGAAATTATTCATGAATTTTTTTTGATATGATTTATGATATCATAAATATTTAAGAGTTGGTGAGGTTTGATCAAATGATTTATCTTTCATTTAATAAAGTGAATGTTGTTTATGAATTATAATTTTGGATGGTGATAAGGTGTGTTGTGAATCTAGAAGATTCTTCCACATTGGATCTCGCTACAACATTAACCAGCTTTAAAATACGTGGGGGCTCCTATCCTAGTTAGATGTATTGTAAAATAATATTTGGGCCCAAAGTTCCAAAATATTTTGGACAGAAGTTCTATATTGTGCAATAATATTCTTGGTGATGGCCCTAACCTGTTATGATTATATTATGAATTCATCAACCACCATAAGTGGAAATTATAATGACAAATATGAGTTTTCACAATGAAAGATCTTGGAGGTCTTATATATGTCGATCCTAAAGCAAAATATTTATAAATATTATTTTGATTAAATTCTTCAAAATAACTCATATATGCGTTAGTATATGCTCATATAAGTATATTTACCGACCGTGAAAATTAATAAATGAATTCAGAAGAGCGAATATATTCCTACCTGGTAGTAGAAATTCTTAATGCTTTTTTATATCTAAAGTCTCAATGAGATATATGAATGGTATTATTGAAAATGAATATCATATGGAGATAAAAGAGGTACCTCGATATATAACAAGAATTCATAAAAGTGATTATAAAGAATTTTTTATGTACTATTGAATCAATAATGATAAACTATAAGTTTACTGATCCTAGAACTTAAAATATATGACATGATGATTTAGGCCATCTTGGATCAATTATAATAAAAGATATTGTCAAGTATACACGATCATTGATTTATTGATAACATATTATACATCCATCAGGGGGAGAATGATGAATTTATTTAATGGATGCATGTCTAAAAAATTATCAATGAATTTATTATCATTAAGTCATTATGAATTCCCCTTGTATGATAATTTACCATGAGGTACCCATTTTTGAGGTAAATTATTTATATCATTAGCTGATAATATGGAAATAAATTTCCCATATACTTATGAAGAAGTATATATGGGCGCACCCACCTACCATGTGATCAATCTATATGAAAGATGATTCCACTAAATGATCACATGTTTAATTTTCTATTGGTGAGTATACATTAAATGCTATTCATGTTGATTAAAAGAAATACGGAGTATCATATATTATATGGTCCTACAGAACCATTGACAAGATGCTCACAACACTTACATGAATGTAAAGTGTAAGATCCCGGTTTTTGGAAAGGTATGTTTTCATTATGTTTTGGTTGAAAACCTTGTTTCAGGATTCAAGGGATGTCTTTTGAAAGTATGAGATGCCTTGGGGGTGTTCTGGGGCTCGGGGCACGAAAGAAAGGAAATCTGGGCAAGACAAGCTAGGGCGCACGACTAGGGAAAACCGTGCGGCCTGCCTAGTCAAAACGTGCGACCCCTCCCCCTCCGAACAGTAGCATGCGCATAGTTTGTGCATATTTTTCCAAACCATGTGGCCAAACCATGCGGCCTCTTAAGGTTTGGAAAATTTACAAAATTTCCCCTCCGAGATTTTAAGAACCCACTCGGGATTTCCTCTCCATTCTTCCCTCTTCACCCTAGGAGAGAACCAAATCGCCCAAGAGATCCAAGAGGTCGATCTCCCTTGTTCCTAAGGCGTTTTTGGTTCTATTGGATGCAGATCGAAGCTCCGGGTAAGGCAAATCCCCTCTTTGTTTCTCTTTTTGGTTTAGGGTTTGTATCTTCTCTTCCTCTTGTTCTGAATCTCTAAAACCCTATCTTTTGGGTGAGTTCTAGGTTGAAGCTCCAAGGGGTGGTCGGATTTAGGTCTAAGGACTCGATTGATCATGTGTTCAACCGCGGTTTCGAGTTAGGTGTTCTAAAAGTTATATCCCATGGTTATTTGGGTATTTGTGCATGTTTAGTTGTGTTCTTGTTTCCCCTTGGTTATGTTTTGAATAACCTTGGCATGTTTGGTAATAATGGTGTTTGAAATGGGAAATGGGAACCCTCACGATCCCTGTGGGATGTGTTGGGATTGACTTGACCTAATTTATGGCCATCCATGGGATGCACCAGCTTTCCCAGACTTAGGTATTGTTATTAAACAAGTGACCTTGTTGTAATAAATGGTAGATCCCTTGATGAATATGTTGGCATGATTGGTTGAACTTGGAATAGAAGTTAGGTGATTCACCTAAACTTGGAAATAACCTAAAAGTTATTTGGAATAGGTTGAATGGTTGATCCATGGAAATGATGCACGGGTTAAATGGGATAATGTGTAACCTGATTAAATACCATAACGGGATAAGTTATGGGTTTAGTGTTGAATGCTTAGTGAGATAGTCATAACACATGGCAATTAGGTGAATGGTTAAATGATGTGAAATGATAATGTGTTAATGGGTTAAGTCATGATGTGGATCCCCATGTGGGTTACTGTGAATAGTGTTTTCCGAAGGGCAATGGTTTGGATGGTTGATGGTTACATGTATATATAAGCATGTGCACATGGCTTGGTAGTGTGGGGTATGACATAAGGATCTACGCCCATGGGTCGAGTGAAGACTAAGGTTATAAACTCCACCCTAAATGCACAGGTTAGGAATGGGTACTGATGCTCTTTTCTCCTAACGATTACATCCACCCGGGCTAATGCTTCGAGGTGAGGTTATGGTTTCTATGAGGGGGTTAGTCCTAGTGAGATAGGATAACCATGTGTTTACCCTCTTGCATATGATTGTCATCTCTAGACCCATGTAACATAATGTATGTGATTAACCCATGGAAAAGTGATGATAATCGATGTGAATGAATGGTAATGGAAGTGGTAATGGATTTGACTCTGAACTGGTTAATGGCACCTTAAATAATTACTTGGAAGTTATCATTCATATTCCTTTTTCATGCACTACCTATTCATACTGGATATTTTGTAGACCCCGTTGGTGGTTTCCTACTGAGTTGTACTCACACCCTGCTCGGGCCACCGTTGGGTACCCGAGAAGACTTTATGTTTACAGGTCAGGAGAAGGGCAAGGGTCCTTGCTAGATAGTTGAGTGGACATGGGTATCACTTAGTGGAGGATCCGGACTTGGAGTCAGGACCATTTTGGGGATTTTGTCTCTTGTCTTTATCTTGGGATTTTGTTCACTTTTTCACTTGTAGTATGACATGACATATTTATTGTCGGAAATGGTTGTTATACATGTTCCTTGTTTGTTGGTTATTTTTTCCACTATTTGGTTTATTTTTGTTGTGGCTTACTCTGATAAAAAGGGGGTATAGTCTCCCCACTTGACTCCATAGACCCCCGCTGCTAGTCGGCAGCCTTTGGCATACTGGGAGGCGCGCTTAAGGTCATGTATCTACCTGGATCAGAGAACCAGTTTAGTGGATTCCGGGTCAGGGATGTTACAAAGTGGTATCAGTGGAGGTCTTTCTTCTCTTTCTCTAAGGTCTTGTTATTTGGGATAGGTTTCCAAGGGTTAAGATGTGTTGGGCCTTGGTAATGAGCTCGTTCTTGGGAGTAGTTAACCCATGTACGAGGGATAACCCAAGTCACCCTAGGTGGGAAATGTTGTTCTTGGTTGTGTTTTGTTACATTTGATGATATTTCACCATTGGGTGAGGCACATGTGGTTTAATGTGACTGTTTTATGATATTTTGCTCGTGGCCTTAACAGCACGAAGATTTTTACTCATGCACCATTGTAGGCTCCTAGGGAGATAGGTGACATGCATTGTGTTATGACACACATGGGGTGGATGTGTGTGGTAGGAAATTAGGGTGCATCGTTCATTTCATGAAACCAAGAAATAATGAGAAGAATGAAATAAAACAAGTGGGTAAATGATGTTAATGAAATATAAGGGTTTTAAATGGAGTGGAAAATGTTTTTGTAAAATGTTGTGTGATTTTGGCGGTAGTGCATTGTTGTTTACCCCATGTGGAACATGGCCCGCAGTAGGGATGTTCAGGGTGGTGAATTTGAGGTGTTAATGTTTTGGAATTAGTATATGAAAATGGGTTGTTGTATCTAGTAAAGATATTTTGATAAAGTCGTGAAATTTATGTGGTAAGTGTGTTAAATCTCGTGCTTGGAAATGTAGAGAGATGCCACCACGACGTCGGTTTCTAGTTGGGCAACGGGAGGATGTTGCTGAGAACACTCCTCTGGTAGAAGAGCATGAAAATTTGGTGATCAATGAAGGTAGAGAAGACCAGTTCTGGGAGAACTTGGCTCACCTTATGCAGATGATGGATCGGGACCCAGGGCGGGTTACACCGAGTATGTTTGAGCTGACTAGGGAGTTCCAACTGTAGCACCCTCCAACCTTCACCAGAGAGGGTGGGCCAGAGGAGGAGGAGTTCTGGTTAGAGTCTATCCAGAAGATATTGGGTCATCTAGAGACCCCTATTGAAAAGTGAGTAAAGATGGCCGTTTATATGTTGTGGGGCCAGGCAAGGCGTTGGTGGGACATTCAGGCTCAAATCAAGTAGGCTGAGGAAATGTCGTGGAAGGTTTTTCAGGAAAAGTTTCTAGAGAATTTCTACCCAGAGACTTTGAGGCAGGAGCGGGATTCAAAATTTATGAGCCTGACTCAGGGATCACTATCAGTGATGGACTATTCTAGTCGCTTCACTAATTTGCGATGCTTTGTCCTAGTGTTAGCAGGGGATGAGGTAGTGGTGGAAAGTCATTTCTAGGATGGGCTGAGACATAAGATCAGGTCTCAAGTAAATATCTTCCGTTTGAAGAGGTTTGCAGAGGTGATGGATCAGACACTCATCTCTGAAGGGAACCTGAAGGGAGCTTCTGGTAGTGGGATTGTAGTGCCATCTGGGAGGACAAGTGGTGCATCTTCCGAAGGTCGGAAGTGTCATTTGGAAAGTTTCCAGCAAGGTGGTCAGAAGGGAGGGTTAGCCTCTCAGAGTGGGAACTAGGTTCTCTGTTATCAGTGTGGTAGGCTGGGGCATATGCGTGGTCAGTGTCCTCGACCTCTAGTTGAGTGTCGTTTGTGCGACAGTATGGGACATGTGTAGAGGTTCTGTAGAGAGCCTCAGCAGGTGGGCGAGTATGATGGTGAAAAGAAGGTGCCGAGTACGGGAAGGGGATCAGTTACCTCGTATCAAGAAGGCAGTTGGAGCTCCACGGGCCGTACTGGCAGGGGCGGCGGACATGTGACTCCAGGGAAAGATCTCTCACGCCAGCAGGGCATTGCAGTGTAGGGCGTTCAGGCTGGGCCCAAGATAGAGGGGTAGGTCAGCTTCAGGTAGTTCAGTTTGCGCCTGGTGATGGCGAGGTCAGACCGTCAACAGTTTGAGGTACGATCCTTGTAGCTTCTACTTTTTCTAGTGCGTTGTTTGACACAGGTTTCACACACTCTTTTATCTCTTCTCAAATTGTGGTAGCGCTAGGCTTACCTGTGGAGAGGGTGTGTGGAGTTATGTCAATTGACACTCTGTTGGGGGTGCGGGTTGAGTATATCAAGCAGTGCAAGGGATGTGCCTTGGAAGTTGGTGGGTACCATTTTCTGTGGTACTTGTCCATTCTAGAGATGTCAGGGTTTGACCTAATCTTGGGAATGGATTGGTTGGTGTTGTATCATGTGCACATAGACTGTTATCATCGCAGAGTATCGTTCAGGTCACTTGAGGGTGACTCTTATGTCCACTGTGGTGAATGGGATGTTCGAGCAGGGCGTGCGGGGCTGTTTTTTCAATAGATGCGTGAACTCACGGCTCAAGTGGCATGTCTCATGCTTGATGATGATGAGGGAGGGGAAAAATCTAATTTTCATCATGTGGTTGATCGGTTTCAGGATTTGTTTCCTGAGGATTTCTCGGGGTTACCACCTGAGAGGGATGTTGAGCTCACGATCGATTTGCTGCCAGGAGCTGAGCCAGTTTCTATTCCGCCATACCGAATGGCACCAGCAGAACTCCAATAACTGAAGGTTCAAATTGATGAGTTGGAGTGTAAGGGGTTTATCCATCCTAGTACGTCTCCTTGGGGATCTTCCGTGCTTTTTGTAAAGAATTCTGATGGGTCTTTGAGGCTTTGTGTTGAATATCGAAAGTTAAATCAAATGACAGTGAAAAATCGGTACCCTCTTTCTAGAATTTATGACCTATTTGATCAGTTGATGGGTGCATCGGTGTTTTATAATATTGATCTGAGGTCATGTTGTCACCAGATGAGGGTGAGGTCTTCTGAAGTACCACAGACAGCTTTCCGAAGTCGGTACGGGTTGTTTGAGTTTGTGGTAATGCCTTTCGGCTTGACCAATGCATCGGCGGTGTTCATGGCATTGATTAACCGAATCATTCATCCCTATATAGATTAGTTTGTGATTGTCTTTGTTGAATATATCTTAGTGTAATTGAGAACTCACTAAAATCATACCCAATATCTTGACATCATCTTGGGTACACTAAGAGAGCACCGGCTATACGCCAAACTATCAAAGTGTCAATCACTACTGGAAAACTAACCTTTACCAACAGTTTGGAACCGTTGGTATAGGACTCCAAACCGTTGGTATAGCCTATACCAACGGTTTGGAGAACCGTAGCCAAGTAAGCCGTTGGGATAGGTCTATACCAACGGTTTTCTGAAAACCGTTGGTATAGGTAATATGAAATCTATACCAACGGTAATCGAACTGTTGGTATATAAATTCCAAAAATAAAACATCCGCTGGGATTTGATCCCAGGACCCCTCGTTTATAATCGAACGACTTAACCACTAAGATAACATCACTTTTGTAAACATAATTTCATAAATATATATATGTATTATCATAATTATATTAAATTTTGATTTATATAATGTTCTCGGTTAGTGGATCTGGAAAAAGTAAAGAACCTATCCCAACGGTTTTGAAAACCGTTGGGATAGCCCTATCCCAACGGTTTTCAAAACCGTTGGGACAGGTTCTGGTTGGGTGTAATGTTCCAGGCGAAATGTTGTTTTTTTTATGCTTTTTCCCAACGGTTCTTGAGAACCGTTGGGAAAGAGTGACCTTTCCCAACGGTTCTCCCAAACCGTTGGGAAAGGGGTGGGAAAGGGGGTCTTTCCCAACGGTTTGGGAGAACCGTTGGGAAAGGGGGTCTTTCCCAACGGTTTGGGAGAACCGTTGGGAAAGGGGGTCTTTCCCAACAGTTTGGGAGAACCGTTGGGAAAGGGGTGAGAAAGGGGGTCTTTCCCAACGGTTCTCCCAAACCATTGGGAAAGGGGTGTTTTGAGGCCCCTTTCCCAACAGTTCTCCCAAACCGTTGGGAAAGACCCCCCTTTCCCAACGGTTTGGGAGAACCGTTGGGAAAGGGTGTATATAAGTGTTGGGAAAGATCTGATTTCCAGTAGTGAATTCCGGATAGGTGAGGTGCATTTTTTGGGTCACATAATCTCGGAGGCAGGTGTGACAGTGGATCCATAGAAAGTGCAGGCAGTTGTATCTTGGGAGCAGCCCAAGAGTGTTTCTGATGTTTAGAGTTTTTTGGGTTTGGTCGGGTATTACCGAAGGTTCATTCAGGATTTCTCTCGCTTGGAAGCACCACTCTCGAGCTTGACCAAGAAAGGAATCAGGTTCAAGTGGTCTGAGGATTTTGAGAATACCTTTCAAGAGTTGAATAAGCAGTTGACGACTGCACCTATCTTGATCTTACCAGAGTCGGGTAAGTAGTACATCATGTTTTTTGATGCGTCCAGAGTCAAACTTGGGGATGTTTTGATGTAGGATGAGCGGGTTGTGGCCTATGGGTCAAGGCAGTTGAGACCCCATGAGCGGAACCATCCCACTCATGGACTTGAGTTGGTTGTAGTGGTGTATGCCTTGAAGTGCTGGAGGCACTATCTGTTGGGAGAATGGTTTACTGTGTTTACTGACCATAAGAGTTTAAAGTACATCTTCTCACAGCGGGATATGAATCTTTAGCAGCGAAGATGGGTTGAATATCTCCAGTCTTTTGACTTTGAGATGGTGTACACGCCGTGAAAGGGAAACAGTGTTGCTGATGCTCTGAGTAGGAAGGTTCATAATCAGGTGGTTCAGGAGTCCAGCATCGAGTGGAAGGTGATGGATTTATTTGCAGAGATTCACCTGGAGGTGCAGGAGGAGAATGGTCAGGTCACTCTTGCTTCCTTAACGATGGATTCGACGCTTTTGAGTCGAGTTAAGGAAAGTCAGCTTGATGATCCTGAGTATTTGATCATGAAGGAAAAGCTTAAAGGTGGGGAGCTACCTTCTGGATGGGCCGTCGGCATGGACGGTGTTTTTTGTGTTCATGATTGTGTGGTTGCGCCAGAGTGTATACGGAAATAGTTTATGCGTGAGTTACATGCATCAAAGTGGGCAGTGCATCCCGGTTTGACCAAGATGTACCGTGATCTACGAAGGCAGTTTTGGTGGCCTAGAATGAAGAAGGAAGTTGCAGGCTTTGTGGCACGGTGCCTTACATGTCAGTAGGTGAAGGCTGAGCATCAATTCCCAGGTGGTTTGTTGCATCCATTTCCCATTCTGGAATGGAAGTGGGATGATGTAACAATGGATTTTTTCGTGGGTCTTCTGAGGACGCTGTGGAAGAATGATGCAATCTGGGTGGTTGTGGATCGGTTAACGAAAGTGTCTCATTTCTTACCGATTCAGAAGACCTATACAGTCAACCAGTTGGGTGAGCTGTATGTTCGGGAAATAGTGCGGTTGCATGGTGTTCCGTGAACCTTAGTTTCGGACCGAGATCGGTGTTTCACATCACGTTTCTAGAAAGGATTGCAGAAATCACTTGGTACGGAGGTGTTTTTGAGTACAGCTTTCCACCCGCAAATGGACGGGCAGTCGGAGTGTACAATCCAAGTGTTGGAAAACATATTAAGAGATTGTGTCCTGGACTTTGGTGGATCTTGGGAGAGGAACCTATCATTATTTGATTTCTCCTACAATAACAGTTTTCAGGCTACAATTCAGATGGCACCGTTTTAGGTGCTCTACGGGAGGCCATGTAGATCTTCGTTGTGTTGGCTAGAGGCTGGTGAATTTGAGTTGTTAGGGGAAAGTCTCGTGCAGGAGACTTCAGAGAGAGTTAAGTTGTTTAGGAAGCAGATGGATACGACTCAGAGTAGGCAGAAGTCGTATGCAGATCAGAGGCGTAGACCCCTTGAGTTTGTGATGGGTGATAAAGTGTTCCTTCGGGTGTCGCCAAGGTTGGGTCACCGTCAGATTCAGATGTAGGGCAAGTTGGTGCCCAGGTATGTGGGACCTTTTGGGATTGTGGATAGGATCGGACTAGTGTCTTACCGATTGGCTCTTCCACAACGATATAGTGGGATGCATGATGTGTTTCATGTGTCGCAGCTTCGACGGTATCACCCTGACCCATCTCATGTGGTTGATGTGGAGAATGTGGAGCTTTAGGCTGATGCGTCCTTTAAGGAGAATCTGGTTCGTGTGGTGGATCGTAGTGAAAAGTTCTTGTGAGGAAAGGTTGTGCCATTAGTGTGAGTACTATGGTAGCATGGGAAGGTTCAGGAAGAAACTTGGGAGCGAGAATCGGATATGCGGGCTTAGCATGGGAAGGTTCACCCTGACCCATCTCATCTGGTTTGGTGGATCAATGAGGCTTGGAAACTCGGCTCGAGGATGAGACGTTATAAGGTGGGGAGGTTGTAAGATACCGGTTTTTGGAAAGGTATGTTTTTGTTATGTTTTGGTTGAATCCCTTATTTCTAGATTCAAGGGATGTCTTCTGAAATTATGAGAGGCCTTGGGGGTGTTGCGGGGGCTCGGGGCATGAAAGAAAGGAAATCTGGGTAAGACAAGCCAGGGCGCACGGCCTGCGCACGGCCAGGGAAAACCGTGCGGTCTGCCCAGGCAAACCATGCGACCCCTCTCCCTCTGGACAGTAGCATGAGCATGGTTTGTGCACGATTTTCCAAACTGTATGGCCAAACCATGAGGCCTCTTAAAGTTTGTAAAATTTACAAAATTTCCCCTCTGGGGTTTTAAGAACCCACTCGGGATTTCCTCTCCATTCTTCCCTCTTCACCCTAGGAGCGAACCAAATCGCCCAAGAGCTCTAAGAGGTCGATCTCCCTCATTCCTAAGGTGTTTTTGGTGTCGTTGGATGCGGATCAAAGCTCCAGGTAAGGCTAATCCCCTCTTTGTTTCTCTTTTTGGTTTAGGGTAGGTATCTTTTATTCCCCTTGTTCCGAAGCTCTAAAACCCAATATTTTGGGTGAGTTCTAGGTTGAATCTCCAAAGGGTGGTCGGATTGAGGTCTAAGGACTCGATTGAGTGTGCGTTCAACCGCGGTTTTAAGGTAGGTGGTCTACAAGTTATATCCCATGGTTATTTGGGTATTTGTGCATGTTTAGTTGTGTTCTTGTTTCCCCTTGGTTATGTTTTGAATAACCTTGGCATGTTTGGTAATAATGATGTTTGAAATGGAAAATTGGAACCCTCATGGTCCCCGTTGGATGTGTTGGGATTGACTTGACCTAATTTAGGGCCATCCATGGGATGCGCCAGCTTTCCTGGACTTAGGGATTGTTATTAAACAAGTGACCTTGTTGTAATAAATGGTAGAGCCCATGATGAATATGTTGGCATGATTGGTTGAACTTGGAATAGAAGTTAGGTGATGCACCTAGACTTGGCAATAACCTAAAGGTTATTTGGAATGTGTTGAATGGTTGATCCATGGAAATGATGCACGGGTTAAATGGGTTAATGAGTAACCTGATTAAAGACCATAACGGGATAGGTTATGGGTTTATTGTTGAATTCTTAGTGAGATAGGAAAAACACATGGGAATTGGGTGAATGGTTAAATGATGTGAAATGATAATGTGTTAATGGGTTAAGGAATGATGTGGATCCCCATGTGGGTTGCTGTGAATAGTGTTTTCCGAAGGGCAATGGTTTGGATGGTTGATGGTTACATATATATATATAAGCATGTGCACATGGCTTGGTAGTGTGGGGTATGACTTGAGGATTTATGACCATGGGTCGAGTGAAGACTGAGGTTCTAAAATCCACCCTAAATGCATGGGTTAAGAATGGGGACTAATGCTCTTTTCTCCTAACAGTTGCATCCACCCGGACTGATGCTTCGAGGTGAGTTTATGGTTGCTATGAGGGGGTTAGTCCTAGTGAGATAGGATAACCATGTGTTTACCCTCTTGCATGTGATTTCCAGCCCTAAACCCATGTAACATAATGTATGTGATTAACCCATGGAAAAGTGATGATAATCGATGTGAATGAATGGTAATGGAAGTGGAAATGGCTTTGACTCTAAACTGGTTAATGGAACCTTAAATAATTACTTGGCTGTTATCATTCATATTCCTTTTTCATGAACTACCTGTTCATACTAGATATTTTGTAGACACCGTTGGTGGTGGCCTACTGAGTTGTACTCACACCCTGCTCGGGCCGTCGTTGGGTACCTGAGCAGACTTCATGTTTGTAGGTCAAGAGAAGGGCAAGGGTAATTTCTAGATAGTTGAGTGGACATGGGTAGCACTTGGTGGAGGATCCAGACTTGGATTCGGGACCATTTTGGGGATTTTGGTCGTTGTCTTTATCATGGGATTTTGTTCACTTTTTCACTTATAGTATGACATGACATATTTATTGTCGGAAATGGTTTTTATACATGTTCCTTGTTTGTTGGTTATTGTTTCCACTATTTGGTTTATTTATGTTGTGTCTTAGTCTGATAAAAAGGGGGTATAGTCTCCCCACTTGACTCCATAGACCCCCGCTGCTAGTCAGCAGCCTTTGGCATACGGGGAGGCGCGCTTAAGGTCATGTAACTACCCGGCTCGGAGCACCAGTTTAGTGGATTCCAGATCGAGGAAATTACATAAAGTGTTAGAAATCAATATTTTGATTACAAACACCTGAAGTGTGGTTGAACTGATTATATAAAATCATTTTTCATCATGAGTAAAAAGTAATAAATATATTTTCCCTTGAAGAGGAAAATAAATATATCAACAACATTATATCTTTTTAGATATTGTCCCTGAAGTGACACTGGTACCAGAAAAATGATGAGATCTCAATCAAATTTTGTTGATGATATTTTTTCTCTGAATGCTATTAAAACTCATTGATGACTAAAAATTTTTATAGATGTCGACATCATAATAATTGGCCAAAATTATTAAAGGAAATTATGAAATGTTCAACATATAAAGTTCTGGATTGATTATCCAAATTGTAAAGACTATTGAATATCAATGATCTTATTATAAGAAATGTTTTTCCTTGTATATTTGGATATTTAAATGAATCCCATAAGGATTTGAAATTCCTAAATCATATTCAAAATTATGTAAGTTTCACCAAATTTGATAAATTATGCGGTGAACTGAATAAGATTTATCCATATTAAGTTAAGGGAGAATATAAATTGAATTTATCATCTCATGGTTTGTATGAATAATTGTATTAATCATATTATTAAGGTGTTTTGAAATCATCTAAACTCTTGAAGAGTTTTCTAAAATCAATGACTTACAAGGAATGTCCTTGTATTTTGAATTAATCATCCTGAAGATGAAATATTAAATTTTGGAATGGTTTTACCCTTAATGAATAATTAAATCACTTGTTTCAAAGGGTGATATATTTCATACATAAGGGGTTGATAAAGTACATACTTATCCTAGAAGGATTAAATATAAATACACATTTTATTTATCCCTGAAGGATATACATGTACATGTGCATATGTACCTTTCAAATAACAATAAACTATATTATGATGCAAGGTAATGTTCTTACCCATTCATTGAAATATAAAGGGTATAAGTTATTATTATTCCAAAATTCAAAACTAAATGTTTTGGTTATGAATTGATCATGGAAATCCTATGAGATAAATTATGATCATTAGGAATGGGAGATGTAACTGTCGTACTCTTTTTCCTATAGTCAAGTTTTTTCCACTGGGTTTTCTTGATAAGGTTTGTAATGAGGCAACACTCTGGGGACTTGATGTTATTGTACTCTTTTTCCCTAATCAAGTGTTTTCCCCTGAAGGGTTTTTCCTTGATGAGGTTTTTAATGAGGCACTAATACATCATAAAAAATATCCAAGGGAATGTTATAGATTATTATGGATATCTATAATTAATGGAAATTGTTGGCCTTCCCTATGAGTCATAATTTTCAATGAGACCATTCATTATTACCTATGGTCTTTCACCCATGTCTTGAAGACATAATTAAATAATAATATTAATTGAAGTCCTGAATACACAACTAAATTATATAATCAGGGAGATTTGGGAACACTGCACTCTTTTTCCCTTCATCAGGTTTTTCCCACTGGGTTTTCCTGATAAGGTTTTTAATGAGGCAACATGACATGGAATTCTTTTATTTTGGCTTCACTTATTTTTCCCACAGGGTGTTTTTAAGTAAAGATTAAAAAAGGCTCTATGAAATTATGACATCCAAGGGGGGGTGTTATGAAACGTTATTAATGGATGTCATAATTATGAAAATTATGATGACTCATGAATTCCCAATTAATTCCCCTCTTAATGGCCAACCTTCCATATTCTCACCGTTGGATCAGATCTCATGTACTCTATAAATATGGTGATATGTTAATGAAATGAGATGGACTTTTGGCTCTACATTGTGTTCTTTACCTTTTGTATTTCTCTTGTATTTGTATTTCTATTCGTCATTACAATTGTCATACGCAAATTCGACGCTCCCTTTATCAACGACGCGCTTCGCCTACGATTGATCTTACATTTCTAGTTTCGAAATGCTTCGCGGTTTCAATCGGTGTTCGATCAATTTCACAACAATAAATACATTTGTAAATATAATTATAATTATATATTTCTTATGAATAATTATAAATATATATTTATTATAAATATTAATAATTATATATTTATTATAAATATATATTTACTTATTTATAAATAAATTTTAAATATATATGTAACCATATTTTAATAATTGTATATTTACATTCATATTATTATAAATATTTATATATAAATAAATCTAAAGAATTCTAATTATGTATTTATTTTATATATTTATTATATTTATTATTATTATATATTGATTATAATCGTATAATTATTTTAAATATAATTATACATTTATTATATTTAGTTTAGTAATTATATTTATTATCAATATATTTATATTCTAATTATATATTTATTGTAAATATTTATAATTATATATTTATTATAAATATATATTTACTTATTTATAAATAAATTTTAAATATATATGTAACCATATTATAATAATTATATATTTATAAATATATTTACATTCATATTATTATAAATATGTATATATAAATAAATCTAAAGAATTTTAATTATTTATTTATTTTGTATATTTATTATATTTATTATAATTGTATAATTATTATATTTATAATTATATATTTATTTTCATTATATAATTATATAATTATTATAATTATTATAATTATAATAATTATTATTATATTTTGATTATAATTATATAATTTTAATAAATATAATTATAAATTTATAATATTTATTTTAGTAATTATATTTATTATAAATATATTTATTATATTTATAAATATAAATATATAAATATATATAAGATAGATATTATATATATAAGGGGGGTTGGGGAGGGGTGTCCGCAAAAAAAACCAATTCAGCGCCACTTGAAGTGGCGGTGATGGAACCCATTTTTCCAATTAATAAAACCCTAAACCCCTTAAACTAAAAAAACCTCTCCATCAAATTTAGCCAAACTCATTCCCTCTCTCCCAAATCGCCCCAAAATTTAATATATGAAATAAAAATGTTTATTTTGAGGATGCTTTGAAAAAATGAAATAACATTTACTTTAAAAAATTATATATGTATATAATATATTATTAAAAATGTCATTAAAAATATATATATTATTAAAAATGTCCTTAATTTGTTTATTTTATTAAAAATAATATTTTATTATATAAATATATTTATATTGATATATAAATATATATCATATATTTTCATGATAAAAATATTTGATAAATTAATTAGTATCTTAAGAAAAGTTGAAAACATGACTTGAATTTCAAATGATCATAACTTTTGATTCAGTTGCCTATTTGGGCTCCCCAAAATGTCAAATCGAAACTTTTGAAGAGATCTAAACCATATGGACCGAAAGGAACAAAGGTATTTTTGTTTTTTCTCAATCAAAAAAAGGTTAGGAAGTCCTCCAAAATTGATTTTTTAGTTGGAATACCCAAATTTGGGAACATTCGATGAAATTTCAGCTTCATTTATGATGAATGTTTTATCTTTTTTTGATGAGGACTAAATTTATTTCCCATGCTTATGTTCATATGGATATTATGGTGTTTAAATTTTAACATTTTTCATATTGTCGTGATTTTTATAACTAAATATATGCAAAGATATATATATATATATATATATATACATATCTACATATATTTACATGTAAAAATTTTGTTGTATAAGTATATATTTTAACAAATTTTCATGTAAAATTTATTTTTAAATATATAAAGTATATGGTAATTAACATTTGTTATCCATTTTATTTAAAATAAAATTTTATCCATTTTATTAAACGTATAAAATTTGTATATATATATACACATATCTATACAAATGTATATGTAATGTTTATATATAAATATATATGTGTGGGTGTGTATTAATAAACAAATATATATTTATGTATACATTCTAATATATTTGAATATATATATATATATATATTTAAATAATTATAAATTGTAAAATATATATACATATATAAAAATATATATAACAAGTAAAATCTTTTGGGAAATTGGTAAGTGTGATTGTTGTGAATCTATATGTATGTATGTATATTTATACATTGCAACAAATATATATTAAAATATATATACATTCATATATATAGACATGCACAAACACCTATACAAATATATATATATAGGGGGAGTCACACACACATACAAAAACACACACACACAAATGTATTTACAGTAAATATACATTTCATAAATACATTATAAAGAAATTATATGTAAATATAAAATTATACATAAATATCTAAATATATACTTAAATATATACATAAATATATAAAAACATATTTTATAAATGTATTTAAAAAGGTTATATAATTATATATACATATAGGACTAAATAAAAAATAATAATCATATAGTTATATATAATTATATGTAAATATATATAAATTAAAAGATATATCATAAAATATCATAAAAACAAGATGCAGCAGTGGTAAGATCATTTATCCTGTATGAGGAGGTAACTAGTTCAAATATCATGGGCATGTGTGGCTGAGCGGTTTGTTGGAAATTAGTATAAGCACTAATAAAGGGGATCAAGACACTAATTAAGAGGTGAGTGGGGCGTTGATTGGGGGGATGATAAAGCTGGGGTCCTGGGCAGGGTGTCTAGCATCCATGTTAAAAAAACATTTTTGAGTTTTTTCAGCACTAAAAGTTAATCCTGATAAATGAAACCGGCTTTCAAGGGCACTTAAAACAAAAGCGCTTCTTTTAGGGATGATAATAGTGATTCTTACTAGTGATAAAAGAGTAATAAATAATAGTGATGACCTATAATGGTCACCAAATTTCTTTCACTATAGTTATTTTTTAAAAAAACTATAATTCATAGACTCGAAAACTGGTATTTAAAAAAATTATAATTCGAAAATTCAGTACATATCTACATCATATATAATTCTATAAACACACAACTAACCTCTTCAAATCATTTACCAAGCTTCACACCTATCATCTCATATAACTGAAAATATTACAAATTAAAAATAAAAGTTAGTATAATAAAATAATAATGACAATATAATAATTAAAAACCCCCAAATTTATTAAAATTAAAAGTCTATACAATTAACAATCTATCATCATCTATTTTTCAACATTTTACTTGTTTCTCAACATTTTTAATCTAAAATTGGTTATTCAGTCAGTCTGAGAACATCACAAGTTAGATTGACATGTCCTCTACTCGTACACATAATAAATAATTCAAAGATGGTTGTATTATGATTTCATATCAATCTGAGACTGTTTTCATTGGCTTTGACCATCACACGTGCATTTTAGTGTTTTAAAACACTAAAAATGTGTTTTCTATCATCCCGAGAAAACATCAACTCAGATAAATGTGGATTCTATTCCTACATTTCACAAATAAATCTACAGTTTTGTACTACAATTTTACAACAATATGAGGCCATTTTCTTTGTTTTAACTCCCTAATGCATGTTTTTAAAGACGATCAAATATTTAAAAGAAATATATTAAGTTAGTTCAAGCACACTGTATGTCGAATTGACATTTTTTCTATTTTTTTACATCACAAATAATTGAAAAACAATTTTCCTACGATTTCACATCAAGATATGGTCGTTTTCTATGATTTTCACTGCTACATGCATGTTTTAGTTTTTTAAAACACTAAAAATGGAATTTTGATCATCTCCCAAAAACAACAACTCGTATTGGTGGGACATTAGTTTCTATATTTCAAAAATCAATCAATGGTCATGGCCCTTTAATTTTATGGATATTTGAGCTCATCTGCTTTTTTTTGACCCCCAAACACATGTTTTTTAAGAATGTCAAATATTTAAAAATTTATTATTCAATAAGTCCAAACATTCAGCATGTCATATTGATGTGTTGTCTGCTCATACACATAAAAATAATTCAAAGATGGTTTTTCATGATTTCATGTAATAAATCGATTCTCCCTTTGAGGTACGGATCTTTCCTTTTCAATTTATACTTAAGATTATGGGAAGAAATAGGTCAAGGGATAGCTGAAGGCCTATTACATGACGTGACTGGGGCCTATAGGTTGTGTACTTTTATGTACACACTATGTATGGAGGTCTACATGCCATGTAATCCCAATACACAGACATGTAATGGTCTGGTTAGAAATTGTACGGACATGACATGCAGTTTCAAGTACACACCGTGTACTTTTCTTTTTTTATTAAATTGGGTAGTAGCGTCACTTTTAGTAGATGGATAGAAACAAACCATTTCAACGAGTAGTGCGCCCAAGAGAAATTTGAACATGAATTATTCTCCCGTTTTTTCATCCGAAACCTGATTCGAGCATCGTCGAATCTATTGAAACCCTCTCGGTGAGTGCTCGATTCCTCTTGATCCTTTCTTTATGATTTCTTCTCTCGAAAAAGTTATCTAGGGTTGATCGTTTTAACTCGTTTTTTAGATCTAATCTGATTTAGGACAAATTGAAAATCAATATAGGACAAGGAGAGTCATACTAACATGAGGTATGTGGTCTTGTTCCTTTTTATCAATGTTGAGTAATTTATATGTGTTGTAGTGTCATTATCCCATCAAAAAAATATGGGAGTTGGATTATACAACATTACAAGTGTTGATATTTCAATGTAAGTGGGTTGATAACTGAAGTGTCATTAAAATAGATGAATTGGGATTCACTAAAGTTGATTTCAGTAAGGAAGGGTATAAAGATGAACCATTTATAATGTAATCATAGGCATTACATGTATTTTATGTTACAGATCCCACAAACTAAAAGTGGTCAATTATTCTGTTATCGACCAAAACCACTAAAGGGTCAGATTAAAATTCAAATGAGGATGACCCTTTCATTGGGATGTCACAATCATTTCATAGCAGTCCCAATGTAGACAGTGTTTTGTATGGAATAGGATACCACAATGAATAGATTTGGATCGTCAATAGAGGGGTCAAATCCCTTCAGCCTTTAAAAAGGAAAAAAATAGTCCAATAATCAGGTTACATTTTTTTGTAATATACATCGTGTTACCTCATGTTATTATCTATTTGTTGTTGTATTTATGTACTCTAAATTAAATGTTAAACCAATTCTAAAAATAATGACTTCCACATGTGATGGTTCTCCCAATCCTGAGGAACAATTGGTCTCTCAACCTGCTATTACTCGCAGTGCAGAGGAACGACCTTATGCATGTGTTGGTGCTCCCATTCCTGAGGAACAATAGGTTACTCAACCTGCTACTACTCTCAGTACAGAGGTACACCAACCATCTGCACATGACAATACTACCGCTCCAGAGGAACTTTATGACGATGTTGATTCTGGGGAAATGGTAGGTGATGAAGGAACGGTGCCGCAGAAAAAACAGGGGCATCGTAGTTTTATGGTGTGAGAAAAAATAATTAAGGTGAAAGTCAATGGAATAAAATTTGAGGTGATATGGAATGTGAGGGGTCAACATGTTAACCCTAAAAAGTCCATGTTTAGCATTTATATTGTAATTGTCACTCGAAAATACGTGTCGATTGACGTAGATTCATGGAATCATGTTGTGCCCAAGCTGAAGACCCTGATGTGGGAAGAGATCATAGTAACATTATGATATCATTTATTTATTTCACTAAAAAATAAAATAATCAAACATTAACTTACAATTCATCATCCATTATAGAGTGCATTTATAGTACATGAATCCCACAAAAATTATATATTAATGCTTGTTGGAAGGATTCACAAAGGATTTTGCACAATCCTAACAAGACATTATCTTAAATATGTTGAAGGGAAAATAAACCCACACCCACCAGTTATCTATGCACACCTGATAACCCAAGAAGCGAGGGATGAATCTAATGGACGTCGTGGAGATGCATCTTTTCAGGTACATTGTGGCCAATAATACGTTGTTTGACGATACATGTATTCATCACTTTGATTGAAAATTTTTTATTTATGAAATATAAATTGAGTGCTGGAAATAAGGAATGATCAAAAAAACTGGTGTACCCTTACCATAAAGTATGGATGGGGGTATGCTTCGTTTGAAAAAAAAATTGGTACATATTTTAATTCGAGCGTAATAATTTTATGTGACATGAAACAACACCATAACTTTGTTCCTCTATTTATATTCAGATTGATGACTCGAAATCCAAAGCCACTTCCATCCAACGCTCTATGCTATGGAAGGAGGAAAATTTAAATAAAGACAGGATACTAATAGACAAGAATAGACAAAAAGTGTTGGAATCATGTGTAAGTATTAAAAAATATTTTTTTTAATTGCTATTACATAACAATGATAGATTATTTTTCTATATTTTTTATCTAACATAGTCATGGAAATCAGAAACACATGTTCAGGATAAACACATATTGTCGATGGCCTTGAAGTGGCCGAAATAGTATGGTCGTGTTAGAGGTGCGGGTTTTGGGGTGACACCCCAAACATATTTTGAGAAAAAAAACAAGAGGATGGTCAAACTGAATTAATAATACAGATGAAAGAAATAATATCTACCCTTGAAGGAAAATTCCAATGGTATAGGGAGATGATTTACAATTTAATGATGGATAGGAAAAGAGAAAAATAAACTTAATAATATCCACCATGTGGAGATCCTACCCCACCCCCACCAGCTATGGGGATAGCTATTCCCCTAAAAGAGATGTCTTAGAAGAGGTAATCAATGTTCTAATAAATGTTTATGTGAAATGTAAATCCAAGATACACTGATTCATTTCCTATAATTCTATTCTATAGGGTGATAATGATTGTGATTTATATCTAGAAACACCCACTCATCACCTTGTGGCAAGGGCTACAATGTTCAATATTCAAAAGGACATGCTACACAATAGAACACTTCCAACAATTCATGTTTGAGTGTCAATCACCGTAACCCATAAGCCGAACATAGAGATACCTATTCCAATTCATTAGGATGATATTAATACATTCTAAAAAGTTGTTAGAACATTCATTTCATGGCCTTCACATCTTGTAAAAAATCATGGCGATAAGGAGGTATTCATTTCGAATTTACTTTTTAAGATAAACCTTTAAAAATTAATGAAAAATGTCTGAATCGATGAATGTTATTACAAACGGACAAAGAGAAGGGGATGAAACAAAATACCCTCTCAAAACCATCTAATGGATTGACCAACCGATCAAAAAGATCTATCTAAATCACATTTACCCTACCTGTTTTATATCCACATTTACTAGCATTCAAGGATCATGTGGATAAAATGTTAAAAGATAGTAGCAATAACATAATTGATTTTGAAGAAAATATGTATGGAGAGAAAGATAATGACTTCATTTTTGTTGATAGTGCAACTAAAATCCTCCACTATGACTGGCTAGGCAGCTCAGTTATAAATGTATACATGAGGTATGTTCTCATGATTTCATTTTCCAAAAGCTAATATATTGTGTTAATTGGGACTAAATAAATTTCATCTTTTTGGAACATGTATATAAGAAAAAAATTGAAGGGATTTTCCCATGAAAAAAATTCAGACTCGTTAGTCCTCACATCACCTCTACAGTAGAAAAATAAATAGATAGAAAAAAAGGATGAAATAGTGGCAGGTCTGATCAAATCGATTGAAAGAAAAATTTCATATGGCAGTCTCTATTTAATACCAAATATGCAGGGGTAAGACTTTACAATTTAATCATGTAAAATATATTTTCATTTCATTAATTATATATTCTTTTTTGGGTTTTAGGCAGCATTGGATGCTCATTGCGGTAAATTTTGATACTCCAAAGATTTATTTCTTGGATTCAATGCATTGATATCCAACAAATCATCCACACATGATGGATTTTTTCAATTTTTAATACACTAAATCCAACATTTTACACCTAAGAATCATGTTATATAATTTATATTATCTTTTAATGAGGATTTTGTTATGATAGGGCGGTGCATCACTATCATCTGAAAAAAGGAATGATGCCATGGGCTAAGGACAAGGATGAAGACAAGTACTGGACTGGATTAGTATCAGGGTATATATAGTAAGATTTAACTATCCAAAAACATATAAAAACAACTTACTTATTCTCCTCAATATCTCTACAGTGTCTGAAAGAAAGTAATGGAAAAGATTGCAGTTATTATGTTTGTAAATTTATGAAAGAGATCATATTCCATGAACAAACTAGAATCCTCAAAGAGGTATTTTTGAAGACAATTACTATTTCATTTAAAATATTTACTAATCCTTTTCGTATTTACATTTTTATAGTACTACCATGATTTTCGAAAAAAGTCATATTCACATGACGATATAGTTATGCTCAGAGATGAATGGGCAGCATACCTGATGAAAGAATGTACACAAATAGCATGAAGATGTGACTTCCATATATAGGGTATGAATTTCTAATGTTAATATCACCTTATAACATCTTTATGCTCATGTTTTCCTTATATTATCATTGATATCTCTCTTTTTTACACTTATTGAACATATATGATCACCCTTTATTATGTTTCATAACCTTAGGTTATGATTCAAAATGCATGTTTCTAGTTTGAAATGACATTTTAGTAAAAAACAGACCTAACATACTAAAAACTGATCAAACCTATTCGTATTGTTTTGATAATCTAGGAAAAATATCTATAAGTCATTTTGGATGTGTAGGAATAAGACTCACCTAAATAAGACACATGATGTGTCTGGTATAACTCAAAGTGTCTCTTTTTATTTAAAATTGACATTAATTCAAGTAAAAAACAACAAGTGACATACTGAAAACTGAGAAAACACATTCGGATTGTTTTTATACTTTAGGAAAATGATCCATGAGTCATTTGTGACATTTAGGACTCAGCCTCACCATAATAAGATGCATGGTGTGGCCGGTAACTCTAAATGTGTCATTATTTAAAATTGGCATTAATTTAATAAAAAACAAGTGACATGTTGAAAACCAAGAAAACACATTTGGATTGTTTTTATACATTAGTAAAAAGATCCATGAGTAATTTCTGATGTGTAGGGCTCAGAACCACCTCAATACAATGCACAGTGTAGCTGGTATAACTCAAAGTGTCTATTTTTATTTAAAATTGACATGAATTTAAGTAAAAACAATAAGTGACATAGTGAAAACCAAGAAAAAACATTCAGATTGTTATGATTCTTTAGGAAAATGATCCATAAGTAATTTTTGATGTGTAGGGATTAGTCAGGCCTCAATATGATGCACGGTGTGGCTGGTATAACTCAATGTGCCTATTTTTATTTAAAATTGTCATGAATTTTAGTAAAAATGACAAGTGGCAAACTAAAAACCAAGCAAACACATTCGGATTGTTTTGATATTTTGGGAAAATGATATATTAGTGATTTTTAACGTCTAGGGATCAGCCGCCCCTTAATACGATGCACGGTGTGTCCTATATAACTCAAAATGTCTCTTTTTATTTAAAATTGACATTAATTTAAGGAAAAACAAAAAGCGACACACTGAAAACCGAGCAAACACATTATTATCGTTTTGATACTTTAGGAAAATGATCCGTAAGTCATTTGTGATGTGTAGGAGTCAAATGTACCTCAATCCAATGCATTATGTGATCGGTATGACTAAAAGTGTCTATTATCAGTTTAAATTTGACATTTTAGTTCAAATTGTGCCACTCATTGAAAACCAAGTAAACGTTCTCTTATTGTCATGATAATTCAGGATAACGATTCATAAGTCATTTGTGATGTGTATGAAGTAGTATCACATCAAAACGATGCACAATGTGACTGGTATGACTCAAAATGTGTGTTTCCAATTTGAAATGACATTTTAGTAAAAAAACAACAGACATACTGAAAACTGAGCAAATGAATTCTGATTATTTTGATACTTTAGCACAACGATCCATGAGTCATTTGTGACGTATAGGACTCAACCATACCTCATACGACGCACAGTGTTGTGAGTATAACTCCCAATGTGTCACATTAATTTAATAAAGGAACAAGTGACATACTCAAAACCGAGCAAACACCTTGTTTTGATATTTTAGGACAATGACCCATAACTCATTTATAACATATAGGAATCAACCCCACCTCAATAGGATGCGTGTTGTGACTGATATAGCTCCAAATGTGTCATTTTTATTAAATATTGCATTTTATTAATGTGTTGTTTCATATTAATGTTTATTTTATTTCTTTATAGTACTACCAACCTAATATTTGTTTTCTTATATGGGTGGAATCTTTTGCTCGAGTTGAGATGATTTGTTCAGCAATTGATACCATGGGTGGAGATTTTTGAGTGGGGATCATGAGCGTCAAAAGATAAAATATGAGTGTTTTAGAATATTTGTTGGAAAATTGTATATGCAATTATATAAAACATTTGTTTGAAATGTAAATAGAAGTGTTTATTTTTGTATATACCATGGGTGGACAGTTTTGTATTCATGATGTCAATTAAATGTATATAGTAGGTTTTCTTCTGTGTGTGTTGTGTTTGGTGTGCAGGTTTGATTGCAGGTTCTACTAGGTGTGCTGTTATATAAACAACACACTTGTAGGCGAGTAGCCCTATATCAGCGCTAAATATAGCACAGATAAAGGGGGGCCCCTCTTGATCATCATTGCGATTAACAACGCTTTTTAGAACTGTTAAAGGTCATTTTGTGTGTTGTTAAAGGTCATATGTGTAGTAGTGAGTGGGAAAGCCTAGAAATCGACAAATGATGATATCCTGAATCCCCCTCCTCGCAAGTTCAAAACTCTTGGTGCCCCCTCTCCCCCACCACCTCTCATTCATCCCTCTCACGCAACTCCTAGGATTTGAACTTGGGTCCTCTTTGTTCAAAATGAACTCCCATCACCACTGCATCAACCTGTTTTTTCAATATTTTCTGATATATGTCTATTTATTTGTATATATTTACATGCATTTTTTCATTATTTATTCACATGATTATATATTTTCATATAAGTATATAGATTTATATAATTATATATATTCATATAATTATTTTTAAATACATTTATAAAATATGTTTGTTATTTTTAAATACATTTATAAAATATGTTTGTGTTTGTATGTTTATTTATATATACATATGTGTGTGTCTATGTATAGACATAAATATAAATATAAATATTTTTTTACATATATTATATGGTAACATTTATTTGCATGTATTAGAATATATACATGAATATATATATATATTTATTCGTTAACATAGGCGCACATGCACATATGAGCGTAAGCTCAATGAATAACACTACAATATCAAAAACATTAAAATTTCAACCCCATAAAATGCATATGAGTGTAAGATCTTGGAATAAAGTAAGTTTCCATCGAAAAATGATAAGAAGATCATCTTAAACGAAGTTTAAATTTCATCGAATATTAAAAAATTAGGATATATTATATATTAAGTTTAAATACGTATTTAGTATTGTATATATCATAATTATGCAAATATATTATACATATATATATATCAATATGAATATATTTATACCTTAAAATGTGATTATTACTAATTTATAATTTTTTTTGTGAAGGTCACATTTTATCAGGGTTAAGTGGTTATCAATGGTAAAACAAATGGTGATAAATGATAAGAAAATCTATGATAAAAAAACGTCTATCATCATTGAAAAAAAAACGTTGGTAAAAACCAATTTGTAATATTGTTTTTTTAAAGTCAATAGAGTTTGTTTGTCGTCGATTTTAGATAGATAGCACAAACTAATAAAATAACCCTTTACTTGTTGGTTGTACTTTCTTTTTTCTAATAAATTTTTAGAGCCACGGTTACCATGGTCTATGGGGTTGGAGTAATATAGTGAATTTTGTAGTATATATTCCCGATCTTAATCCAATCATCATAAAGGACACAATTATAATAACAGTTCATTGTTCGACAATATGGTTTCATACAAGCGTAGTGTGATTCAAAATTTGAAAATTCACCGACTCAAGAAACCCGACAAAGCTGGGCGGGCACCCTGAACCGACAGATGGGGCAACTGCGACAGGTGTTGAGCCACTTGTATATGCAGTCGCAATGGAAGGTGTGGGAGCAGGGCATGGCGAATGCCACCGAACCTTCCACCATATTCTCCAGACAGACCACGCACAACTCCGACTCTCCCACCACCACCCCCCTCATCTCCTCCGCCGCACGACGCACCAGCCACCCCTCATGGCGCACGTGATCCGTCGTCTCTATGATATCCACGAGCAGCCCGGTGCTCCGGAAATCGGCGCTGCAGACCCCTTGAAACACTCGCCACGTGATCACATCTAGGACAGCGGGATCCAGGTTTGGATCCAGTTCGGAGACCATGGCGGCGAACGCCTCCCTGGCGGTGGCGGAATCCCGGAGAAGGCGGCTGCGGTCAAAGCTGCCCCGTAATGTGGGGACGCCGATGTGCCGTTGGGTGCCAAGGAGGGAGACGGTCTCCTCTCCTACATCGTTGGGTGCGACATTGTACCAGTGCTCGTGGCGGAGGCGACGGAAGTCGATGCCCAGCCTCGGGGGCGGCTGCTGACCACGATCGGCGACAGGGTATTCCCAGACATTGACGACGCGCCAAGTGAGTAGATGGATGGACGGATCAACATCTTCAAACTCCATCGACGGATCAATGCGCGCTTCTGAGTTCGATGAGCGCTTCTGAGATCCAAGCGCGCTTCGATCTTATTTATAGGAGGCCCCGCTAACTTTTAGGAAACCCATTCCCCCTCTCCCAAATCCCCCCCAAAATTTTATATATGAAATAAAAACGTATATTTCCAGGATGCTTTGATAAAATGAAATACCATTCACGTTAAAGATTTATATACGTATATAACAGATTTTTAAAAACGTCCTTAAAAAATATACATGTTATTAAAAATCATATTTTAATATATAAATATATATCATATATTTGATTAAATATGTATTTACACGTTGTGCCTAATAGATTTTGTGAAAAATGGTTTCTAAAATAATTAAAAAATAATATTAATTATAAATTGACAAAATTGCATCGAGTAATGTACATATAATAACATTTTGGTAATAAAAATATTTAATAAATTACTTAGTATCTTAAGAAAAGTTGAAAACAAGACTTGAAATTCAAACGATCATAACTTTTGATCCCGGTGCCTATTCGGGTCCCACAAAATGTCAAATCGAGACTTGCAAAGAGATCTAAACCGTATGGACCGAACGGAACCATGATCCTTGTTTTTTCTCCATTAAAAAAGGTTCGGAAGTCCCACAAAATTGAGTTTTTAGTTGAGATACCCAAATTTTTGAACATTCGATGAAATTTTAGCTTCGTTTAAGATATACTTTTTGTCTTTTTTCCCTGAGGACTAAATTTATTCCTCATGCTTACATTCATATGGATATTATGGTGTTTAAATTTTAACGTTTTTCATATTGTTGTGATATTTATAACTACATATATATATATACATACATATTTACTTATATTTACATATAAAAATTGTGTTGTATAAATATATATTTAAACAAAATTTCATGTAAAATATATTTTTAAATATATAAAGTATAGGGTAATTAACATTTATTTTCCATTTTATTTAAAATAAAAATTTATCCATTTTATTATACTTATAAAAATTTATAAATAAATAAATATATGTATACACATATCTATACAAATGTATATGTAATGTTTATATATAAATATTTATGTGTGGGTGTGTACTAATAAACAAATATATATTTATGTATACATTCTAATATATTTGAATATATATATATATATATATATATATATATATATTAAAATAAGTATAAATTGTAAAATATATATACATATATATAAATATATATAACAGGTAAAATATGTTGGGAAACAGGTAAGTGTGATTGTTTTGCATCTTTATATATGTATGTATCTTTATACATTGCAACAAATATATATTGAAATATATATACATTCATATATATAGACACGCACAAACGCCTATACAAATATATATATATATATATATATATATATATATATATACTGATTATAGGGGGGGAGTCACACACACACAAGTGTATTTACAATAAATATACATTTCATAAATACATTATAAAAAAATTACACGTAAATATACAATTATATGTAAATATCTAAATATATACTTAAATATATAAATAAATATTTATAAACATATTTTATAAATGTATTTAAAAACATTTATATAATTATATATACATATAAGACTAAACAAAAAATAAAAAAAATTAATCAGATAGTTATATATAATTATATATAAATATATATAAATAAAAAGATATATCATAAAATATCATAAAAACAAGATGCAATGGTGCTAAGATCATTTATCTTGTATGAGGAGGTAACCGGTTCAAATCTCATAGGCATGCATGGATGAGCGGTTTGTTCGCAATTAGTATAGGCACTAATAAAGGGTATCAAGACATTGATAAATAGGTGAGTGGGGCGTTGATGGGGGGGGGGTGGGTGATAAAGTGGGGATGATGGGCAGGGTGTCTGGCTTCTAGGTTAAAAAAAACGTTTTTGAGTTTTATCACCATTAAAAGTTATTCCTGATAAAAGAAACCAGCTTTCAGGCGTGCTTAAAACAAAAGTGCTTCTTTTAGGACTGATAATAGTGATTCTTACTACTGATAAAAGGGTAATACAAAATAGTGATGACCCAAAGTGACCTCCAAATGTTGTTCGTTATAGCTATTTTTTTAAACTATAATTCATAGACTCCACAACTGCTATTTAAAAGATCATAATTCAAAATTTCAATGCATATCTACATCATATGTAATTTTATAAACACACAACTAACCTCTTCAAATCATTTTCCAAGCTTCACACTTGTCATATCATGTAACTTAAAATCTAAAAAAATAAAAATTAAAGTTAGTACACTAAAAAATAACAACGGAAATATAAAAATTTAAAAAACCCCAAGTTTATTAAAACTAAAAGTTTGTACAATTAATAGTCCATTGTCATCTGTTTTTCAACATTTTACTTATTTCACAGCCTTTTTTATCTAAAATCAGTTATTCACTTAGTCCGAGAACACGACATGTTAGATTGAGGTGACATCTAGTTGTACTGTTAGGACAAATAGAGGCCTATATACCCTGAGAGGGGGGTGAATCAGGGTATAGATATTCTTTTTCAAAATTCTTCCTGCCCCACTGGATCTTGACCTCTTTATTACAAGGGTCACTTTGTTTGCACTTGTGTGTTAATTATGATCACTTCTTTTCTTCTTTATCTGATGATGATGCTTTGAATGCAATGCAGGGAAGCAAGAAGGCAGACATACAGATTTTTACTTGGTTCACCTTCCCTGAGCTACGTCCAAGGAGCATACAATGGCGATGTGCCGCTGTACCAAATCCACTAAAAAGCACACTACTATTTACAAAGTTCGGGATAAATCACTTCTATTCTCAGGCTCACTACATTTACAATGTTTAGGGTCAGCTCACTGCTTTCCCAAGGGTCACTCCCTATTTCTCTCTCTCTGGCTCACTGCCGGTGGAGAGGATCACCTTCTTCCTCTTCCTTTGCTCACTGCTCTGGAAAAGATCCACTCACAGTTTATAGACATGTAGGTCTCTTCATTATCACTAATGAATACATCCTTTGTTGTTTGTGGATGCTCTGTTGAAGTCCAACTTTCACCCGCAGATGAATCTCACTTTTCACCGAAGGTATCGGGCAATCTTCCAGCTTTCACGCAGCCCTGAATCACTGTTGTTCTTCAGCCATACCTGACGCCCTTCTCCAAGTCGGCGCACAAGTATCGGCGCGCAAGTTATAACTGGCGCGCAAGTTATAACTGGTGCACAAGTCCACCTCAACCACTTGCGCGACACAAGCTTCTGCAACTCTAAACTTACACGACTCACACCCTTTTACGCCCAAACCAATATTGGCGTTCAACCATCAACTGTCACACTTCTTCAAAATCTGGCGCGCAAGTCCACCTCAACCACTTGTGCGACACCTCCTTCTTCAACTCTAAACTTAGGCGACTCACTTCCTTTCTCGCCCAAACCACCTTGGGCGCGCAACTATCACCTGGCGCACAACTTCTACTTGCGCGACCACACCACTACTTGCGCGACCACTACACTTGCGCGACAGGAGCTCTGATTTTTTCTAAGTGTTGAACTCTTACAGAATGAGGAGGGTTCGACCTCTATTTATAGGCATTTGGACACCCTACACGACGGCGCGCAAGTCTCCCCTCGGCGCGTGAGTTTCGGCACACAAGTCTCTGCCACGCAAGTCACTTGCGCGGCAAACCCTAAAACTTGGGCGCCCCTTTTCCCTTTGCCATATTTTGATGTTCTTATCTTGAAAAATATATGGCGCGCAAGTTTCTTCTCTTTCAAGACAACGGCACGCAAGTCCCTTTTCCAAAACCACTTTTCTCCATTTTTCGATTTTCAGGCCCAAAAATTTGGCAAACACTGGAAAACGACATCACCTTGTATCTGCTCTTTTTAAACCGCCTCCAGATCATCCATTCCTTTGTCGATGTTCTTGAATCAAATATGGATCGTTAACCACAACCCTTGAACTCGACATGCCACCATAAAATCCCCTTTGTCAACAAATTTGTATGTTATGGTTTGCTTTGTCAACAATCACAACACATATGTCCACTTTGTCAACAAACACAATCACCTTAAAAATGCTTCAATGATACCTTGAGGGATTTTTTCCCAAAACGTACACATCATAAATAATTCAAAGACAATTTTATTATGATTTAATATCAATATAAGACTATTTTCAATGGATTTGACCATCACACGTGAATTTTAGTGTTCTAAAACTAAAAATGCATTTTTTTGCCACCCTGAGAAAACGTCAACTCATATGAATGCGGTGTCTGTTCCTACATTTCAAAAATCAATCTACAGTTTCGTACTATAATTTTACATCAATCCAAGGCCATTTTCTTTGTTTTGACTCCCTGATGCACGTTTTTAAAGACTATCAAATATTTAAAAACAACATATTCTGTCAGTTTGAGCACACTGAATGTCGGATTGACATTATGTCTACTGGTGCACATCACAAATAATTGAATGATAATTTTCCTACAATTTCACATCAATCTAAGGTGATTTTCTTTGATTTTGACTACTGCATGCATGTTTTAGTTTTTTAAACAGTAATAATATATTTTTGATCATCTCAAAAAAACAACAACTCAGATTGGTGTGATGTCAGTTTCTACATTTCAAAAATCGATCTATGGTCGTGGCCCTATGATTTTATGTAAATCCAAGCTCGTTTTCTTTGTTTTGACCTAGAGATGCGTGTTTTTTTAAGAATGTAAAATATTTAAAAATTTCTTATTCTATAAGTCCAAACATACCACATTTCAGATTGATGTGATGTCTACTAATACACATAAAAAATAATTCAGAGACAGTTTTCTATGATTTCACATCAATCTAAGGCCAATTGGTATGGTTTTTACTATTACATGTGTAATGACTCAGATTTTATGTGTATTATTTTTGGATATTATATAGATTATTTTATATAGAAGTCACTGAGATGACATGTGATTCTGAGACCTGGTGTGCCCATAAAAATGTTTGAAATATATTAAAAATATTAATAACACACATGCGTAGTTTTCCAAAAAAGTAGAATAACTATTGAATGAGGTCCCAGATCAGAAATATGAGGGCACCGTTGAGTTCGGAATATGGGTTTTACCTTAGGTGTGACATAATCTTTATCAGCACGTGGAATTTGTGAAAAAGTTTTCGCGGGTGCGGGATTAATAAAATAAATTAAATGATTTATTTTATTTTATTCAACGCATCGACCTTCTTCCTCTTTAAATACACGACTATGAAGTTTTTCCCAGGGTTGGCCACTAAACCCTAGAGACCTAGATACCATTAGAGGAGAGCGTTCTTGGTGAACGACGACGAATCAGATCGGGGTCATGGATCGTTAGGCCAACATAGTTTATGGATCTCATCAATGAAGACAATGTAGAACCATTATTTTTCAATGATCAATCCAAAATTTAGGTGGGATGTTTGATTTTTGAATTTCTATCACGTTATTTTGTCCCGATCGAATGCAGATCAATTCCAGGAATAAAATTGATCCTCGTTGGACTCAACCTGTGAATATTATTCTGAATACATAATTGATTTGGGCCCTGCCCATTTATTGGAGAAAGAGAAAATCATTAATGGAAAGATTTACCTTAATACTAATAGAGGATTTTCTCTCAACATTAGTAGAGAATTAATTTTCATTATTAATGGATGGAAAAATTAATGTTAACTGTATTAATTTGAGATATGGATTTGTGGTCTATATAAATAGATGTAGTGACATTTATTGAGTATAATTGAAGAGCATAAGACAAAGCCTGACCAAGGAGGAGGTGGTTCCCCTTCTGGGGAATCCAACCTAGGTGCACACAAAGATCTGAAATCATCAGAACCTAAGGTGATGTTCGAGACCCCCAAGGGCGGTGACTAGAAGGAGGGATCCAGAAGATATGATGACCAAATGATGTTGTTGGCGTATCTTTTGATGATCTCGGTAGATTTCCAGAAGATGTAAATTCTTATAATGTATATTTTTCTCCCCATTGAATGAAAGTGATGTCACAATTCTCCTGTGGATGTAGTATGAATGTTCGGACCACGTAATCCTGTTACGCATTGTTTTGTAATTTGTGCTTGCATGCATGTTTTCTTGTAATGAATTTTTGTTTTTTGTTGTGAATGAATACCATGATAGGATCAGAACCAGATGCAAGGACAACTTAGTGTGGTGGTTAGGGTTCTTGGACTTCCTAGTTCCAAACACCAAAGTCATGGGGGGTCTTTTGGAGTAATTTCTGTGATGTTGCTTTGGGTTCTGATCCCCAACACATGGTATTATAGGAAGGTTGGAATGTTCGGTTGAAGAACATGGTGGGAGGAATCTGGTGGAGAAATTTATCAAGGACTCAAAGGACATTACAGAAAGATAGTGGTAGTACCAGAGGTGTCTCTAGGATATCGAAATTCCAATTGACCTGCATGAGTCATGAGTTGTGTTCCGTTGTTGGTGACAGTTAGAGCTTGGTGGAAGATAATTGGGGTTCCTTAGGTTAGGTGGTTTATCAGGTATCTGGAAGAATGTCACCATAAGATGGTGGAAATATCAGTAGTGTTGCTAAAATATCAAAAGTCTTCTTTTCCACAAGTGTCATGTGGCATGTTCCATTCATTGGGTGACATTTGGAGCATGGTGGAAGGATATTGAAATTATGGAAGGAAGTAGAACTAGAATACCAATATAGCAAGAACTCTGGGAAGGAGATGTCAGATGAATATGTTAGTTTTCAATTCAATTCAATGCAAGATTTAGTTGGTTCCCCTGTTTTGCATGATATTGCGGATGGAGAATGGATTTTTCAGTTTTTGACTTTATGAAAATTATCTTTTGGAGGATTGATAGAGAAACAGAAGGACCTTTTATGATGATGGTGGGCTACCAAAGAGTCAAAACCAAGCTGGAAGTAGTGGGAGAAAAGGGCCCTATTACCATGGTTTCACTGAAGAAAGTTTTAGTGGGAGTTTGTCATGTCGATGACATCAGACTTTCCAAAATCTATGATTACCGGATGAAGGTTCTTTTTATGGTGTCTCTAGAGTTTGTTGTACCAAAAATCTCTTGGGTGGTGTAGAAGTTTGGTGATAGAGTTTTCAAAAACTCATAGAAGACCAATAGAGTGAGGACATGGACATCATGCACGACACAACTTATTGTTGGGAATTTCAATAAAATTGGAGGATGGAAACTCATTCCTGATTTCTTTGGATAAATTTTCCATGGAGGCATTCCAATGAGTTTCACATAGAATGTTGAATAATCTGATCATGGTTTTACACCCACTTCCTCACTCTAGCTCAGTGTGTAGATCATTCCTCTAACTCGCTTCAACTTTTGCTTCCCAATATTCCCCTTTGTCCCAAGGTTTTAGGTTTCCACAAAGGGGCTCTATCCCTACCGATTACTTCCTCAGAATTTACCACGAATTATTCTCTCCTTGTCTACTCCTTGGTGGATCGATTTGGTAGTTATCTCCCTCCTGTAGGTGCTTTCAATAGCTTCATCAATGGATCTTATGGCTTATTGATTTTGATAGTTTTTGGCTTGCTCGATGTGAGACACCTCCTCATTCGCTTCAGGGAAAAAGATGACCTGGCTCAGGTGTGGTATATGGCTCCCTTATCTTTTGATTCCATGTGGTTCTACCTATTTCAGTGGTCAATGTATTTTCACCGGCATCATGATCTACCCTCTTTGTCTATTTGGGTACGTCTTCCTAGATTACCCCTTCCCTTTCAGAATCTCTCCATCCTTAGGTTTATAGGAAACACCCTGTTGAAATAGTGGGTGCCCTAGACCCAAATATTATGTGCTTTTGATTACCATATCGTGTATATAGTATGGTATGCATGATGTCATCTTACCATTATAGTGTAGACTTTTCTGTATCCACTATTGAAATGGTAATGTCCAAAGATTAATTGTTGTATCGAAAGGTTATAGTAGTTCCCAGGCTATAATGAGAACCTCTAGATACTATGACATTAATCTTAAATATATATGTTCTATGGTCTAGATACATATTACTAATTGGACATAGTAGATGTCTGACCATCAGGTGCTGGGGGCTCATAAGCATTGAGACTTCTTCTCATGAAGTTCGCACTTGGTGATCTCTAGTAGTGAGATCATGAGGACTGACCCGCCAATAGGAACACCACATGTTTCAGGTGTCATTGGATGTTCCTATATACGATCATGTGTAATGGTCTCCTGACTTGAGATCATTACCAATGTATGTCATTTGATTGCGTACTTTGATGCAAGATGAAAACCATGTCAATGAAGTCGTGGCGAGGTAGTTTGTGTCGGGTGTGTCATTAGTGGCATGTCTTGGTTGAATGGTCAAGAAAGGATTTGTCGCTTCCAGGTTATGGAAGTAATATATCTCTGGCCATGTTGATATGGATGGCAGTACCTTTATAAGACCATGGCCATGGAAGTCGAGGGTTAATCCGTCCAATTACATCAACAAACAATAAATCAAGAAAAGGGCGATGACACGAGAGTGCGTCCTGCTTTATGAGATATTATAGACAGAGAGATTATATTACACAGTGCATGTTCGTAGGTTGGTTGTCGCTGCTGTGACAATCCTTATTTCTTTAGGGGCCATGATGGGTTGCTAGATCCCACTCTTGGTCTGTGAATACTATTCACGGCTGTCGAAATAAGGGCCTAGAGGGTCACACACAATAGCGTATTCAAGAATCTACCCTATTCAGTTGAATAGGAGTATTGGACATAGTGGGCCCCGCCACAGGGGTCTGGGAATTGTCCAGAGTTAAATGATCACCAATGCGATAAATAAATTCATATTATTTGAGTTTAGAATAATGAGTATTGAATTTATTTATTAAATGTATTTACGAGTTTTAATTAAATACATGAAAAATATTAATTGACGAATATTAAATTATTCAAGGTTCAATTAATATTTATGGGAGCGACGAGTCAGGTTAACGAATTAATTATTATCATGTAATATATTTTAATATATTACAAGTGAATGATAATAATATTTAGGGCTCAGTTTAGTAGTCATAAAATGTCGTTAATAGTGCGTTAAGTATTCGGGGCTGGCGAGGCGATACTGGGTATTTTAATTGAGCACTATAAATATAAGAGGAGGGGCATTTGCAAAATACTATTCATGGAGTTTATCTCTCCTCTCCTCTCTCCCACATTCTAGAGAGAGATGCTCTGGATCCAAGGATCTCGGATGGAGCTCTCTCTCGGGCATCGCTAGTGAAGCGATGCGGTGGTCGTTGGAGCGTCGAAGGCATCATCGCAAATCCGCGCTAGCACCTGGATTATGATGAACGGCGCTCCTGCGGATTCCTTGAAGCGTGTGTGGACGATCTAGAGGAATTCGGCTTCGGATTCTTCGAGCAGCGATCGCCAACGACGAGCAGACGTCGTGCGCGGCTTTGGATTTAAACCAGGTATTTTATGGTTTAATTTTGTGCTAAAAATCCTCCACGCGTGGTCCTCGGCTAAGACCGGGCTGATTTCCACTGACGTCGGCAAGTTCACGGCGAATGGCGGTGGAATTTTTTTTAAAACCCACCTGTTTGGGGCTTCCTCTATGCGCCCGGTTCCAACACACCCTTGGGTGTTTTCTCTATGCGGACCATCGAACTCAATCCTTTTGTCATCTCATATCACCTCAGATATTTGTGGAGGTGGATGTTTCAAATGAACTGGTGTATTTCTTCAGGATTGAAATAAAAGGGGAATACCTCTTTAGGCAAGAGGTTTCTTATGAATCATGGACCTAATTTTGTGGTAATTGCTTCTGACTAGGACATTTGGCTCAGCATTACCGGTGGGGAAGAACTATGGATCAGTGGACTGATGAAGCTGGTAATGGAAATGGGGATGGGGAGTCTCTTCCATCAAGGGACCTTCAGGTCTCCTATCCTACGGTTGTATCTACTGAGGATATTGATTCATCCAAGGATGGATACCAAGACCGGACAATAGAGGTTAGACTTTAGAATCTCAAGTCGGTGTAGGGAAAGGAGGATAAGGAAGACATTTCACTTCCTACTGAAGGTGATCCTATTTCCTTTGTGAAATTAGTGAATCAGGTAGCATGGAGGCCCCTAAAAAACTTAGGGTAGGTCCTATTAAGCCTTAAACCGATTAGGTTCTAGATTCATCTAGCTTCCATCAAGCCCTGTGAGAGATCAGGCAATGAAACGTTAACATGGAAGAAAGTGTGGACTTAACTTTACAAAATCAGTTTTCCTACTTGGGTGATATCTCTAAGATTCTCCTGAAGGAATGATGGTGGATGAAAGTTAGGTCAAAGAAGAAAAATCATTGAGTTACAGCTGTAGGTAAGAGGGAATATTGTGAGACAATAGTGTTGGAATCACCATGAAATCATTATAAGAAGTAGGACTAGATAGGCTGATTGAAGAGAGCTCTGGGAGTCCGATTAAATATGAGGAAGGGGAGAATACCCATATTTCCCCAAGACTTGATGATTTTCATATAGTTGAGTATTACCTTATAATGGGTGTGGGTAGAGGAAATAAGGGACTCTTTGAATTAGGTGATTTCCCAGTGTCACCTATCTAATCCTTGAAAATACTACTCTTATTTGCTAAAACCAATGATCACTATATCTTTAGGGAGAAAATATGAAATCAAGACCCATAAAGGATCCCCTAAAAAAGGAAAAGGGATGTATGAGGTGAACTGGTTCTCTATTGGTGAAAATAAATCCCTTATTGAAGAACAAGTATCTTCTCCGAAGAAATGCAAGTCTGATGCATCACAGAAAATTGAGATTTAAGGTCAGGATCTTGTTATTATTGTTATTCCTATGCCACCAAACCCAATATCCCAGGAGTCCCTGGTGGAGGTGGTTAAACAGGACATGGTGTCCCTTGAAAGATTGGAACTCAGCCACTTCTATTTCCCCATACATTTTTCTGAGTAGATGAATAAGGATCTTATCTCCACTAATCTTGCATGGAAATATCAATGAGCATCCTTGGGCTAAAACCATTTGTTTCGTTATACTGATTTCTTGGTGGTGTCTCTTCAAGCTAAATATTTGAAGAAAGTGTGTTTGGATTCAGAAGCTTGTTTAAGTCTCCATATTGAAACTGTAATTTGTAATAATCTATTATATCTCTAGCATGTTTTGTTTTTGTTGATCTATTTAAAAGTTGGATTTCTTGTATGGTTCTCACTCCCCCCAAAAGTGTATTTATTGAAAATTAAAAAAGGAAATTTGGAACTATATAAATGGATATGGTGACATTTTTTGAGTACAACTGATGAGCGGAAGACAAAGCCTGACCAAGGGGGAGGTGGATCCTCTTTTGAGGAATCCAACCTGGGTGCCCACAAAGAGAAGAAGGCATCAGAGACAAAGGAAATGGTCAAGACCCCCAAGGGAAGAGAGCAGAAAGAGGGATCCAAAAGATGCTATGACAAAACAATGTTGGTGGCACATCTTTCGGTGATCTAGGTAGATTTCTGAAATATGGAAATTATTGTAATCTAGATTTTTCTCATCATTGAATGAAAGTGATGCTACCATTCTCCCGCCTGCCTGAATGTCCCGAAGGCCTTCTTTTTTTATTTTATTATGGATAATCCCCCTTTTAAGGGTTCAAGGGGAACCTATACATGACCCGTAGGCCCAAGGCACAATATAACATCCCCAAATGATAAAGGGTTAAATGGCTAAATGATGTGACTCATGTTAACAAGGTGCACCTTCCTTTTCGGGAGCCTGCCTGATTAGAACTCTATAGCTAAGCGTGTTTGGCCTGGAGTAGTGATTAGGATGGGTGACCTCCTGGGAAGTTTCTCAGGATGTGTGTGAGTGAGGAAAAAGCACACTGAAAAGGACATGTGTTGGCCTGTGGGGATTTTCATTAGTCTGATGACCCGTTCGGGCACGTGGGTGGACCCTAGGGTGGGTCCCACGTGTCTGTGGGGCAACTGGTGGTACCTGGAAGGCCAGGACCCGACGACCATGTTAAGGTGGGGTGTCTGTGCTGTCACCGGGACCCGGTTGTCACATTTGGTATCAGAGGTGGTACCCAGCCTTAAGTGCGGTGCACTGCCTGGGTTGAGATGTAGGGCCCACAACGAGGGCGTTGTGCTCTAAAGGGGGGGGGGGGTGATTGTAACATCCCCAAATGACAAAGGGTTAAATGGCTAAATGATATGACTCATGTCAACAAGGTGCACCTTCCTTTTCGGAGGCCTGCCTGATTAGAACTCCATAGTTAAGCGTGCTTGGCCTGGAGTAGTGATCAGGATGGGTGACCTCTTGGGAAGTTTCACAGGATGTGTGTGAGTGAGGAAAAAACACACTGAAAAGGACATGTGTTGGCCTGTGGGGATTTTCATTAGTCAGATGACCCGTTCGGGCACGTGGGTGGACCCTAGGATGGGCCCCACGTGTCTGTGGGGCAACTGGTGGTACCTGGTAGGCCAGGACCCGACGACCATGTTAAGGCGGGGTGTCTGTGCTGTCACCGGGATCCGGTTGTCACATTTGGTATCAGAGGTGGTACCCAGCCTTAAGTGCGGTGCACTGCCTGGGTTGAGATGTAGGGCCCACAACGAGGGCGTTGTGCTCTAAAGGGGGGGGGGTGATTGTAACATCCCCAAATGATAAAGGGTTAAATGACTAAATGATATGACTCATGTCAACAAGGTGCACCTCCTGGGAAGTTTCTCAGGATGTGTGTGAGTCAGGACAAAGCACACTGAAAAGGACATGTGTTGGCCTGTGGGGATTGTCATTAGTCAGATGACCCGTTCGGGCGCGTGGGTGGACCCTAGGGTGGGCCCCACGTGTCTGTGGGGCAACTGGTGGTACCTGGTAGGCCAGGACCCGACGACCATGTTAAGGTGGGGTGTCTGTGCTGTCACCGGGATTCGGTTGTCAAATTTGGTATCAGAGGTGGTACCCAGCCTTAAGTGCGGTGCACTGCCTGAGTTGAGATGTAGGGCCCACAACGAGGGCGTTGTGCTCTAAAGGGGGGGGGGGGTGATTGTAACATCCCCAAATGATAAAGGGTTAAATGACTAAATGATATGACTCATATCAACAAGGTGCACCTTCTTTTTAGGGAGCCTGCCTGATTAGAACTCCATAGTTAAACGTGCTTGGCCTGGAGTAGTGATCAGGATGGGTGAGCTCCTGGGAAGTTTCTCAGGATGTGTGTGAGTGAAGACAAAACACACTGAAAAGGACATGTGTTGGCCTGTCGAGATTGTCATTAGTCAGATGACCCGTTCGGGCACGTGGGTGGACCCTAGGGTGGGCCCCACGTGTCTGTGGGGAAACTGGTGGTACCTGGTAGGCCAGGACCCGACGGTCATGTTAAGGCGGAGTGTCTGTGCTGTCACCGGGATCCGGTTGTCACATTTGGTATCAGAGGTGGTACCCAGCCTTAAGTGCGGTGCACTGCCTGGGTTGAGATGTAGGGACCACAACGAGGGCGTTGTGCTCTAAAGGGGGGGTGATTGTAACTTCCCCAAATGATAAAGGGTTAAATGACTAAATGATATGACTCATGTCAACAAGGTGCACCTCTCTTTTTGGGAGCCTGCCTGATTAGAACTTCATAGTTAAGCGTGCTTGTCCTGGAGTAGTGATCAGGATGGGTGACCTCCTGGGAAGTTTCTCAGGATGTGTGTGAGTGAGGACAAAGGACACTGAAAAGGACATGTTTTGGCCTGTGGGGATTGTCATTAGTCAGATGACCCGTTCAGGCATGTGGGTGGACCCTAGGGTGGGCCCCACGTGTCTGTGGGGAAACTGGTGGTACCTGGTAGGCCAAGACCCGACAGCCATGTTAAGGCGGGGTGTCTGTGCTGTCACCGGGATCCGGTTGTCACATTTGGTATCCGAGGTGGTACCCAGCCTTAAGTGCGGTGCACTGCCTGAGTTGAGATGTAGGGTCCACAATGAGGGCGTTGTGCTCTAAAGGGGGGGGGGTGATTGTAACATCCCCAAATGATAAAGGGTTAAATGACTAAATGATATGACTCATGTCAACAAGGTGCACCTTCCTTTTTGGGAGTCTGCCTGATTAGAACTCCATAGTTAAGCGTGCTTTGCCTGGAGTAGGTATGAGTGACCTCTTGGGAAGTTTCTCAGGATCTGTGTGAGTGAGGACAAAACACACTGAAAAAGACATGTGTTGGCCTGGGTTGAGATGTAGGGCCCACAACGAGGGCGTTGTGCTCTAAAGGGGGGTGATTGTAACATCCCCAAATGATAAAGGGTTAAATAACTAAATGATATGACTCTTGTCAACAAGGTGCACCTTCCTTTTCGGGAGCCTGCCTGATTAGAACATCATAGTTAAGCGTGCTTGGCCTGGAGTAGTGATCAGGATGGGTGACCTCCTGGGAAGTTTCTCAGGATGTGTGTGAGTGAGGACAAAGCAAACTGAAAAGGACATGTGTTAGCCTGTGGGGATTATCATTAGTCAGATAACCTGTTCGGGCACGTTGGTGGACCTTAGGGTGGGCCCCACGTGTCTGTGGGGAAACTGGTGGTACCTGGTAGGCCAGGACCCGACGGCCATGTTAATGCGGGGTGTCTGTGCTGTCACCGGGATCCGGTTGTCACATTTGGTATCAGAGGTGGTACCCAGCCTTAAGTGTGGTGCACTGCCTGAGTTGAGATGTAGGGTCCACAACGAGGGCGTTGTGTTCTAAAGGGGGGTGATTGTAACATCCCCAAATGATAAAGGGTTAAATGACTAAATGATATGACTCATGTCAACAAGGTGCACCTTCCTTTTTGGGAGCCTGCCTGATTAGAACTCCATAGTTAAGCGTGCTTGGCCTGGAGTAGTGATCAGGATGGATGACCTCTTGGAAAGTTTCTCAGGATGTGTGTGTGTGAAGACAAAGCACACTGAAAAGGACATGTGTTGGCATGGGTTGAGATGTAGGGCCCACAACGAGGGTGTTGTGCTCTAAAGGGGGGGTGATTGTAACATCCCCAAATGATAAAGGGTTAAATGACTAAATGATATGACTCATGTCAACAAGGTGCACCTTCCTTTTCGGGAGCCTGCCTGATTAGAACTCCATAGTTAAGCGTGCTTGGCCTGGATTAGTGATCAAGATGGGTGACCTCCTGGGAAATTTCTCAGGATGTGTGTGAGTGAGGACAAAGCACACTGAAAAGGACATGTGTTGGCCTGTGGGGATTGTCATTAGTATGATGACCCGTTCGGGCACGTGGGTGGATCCAAGGGTGGGCCCCACGTGTCTGTGGGGCAACTGGTGGTACCTGGTAGGCCAGGACCCAACGACCATGTTAAGGCGGGGTGTCTGTGCTGTCACCGGGACCCGGTTGTCACATTTGGTATCAGAGGTGGTACCCATCTTTAAGTGTGGTGCACTGCTTGGGTTGAGATGTAGGGCCCACAACGAGGGCGTTGTGCTCTAAAGGGGGAGGGGGTGATTGTAACATCCCCAAATGATAAAGGGTTAAATGGCTAAATGATATGACTCATGTCAACAAGGTGCACGTTTCTTTTTGGGAGCCTGCCTGATTAGAACTTCATAGTTAAGCGTGCTTGGCCTGGAGTAGTGATCAGGATGGGTGACCTCCTGGGAAGTTTCTCAGGATGTGTGTGAGTGAGGACAAATCACACTGAAAAGGACATGTGTTGGCCTGTGGGGATTGTCATTAGTCATATGCCCCGTTCGGGCACGTGGGTGGACCTTAGGGTGGGCCCCACGTGTCTGTGGGGCAACTGGTGGTACCTGGTAGGCCAGGACCCGACGGTCATGTTAAGGCGGGGTGTCTGTGCTGTCACCGGGATCCGATTGTCACATTTGGTATCAGAGGTGGTACCCAGCCTTAAGTGTGGTGCACTGCCTGAGTTGAGATGTAGGGTCCACAACGAGGGCGTTGTGCTCTAAGGGGGGGGGGGGGGTGATTGTAAAATCCCCAAATGATAAAGGGTAAAATGACTAAATGATATGACTCATGTCAACAAGGTGCACCTTCCTTTTTGGGAGCCTGCCTGATTAGAACTCCATAGTTAAGCGTGCTTGGCCTGGAGTAGTGATCAGGATGGGTGACCTCCTGGAAAGTTTCTCAGGATGTGTGTGTGTGAGGACAAAGCACACTGAAAAGGACATGTGTTGGCCTGGGTTGAGATGTAGGGCCCACAACGAGGGGGTTGTGCTCTAAAGGGGGGGGGGGTGATTGTAACATCCCCAAATGATAAAGGGTTAAATGACTAAATGATATGACTCATGTCAACAAGGTGCACCTTCCTTTTCGGGAGCCTGCCTGATTAGAACTCCATAGTTAAGCGTGCTTGGCCTGGATTAGGGATCAGGATGGGTGACCTCCTGGGAAATTTCTCAGGATGTGTGTGAGTGAGGAAAAAGCACACTAAAAAGGACATGTGTTGGCCTGTGGGGATTGTTATTAGTATGATGACCCGTTCGGGCACGTGGGTGGATCCTAGGGTGGGCCTCACGTCTCTGTGGGGCAACTGGTGGTACCTGGTAGGCCAGGACCCAACGACCATGTTAAGGAGGGGTGTCTGTGCTGTCACCGGGACCCGGTTGTCACATTTGGTATCAGAGGTGGTACCCAGCTTTAAGTGTGGTGCACTGCTTGGGTTGAGATGTAGGGCCCACAATGAGGGCGTTGTGCTCTAAAGGGGGGGTGATTGTAACATCCCCAAATGATAAAGGGTTAAATGGCTAAATGATATGACTCATGTCAACAAGGTGCACCTTTCTTTTTGGGAGCCTGCCTGATTAGAACTCCATAGTTAAGCGTGCTTGGCCTGGAGTAGTGATCAGGATGGGTGACCTCCTGGGAAGTTTCTCAGGATGTGTGTTAGTGAAGACAAAGCACACTGAAAAGGACATGTGTTGGCCTGTGGGGATTGTCATTAGTCAGATGACCCGTTCGGGCACATGGGTGGACCCTAGGGTGGCCCCCATGTGTCTGTGGGGCAACTGGTGGTACCTGGTAGGCCAAGACCCGACGACCATGTTAAGGCGGGGTGTCTGTGCTGTCACCGGGACCTGGTTGTCACATTTGGTATCAGAGGTGGTACCCAGCCTTAAGTGCGGTGCACTGCCTGAGTTGAGATGTAGGGCCCACAACGAGGGCGTTGTGCTCTAAAGGGGGGGTGATTGTAACATCCCCAAATGATAAAGGGTTAAATGACTAAATGATATGACTCATGTCAACAAGGTTTACCTTCATTTTCGGGAGCCTGCCTGATTAGAACTCCATAGTTAAGCGTGCTTGGCCTGGAGTAGTGATCAGGATGGGTGACCTCCTGGGAAGTTTCTCAGGATGTGTGTGAGTGAGGACAAAGCACACTGAAAAGGACATGTGTTGGCCTGGGTTGAGATGTAGGGCCCACAACGAGGGCGTTGTGCTCTAAAGGGGGGGGGGGTGATTGTAACATCCCCAAATGATAAAGGGTTAAATGACTAAATGATATGACTCAGGTCAACAAGGTGCACCTTCCTTTTCGGGAGCCTGCCTGATTAGAACTCTATAGTTAAGCGTGCTTGGCCTGGAGTAGTGATCAGGATGGGTGACCTCCTGTGAAGTTTCTCAGGATGTGTGTGAGTGAGGACAAAGCACACTGAAAAAGACATGTGTTGGCCTGTGGGGATTGTCACTAGTCTGATGACCCGTTCGGGCACGTGGGTGGACCCTAGGGTGGGCCCCACGTGTCTGTGGGGCAACTGGTGGTACCTGGTAGGCCTGGACCCGACGACCATGTTAAGGCGGGGTGTCTGTGCTGTCACCGGGACCCGGTTGTCACAATTGGTATCAGAGGTGGTACCTAGTCTTAAGTGTGGTGCACTGCCTGGGTTGAGATGTAGGGCCCACAACGAGGGCGTTGTGCTCTAAAAGGGGGGTGATTGTAACATCCCCAAATGATAAAGGGTTAAATGGCTAAATGATATGACTCATGTCAACAAAGTGCACCTTCCTTTTCGGGCACGTGGGTGGACCCTAGGGTGGGCCCCACGTGTCTGTGGGGGCAACTGGTGGTACCTGGTAGGCCAGGACCCGACGACCATGTTAAGGCGGGGTGTCTGTGCTGTCACCGGGACCCGGTTGTCACAATTGGTATCAGAAGTGGTACCCAGTCTTAAGTGTGGTGCACTGCCTGGGTTGAGATGTAGGGCCCACAACGAGGGCGTTGTGCTCTAAAGGGGGGGGGGTGATTGTAACATCCCCAAATGATAAAGGGTTAAATGGCTAAATGATATGACTCATGTCAAGAAAGTGCACCTTCCTTTTTGGGAGCCTGCCTGATTAGAACTCCCTAGTTAAGCGTGCTTGGCCTGGAGTAGTGATCAGGATGGGTGACCTCCTGGGAAGTTTCTCAGGATGTGTGTGAGTGAGGACAAAGCACACTGAAAGGGACATGTGTTGGCCTATGGGGATTGTCATTAGTCAGATGACCCGTTCGGGCACGTGGGTGGACCCTAGGGTGGGCCCCACGTGTCTGTGGGGCAACTGGTGGTACCTGGTAGGCCAGGACCGGACGACCATGTTAAGGCGGGGTGTCTGTGCTGTCACCGGGACCCGGTTGTCACATTTGGTATTAGAGGTGGTACCCAACCTTAAGTGCGGTGCACTGCCTGGAGTAGTGATCAGGATGGGTGACCTCCTGGGAAGTTTCTCAGGATGTGTGTGAGTGAGGACAAAGCACACCTAAAAGGACATGTGTTGGCCTGTGGGGATTGTCATTAGTCAGATGACCCGTTCGGGCACGTGGGTGGACCCTAGGGTGGGCCCCACGTGTCTGTGGGGCAACTGGTGGTACCTGGTAGGCCAGGACCGGATGACCATGTTAAGGCGGGGTGTCTGTGCTATCACCGGGACCCGGTTGTCACATTTGGTATCAGAGGTGGTACCCAGCCTTAAGTGCGGTGCACTGCCTGGGTTGAGATGTAGGGCCCACAACGAGGGCGTTGTGCTCTAAAGGGGGGGGGGTGATTGTAACTTCCCCAAATGATAAAGGGTTAAATGACTAAATGATATGACTCATGTCAACAAGGTGCACCTTCTTTTTCGGGAGCTTGCCTGATTAGAACTCCATAGTTAAGCGTGCTTGGCCTGGAGTAGTGATCAGGATAGGTGACCTCCTGGGAAGTTTCTCAGGATGTGTGTGAGTGAGGACAAAGCACACTGAAAAGGACATGTGTTGGCCTGGGTTGAGATGTAGGGCCCACAACGAGGGCGTTGTGCTCTAAAGGGGGGGGGGGTGATTGTAACATCCCCAAATGATAAAGGGTTAAATGGCTAAATGATATGACTCATGTCAACAGGGTGCACCTTCCTTTTTGGGAGCCTGCCTGATTAGAACTCAATAGTTAAGCGTGCTTGGCCTGGAGTAGTGATCGGGATGGGTGACCCCTGGGAAGTTTCTCAGGATGTGTGTGAGTGAGGACAAAGCACACTGAAAAGGACATGTGTTGGCCTGAGTTGAGATGTAGGGCCCACAACGAGGGCGTTGTGCATTAAAGGGGGGGGGGGGTGATTGTAACATCCCCAAATAATAAAGGGTTAAATGGCTAAATGATATGACTCATGTTAACAAGGTGCACCTTCCTTTTCGGGAGCCTGCCTGATTAGAACTCCATAGTTAAGCGTGCTTGGCCTGGAGTAGTGATCAGGATAGGTGACCTCCTGAGAAGTTTCTCAGGATGTGTGTGAGTGAGGACAAAGCACACTTAAAAGGACATGTGTTGTCCTGTGGGGATTGTCATTAGTCTGATGACCCGTTCGGGCACGTGGGTGGACCCTAGGGTGGGCCCCACGTGTCTGTGGGGAAACTGGTGGTACCTGGTAGGCTAGGACCCGATGACCATGTTAAGGCGGGGTGTCTGTGCTGTCACCAGGACCCGGTTGTCACATTTGGTATCAGAGGTAGTACCCAGCCTTAAGTGAGGTGCACTGCCTGGGTTGAGATGTAGGGCCCACAATGAGGGCGTTGTGCTCTAAAGGGGGGGTGATTGTAACATCCCCAAATGATAAAGGATTAAATGACTAAATGATATGACTCATGTCAATAAGGTGGACCTTCCTTTTTGGGAGCCTGTCTGATTAGAACTCCATAGTTAAGCGTGCTTGGCCTGAAGTAGTGATCAGGATGGGTGACCTCCTGGGAAGTTTCTCAGGATGTGTGTGAGTGAGGACAAAGCACACTGAAAAGGACATGTGTTGGCCTGTGGGGATTGTCATTAGTCAGATGACCGGTTCGGGCACGTGGGTGGACCCTAGGGTGGGCCCCACGTGTCTGTGGGGCAACTGGTGGTACCTGGTAGGCCAGGACCCGACGACCATATTAAGGCGGGGTGTCTGTGCTGTCACCGGGACTCGGTTGTCACATTTGGTATCAGAAGTGGTACCCAGCCTTAAGTGCGGTGCACTGCCTGGGTTGAGATGTAGGGCCCACAATGAGGGCGTTGTGCTCTAAAGGGGGGTGATTGTAACATCCCCAAATGATAAAGGGTTAAATGACTAAATGATATGACTCATGTCAGCAAGGTGCACCTTCTTTTTCGGGAGCATGCCTGATTAGAACTCCATAGTTAAGCGTGCTTGGCCTAGAGTAGTGATATGTCACGGAATAGATTGGAGTTATAAATGTTGGAATAAACACGGATAAAAAGCGAATGTAGCTACTGGTTGGGATAAAACTACGTTTTATGGATCATCAGATATGAATACAAATATGGATAATGAAGAAGACCGTATGGAATATGTGATTACAGATGTTAATGATGATGAAGATAGTATTTAGGAAATGACAAAGACAATTGAAGATGAACTCCGTGATTGCCCAAAATTGTTTGAGAAGTTAAAGAGTTGTGCAAAGACGTCATTGTATGCTGGTTTCACTAAGTATACAACATTGTTAGCTGTACTGAAGTTGTATAAATTGAAAACAGGAAACGGGTGGAGTGATTTTAGTTTTACGGAACTACTTGCTCTCTTTAATGACATGCTCTCGGAAGATAATGAGCCCCCAAAGCTGGACATATGAAGCTAGATGAATGCTACACTCGATGGGTGTCTGTGCTGTCACCGTGACTCGGTTGTCACATTTGGTATCAGAGGTGGTACCCAGCCTTAAGTGAGGTGCACTGCCTGGGTTGAGATGTAGGGCCCACAATGAGGGTGTTGTGCTCTAAAGGGGGGGTGATTGTAACATCCCCTAATGATAAAGGGTTAAATTACTAAATGACATGACTCATGTCCGCAAGGTGCACCTTCCTTTTCAGGAGCCTGCCTGATTAGAACTCCATAATTAAGCGTGCTTGGCCTGGAGTAGTGATATGTCACAGAATAGATTGGAGTTATAAATGTTGGAATAAACACGGATAAAAAGCGAATGTAGCTACTGGCTGGGATAAAACTACGTTTTATGGATCATCAGATATGAATACAAATATGGATAATGAAGAAGACCGTATGGAAGATGTGATTACAGATGTCAATGATGATGAAGATAGTATTTAGGAAATGACAAAGACAATTGAAGATGAACTCCGTGATTTCCCAAAATTGTTTGAGAAGTTAAAGAGTTGTGCAAAGACGTCATTGTATGCTGGTTGCACTAAGTATACAACATTGTTAGCTGTACTGAAGTTGTATAAATTGAAAACAGGAAACGGGTGGAGTGATTTTAGTTTTACGGAACTACTTGATCTCTTTAATGACATGCTCTCGGAAGATAATGAGCCCCCCAAGCTGGACATATGAAGCTAGACGAATGCTACGCTCGATGGGTATGATTTATGAAAGAATACATGTCTGCCTGAAAGACTGTATATTGTTTTTCAAGGAGAAAAAATCACTTAAAGAATGACCAAAGTGTGGTTCTTCTCGATACAAGAAAGAGAAATCCAATCCTATGAAATTTGTATGGTACTTTCCAATCATTCCAAGGTTTAGGCGTCTATGTGGAAGTGAAGAAACTACAAGAAAATTGTCATGGCATGCAGATAAAAGAAATAAAGATGATAAATTACATCATCCAGACGACTCTCCTCAATGGAAGAAAATTGATCATGAGTATCCTGAATTTTTAAAAGATCCGAGGCACGGTGTGACCGCTATCACTCAAAGGGTCTCTCTTTTGTTTAAAATGGACACAATTTTAATTGAAAACACCAACTGACCTATGAAAATCCGACCAAACGCATTCAGATTGCATTTATCTTTTATAATAACAATAAAAGGGTCCTTGGTGATGTGTAAGAGTCAACTCCGCCTCAATCTAAGGCACGATGTGTCCGGTACCACTCAAATGGTCTCTATTTTGTTTAAAATGTACACAATTTTAAGTGAAAACAACTGGCCTACAGAAATCTGACCAAACACATTTTTATTGTATTGATACTTTAGGAGAACGATCCATGAGTCCTTTGTGGCATGTAAGAATCATCCTCGCTTCAATATGAGTCATATTGTGGCCGGTATCACTCAAAGAGTCTCACCTTGGTTTAAAATGGACACAATTTTAAGTGAAAACAACAACTAACCTACGAAAATCCAACCAAACGCATTCAAATTGTCTTGATATTTTATAATAATTATCCACAGATCCTTTTTGATGTGTAAGAGTCAACCCCGCCTCAATATGAGGCACGGTGTGGCCGTTACCACTCAAATGGTCTCTCTTTGGCTTAAAATGGACACAATTTTAAGTGAAAACAACAACTGACCTACGAAAATCTGACCAAACACATTTTTATTGTGTTGATCCTTTTGGAGAACAATACATGGGTCCTTTTTGATGTGTACGAGTCATCCTCGCCTCAATATGAGGCACAATGTGACCGCTATCACTCAAAGGGTCTCTCTTTTGTTTAAAATGGACACAATTTTAATTGAAAACAATAACTGACCTATGAAAATCCAACCAAACGTATTCGGATTGCCTTGATCTTTTATAAGAACAATACAAGGGTCCTTGGTGACATGTAACAGTCAACCCCGCCTCAATCCGAGGCACGGTGTGGTTGGTACCACTCAAAGGGTCTCTATTTTGTTTAAAATGTACACAATTTTAAGTGAAAACAACAACTGACCTACGGAAATCTGACCAAACACATTTAGATTGTATCGATCCTTTAGGAGAACGATCCATGAGTCCTTTTTGATGTGTATGAGTCATACCCTCTTCAATATGAGGCACAGTGTGGCCGGTAGCACTCAAAGAGTCTCTCTTTGGTTTAAAATGGACACAATTTTAAGTGAAAACAACAATTGACCTACGGAAATCCAACCAAACGCATTCAGATTGTCTTGATATTTTATAATAATGATCCATGGGTCCTTTGTGACATGTAAAAGTCAACCCCGCCTCAATATGAGGCTCGGTGTGGCCGGTACCACTCAAAGGGTCTCTCTTTTGTTTAAAATGGACACAATTTTAAGTGAAAACAACAACTGACCTACGGAAATCTGACCAAACACATTTGGATTATGTTGATACTTTGAGAGAACGATCCATGGGTCCTTTTTGATGTCTACGAGTCATCCCCGCCTCAATCTAAGGCATGGTGTGGCCGGTAGCACTCAAAGGGTCTCTCTTTGGTTTAAAATGGACACAATTTTAAGTGAAAACAACAACTGACCTACGGAAATCCAACCAAACACATTCGGTTTGGGTTGATCTTTTATAATAATTGTCCATGGGTCTTTTGTGATGTGTACAAGTCAACCCCACCAACCCCCTGGACCGCCCCCACCCCCCCTGGACACCAACCCACCCCCTGGACACCCCCACCCCTCTGGACTCCCTCCACCCCCTGTAAAGCCCACCAGACACCCTGGACACCTTCCAACCCCCCTAGAAATCCCCCCCCCCCCCCCGAACACCCCCATCCCCCCGGAAACCCCCTACCCCCCTTGGATAGCCACCCCAAACCCTTGAACAGCCCCCCAACCCCCTGAATTCTGAATTGAATTCTTTATGTACTTAATTAACTTATGAATTTTGTGTTAATGGTGTATGAATATAATTGTTGTATGGGTATACTTGGTATAATTTGATTATGATTTATGTGTTAATTTTGCATGGGTATACTTTCTCTAATTAGCTTATTGAGATGCTGAATTTTTTTGCAGGTGTTTGGGTGTGCTGCTGCAGATTTTTTCGTAGCAGCAGACAGGGCATTTATCAGCGCTTTTTTAGCGCTGATAAATGGAGATTTTATTAGCGCTAAAAATGTGCTGATAAACTCCACCTTTATCAGTGATAAAAAAGTGCTGATAAAAGATCAATTTATCAGTGCTAAAGAAGCGCTGATAAAACACGCATTTATCAGTGCTCTTTTAATGCTGATAAAGGGTTGTTTTATCAGCGCTCTTTTAGTGCTGATAAAGTCCATCTTTATCAGCACCTTTTTAGCGCTGATAAAGGTTTCATTTATCAGTGCTTTTTTAGCACTGATAAAAACTCCATTTATCAGCGCTAAAAAAGTGCTGATAAAGGGTACCCCCCTATCAGCGCCGAGCTTTACAACGCCTTTTTAGCACTGATAAAGCCAATTTTGAGCACTGATAAAGACCGTTTTTGTATTAGTGGGTGGGTGTCACTTTCTGTGGGACCTCTATGTCTTAGAGATGGCGAGATATGATGTCATTATCGGGATGGACTGGTTGGTACCCTTTCAATCCTTTGTGGATTTCTATCATCGCAGGGTGAGTTTGACGTCACCAGAGGGCGGAGAGTTTCTATACAAGGGATAATGGGATGTCCAGGAAAGCCGAGCTGGACCCGAGCATCGTGGGCAAGGTGGAGTGATAGCCTGGATTGAGAGTTTATATCTAGATGACTAGGGAACTTGTCAGAAGGATTTCCCTCCAGTAGTTGATTGTTTCAAGGATTTTTTCCCGGATGACTTTTCAGGTCTACCTCCAGAGCAAGAGGTGGATTTCTCTATTGAGCTTGTGCTAGGAGCAGCCCTAGTGTCCATTTCTCCTTATAGGATGGCTACACCAGAGTTTTAGGAGCTCAAGAGGCAGTTGGAGGAGTTACAGGCAAAGGGTTTCATCCGACCAAGTAATTCTCCTTGGGTTTCACTTGTACTGTTTGCGAACAAGGCGGACGATACCCTCATATTTTGTGCGGATTATCGGAAGTTGAACCAGTTGACGGTCAAAAACTGATATCCCTTTCCAAGGATTGGTGATCTTTTTTATCAACTTCGGGGAGCACGAGTGTTCTCAAAGATTGACTTGAGATCCAGATATCATTAGTTGCACGTTGTACCATCAGACATACCGCTTACAGTTTTTCAAAGCATATATGGTCTATACGAGTACTTGGTCATGCCGTTCGGACTCACGAACATGCCAACAGTTTTCATGGCTCTGATTAATCGTGTGTTCCACCCATATCTGGATTTTTTTGTGGTATTCTTCATGGATGATATCTTGGTGTACTCTCACACTCGACACGACCATACTACCCATCTTGAGATCATACTGAGTACCCTGAGAGAGCATCATCTATATGCTAAGCTTTGAAAGTGACACTTTTGGATGGACCAGATACACTTCTTGGGCCATATCATCTCAGAGGCAGGAGTTGCGGTAGACCCAGAGAAAGTGAGAGCGGTAGTTTCCTGGGAGTAGCCTAAGAACGTGTTTGAAATATGGAGTTTCTTGGGGCTGGATGGTTACTACATGCACTTTATACAAGACTTCTCCCACTTAGAAGCACCGTTGACGAGTTTGACTAAGAAGGGTGTGAAGTTCATTTGGTCAGAAGCTTGTGAGATAGCCTTTCAGGAGCTGAAGTTTGACATCAGCACTAGTCCTGATACTTCCAGAGAAAGGAAAGAGCTATATAGTTTACTGTGATTCATTAGGTATTGGGATGGGAGCAGTTTTGATGCAGTACGATCAAGTTTTTGTGTACGGGTCTAGGCATTTGACGCCACATGAGAGGAATTACCTGATGCATGATCTTGAGTTGGATGTAGTTGTTCATGCGTTACGCTGTTGGAGACATTATCTCTTGGGAGAATATTTTGTTGTGTTTATGGACCACAAAAGTCTTAAATATATCTTTACCCAGCGTTACTTGAATATGAGATAGTGAAGGTGGGTTGAATACCTTCAGTCCTTCAACTTTGAGCTTGCCTATACACCTGGTAAAGGTAACATAGTTGCTGATTCACTGAGTAGGAGGACTCAGATACATGTAGTGTAGGAGGCCAATAGTGAGTGGCATCTTATGGATTTGTTCTATGAGATGAATTTGGAGTTTCATGATAGTCAGGGGCGAGCCTATCTTTTATCCGTAGCTGTGAATTCTACCTTCCTGGATAGAGTGAGAATGAGACAGCTATCAGATTCAGAAGGCCTAGTTCTACGGGAGTTGGTGGCAAGTGAGGACCCTCCTCCCGGTTGGACGATAGGTGATGACGAGGTACTGCGTATCCATGGATGAGTGTGGGTTCTAGGAGATATACGCGGGGAGTTGATGCAGGAGTTTCATGCTTTAGCTTGGGCAGTGCATCCCGAAGTTACCAAAATGTACCGTGACCTGAGACGTCAGTATTGGTGGCTGGGTATGAAACGAGAAATAGCTAGTTTTTTTGCGAGATGTTCCAACTGTCAGCAGGTGAAGGAAGAGCATTAGAGGCCAACCAGACTGTAACAACAGTTACCCATTCCGGAGTGGAAATGGTATGATGTCATGATGGATTTCATGATCGGATTTCTGAGGTCACCTTGAAGCAATGATGTCGTGTGGGTTGTTGTGGACAGACTTACAAAGGTAGCTCACTTTTTACCGATCACGGAGACCTTCGTGTTGATGATATCAGGAAGTTGTATATCCGAGAGGTAGTACGCCTTCATGGGGTCCCCCATTCTATCATTTTAGATAGGTACACCCGTTTTACGTCTCCTTACTAGAATATTTTTCAGAGGGCACTGGGTACACAAGTGCTTCTGAGCACAGCTTACCACCCTCAGACTGATGGCCAGTCAGAGCGTACGATACAGGTTCTTGAGGACATGATACGTGCATGTTTCCCGAACTTTGGGGGCTCTTGGGAGAAGCACATACCCCTGGCCGAGTTTCCCTACAATAATAGTTTTTAGACAACTATTGAGATGTCACCTTACGAGGCTATATATGGTAGTCCATGCCAATCAACTTTATACTGGTTGGAGGCAGGTGATGCAGCTTTATTGGGACCACGTCTCATGTAGGAGATTTCAGAGCAGGTCCAGTTGATACAGAAGCAGATGGCTACTGCACAGTCTCATCAGAAATCTTATGTTGATCACCGCAGATGACCCTTGGAGTTCGTGGTCGGGGATCAGGTTTCCATACGTGTTTCATTGAGGTTGGGAAACAAGAAGATCAAGATACATGGTAAACTTTCACCAAGGTATGTAGGACCGTTTGAGATTCTAGAGAGATTCGGGCCCATTGCCTATCGGTTGTAGTTACCACAGAGGTATCGGGCCATGCACGGCATCTTCCATGTATCTCAGCTGCACCGTTATCACTCAGACCCATCTCACGTTTTTCAGCCCGAGGAGGTTGAGCTTTAGGACGATGCATCCTTTGAGGAGCATCTGATTCGTATTGTTGATAGGAGCACAAAGTTTCTCCAAGGCCAGTCAGTTACTCTCATATGGGTGATATGGTAGCATGGTCGAGTGCAGGATTAAACTTGGGAGCGGGAGACTGACGTACGTGCTCAGTGGACAGAGTTATTCTCAACTTTATCTTCACCAAACTTTGAAGGGAAATTAGGGGACAATTTTTTTAAGGGGGGAAGTTTGTAAGAACCTGGTTCTTATTCTTAAGGTACGAGTTTCTTCTTTTCCTTTTCCCTTAAGTGTTTTTGAGGAAATAAGGAAAATGGGGAAAAATCCCAAAATATGTGGGTACACACCGTATACTTTTCCACACACTGTGTACTTTGGCCATGTGGGATGAGTACACAGGGCGTGTAGGCCTGCCGGTGATGAAAGGTGTAAAAACTGACTACACATTGTGTACTTAGTATATAAACGTTGTGTAATCAGTCGGTAGGTGAACAGTAAGGTGGTGGGAGTAGTCACCAGTGGAGCGATAGTACACACCATGTATTCAGATATACATTTCGTGTAATCATGTCAATATATGAATAGTGAGGCAGTGAAAAGTAGCCGCCAGAGGAATAGTTAAAAAATGGAAATTACACACCATGTACTTGAGAGTACATGCCGTGTAGTTGTGTTTTTTTGTTATAAATCGGCAGTAGCCTCCTATTTCAACATAGGAAGCTTAGAATGCTGGGAAACTGCGGGAGTAACGGCCGTACCTTAGAAGAGTTCACGAATGAACACTGGGACTCCGATTCCTTCGCCGACGATCTCATTTGGACCACACGGGTAAGCCCTTCCCTCTCCTTGTGTGTTTATTTCTAATTCTTTCTTGAGGGGAATTTATTTGAGTTTTAATGGGTGAACGTTTATCCCAGATCTATGTCATTCATGGACGATTTGGGAGGCGTCTCTCATGTATATCGATCAGTGGAGATCGAGGTAGGTGGTCTGGTGTTTATTTCCAACTATCAAGTTGTTTTTGTGTACCATTGTGCTATGTGACCATGTTTGGTGTGTCATATGGTTGAGGAATTGACTAATTAAGATATCTATAATTGCATAGATAATATAATGATAATTATAAACTATTGTCTAGGATCATTGCTTGGATCCAGGGCCACCCTGTGGGTGCGGTTCCCTTGTTTAGCCGTTTGGCCAGGATACCCGAGGGTATGCCATGATTTTAGCATGCTTTGAGTTTTATTAAGAGAAAATGTATATAAATTTCTTGATTATGTGTTGGGCTCGGCCCGGTTACTTGATTAACATGAGGGTAGTGTTTTTTTTAGCCTAAGGCAAAGTGTTTGTTTAGCCCGAGGGAAACTTTTCTTATGCCTGTGGGTAGTAACTTCCATGCGTGAGGGAAATATCTCGTATGCCTGAGGGAAATACTCATTATGCCTATGGGAAATCACCTGAGGGTTTTGATTCTATTTACCTGAGGGTAAGGTTTTCATGTCTGAGGACTCTGTTTACTATGCATATTCACGGCGGTGATTTTTATATGTTATACCTGCCAACCTAAAGCACAGGCTTGATATTGTTTTACCTTCTACTTGTTAGATAACCTGTTGTAGTTTTTGCTGCGGCACTATTTAGGAGATTTTCAGTTGAGTTTTTGTCTTGGAAACTTATAATTCAATTATATTCAATTGTTAAATAATAATTAATTAGCAATATAATTGGTAGGAATGTTTACTTTTTAGTACTTTCTGGTTTACTGCATTTCATTACTGCACACTGCTGTTGCGCAAACTCACTAACAGTTGGGCACGAGCCTTTGGTGGTTGCCTACTGGGATTTATTTCTCACACCCTGTTTGGGTCATGTCTTGGGCCCAAAAAAATTATATTACTGTAGGTGTTGATAAGGAAAAGAGTCCATATACAAGTACTTGATTGTTTCAGAGGAGTAGGAGAGCATAAGACCAAGATTAGGCTTGCGATGCTGCTGAGTTCTTGTTGCACTGTTTCTGTTTTTCTTTGCTATTCTTGTACCTTGAATTGTATTATTTTAGATTGCAGTGTATCCATTTTTGACTGCTTTCTTAGACTTAGGGACATATTTCATCATTATATATATGACTATTGTCATGTTTTACTTATATACTATTGTCCATTTCAGCTTAGTATTGTTTACTGCTTCTACTTTTGGTATGTTTGTATTTTCTCCACTACGCTACACTTTGACAAATGAGGGCATAGTTTCCCCACTATCAGACTGGCATTTGGGGAAATGCGCTTGAGGTCATGTGACCAACTGGGTTCGGGGCACCCGTTGAGTGGCACCTGGATCTGGGAGGTTACAAAATTAACCTCGTTCACATCAAGGGTTGACTACCAAAGTAGGACTTGGTGTAACTAAGAGGAAAAGGTTGAGGAAATCCAATTTAAGGATTATAGGGTTGGGGAGTCCACTCAAAATATCAAGGAACTATGAGTTAATGCAGTTGGAATTTGGAATTCCTATCTAAAACCATTCATGTTTCTTGACCAACCAATTTTGGGGCAATGAGAAGGGGAATATGGATCCTTACCACTTGAATGTCCAAGAAACAAGATATTCCAAATCCAATGGTGAGGGATATTGGGTTTCGATAAAATAGTGGGAGATTAATAAATATAATATTTATTTATTTGTCAAAATTTTATCATATAAGGTACTAAAATTATACTTATCTTATTTTGTTGAAACATCATTAAAATGACTTCAAACATATCACTTCGATCCATAATTGATAAGGATAACCTTCTCACTAGCACAAATTTCTAAGATTGAAAAAGGCACTTACGTTTTATACTTTTCCATGAAAGGAAATTGTATGTGCTAGAAGAACCTATTCCTTATGTTCCTGGTAATGAGGCAAGTGATGAAGAGTTACAAATTTATGATAAGAATTTTAATGATTTCATAATGATCAATGTTTAATGTTGTCATCCCTGAAAAATTAGCTTTTGAAGAAACATGAGAACATGGATGCATATATCATGATGTCTCACCTTCAAGATCTCTATCAAGAGAAGAAGATACAAGAGAGGCATGATATATCCAATGATTTATTTACAACTAAGCTTGGAGAGTCTTCACCAGCTATGCCTCATGTATTCATGATTATTAGCTACATAGAACACTTAGACATCTTAGGGACTAAATTCCCAGATGAGTTTCGTATAGATCTCATGCTTTCATCACTACCCAAGACATTATCCAATTTTATTGTTAATTACAATATGATAAATAATGAGAAGAGTATTTCAAAACTTCTTACTTCGATTATCAAAGTGGATAAGTACATGGGTAATTATAAACCCACAATCCTTATGGAAAATAAGAAAATAAATAATAAGGAAAAGGGTCCTAAGACTCATAAAAAGTCTAAAGCTATGAAGAAATGTCCTTCTAAGAAGAAGAAGATCTAGAGGCAGGGTAAGTAAATGGAGGCATTAGGTTTTTCATGTGGAAATCCAGGCCACTAGAAGAGTAACTACACCCATAAGAAAGGGGAATCTAAAGGTGCATTCATTATTGAGTGTAATCTTTAAATATATGAACATTTGGTATTACATACAACCTATGTTGCTAAAATATGGATCCAAATTTAGGAACCAAGTAGATTCTGAAAGATTTCTCAAGGAGAGGTGGATATTCAAGTTTCCAATGGTGTAAGGATAGTTTCTATATCCATTGGAGACTACCACCATTAATTTCCAACGAGAATGTTTTTGGTTTTAAAATATTTTTATTATCAACCTACAGTTACCAATAACATAATTTATATATCATTCCTAGATACAAATGGGTTTATTTTCATGTTTGGAAATAAAAGTTTCTTCTTTTATAAATAAAACATATGTTCTGGTGTGGAACATTTAAATAATGGTATTTATGTAATAAATTATGAAAACCAAGTATTAGAAATTGATAAAAAATCATATTCACACGACTCATATAACACCCAGATTTGGAATCAATGATTAGCCACTAAAATAGGCTCATATTCACTGTTAATATTTATAATATTCACGATATTAATTATTCATAAACACTATTTTAGTGATTTTTTCACTTTGAACATTATTTCACATTATGATTGTAATTCCTTGTTAAAGTGCACTATTACTTGGTCCTTTTTTAAACAACTCCGAAAATACAAAATGGCCTTGATTTTATTTTCATATTTTATTTGCATGTCTCCCATACTATAAGGAACAATTCATTATTTTGGATTACTTGAAGATTCTCATTAGAAGACCACCAAATTTGGCCTTGAATCAACAACATTTTGGGCCTAGTAAACTAGACAATAGCTCAATAAAGAGATAGTAGCGGCCATGATCCAGACCAATAATTCTGAAAATTGAACTGAAGATAGGGGACTTCAAGAGAAAAATTTCATCCAACAGTGATAATAGCTAATTCGGAGTTTTAAATGGAGTTTCATGCAGCCCAATTTGAAGATAAAATTCCGGGCCAAATTCTATAACCCATAAAAACAGCCCACACATTTAATCATATCTCACAAAACATAAAATATTTTGGAATGAAATTTTACAGGTTATTAGGGGAAATCTGTATATTCATTTTTTCGACTATTTCCCACCAAAATTAGGCCATATAAATTCTTGTTGGAACAAATCTATCGAGTCATGAAAGTTGGATTAGATTGTTTGTCAAGGGTGTAAAAATCAACTCTCCCTCAACTTTCAACCCACTTATGGCCTACCATAATTAATTGAGGAGACTTGGACTATTTGAGGCTCGACCAAAGGCTTCAAAAATTCCTATTTAAGGCAGTGGTGGTGGAGGAGTTGGGTATCTTTGAGCTTTGTTTCATTTTAATGTTATGCTGCCAATTTGATGTTGTAATCACATTCCTTCAATTGTAAGTTCTTGAATTACCTTATATTATTTATAAAAGTTCTTCATATTATATTTTTATATTCTTATTCTTATCACTTTGATACCATTGTCTCAAGGTGTGAACTTTTTTACACCAAACCTTGTGAGATTATCACACAACGGTGGAGTGATAATTATTTCATTGTTTTTTACTTCTCCAATTCCTCCCTCAGGAGTCTACTTCCTACTTCCATTGAAACCATAGGATCAATGGAGGGATAACCCACTTATGGGTTGATCTAAGGGATTATAAAGGGTCTGGATTGGATGTTATTTATCACTCCATTAATCGATAATCACTTCTTTTAAATGATATTTTTATTTAATGATTTTAAAACTTCTTCATCCTTATTGAATTTTAAGGCCACTCACTTCAAGTTCTAATTCGAAACTTTACCTTGGAGTGCTCATAAACATGATCCTACAAGTGTATAGGTGATTAGTATTAAATTGTGTTGGTATGAACCAGTGATTGATGAATTTGTTTGATCTCCTTGAATGAACTCATCTCAGATATAAGAAATTAAAATCACTAAAGAGTAATTTCATCCAATCCACCCCTTGTAATAACCTAGGATCAAAACTTATCATAATTTGAATTCACTTAAGTCACGTAGTGTTCACTTAAACTTATCTAAAATCAACCCAAATTTGGCCACTTAATAGCCAAAATCAGTCCATAGAATGTGCGTGTATATGGGTTTCTTCTTAGGTCTCTGAGGAATCGACAACCCAAGCTACTCTAGAATTGACGGCTTAACCCTAAAAACTTGGGTAAATTTGGGTGATACCAAATTTTGGAACTGTTGATGGGGACCTAATTAAGTTATCTTATACACCGAAATTCTTTTTTTATCCCACTTCTTTTTTCCCATCCCTTCACTCATATGGAAGGCAATTTTTAACAAATCCAAACATGGGGAACCTATCCCTACTTTTATCACCCAACCCCATGTGTGTTGTATAATGACCATACTAATTTATATTGTTGAGATCATAAAAAACCTAATTAACCACAATGTTTTAATTCCTATGATCCACAAAACATTCCAACATATAATGAGTTCCAATCCCCACAAATCCAATCTGAACACCCTCCCGTGTAATTTTTACAACTTAATTATACACCTGGAATAGACCATTTGGTTCAAACCCTTATCCATACCAATCCACATCCATTACTTGAAAAAATGTGTCAACAAATGGAGATAATTAATTATTAGGTTTCGTCTTTGAGATTAGAACTACAATGCATTAATACTTGTGAGGAACTCATCCCTACACTGACTGTCCCTTTTATAACCTTATGTAGAGTGTCTAGTTTCCCACAAACCTCTCATGAATTTATTGAAGAACCAACCTTTGGATTTGGGGTAGAAGAAGTGAATCAATAAAATTTTAAAGGGTCTTTAAATCATGAGGAAATTTATTTCATGTATTCACAAGAGGGAAATTTGACATCGTGGATTGAGTGTCCCTATTATAGCTCCATTGGTGATTTTTCAGAAATACCAATAAGTGAAAAATTGGTAGAAATCATAAAATTTTAGTCCATACCCATTCCTAACACTAATCTTTCCAATTTGGTGTTTGAATATTATATTCAAAAGAAACCAATTTTGTTGAGAAATTTTGAAAATGAAATTGAGTTTGATTCAAAATATCAACCTGTGTCTGAATGTCCTATCCAACCCAAGCTCAAAATTATTTTACTTCCTTCCCCACTCAAGTATCCCTTTATAGGGTATAATCAGGACCTTTCAATTGTAATTTATTCTTCTCTTGAAACCAAAAAAGTTATAATGATCATTGATGTCTTAGGCAAGAATACAGAAGAAACTGGATCAACCATTGATGATATTCCTTGAATTTTCCCACTCATTATAGAACATAGGTTTGTACATGACAAAAATTATAAACAAATAATCAATATCAATAAATTATAAGTTGATAAATATGGTTTCCTTAAAATTTTTAAATTTGGTATTGGGTAAGTTAGGGGGTTCATGTCGAGCTAACGATGTTAAACAAAAGCGCTGCACGGGAGGCAACTCATGGTTTTCATGTTTCCAATATTTTTGAATCATATTTATTTTTTAAATAGTATTAATGAATCATTTTGATATAAAAATAATAATAATAAAATATATTATTGACCTTTTCTTCTATTATGAGTATGGATGAGTATGAAAGGGGAGTTCCATATTCATCCGTGTCACGTGGTGTGATCCTTGAGTAATACCTTACCCTAAAATTTAAAAATAAGACAATGTATCATCAGTTCATTTTATTTTTATATTTTTTTAGGTTAAAATAAAAATACAAAAAAAATTAAAAACAATTATTAAAAGGACACATCGTAGGTTGTGGGGAAAACCCCGTCACAATCGGTGAAGCCGCAGGGACTCGAACCTGAGACCGAAGGGAGACATGGGCGCATGCATACCACTGACCTACGACTTATTATGCTTACTTATTCTATAATTTTTATATATTTACTTATATTTTAATTTTTTTATTATTATATATTTGTATATATATATATATTGTTTTTTTTGTTTGTTTGTTTTTTTCCTTCTTCCACTAGGGAACTTTGCGAGTAACATGGATATCAAAGAACTAAATTGGAGTAGCACGAACTTCAACTTCAAAAACTAGGTGAATTAATTATATGATCCTCATTTTCAATTTACTTTTTAAACTCCCCTTATCTGCCTCTACCCCTTCTAAATTTTCTTTACTTCAAACACTGGGGACAATTTTATTTTTTGTTGGGGGGAGATGAAATAAAAAATTGCTTTTATGTGAAAAAAAAAATGATTTGAAAAAAATGTGTGTAAATAGAAGGAAAATTTACTTTAACTTTGAACATGATAATACACATTGAAAACTTTGAAACTGAATATCAAATAATTTAGCATTCCCTGATTTTTTATTTTAATCCATGTATAATTTTAGGAGCATAGATTTTGGAAAGTGTGGTTGTCTAATGTGAAATTTCATCATTTATATTTTAATCCAAATAAAAAAAGATCACAATACACGTCCTTTGGATAGTGGGGTATTAGTTTGAGTTCATGGGGTCCCCCAAATAAATATAATAGTTTTGGCGATCATTTTAGTTTTAATTTGAGTATTCAATAAAAATAATTAAAAAAACAATAAATTTACTCGTATAGCAATGAAATGACCTAATGCGTGACTTTCAGCACTTGGGGATCATGACTCCATAGTTGTATGGCCCAGAGTTAGTAATTTTATCTCTATTTGTCATAATTTGAATTTTTTTGACTGAGTTAACTCAGGATGATTCCAAAGTATGCGGGCTTCACATGGAGCCTTAAGGTCTTTGAGCCTGAGAGTCATCGACAAAGTCTCGCTACATGGGTTGACTCTATTGAGTGCAATTTCAATTACCATGGAAAAATTGTAAAAAAAAACAAAAAAAATATTCAATAAAAAAATTGAATACTCATCTTAATATTGAAATGTGATTCAACCTAGTGCTTCTGTCATTTCCCCCTTGAATAAATATGAACCCTCATGTCTATTGTGATACACAACACATCCTCATACTTAATTGATATTGGATGAAATATGGAGATGAATTTGAACAAAGGAATGAGTTTTGGATTGGGATCTTCTTATGAAACTATCTTGTATTAAAATATTTTTATGGGTTTCATAGTTGCTTGGTATAAGGGTTTTTGGTGATCATTGTGTCTTAAATGTTTTTGGAAAAGGGAATTCAAATTTCATATTTTTGAGATACATTGTGCTCAGGACTAGCAAAAATAAATTTGGGGGTGTGATTAGCCACTGAAATAGGATAATATTCATTATTAATATTTATAACATTCATGATATTAATTATTCATAAACACCATTTTAGTGCATTTTACACTTTGAACATTATTTCACATTATGATTGTAATTCTTTATTAAAGTGCACTATTACTTGGTCTTTTTTTGAAAAACTCCTAAAATACAAAATGTTCTTGATTTTATTTTCATATTTTATTTTCAGTTCCCCCATGATATAAGGAACAATTCATGATTTTTTATCACTTGAAGATTCTCATTAGAAAACCACCAAAGTTGGCCTTGAATCAACAACATTTTGGGCCAAGTAAACTAGACAACAACCCAATAAAGAGACTATAGAGTCAACGATCCAAGCCCAATAATTCTGAAAATTGAACTGAAGATAGGGTAAATAAAAGGAAACATTTAATCCAACAGTGACAATGTCACAACACCCTCCCCACAAAGTGTACCCCTCCTGGGCCGGCAATGTGAGAAGGGAGATAATGACCCCCGAGTCCCGCCTCCAGTAGGCCCCGGGTTGGCGACTAGCACCGAGGGTATAATACACACACAAATGGGAGGCATTAACCTCTAAGAGAACACATGGAGAAGAGAGAGATAGAATAGACTCCAACCAACTCCAACTCATAACTAAAATATAAAAGAAACCCAAGTACATATATGAAATTTCATACAAAAGTACTACAACTGAAAGGGAAAACTAAAAGTACCCAAAAGAAAGTAAAACGACAACGACCACAAGCCCGAACAGTTCCTCCTCCAACCGCAAGCTAGTAGTAACCAGCTTGATCTCTAACCTTCTCCAAGTGACCTGAAAAACAGTTTATATGTACATAGGGTGAGTATAACAGTATACTCAGTAGGATCCTCCTCAAGCCTCTTGTGCAAAAGTAAAGAAAGCATTCTAAAGCCCAGAGAACAACAAGTGAAACTAACTCATTACCTAAACAGGTATACTAAGTTCCCAACCTCACCATGGCTACTCTCACCAAGTAACGCATACAAGAATATAGCATATAGTAAAGAATATCAAGGGTACCCCACTACTACTTCCCCACTGGTTTGCTGCATTGCCCCAACGACATACGTCCTGTGCATCTCTCTCCAAAGGCTTGCCCGCAGACACCTGGGCTAAGCTCCACAATCTGCACCTCGTGCACCACATAGTCTTGCCCGCAGACACCTGGGCAAAGCACCACACCGTCCTCACAACCAAAGGTAACCAGGTAGTTTCTGGGATCCACCACAGCTCGCATAACGTGTATCATACGTCGGGTATAATACCTCAAGCCATTACAGCCCATACTCCGAGTAAGGATCCTCAAGCCATCACAGCCTATACACGTTACACCTATAGTAGTCCATAGGATACTATATCCAGAATATATGCGTGTGAATAACCACGAGCCATTATAGCCCTCTACACACATATATGGGGTAACTAACCGCTTGCCTCATGGCACAAGTATCTACCAAGAGAAGAGAGCGGGGCCAAAGAGGGTAGTCAGCCATTCAACCTCCCATCAGAATGTTGGGGAAAACGCCCCCCCCCCCCAGGGCTCAGAATCCCAGGGGTGTCAGTTGCCCTTACCGACAGGGTGGAGTAGCGTATAGAAACACAAAAAGTACAGAATATATATAACTCACAACCACACTATGGGCATTACCTAGTCATAGGCACAACTGCAACTAACGTCTCTCAGACTCCAGGCTGCTACTTCTAAGACTAGGTATCCTATAAGCACACAACCATTTGAAGAGATTTATTAGTTTACTCCATTCTCATTTTATCAATTCCAGTGTACGTTAATTAATTCTTTAAACATTAATTAACCATGAACAATTTACCACATTAAACTAAATTGGCATCACATTCAAAAACTACTCCTTTTTAGGATTCAAATCACTATTAAATTCCAGTTTCTCCATCCCCGTGGATTATCACCATTTAAACAAACTTTCATTATGGAATTACCTTCCCCATATTCCCAGGCATTCTAGAAAAGCATCCTATGCTACTAAACACAAAGGGCTCAACACGGTGAGTAGATATACTACCCATCGTGTCTTTGCCGCCTATATCAAGTGCATAGACCCATCCTCCATCGAGAGGATAAACACGGAAAGCACGTGGCATACCCCGCATGTCTTCGCCTCCTTAGGAAAGAGGGTAATCAAAACCAGCTGCCTTGAGAAGTGGGGAAAAGTAAAGCAGATAAACAATCAAACCACCAACATCAAACCATCACATTCATCTCATATCATCATCCTTGGTGTCCTCCCCGACACCCACATGCATAAACTGATGCATCTCACCACACTAGGCGTCATCCGCTGCCACAACCACAAGTCCCCATGCCTCCACATATCACAACAGCCATCCAGGATCACATCAAATCACAAGCAGCAGGAAATCAAAGATCACAAAATGGGCTCTCGGCCCTTTAACAAGGCATTCAGCCTTCATACAAGATGAGCACTCAGAGCTCCAAACCACAAGGCATTCAGCCTTACAAGCAAGCGGGTAACTCAGAACCCTTTTGAAATTATCGAACTAATAGTTCTTTAATCCATCTTGAATTAATAGATTCATTAACATGCCTCTTTATCTTTAGCCAATTATTTAACAAATAATTCCGACTTTACGTTCTTTATCAATTTCCATCATGAAAGAGCAACAAATTAAAGAAAATCATAGATATCACTCTATCTAGGAAAACATGAGGCAAACCGTTATCACGGTACAAATTAACAACATGCGATCAACCAATTCTTTTAATCCGGTTCAAGTATTTAATTAGGTCAATTTCATTGTGATCCAAAGGACTAAATCATGCTAATTCTACGATTGCACATACACAATTAGAGAAGCCATGAATCCCCTACCTCGAAGAGTTCTTGACGTCCTTTATCCACACAATGGGTCACAGTCCTCTTCTACTCATGACAACTGCATCCACCGGAGGATGCCACGGTACGACAGTACCAACCAACCCCAAGAAAACCCATTAGAACCATGGAGATTACATGCTAATATGGAAGGAAGAACAAGAGAAGGTGATCCCCGAAGGAACGATGATAAAACATACCTTATATGGAAGAAAGATCGACACAACTTGGTTGCATCAACAGAGCGGAACTGATCTGAGTAACGTTTGATTGTGAAACTCCTACGAGAATGATTGCAAGGTTCTAGCGTCTCGTAGATGAGAACCAGGAGAAAGAACAACGAAGAATGATATCTTATTCCTTTTAAAAAAAATTAGAGAGGCGATGGTTTAAGATCCGATTTATTCTCCATTAAAAACGGATCGCATTAAACCGCGCGGTTTGACCAAGTAAAAACATCCCGGCCTTAGGAATAATTAATATAGAATTTATGGCCTTTGAATCGACCTTAAAGTCCTTAAAATAAGGTTTTAAAAGTATTTTACGTCAAAGAAAACGTCAAATTTACGAAGCTGGAAACACTGTTCACATACTCAAAATTTGGCAAAGTATGGAATCGGTAGCTCTCATGAAGTCTGGAAACACTGTTCATTCGTGAAATTTGGCAAAGTATGGAATCGATAGCTCTTAGGATTCTGGAAACACTGTACAAGTCTACCGATAGAAGTCCACCGATAGAACCTCATCGATAGAAAAACTGTTCAAGTCTACTGATAGAAGTCCACCGATAGAACCTCACCGATAGAAAACACTGTTCAAGTCTACCGATAGAAGTCCACCGATAGAACCTCACCGATAGAAACACTGTTCAAGTCTACCGATAGAAGTCCACCGATAGAACCTCACCGATAGAAACATTGTTCACTAAACCTCACCGATAGAAACACTGTTCACTGAACCTCACCGATAGAAGTCCACCGATAGAAACATTGTTCACTGAACCTCACCGATAGAAACACTGTTCACAGAACTAGAAATTTGGTAAAGTGTTAGCCGAGCTACTGCTGGACTGCGGCTACCAGTATACCGAGCTATAAGTACACTGTGGATACCAGTAAACCCAGCTACCGGTATGATGCGGCTACCGGTAGACCGAGCTACCCGTAAGGAGCAGCTACCGGTAGACCGAGCTACCGGTAATCAGCAGCTACCGGTAGACCGAGCTACCGGTAATCAGCAGCTACTGGTAGACCGAGCTACCGGTAATCAGCAGCTATCGGTAGACCGAGCTACCGGTAATCAGCAGCTACCAGTAGACCGAGCTACCGGTAGGCAGCAGCTGGGGGATAAGTCACCTTGACCTCCCGGAACACCTCCAACACCACATTTTCACAAAGTAATGGACCAGGGAGGTCCGGACCATTACATTAGATACCTCTCAAAACATTCTCGTCCTCGAGAATTAAAAAGCAACCCAGAAGAAAAGAGGGGTCCGAACAACCACCCCATAAGATACCTCTCAGGGGAAAACCACCATGAGTTGTTCAAAAGATGGAACAAAACTACGACATCTAAGAGTATGGAAACAAATAATCCATAACCAAACAATTCAAACATAACATCACATCAAAGGTACATAAATAAAACATGAAAAGTCTAACCATAAAGGAAACGTCATTACATGGAAAGAGTTAAACATTAAACAACTCTGGGTACTGAGCACGTATCTGTGACTCACGCTCCCAGGTACTCTCCTCCATGCCACCGTGTCGCCACAGGACACGAACTAAGGGGATAGAACGCCCACGCAACACCTTCTCCTTGTGTTCTTGGATCTCCACAGGTCGCTCCTCGAAGGTTGCATCATAGTCAATATCGATCTCTCCCCAATTGATAACATGAGATTCATCATGAAGATAACGACGGAGCTGTGATACATGGAAAACATCATGTATCCGACTCATCTGAGGGGGAAGTGCTACTCGATACGCCACAGCTCCAACACGAGCTAACACCTCGAAAGGCCCAACAAACCGGGGAGAAAGCTTACTTCCACGACCAAACCTTCGCTACCCACGACGGGGAGTCACCTTTAGAAACACATGATCCCCAACATTAAACTCTAACGGTCTCCTTCTTTGATCAGCATATGATTTCTGACGATCCTGTGCTGTCTCCATCCTCTTACGAATCACCTGAACCATCTCTGTTGTATTCTTCACTAGTTCTGGTCCGAGAATTGCTGACTCTCCGACCCCAATCCAGCACAATGGAGAACGGCATGGCCGGCCATACAAGGCTTCAAACGGCGCCATACCGATGGTAGAGTGAAAACTATTATTGTAATTGAACTCTACCAAGGGTAAGTGCTTCACCCATGAACCTCCAAAATCAAGAACACAAGAGCGCAACATGTCTTCAAGAGTCTGGATGGTTCGCTCTGTCTGACCATCCATTTGAGGATGGAAAGCAGTGATAAGGCATAATTGAGAACCAAAAGCATGCTGGAGACCTCTCCACACTCTGGAGGTAAAATGAGGATCTCGATCAGAAATGGCCGTCTTAGGAACTCCGTGAAGCCTCACCACCTCCTCCAGATACTGCCTCGACAAAACTTCCACTGAGCTCGATTCCTTGATCGCTATGAAGTGGGATGATTTTGTTAAACGATCCACTACCACCCATATAGCATCATGTCCTCCCGGAGCTCGAGGTAAACCTGTAACAAAATCCATTGAGATGTCCTCCCACTTCCACTGAGGAATCTCTAAGTGCTGGAGAAGACCACCAGGAACACGGTGTTCGGCCTTCACCTTCTGGCAGACTAAACATCGAGACACACATTCTGCAACTGTACGCTTCAGCCCAGGCCACCAAAACTGACTCCTCAAGGATCGGTACATCTTCGTCACACCAGGATGTACCGCCAAGGGTGAACTATGGAACTCTCGGAGAACCGTCTCGCGCATCGCCAAGGGAACAAAAAGCCTGCCATGATACAACACTCGGTGTTGTTCATCCTCCGACCAACCATCAGGGGACTCACCACATACAACTCTGTCTCTCCAAACTTCCACCTCTAGGTCACCCAACTGAGACTCTTCCACCTTCTGCATCAGGGATGACTGCACCGTCATCTGAAAAAGACAACCTCTACCCCCAACTTCTCCCATATCAAGATGCAATGATGATAGCTCTTCCATCACTCTCCAAGAATCACCAGATTCATGCACAACATCATTACGTATCTTTCGGCTTAGTGCGTCAGCTACAACATTCCCTTTTCCAGGTGTATACGATATTTCAAAGTTGTATTCCTACAAGAACTCCATCCACCGATGCTGCCTCAAGTTCAAGTCACGTTGGGAGAAAACATACCTCAAACTCTTATGATCGGTGAAAACCAGAAAGTGCTCACCAATGAGGTAATGTCTCCACAACTTTAGAGAAAACACCACGGCTGCCAACTCAAGATCATGGGTGGCATAGTTGCATTCATGGGGACGCAACTGCCGAGAACCATAAGAAACAACTGACCTCTGCTGCATGAGAACACAGCCTATCCCCAGATGTGAAGCATCACAGAAAACATCAAACTGGACTCCCTCCGCTGGAAGACAAAGGACGGGAGCACTTACCAACTTCTCCTTTAGATACTCGAAAGCTGTCTGACACTGATCAGTCCATATGAACGCTTGATCCTTCCTGGTCAAAGATGTCAGAGGATTCGCAACTTGGGAGAAATTAGCTACAAACCTCCTATAATATCCTGCGAGACCAAGGAAACTTCGCACCTCTGACACGGTCTTGGGGGCTGGCCAAGACACCACTACTTCTATCTTCGAAGGATCCACAACTACTCCCTGTTGGGACACAACATGTCCCAAGAAACGAACTTCTCGAGCCCAGAACTCACACTTGGACAACTTCCCAAACAACTGATGTTGGCGAAGAACTCCCAAAACGGCTCGTAGATGCTCTGCATGCTCCTCTTCAGATGTGGAGTACACAAGGATGTCGTCGATGAAAACCACAACAAACTTGTCCAAGAATTCACGGAACACAGCATTCATCAACCCCATGAAAACAGCTGGAGCATTCGTCACGCCGAATGGCATTACAACAAACTCATAATGCCCATGATGACAGCGGAAAGCAGTCTTCGAGATATCCTCATCCTTTACACGCATCTGATGATATCCTGACCGCAAGTCTATCTTTGAGAACCAACTTGCACCCTTCAGTTGATCGAATAGGTCATCAATCCGCGGGAGAGGATAGTGGTTCTTTATTGTCACTTTGTTTAACCGACGATAATCGACGCACAACCGCAAACTGCCATCAGCCTTTTTCACAAACAAAACTGGTGCACCCCACGGTGACACACTTGGCCGAAAAAAACCACACTGCAACAGACTGTCGAGCTGAATACGTAGCTCTCGTAACTCAGAAGGGGCCATCCTATATGGAGACATAGAGATAGGAGACGTTCATGGTTGTAGCTCGATCCCAAACTCAATCTCTCGTCGAGGGGGTAAGGATACAACCTCTTCTGGAAAGACATCAGGGTACTCCTCTACGACCCTAGGAAATGCCAACTGTTGAACCTCTGAAGAACTCAGTGTCATCCCAGCCATCATGGATGATAAGGATGGAACTCGTCTATGACTCATCCGAGGATCTCTCTCACCAACAAACACCACTTTCTCTCCATCTTCATCAAAGAAAATGACCTTCTTCCTGTAGCAATCCACAACAGCCTGCACCGAATACAACCAATCCATGCCAAATATGACATCATATGGTTGTATTCGTAAACATAGGAAATCTCCCCAAGAGCGGTGTTGCCCCAACAATAGCTCACAGTCTCTACATACTTCAAACAAGTCAGCTCGACCTCCAACTGGCGTAGTCAATGCCAAGGGCACTAGAAGCCTCTCTACCTCAAGTCCCAAAGCATGGACAAGGGTAGGTGATATGAAGGAGTGTGTTTCTCCTGAATCAAACAAGGCATACACCAAGGTAGAAAACAAGCAAAGGGTACCTCGAACGACATCTGGATCACCTGGGGCTGGTAACGCTAGAGCATGAAGCTGACCACGACCTCCTCCAAGGCCTCTCTGACCCTAATGACGACCACCACCACGTCCGCGCTCTGCTCTGTGAGGACGGGGAGCGTCATGGGGCTGTCCTCTGCCTGCCCCATCTACCCTTTGGTGATCTAAAACTGGTGCAACCTGCTGCTGCTGCCTCGGCTGGAAATGCCTCAATGGAGGAACCTGGAGTGGAGCGCCCGGTGCACGATGACTGCTCTGAAAATTCGGGCACTCCCGTTGCTGATGACCACGACCACCACAAGAAAAACAAGCGCCTGATCCCTTGGCATAGGTCTGAGAGTTTCTGCCTCCGGAGAAACGAGATTGGAAGGGCTGGGACCTACCCCCAGGTGAACGGAAACTCTTCTGTCCTGAAAACTGGGAACCCCGGACCACAGCTCTGCTTCGTGAGGAATCATGACGATTCCCCTCTCGTGACGATCCAGTCCTGGCCAAAGTCCTCTCAACAACCTCTGCCCTCGCCAGCACCTCAAGATATGTTTTCAGCATAAATGGGGTGACCTGGCGCTGGATTTCTGGACGCAAAGCCTCCTCGAAATGCCTCGCCCTGGACTCATCATCTGGTAACAGGTCTGAAGCATATCGTAGAAGGTTCCTGAAACGGATTCCAAACTCTCGAACACTGGAGCTCCCCTGTCGAAGGGTAAGAAGCTCCTGGCGACTGGATGCCTTCGCAGTCGAAGAAAGAAACTTGACTCTAAACCTATCTCGAAACTCCTCCCATGAGATTGCTGACTCCTCACGATCACCGAGGAACAAGAACCACCACTGCCTCGCTACTCCACGCAGCATCGTCACAACCAAGGACACCCAGTGTTCCTTCCGAGCACGAATCGAACTGAAGCCTATCTCGATCTCCTCTAACCAATCTTCTGTGACTGCATCTGAAACAGATCCCTCGTACTTCTGTAGACTCTGGCACCGAAACTCTCGAAGTGTCTTCCTCCAAGTGTCATCGTCATCAACCTCTACTCAGCAGCGATCTGCTGGAACAGCCTGATGGGCATCTTCTACGCAAACCTGATGAGGACATCGACCTGGAGCCATACCTGCAAAATAACAACTGTTAGATCTCCTAAGCCTGGGATATGGAAGACTCAACATTAATTAATTAATTTTTTTGTTTTATTTATTTTAGGTTACCTATCCCAAGGTCTACCCATTCAAACACAAGCACAAAGAATAATGATGCATGATCCTTTCCTAGGTCTCTACCCTGCAACTGGTATCACTTTGTTTAGTAGCCATCGTAAACTTAAAGGTCCGTGCAACAGATCATAGGGGGCCCTAAACGCCTATGTCTCTGCCAGTCTCTAGTGTTTACCCCACTTTCTAAACATGAACGACACCGTTGCCCAACCATCCCATGCATCCTCACCTGTGCCTAACTCCAAACTCCATCCTATCCCTCAACCAGACCTCTGATACCACTCTGTCACGACCCCCTCCCCACAAAGTGTACCCCTCCTGGGCCGGCAATGTGAGAAGGGAGATAATGACCCCCGAGTCCCGCCTCCAGTAGGCCCCGGGTTGGCGACTAGCACCGAGGGTATAATACACACACAAATGGGAGACATTACCCTCTAAGAGAACACATGGAGAAGAGAGAGATAGAATAGACTCCAACCAACTCCAAATCATAACTGAAATATAAAAGAAACCCAAGTACATATATGAAATGTCATGAAAAAGTACTACAACTGAAAGGGAAAACTAAAAGTACCCAAAAGAAAGTAAAACGGCAGCGACCACAAGCCCAAACAGCTCCTCCTCCAACCGCAAGCTAGTAGTAACCAGCTTGATCTCCAACCTTCTCCAAGTGACCTGAAAAACAGTTTATATGTACATAGGGTTAGTATAACAGTATACTCAGTAGGATCCTCCTCAATCCTCTCGTGCAAAATTAAAGAAAGCATGCTAAAGCCCAGATAACAACAAGTGAAACTAACTCGTTACCTAAACAGGTATACTAAGTTCCCTACCTCACCATGGCTACTCTCACCAAGTAACGCATACAAGAATATAGCATATAGTAAAGAATATCAAGGGTACCCCGCTACTACTTCCCCACTGGTTTGCCGCCTTGCCCCAACGACATACGTCCTGTGCATCTCTCTCCAAAGGCTTGCCCGCAGACACCTGGGCTAAGCTCCACAATCTGAACCTCGTGCACCACATGGGCTTTCCCGCAGACACCTGGGCGAAGCACCACACCGTCCTCACAACCAAAGGTAACCAGGTAGTTTCTGGGAGCCACCACAGCTCGCATAACGTGTATCATACGTCGGGTATAATACCTCAAGCCATTACAGCCCATACTCCGAGTAAGGATCCTCAAGCCATCACAGCCTATACACGTTACACATATAGTAGTCCATAGGATACTATATCCAGAATATATGTGTGTGAATAACCAAAAGCCATTATAGCCCTCTACACACATATATGGGGTAACTAACCGCTTGCCTCATGGCACAAGTATCTACCAAGATAAGAGAGCGGGGCCAAAGGGGGTAGTCATCCATTCAACCTCCCATCAGAATGTTGGGGAAAATACCCACCAGCAGGGCTCAGAATCCCAGGGGTGTCAGTTGCCCTTACCGACAGGGTGGAGTAGCGTATAGAAACACAAAAATTACAGAATATATATAACTCACAACCACACTATGGGCATTACCTAGTCATAGGCACAACTGCAGCTAACGTCTCTCAGAATCCAGGCTGCTACTTCTAAGACTAGGTATCCTATAAGTACACAACCATTTGAAGAGATTTATTAGATTACTCCATTCTCATTTTATCAATTCCACTGTACGTTAATTAATTCTTTAAACATTAATTAACCATGAACAATTTACCACATTAAACTAAATTGGCATCACATTCAAAAACTGCTCCTTTTTAGGATTCACATCACTATTAAATTCTAGTTTCTCCATCCCCATGGATTATCACCATTTAAACAAACTTTCATTATGGAATTACCTTCCCCATATTCCCAGACATTCTAGAAAAGCATCCTATGCTACTAAACACAAAGGGCTCAACACGGTGAGTAGATATACTACCCATCCAGTATTTGCCGCCTATAGCAAGTGCATAGACCTATCCTCCATCGAGAGGCTAAACACAGAAATCACGTGGCATACCCCGCGTGTCTTCGCCTCCTTCGGAAAAAGGGTAAGCAAAACCAGATGTCTTGAGCAGTGGGGAAAAGTAAAGTAGATAAACAATCAAACCACCAACATCAAACCATCAAATTCATCTCATACCATCATCCTTGGTGTCCTCCCCGACACCCACATGCATAAACCGATGCATCTCGCCACACTAGGCGTCATCCGCTGCCACAACCACAAGTCCCCATGCCTCCACATATCACAACAGCCATCCAGGCTCACATCAAATCACAAGCAACAGGAAATCAAAGATCAAAAAATGGGCTCTCGGCCCTTTAACAAGGCATTCAGCCTTCATACAAGATGAGCACTCAGAGCTCCAAACCACAAGGCATTCAGCCTTACAAGCAAGCGGGTAACTCAGAACCCTTTTGAAATTATCGAACTAATAGTTCTTTAATCCATATTGAATTAACAGATTCATTAACATGCCTCTTTATCTTTATCCAATTATTTAACAAATAATTCCGACTTTACGTTCTTTATCAATTTCCATCATGAACGAGCAACAAATTAAAGAAAATCATAGATATCACTCTGTCTAGGAAAACATGAGGCAAACCGTTATCACGGTACAAATTAACAACATGCGATCAACCAATTCTTTTAATCCGGTTCAAGTATTTAATTAGGTCAATTTCATTGTGATCCAAAGGACTAAATCATGCTAATTCTACGATTGCACATACACAATTAGAGAATCCATGAATCCCCTACCTCGAAGAGTTCTTGACGTCCTTTATCCACACAACGGGTCACAGTCCTCTTCTCCTCACGACAACTTCATCCACCGGAGGATGCCACGGTACGACAGTACCAACAAACCCCAAGAAAACCCATTAGAACCATGGAGATTACATACTAATATGGAAGGAAGAACAAGAGAAGGTGATCCCCGAAGGAACGATGATAAAACATACCTTATATGGAAGAAAGATCGACAAAACTTGGTTGCATCAACAGAGCGGAACTGATCTGAGTAACGTTTGATTGTGAAACTCCTATGAGAATTATTGCAAGGTTCTAGCATCTTGTAGATGAGAACCAGGAGGAAGAACAACGAAGAATGATATCTTGTTCCTTTTAAAAAAAATTAGAGAGGTGACGGTTTAAGATCCGATTTATTCTCCATTAAAAACGGATCACATTAAACCATGCGGTTTGACCAAGTAAAAACATCCCGGCCTTAGGAATAATTAATATATAATTTATGGCCTTTGAATCGGCCTTAAAGTCCTTAAAATAAGGTTTTAAAAGTATTTTACGTCAAAGAAAACGTCAAATTTACGAAGCTGGAAACACTGTTCACATACTCAAAATTTGGCAAAGTATGGAATTGGTAGCTCTCATGAAGTCTGGAAACACTGTTCATTTGTGAAATTTGGAAAAGTATGGAATCGGTAGCTCTTAGGATTCTGGAAACACTTTACAATTCTACCGATAGAAGTCCACCGATGAAACCTCACCGATAGAAACACTGTTCAAGTCTACCGATAGAAGTCCACTGATAGAACCTCACCGATAGAAAACACTATTCAAGTCTACCGATAGAAGTCCACCGATAGAACCTCACCGATAGAAACACTGTTCAAGTCTACCGATAGAAGTCCACTGATAGAACCTCACCGATAGAAACACTGTTCACTAAACCTCACCGATAGAAACACTGTTCACTGAACCTCACCGATAGAAACACTGTTCACAGAACTAGAAATTTGGCAAAGTGTTAGCCGAGCTACTGCTGGATTGCGGCTACCAGTATACCGAGCTATCAGTACGCTGTGGCTACCGGTAAACCCAGCTACCGGTAGGATGCGGCTACCGGTAGACCGAGCTACCGGTAAGCAGCAGCTATCGGTAGACCGAGCTACCGGTAATCAGCAGCTACCGGTAGACCGAGCTACCGGTAATCAGCAGCTACCGGTAGACCGAGCTACCGGTAATCAGCAGCTACCGGTAGACCGAGCTACCGGTAATCAGCAGCTATCGGTAGACCGAGCTACCGGTAATCAGCAGCTACCGGTAGACCGAGCTACCGGTAGGCAGCAGCTGGGGGATAAGTCACCTTGACCTCCCGGAACACCTCCAACACCACATTTTCACAAAGTAATGGACCAGGGAGGTCTGGGCCATTACAGACAAGATCTAATTCATAATTTTAAATGGAGTTTCATGTGGCCCAATTTGAAGATAAAATTCTGGGCCAGATTCTGCGACCCAAAAAAATAGCCCAAACATTTAATCATATCTCACAAACCATAAACTATTTTGGGTTGAAATTTTATAGGATATCAGGGTACATCCATATCTTCATTTTTTTCTTATATTTACCACCAAAATTAGGCCATATAGATGCTCGTTTGAACACATATGTTGAGTCATTCAAGTTGGATCGAATTGTTTGTCAATGGTGGAAAAATCAACTCTCCCTCAACTTTCCACCCACTTATGGCCTACTAAAATTAATTGAGGAGACTTGTACTATTGGATTCTCAACCCAAGGCTTCAAAAATTCTTATTTAAGGCAGTGGTGGTGGAGGAGTTGGGAATCTTTGAGCTTTGTTTCATTTTAATGTTATGCGGCCAATTTGATGTTGTAATCGCATTCCTTCAATTGTAAGTTCTTGATTTACCTTAGCTTCTTTATAAAAGTTCTTCATATTCTCTTTTTATATTATTATTATTATCACTTTGATACCATTGTCTCAAGGTGTGAACTTTTTCACACCAAACCTTGTGAGATTATCACACAACGGTGGAGTGATCATTATTTCATTATTTTTTTACTTCTCCAATTCCTCCCACATGAGTCTACTTCCCACTTCCATTGAAACCATATGATCAATGGAGGGTTAACCCACTTATGGGTTGATCCAAGAGAGTATCAAGGGTCTGGATTAGATGTTATTTATCACTCCATTAATCTATAATCACTTCTTTTAAATGATATTTTTATTTGATGATTTTAAAACTTATTCATCCTTATTGAATTTTAAGGCCACTCACTTAAAGTGCTAATACGAAACATTACCTTGGAGTGATCATAAACATGATCCTCCAAGTTTATAGGTGATTAGTATTAAAGTGTTTTGGTATGAACCAGTGAGTGATGAATTTGTTTGATCTCCTTGAATGAACTCATCTCAAATATAAGAAATTGAAATCACTAAAGAGGAATTTCATCCAATCCACCCCTTGTAATAACCTAGTATCAACACTTATCACAATTTGAATTCACTTAAGTCATATAGTGTTCGCTTAAACTTATCTAAAATCAACCCAAAGTTATCCACTTAATATCCAAAATCAGTCCATAGAATGTTCATGTCTATAGGTTTCTTCTTAGGTGTCTGAGGAATTGACAACCCAAGATACTCTACAATTGTCCGCTTAACCCTAAAAACATGGATAAATTTGGGTGAGACCAATCACCTTCATGTTCATGTAAATGATAAGAGTTTGAAAAAAATCTGTCAGGATGGTTATTTAGACTCTTGTGAGTTAAAATAACTTTAAAGTGGCCATGCTTGTTTAAAAGGAAAAACGAACAAACCACAATTTGGTGGATAGGGTGAAAGAGACATAGTGCTTATAGAATTGGTACACATTGACGTGTGTGGAACATTTCCAGTAGAATCTAGAGGTGGGTATTATTACTTCATAACTTTCACCGATGACTTGTGTAGATATTTATATGTTTAATTAATGAGGTATAAGTCCAATTACATTGAGAAATTCAAAGAATTAAAGAATGAAGTTGTGAATCAACTTGAAAAGAATATAAACAAGCATAAATCAGATCGAGGTGGTGAATATCTTAACCTAGATTTTATTGACTTTATATGGGAATCTGAGATTCTATCTCAACCCACTCCACCTTACACACCACAGTGGAATGGTTTTAGTCAAAGGATGAACAATACCTTTCTATACATAGTAAGGTCAATTATGAGTCATGTTGATCTTCCATTATACTTTTGAGGATGTGAATTAAAAATCATGGCATACACATTAAACTGAGTACCAAAAAAAGTAGAAAATGGATTTTCCTTTGATTTATGGAGTTTAAGGAAACTTGTTTTGTTGAATAAATGTGTATGGGGATGCAAAGAGTTTGTCAAGGAATTATCAAGAAACAAACTAGAACTATAGGGAACAAAGTATATCTTTATAGGGTATCTTATGGAAACAAAGGGATTCTACCTATAAAACCCCTCAAAAAAGAAATTTATTATCACTCGATAGGCCGCCTTTCTTGAGAAGAAGAACATACTCAAAAAGGATAGTGGGAAAAATATTGACTTCAATGAAGTTGATGCTCAAGATACACAAGAGTTGGTACCAGAATAGGTTCAATAGCCCCCCGTGGAAGTAGTTCCTAAAACAAAAGTAATATATGGGATCTCAAGAGAGGTAAGATAACTATAGAGATATGGTTTTATAGTCACTAAAGATGGTGACCCATTATTTTTTGACAATTATGAACCCATCTCCTAAAAATAGGTAGTAGAGAGCTCAGAAGTTGAAATATGGAAAGAATACATGAATTTTGAAATGGATTTCATGTATTAGAACCATGTTTGGGTTCTAGTCAATGTGTTAATTGATGTAAATACCTTGGGATACAAATGGGTATTCAAGAGAAAAATGGACACAAAAAGTAAAGTAAATACCTATAAAGAAAGGCTAGTGGATAAAGGGTATAAAAAACATCAAGTAATTGACTATGATGAAACCTTTTCACTAGTTTCCATGTTTGGATCCATTATAATTCTACTTGATATAACAGCTTAACATGACTATGATATTTTGTAGATGGATTTTAAAACTATATTCCTTAATGGGAACCTTCAGGTTATTGTTTATGTGACACAAACATATGGGTTTGTGACTCCTAGTGATGCCAAAAGGATTTTCAAGTTGCAGAGATCCATTTATGGATTGAAGCAAGCATCCAGGTGATGGAACATTAGATTCAATGAATCCATCAAAGAATTTGGTTTCAATAAGATCAAATGTGATCCATGTGCTTACAAAAGGTTTATTGGTAATTCATTCATTATACTAGTTGTATATGTTTATTACATATTACTTATTAGAAATGACATATCGATATTACAGTCTGTTAATTAATGGTAAAACAAATGTTTCTCCATTAAGGAATTGGGTGAACCATCATAGATTCTAAGGACATGATCATTCGTAATAGATCCAAGAGGCTACTTGGATTAAGTCAAAGTACATTTGTTGACTAGATACTAAATATATTTAGTATAGAATAATAAAATAAGAGATTGGTTATATTGTCACATGGTTTACATCTTTCAAAGAAAATGTGTCTTCTAACACAACATGAGAAAGAAATAATGAGTAAGATCCCATACGATTCAGTGATAGGATCAATCATGTATTCCATGTTATGTACTAGAATTGATGTTTCCTATGCATTGAGCATGGTAGGAAGATATCAAGATGATCTAGGATAACAACATTGGTATGCTATTAAGTCTATCCTTAAGTATCTGAGAATTAATAAGGATATGTTCTTAGTGTATAGAGAAGATGAGGATCTAGAAATCAAGGTTTATACTGATTCTAGTTTTCATATAGATAAAAATGATATAAAGTCCCAATTAGGATATGTTTTGTATATCAATGGAGGAATTGTGAGCTGGAAGAGTTCAAAGAATCCAGTTGTCCCTAATTCTACAAGGCATTTCGAGTATATAGCATCTTCTAATGTATCTATGGAAGCCGTTTGGATTCAAAACTTTTTTCTAGGAGCTTGATTTAGTACCTAGAAATAAATACCCTAGCACATGGTATTGTGATAATACTATAATGATGGATCTTGAAAAAGAGATAAGTTCACACCAATAGAAAAAGAATATACTCTGGAAGTATCACCTCTTGAAGGATTTTTATAAAATGTGTGAAGTTGTTGTAATAAGAGTAACCATGTAAGAGAACGTGGTGGACCCCTATAATAAAGGCCTATCTTATTAGAAGCATGAGTATCATGTGAGAGATAGCATATTGAAGGTTGTTAGTAGTTGGCTCTAGTGAAAGTGGGAGTTTGTTGGAGTTGGTTCCCTAGAAAAAACTTATGTGTACTTTATGATAACATGTATTCATATTTCTGAATATTAAAAAACTACTTATCACATCATGATTGTTTTTCTACATAACATAGTATGTGATAATGTTCCAAGAGTATCTATCTCACTAAAAGGTCATATCAGTTCCCCACTATAATGAGAACCCAAAAGTGCTGTGAAACTATTCTTAAATATATGTTCTATATCTAAATGATATAATTTAATGGACAAAAATGATACAAGATATCATGGGTAGAGACTCATAGGACTTTGAGGAACCTTCTCATGGTGTACTCTCTTGGTAATATCCAATAGGATATTATGATAACAAGACCTTCCAGTAAGAAATTCACATTTATATACATTCTTGGATAATCCTATCCGTGGACATGTGTAATGATCCTTAGACTTTAATATTATTATTAATGATAATTATGAGTCACATGCTTTAATTTATTGACAAAAACTGTGATTACATATGTTTGTGGTGAGGTAGGATATGTTGGGTACGTAATGAGTAATATTACATTAATGAAGAATACGAGAATGGACTTGTACCTTCTGTTATTTAATGGAATTTGATATCTTAGGAACTTTGATGTAAATTATATAGATTAAATAAATCCATGGCTATGGTGTTCTATAGGCAATTTAAATTTTAGAGAATTCAAAGAAAGAGACATCGAGCACATAGGTTGATGACACCATCATGCAACCTAGTTGATTTGAGATATCATGATAAATGGATTATATTACACAGTAAGCATTCATATGAGGTATCATTTCATCGCAACATTAAATTCATTCTCTATGGGTTACTTGGTGTGTTTCTAGATGTTAACCTTGGACTTTAGGCTGCTTTACCTAATTCCACTAAGAAAGAGTCCTAGAGGGTCACACACTAAGTGTATCCAAAATCTCAGTTAAATAATATATTATTGTTTATTATTTAAAAATTTGAATAAATATTAATCTTGTAAGTGGTTTAATAATTATTCATGTATGATTGATTTCATATATTCCATCACCAGTTATTTGAGAGAATATAATGTGATTGAAATATTTAATAAATATTTATTTTATATTTAGAGAATATAATATTTATTTATTTATTAGAGAATAATGCAATGAAGTTTACCAAATAAATAAATAGTAATTATTCATGGACCAACCGAGTTTAATGGTCCAGTGAGAAATAATAAATATTGAATATTATTTAATTAAATAATATTTAATTTAATTCATAGGTTAGCAACATATCGAGAAATAATAATAATATTATTATTATTTGACATGGGGTTCTGTAGGGATTAAATAAATAATAAAGGGAACTTGTACGATTATTTTATTTTAATCCTAGTGATATATAAACCCAATTATATTATTTTCTTAGAAAAACAATTGATTTATTTGGTTGTGCACAACAAATTTGGAGAATCCTCTCAAGTCCAAGAAAGACCCCTTCTCTAAGAACATTCCCAAGAATGGAGAGACCTCTTCCTCCACCACCCATTCTCAAGTCAATAGATATCAAAGAAAATGTTTTTAAGTGGTTCTCAAGGCGATCAATGGTGGGAAACACAAAATATAAGATTTAACATTCTAGAACCCAAATATTTCTGAAGGTGATGTTCAGAGATTTGTGGAACACATGTGGATCACTGCTAGAGGGAATCATCTTTGATTACTACAATGAAACGACCATATAACACAAATCTATTGTCATATTCATTAATAAAGAAAGAATTCCAAAAAGGTAATTCTTTAATTTACTAAATTAATTATATATAATATGTGATGGTCCTCCCTCTGGTTCATGAATGATTTCTATTTTTTATTTTCTTTGATTAAATTATGTTGATCATGACACTTATCATCATGTAGATCTCAGATTTATCATCGATCATGACCAAATGAACAGTTGGGCATGAACCATCACACGCTTCTGTTGTGCTCGAAACCTACATATATACACCATGACTCTAATCACCCACCTTTCAACTCGTTGCATGTAGAAATTGGTTGCAGGGAAAAAATTGGTATTTGCATTATATAGGTATGGTTTATGTTTTCCATGTCCTTCTTGATCCAGCTCCCCAATTATACTCTTTGACCATGGTACATCTTATTTATTTTAGGATGACTCCATGAAGACAACCATCCAGGATTCAATTGCATGATCATGTGGATGATACGCTGAGTGATGATTCTTTAGTACAGGGTCCAGTACCGGATATAGAACCTCTAGGTGGTTTAACAACTATACCACCACCCGTTGAGAAGCAGCTAGTGATGGCAGTTCCAGTTGAGGATGCAGGAAAGATGAGTTCACTTCATGAGTTCCAAAGGTAGTGACCTCCCAATTTTCAGGGTGATCCATACCCCTAGGTGGATGAGGACTAGAAAGATGAAATCACTTATGTTTTCACCTTGTGAGTATATTGTAATATTAGATGTATGTCCTCATGATGAGTCTTCTTCAAGGGTCTGATGGGCGATGATGGAGTTTAATGACTCAGTCACACGATAAGATAACACTTTCCTGGGAATAAATTGAGAGTCTATTCAGGGAGAAGTTCTATCCAGAAAAATTGTGATTAGTTTACATACATGAGATTATACATCTATATTAAGGAAATATGAAAGCGGTAGAGTGTTCAGTGAGTTTTATTGATCTCTCACGTTACTCCTTGGATATGGTTCAAGATCCATTTTTTAGATCATAGACCTTTGAACATGGATTATACTGTTATATAAAGGCTTAAATGATATCCCTTTTCATGCCCTATTATTCTAGGGGTGCTTGAGTGGCCCTTAGTAGTGGAGAGCTTCCTGGAAGAGTAGGCACTGATAGTGGATTTTGGTAGTGGGAACAGAGGAGATGAGACCTTGGCAGTAAGAAACTGACGATAGTGATCCAAGCATGTTAGAAGCTTTAGTTGATGATCATGAGATACATTTTCCTCAGTTTATGGATATCAAGATGGCTTGAATCAATTGAGGGAGAGGTGGTGTTTCTCCTATGAAAGTCGGGGACATCTAGCATGAGATTGTCTGACCCATCATACAATTGATCGGGAAACGATCGATGGATCATCAAGGTAGACATTGAAGCAGGAGCAGAGTGGTCCATAGGGTGGTGAAAATGGTTGAGGGGCTAACATAACAATAAGAGGTAGTTGAAGGTTTGACCTATTACCACCACCACCCACAAGTGGTCCACACCAGGATTAGGAAGCTAGTGGTTAGGGACAAGTCTTGATATAGTCCTATGACCCCAAGGATCTATGGATGATATGAGGTATGATCTATGTATTTTATACCTTAGATACAGTTTCAATAGACACAGGTGCGAGTCATTACTTTATTTCCACTTCTCTAGTATGAGACTTAGAGATTCTGGTTGAGACTTTGGCTTGACCCTTATGGTTATAGACTCTGATAGGCGGTGACTCAATTTTTTCACACTTCTTTTGACAGTGAAATTTGATTCTTATAGGTGAGAGTTTTATTTGGGATATCTTTGTAGTAGTGATGAGGCCTTATAACATCATCTTAGGTATAGACTGGTTATCCACAGTTCAGGCACATATTGACTGTTTTAGGTAGAGGATATAGTGGGTCCACAGTGATGGGATGAGGTTTTCCATTATAGGAGAAAAGGAAACCCTGGAAGAGTAGGATGGGATCAGTAATAAGAGAGTGTAACTAATTAATCACCATTTGGATAACATGACTCTTAATGTATGATAAAAGATTTTAGTTTCCTACAATGGTGGTGGAGTATGGGGGCATCTTTCCCAAGGATGTACCCGATTTACTTCCCTATTGAGAGATAGAATTATACATTGAATTGCATCTCAAGATGACCCCAATATCTTCCTCAGTATATTATATGGCTCCCTCAGAGCTTCATGAGCTAAGGGTGTAGTAGGAGTAATTACTGTATAAGGGATTTGTGAGACCCAATGTTCCCCCTGGGTAGCCCCAATATTGTTTTCCTAGAAGGAGGATGGGAACTTGAGGTTATGTGGGGACTAACAATGATAGAACAAGGTGACCATGAAGAATAAGTATCCACTATCAAGCATCGATGACCTCTTTTATTATTTGATGGGGCATGATCATTCTCAAAGATTGACCTCAGATTAGGATATCACTGGTTGTGAGTACGGGATGAGGATATACCTAAGACAATATTTAGATGTCTCTATGGTCACTATGAGTACTTGGTAATGCCCTTTAGTGTGATGAACTCTCCAATAGTGTTCATGGGACTCATGAACTGGATATTTCATCCTTTATTTGACCAATGCATGGTATTCTTTATCGATAATTTCCTAGCATACTCCGAATCCACGGAGGAGCACATAAGACACTTGAGGATGGTCCTGGACACACTATGAGAGAATTATATATATGGTAATAACTCTTAGTGTTAGTTCTATATTTTAGAGGTCTACTTTCTAGGAAATTTCATCTTAGAGGAAGGAGTAGTAGTGGTCTCGATGAAGGTTGAGGAAATGCTTTCTTGGGAGCCAACCAAGTGTGTTATCATGGTACATAGTTTACTTGGATTGGAAGGGTAATATTGGAGGTTTATACCCAATTTATCTATAGTGGAAGCACCCTTTACATGCGTGACCTAAAAGGGGTGTCATTTAATGTGGACAAAAATGTGACAATAGTGATTTTAGGAGCTGAGGAAGAGGTTGATGAGAACTTCTATCTTGATATTACAAGAGGATGGTATAGAGTATGTAATGTTCTATGATGCATCTAGGAATAGGTTGGGTTATGTTTTTATGCAGAGACATGAAGTGATTTCCAATGTTTTATGTCATTTGAGACCACATTAGTAGAACTACATGACCCACTATCTTGAGTTAGCAGCGATAGTCTTCACACTAAAGAAGTGGTGACACTGCCAGATGGGCGAGTGATTTATCATCTACTCTGACCATAATAGTATCAAGTATATATTTCCTCACAAGTATATTAACTTGAGATATAGGTGATGGATATAGTTTCTCCAGGTCTATGAATTTGGGAATTTCTATACTCCATGGAAGGGGAACATGGTGGAAGGGGATCTTGTTCTCATTTGTTAGCTGATGTGTTAGAGCAGTTAGCCTTGTTACAATTATCCTAAAAGGAAAAGATAGTGATTTATATATTCAATCAATGGTTGTTACCCCACTGATTATAAAACAATTTAGGGATGCCCAAAATGGATATACTAACCATGAGACCTTATGTACTCAGATATCCGCTGGACATCCTCTTGATGGATATTCTGAATGTGGGGAGCACATTATTCTTTTTAGAGTGTGAATAATGGTACCTTTGATGTTGTAGGAAGAGGTGTTGTGTGAGTTTCATACACCCCATTTTGTGGTACATCCATGTGTGGAAAAGATATATCATGACCTATAACATTACTTTTTGTGGTCAGGAATGGAGCATTGTGTTGTAGAGTTTGTCTCTCGACTCCTCACTTGTCAGCAAGTGAAGGATGAGCACTGGGTTCCAGTGGGTTTAGGTCAACCCCTTGAGGTTCCAGAGTGAATGTGGGATGATATATCCATAGAATTCATGATGGGATTACCACAGATCTCCAGGGGACATGATTCCATTTGAGTGATTATAGACCAACTCACCAAGTCATCCCATTTTCTAGCCATTTGAGAAAAGAGTTCAATAGAGATCCTAGGATGCCTCTACGTGCAGGATATAATACGACTCCATGGAGTTATCTAAATGATCATTTCATACCATGATAATTTATTCAAATCATAATTATGGGGTGGATTATAGGATGCATTTGGGACTCATTTATGCTTGAGAGAGATGTTTCACCCCCAGAATGATGACTATTACGAGCAGACCATTCAGGTATTAGAGGACATGGTGCATTTTTACATGTTAAACTTTGGCTATATTTAGGAGGATCACCTACCATTGGTGGAGTTTTGTGTACAAATACAACTACCATTACACCATTTTTATGACACTATTTGAGTATTTTTATGGGTGACCCTGTAGGTTACAACTTGTTGTACTGATCCAGGTGAGTTAGTACTCATGGGCCCATGGTTGGTGTGAGCTACTACAAAGAAGGTGTAGATCATATAGGGGTAGACGAGGATTGTACAAATCCATCAAAAGTATCATGCAGAACAATTATGGAGACCTTTAGAGTTCGAGGAGGGAGAAATTATGTTCTTAAGCATCTCAAATCGACATGGATTGAAAATATTTGGCTAGGGTAATAAGTTTCCTCTGAGATTCATTGGCCTATTCCATATACTTCATAGAGTCGGAGTGGTGGCATACCGCTTATATCTACAACTATATTTGGATTGGGTACATGATTTCTTCCACATGTCACAACTAAGGAGATACTTGCATGACACATCAAATGTTATCAACTGAGGTGAGCTGGATATCAAGGATGAAGTTATCTTTGTAGAGTACCTGGTTGAGTTTGAGGATAAATAGGATAAGATCCTTCAAGGGTGATCAATTCCCCTAATGAATTTCTAGTGGTAGCATGGGAATCTTCAAGAGAACTCATGGGAGAGGGAGATCTAGATTCAAGATCAATACCCTTATCCTTTTGAGGAGGATTTTCTATTTTTAAGACAAAAAAATCTAAGTTTTGGAGAGTTTAATGACTCATATTTTCAGTGTATTATTTTTGAATATTATATGAATTATTTTTGAGAAGAGGCACATAGATGACATGTGATTCCAAGGCTTGGTGTGCCTAGAAAAAATGTTTGTAATATATTAAAAATATTAATAACATGCACACACAGTTTTCTTAAAAAAGTGAAATAAATCCTGAATAAGGTCCCTTATTAGAAATTTAAGGGAACCATTGAGTTTATAATGTGGGTTTTACCATAGGTACGACATGATCTTTTTCAGTACGTGGTGTTTGTGAAAAAGTTCTCACATGTGAGGGATTAATAAAATAAATAAATTAAATGATTTAATTTATTTTATTTGACATAGATACCTACTTCCTTTTTAAATAAATGGCTATGGAGTTTTTCCTAGGGTTGGGAGTTGTACCTTGGAGAACTAGATATCATTAGAGGAGAGAGTTATTGGTGAGCGATAATGAATCAGATTGAGATCGTGGATCATTGTGTCAACAGAGTTCATGGATGTCATCAATGATGACAACACATAATCGTTATTTATCAATGATCAGTCCAAAATCTAGGTAGGACATTTGATTTTTGAATTTATATCTTGTTATTTTGTCCCAGTCATACAAGGAACAATTCCATAAATAGAATTGATTCACACATTGATGGTAGATTAAATTGATGGAATTTTTTTATTGTGTCAATTATCCACTTTGTCTGTATTTTTCTAAAAAATGGATTGAGGCCAAACAAAAAAAGGTTGAGGTTCATTCCTCACATTTTATTAATTTTTGTTTTTCTCCCTATTCTCTTTGTACATTCATCACAGACATTTATTTTAGGTCGTGGTTTGATGAATACCTAGTATTCAATCATTTCATGAACATTTTTCAGCATAGAAAATTAATACTGTGGGTTTTGTTTATGATCGATGGTGAGATCAAGGTGTGAAGATGGTGGTGGAAGATCGAAGGCATATCGAATGGATTTGTGGTTCCTGTTCTTCCCGATTTTGACATTTGATGATGGATTGGATCGAAGGATCATTTTATGAGTAGATATAAACTTGGATTCTATCTAGTGATGGTTGAAAGGCTCAATTGACCTTTGATATATAGGTTTCTGTGAGTATGGAGGTTTTGGAAACTCACAAGATGATGTAGATGAAAATCCTAACATATTTGAAAAATCTTGGTCTACATTGTGTGTTTTTCTAGATTACACACCATGTGGGACCCTTATATGTGATGCTAGGGTTTCACGATGAGTTAAATATCACATGCCTTATGACCAGGTCACACATCATCTGAATATTAAATAGAGGTTAGATATATACCTCAGAGGGTACATAGACATGACCAGGAGTACATAGACTCGGACACGTCATGTACTTGGAACACCATGTAGTCATACATGGACACGACCCAATATACATGGGAATGACCAGACGACACAGATAGGATGTCAAGAGACCTATAAATGCTGCGTTCTTCACTCAAATTTCATATATGTTGTTTTTTTGCATACCGTGTGAGGCTTTACCACATGGGATGACCTGGGGATAGTTGGGCATGTTGTGTATCCTCAGTACATGTTGTGTACCCCCTTTAAGGGTGTTTTTAGCCCTTCATTTCTTTAGTATGGATCGGTCTTGGTTGAGTGTGTTTCCTTTAGTATATTCCCTCAAGGGTATAGTGAAGTATTATGTACAATTCCAATGATTGTGATGCCTTCTAGAGGATGAGTCTCATATAGAGTTTGTGGTGTCCCTCTGTGAGACTGAAGTGTGATCCTCAATCATCTTTATACCCTAGGTGGGGTTTGTGGAATTGAAATGACCTCCTTCATTATATCTTTGATCCTCCATATAGAATACCTTATTGGTAGGGTTTTCAGTATCATTGGAATACAATCCTCTACATAGTGGGTTGATCTAGTTGGGTTTGTGGTGTCCCCTATCAGTTCTGGATGTGACCCCCTATCAGAGTATCAGGGTCCTCTGAGACCAGTGATAATTCTTAGGTAGGGACTAATGATCTTCACCTCTTGGATGATCATATCTAATGATAACATGGCTCATGAAGTTAATTATTCCAAAATTATTGTTGCTTCGAGCAGAATCCTGTGGATGACAGTTGGTTATGACTACCTTGTGGCACGATGTCCTTTCTAAGTATACAGGGGTGATACAATTGTTATAAATCAATTGATATATCCTTGTATTGAGATAAATATATTTTATTCTTTATGTTAAATGTTTTTTGGGAGTCCTACTGGGTATTTTTATACTCACCCCTCTCTACCTGCACGCGTCATATCTTACGAAGACGAAAACTTGTTTAACGGTGTTCTAGGAGGATGCAGAGTATGTGGAGTTTAGATTGATCCTGACAAACCGAGGTGTTTTCAAGGAGTTTTCATTTGATCTTAGTCCTCACCCTTGGAGCAGGTTATATTCTTTTATAGTTTTTTCAGACTTTTATTTATCCCCCTTTTTCTACTTTCATTACTTTATTATTGTACTCTATTTTAGGATCATAGATGTATGCGTGCATTGGCTTCAGTTGTTTTACATTTTAACATTGTGTGGGCTTGGAGATGTGTGCATGTTTATAGGTACATTAGGCTAATGCCTCCCATTTGTGTGATATGCCTACTCGACACTGATTTCTAGGCCCTTTCCTATTGAAGGTAGGATTGGGGTAATCATGGTTCTGACCCAGATGGTTTGGGTTGTGACAACAAGCACCTTTTAGTGTTTTAAAACACAAAAATATGTTTTCAGTCATACTGAACAAATGAAAACTAAGATATAACCGGTGTGAGTTCCTATATTTCATAAATTAGTCTATGGATTGTATCTTATGATTTCATAGAATTATGAGGTTGTTTTCTTGGTTTTGACCCCTTAACACATTCTTTTAATGACCGTAAACTCTTTTAACACTACTTATTCAATCAGTTTAAGCACATCGAACATCAGATTGACATGATATATACTCTTATACATCAAAATTAATTTAAATATAGTTTTCTTATGATTTCATGTTTATTATAGTTCGTTTTCTATTGTTTTGAATACTACATTCATGTTTTATTATTTTAAAATACCAATAATACATTTTTTATCATCTCATGAAAACAAAATATCAGATGAATGATGTCAATTTCTATATTTTAAAAATAAATATATGGTTTTTTTCCTATGATTTCAAATTAATTTAAGGCTATTTATCTAGATTTGACCCCCCTGATGCATGTTTTTAAAGTCTCTCACATCTTTCAAAACTGCTTATTCAGTCAATCCAAGCACACCACACATCATATTAATGTTTCTTCTACTCATACATGTAAAAAATAATACAAATATTGGTTTAATATGATTTAAAATCAATTCAAGTCCATTTGTTATGGTTTTTACTATTACACAAACCATTTAATGTTTTAAAACACTAAAATGAGTTTCTTATCATCTCGTGAAAATGAAAACTCAGATTGATACGATGAAAATTTCTACATTTCAAAAATAAATATATGGTTGTTTTTCTATGATATCATGGTAATTTGAACTCATTTTCCTAGTTTTGACCCCAGGAAACCATATTTAAAGACTATCAAATATTTAAAAATTGGTTAATCAGTATGTCTGACCACACTACATGCCAAATTCATGTGTCGTCTACTCATATATATATATAAAATTCAAATAAAATTCTACTATGATTTCATATCAATTTGAGATTTTTATAAGGTTTTGACCACTTCATAGACATAATGTGGGGATTTCTATATTTAGTTAGGTGTGAAGAAGGGAGATAGTTTCCTCTCCCACATAATTGGGTGCAACGTTGTACCAATTCTTGAGATGGAGGTGAAAAAACTCAATGCCCACCATCTGGAGTTGCTGATGAAGATGATTCATGATAGGGTATTCCTAGATATTGATGAAGAGGCAAGTGGGTAAATGTTGAAACTCGTTTTCTAATTACATGGATGGGTCATGATCCCAAAAATCAAAGTAAATCGAGAAAATCAACTCTATCATGAAGTGTCACAAATGAAGATTCAGTGTTCAGGTGGCTTCTGAGATGTGCACTTAAATATTATTTATAAGAGTGGTGGGTAAATTTTTTTGGAAACATTATCACATTAAGAAATAAGATGAGTCAAATCCTTCGACAAGATCATCATTCTGTTTTTAATTGACTTCAAAAACCTTATTTTTTCCAATAATTTCATCATTTTATGTTAAATTAAAGAGTCTAAAAAAAATTCAAAAGAAAACGTTAGATACATAGGTGAGTGTTTATGATCATGAAAACACCATAATAGAGAGTGGTACAAAATTATATACATAGTGATAATATTTTTCATATCCTGACCCTTCCTGAACTCTACATGGGATTTAAATGAAAGAAAAAGTGACCCATGAAGCCCACTTTTAATATTATATGAAGTATTTAATAAAAATAATCACTACTAGAGAAATAATCAATTACATGTGATGAATTTGAGCCTCCACTATTTGAATTTCTCTAATTGTCTCGACAACAATTACTAAAAGGTAATCAGTATAGGCCCCAACAACATGTCTTATAAGGACTGAAAAATGGTGGTCCCTAAAAAATAATTAAATTAAAAAAACAATAATTAATACACATCAAAGATATTATTTAAAAAAAACCAAAAAAATTACAATTCATATATTAAGAACATGTTTAAATCATATATAATTTAATAAACTCACGACTAACCTCTTCAAATTGTTTTCCAACCTCCATGAATTTCATCACTGAAAATCAAACAAATTAAAAATAAATGTTACTTTAGTAAAACATAACTAAAATATAATAATAAAAAACCCACAAGATTATTTAAATTAAAAGTTAGTAGTATAAAAATTCTACAGTCTTCTGTTTTTCAATATTTTACTTTTTTCTTAGTATTTTTTATTCTAAAACTACTTATTGAGTCAGTCCTAGAACATTGCACATCATTTTGATATGTAATCTATTGGTAAACATAAAAAATAATTCAAATATATATTTCCTATTATTTTTATTTAAATTTAGGTCGTTTTCTATGGTTTTGACCATTTCATGCACCTTTTAGTGTTTTAAAACAATAAAAATGTGTTTTTTATTATCTCAATAAAATGATAACTTAGATTGACGTGATGTTACTTACTACATTTTAAAAATCAATCTATGATATTTCTTATTATTTTACAACAATATAAAGTTGATTTATTATATTTTACCCCTCGTCATATGTTTTTATAGGCTTTCAAATATTTAAAAATTACTTATTTAGTTAGTTAGAGTACACCGCATGATGTATTGAAATTTCCTTTTCTCATACTCATCATAAATAATTCATTGAATTTTTTCTTATGATTTCATTTCAATACAATATCATTTTCTAGGGTTTTGACTACTATATGTAGGCTTTAATTTTTTAAAATATTAAAAACCTATTCTTAATCATCTATAGAAAATGAAAACTTTGATTGGTATGACATTAGTTTTTACATTTCAAAAATAAATCAATACTTTTTCTCCTATATTTCATAGAAATATGAGGTCATTTACTTGGTTTTGAGATCTAATGTATGTTTTTAAGGACTATTAAATCTTTAAAAATTTCTTATTCAATAATTATGAGTACATTACAATTCATATTGATACACTATCTACTCATAAACATAAAAAATATTTCAATGATATAGGTCCTCTTATTTCACATTCATTAGAGACCGTTATCTATGGTTTTGATCACCACCCACACTTTTTAGTGTTTTAAAACAATAAAAATGTGTTTTCAATCATCTTGAGTAAATTATTACTTTTATTGACACAACGTCGGTTCTTAAATTTAAAAAATAAATATATGATTTTTCCTATGACTTCAAATAAATCTAAGGTTGTCTTATTTTTTACCCCATACTGCATGTTTTTAAAGAATATCAAATCTTTAAAAACTAATTATTCATTCAGTATGATCACATCACACATCAGATTGATGAGTTGTCTACTTTTACACATCATAAATAATTTTGATACATTTTTTATATAATTTCATATCAATCTGGGGTCTTTTACTATAGTTTTGACCATTATATGAACATTTTAATGTTTTGAAACACTAACAATTCATTTTTGATCATCATAATAAAATGAAAAATAAAATTATAATAGATTCAATTTACATATTTTAAAATTAAATATATAGTTTTTTCTAATGATTTTTTTGAAATCCATGGTCATTTGCTTTATTTTGACCTCTCGATGCACGTTTTTACCAAATCTTTAAAAACTACTTATCCAGTTAGTCAAAGAACACTACACATCATATTGATGTGTACTATTCTCATACATATAAAAATTAATTCAAATATAGTTTTCCTATGATTTTACATAAATTTGATGTCATTTTTTAGGTTTTTTACAACCACACACAACTTTTAGTGTTTTAAAATACTAAAAATGTTTTTTCGGCCATCCTGACCAAATTAAAACTCAGATTGATGAGGTGTAAACTAATAAATTTAAAATATAAAAAACTTTAGTTATTTTTATATGATTTTATAGTTATATGAGTCTATTTTCTTGATTTTTATCCCCTAATGAAAATTTTTAAATATTATAAAATCCTTAAAAATTTTCTATTTAGTTTGTCACAACACACCACATATCGAATTGATGTGTCTCCTACTAATAAATATCAATAATAATTCAAAGAAAATTTTCATATGATTTTACTTTAATATGAGATCGTTATCTATGGGTTTGACTACCACACACAAATTTTAGTGTTTTAAAATGCTAAAAATATTTTTTGATCATCCTAATAAAATGAAAACTCATTAGCATGATGCAAGTTCCTAAATTTAAAAAATCAATATAATATTATTTTCCTATGATTTTAGCATAATCTAATTTATTTTTCTTAGTTTAGACCCCTTGATGTATGTTTTTAAAGACTGCAAAATGTTTAAAAACTTCTTATTCAGTCAATACGACCAAACCACACATCAGATTTACATGCCATGTTCTCATACACATCAAAAATAATTCAAATATAGTTTTCTATAGTTTTTCATTAATCTGAGACAATTTCCTATTCTTTTCACTATTATATGCACAATTTTGTGTTTTAAAAAACTAAAAAAAAATTTCTCAGTCATCCTGAGAAAAATAAAACTTATATTTATGTGATGTTAGTTTGTATATTTTACATATCAATCTATGGGTTTGTCCTATTATTACATGGTAATCTAAGTTCGTTGGCTTTATTTTCACCCCATGGTGCATGTTTTTAAAGAAAAGAAAATATTTAAAATTAGATTATTTAGTTAGTTCAAGTACAAAACATGTCAGATTGATGTGTTATCTACTCATATAAGTCAAAAATAACTCAAAGATAGCTTTTATATGATTTCACATCAATCTGAGGTCATTTTATATGGTGTTAACTACTACATATTTTTTTAGTGTTTTAAAATAATAAAAATATTCTTTCAATCATCTACGATAAAAATCATCTCATATTGGTCTAACATCAGTCCACAAATATAAAAAATCAATATATGGTTGTTTTACTATGATTTCATGATAATATGAGTCTGTTTTATTATTCCCCATAACACACGCTTTTAAAAACTATCAAATCAATAAAAATATATTATTCATTAATTTTGAGTACACCATACATAAAATTGATTTTTTTTTTCAACTCATACATATAAAAAATAATTTAATTTTTTTTATGATTTCACATTAATTTGAGGTTGTTTTCTATGGTTTTGACCGTTACACACGCCTTTTGGTATTTTAAAACATTAAAAATTTATTTTCAATCATACTAAGAAAAAAATAACTCAATTTAAAATAGAGGCGGTTCCTTCATTTAAAAAATAAATTTAGAGTTTTTTCATATTATTTCATGGAAATATAAGATTTTTTAATTAATTTTGACCCTCTAACACACATTTTTAAAGATCATGAAATTTTTAATAACTGATTATTCAGTCAGTTCAAGCACACCACATGTCATATTGATGTGTCTTCTACTCATAAATATAAAAAATAATTCAAATACTATTTTCCTATGATTTCATTTCAATATAAGGTTGTTTTCTATGGTTTTGAATACTATATGCATGTTTTAGTATTTTAAAATACTATTTTTTTTTCAATCATCCCCATCAAACACCAACTCAAATTGGTGTGACATCAATTCCCATATTTTATAAATCAATATAATGTTGTGATTCTATGATGTCACGATAATTTTAGGTTGTTTTGTTGGATTTAACCCCATGACACATGTTTTTAAATACTGTTAAATTTTTTTAAAACTTATTATTCAGTAATTTTGAGCACACCACACATTATTTTGATGTTATATATACTTATATACATCAAAAATAATTCAAATAAACTTTTCTTATGTTTTCACATCAATATAAGGGTATTTTCTATGGTTTTTACCATTACATACACCTTTTAGTGTTTTAAAACACTAAAAATGTGTATTTGGTAATCCTAAACAAACAAAAACTTGGATTGAAATGAAATTAGTTATTACATTTAAAAAATAAATATATTGTTATTGTTCGATGATTTCATGACAATCCATATTGAGGGAATACATTACCATCCTCAAAAAAGGGTTCTGAGCTGGTTCATAGAGCAATGTGGCCCCTATTCTCAGTTAGTTTCCTTGGTCCACATGCATTGTTCTATGATTTCATTTTATATATTGTATTATTTTTATTTCATTTTTTTTGTTTAATAATAAACTATTGTGGTGGTGTTCTTTCCACACAGTAGGATCTAACTGGTCTAAACCACATAAATCTTTTATAATCTCTATTTTTTCCCATTTTATTTATTATTATTATTTGTTCTTTCTCTGTCTTGGTTTCGCCTCCTGTTTTCTTCAACCCTTCATCATTCACCACTTAATTTAATACCCATATTTTCCTTTGTTAGAGTCAAACATCCTTCATCATATTCATTACGACCCTCACACCCATGGATTTAATTGGGTTCATAAATTTCATTTTTCTCTTAAATTTTATTATTTTTGTTCAAAAATTGGGAGAAGGTTTTATAATAATCATTGGGTTTGAACTTTTTAATTGGATTTTAATCTTTTAAACTATGTATTTAAATGATCTATGAAATTAAAATCATAATCTATGCTGAAATTTTCATCCTTTATTTTTTTTACTAATGGGTGGGTTAATTATTAATTTTTTTAATTATTATCCTCACTCATCCTTTTGGTTTTGTCTAATTATTAATTATTAAATTATGTGTTTGTGTGTTGACATAGAGTTAAAGGGGATTTTAGATGATTTAGCCAAATGAAAATTAATTCTTGTTTTAACACTTTTAAAATGAAATGTAAATATATAGGCATTAAATCTTGCATCAAAAAATGAAATTCATGTGATTCTAGGACCTATAACATTAAATGATTCATTGAAATTATATTCTTAATATTTTATGAATACCCCTATAAAACCTTTACATCACTTAAAAACTTTAAAAACTGATATATCTCTTTCCTGTAATGAGTGTAAGATGTTGGAGGAAAAAATTTCACCTTTTACCCTTCACTAGTGTTAAGTCTTCTCATATCCCCATGTAAATCATGTCTAACCTAGCCTTAATGTGATAGTTTATTTTTTAGGTGTATTTAGTAATGTGACAATGACACTAACATAGAAATTTTTTTCTATGTGCATGACATAAAGAAAATTTATGATGTACAAACAATTATATTATGGTAATTCAAAAATAACTATTCTCTTTTTCCAACTAGTTTTCATTTGGTTTTTTGAATAAGGTTTACCAAAACTGGTGACCATATCCTTTTAAATTCTCAAATAGTTGATCACTTATTAGTAGAGATGACGTTTTACCTTCTTAGGAATTTACATTAAATGATTTCATTTAAATTAGTATTTATATCATTGAGGTAAAAATTTATGATGTCATAAAAAACAGTCTTCAAGGAATGTTTCAACCTAACTGAATGTGTAACTTATTCATATAAATGGGACACCTTAGAGATCCTTTAATGTTGTATCTAGAAAAATTCCTATAATAAAAAAATTCATTTACTATCCTCTACAACATGAACCTCAACATGAAATTTTTATTTCTATAAGAATCATACAATGTAATACATGAATACCATAATAATTTCAGATATTATATTAATGGAGCTAAATAAACATCAATATCATTACCTGGTTGTTTTGGTCCAGCTATAAGAAATGAAAATATAATTTATTTCCACTTTAGGAAAAACCATAGTGGCACATAATAATTTACCAACATAACCATCCATGTACTACGATTGATACTTAGTACACTAAAACGATTCACTCCATCTATAGATAGAGAAAGATAAAGTATTCTTAGCCCATTTCCAAATTCATGATACCTATGATTAATTTTATTCCACTAAGGAGAGTCAATTGGGTGATGAAGTTTCTCATCTTAATTTATTGTATAGACATGCCATATAAATTTCCTTATAGTCTCTCCACTTATATATAGGCATCAAAACCATAGAATGATTATAAATTACCATAAAAATTTCAAAGGAATTGATTCATCTTTATTGTCCTAAGACATACCATACTTTAGGAATTTTTTAAGTGATTCATGGCCCTTGAGAAATAATATAAAATCATTTGGAAATACCTTTATTCTTCAGAGGTCATGCATATTGAACATAGTATTTTCTTAGCATAATATGTTCAGAAAGGAAGCTCATTATCTTATGTTATCATATCATTGAAGAGAGAAATTAGTTCAGTAAATCTACTGTAACTCCAACTATTTCCATAATTTAAATTAAATAGATTTATTATGGCTGAAAATGTTATATATTTAATAAAACTAGAATGTAATGGAATATTTGTATAACTCTTTAACTTCTAAAAACATCTTTTTTAAAATCATGATGTTTATCTTCAACTTACATTATCATTTCCTCAATATGATATTCATTATCATTTACACTATTAATCATATCCTCAATACAATATTTATCATCATTCACACTTTTAATCATATCATATGATTCATAAAACATAGTGATATCTCATCCAATATCGACATTTAGTTCTTCCCTGTGTTCAGTCCAAAATTTATAATTTTAATATATTCCATGAAAGAATAAGTATTCTTACAATTCCTATAGACTAATTAGTCATGAATAACAATAACGTAATCATGTAAAAGGGATTTTATAAGGGTATTATGCATGATATTTTGCAAAATTGTTGAAATATTTAACCTCATCCTCATACACTATTATCATACAATTGGAATCAAACTATTTTCGATTCACATTCATCCTATTTGATTCTTTAACATTCATATTTAAAAAAAAATACATAGAACTTATGATCTTAGAATCCTAAGTGGTTATTATTTATATATACACATGTATAGTCATCATATTTTACATATTTTTTCATTTTATAAATAACTTTTTTGAACATATAAATATGGAGAATCATATTACATCCATAAACAAGCATCCCCAAAGAGGTATTTCCTAAATTCATATTTTTAACTCATCCTTGAGATGTGTGAACCTTTTTTCTATAATGTTTTGAAGATTTTATAATTATTAATTTGGTATATGTTTAGATTTAGATATATTATTTAAACTAATTTTGATTGAAATAAACATTTTTGATGAAACAATTCATTTAATTCACATTCTATGACTTTTTTTTGGAAAAATATGACTTTATCTAAATCAATGTTTCTATAAAAAAATAAAAAACTAAAGGATATTTGACGATGAGACAATAAATCACATATTAAGGGATCATACTATGTTGTGGTTCATACTGTTGTGATTTGAGAAAATGGTCATGGATCAAACGTGGTATACATGTGAATTTTGGTGAATCAAATATTTGAAACAACAAATAAATCACATCATTGTTAATATCCATTAAAAATTGAGTTTTCAATATCCCACAAGAAGAACCAAAAAATAACAAAAAATGCTAAAATATTAATTGAAAATGAATAATGAATAACATACCTTGGATTTAAGGTTTCATTCCTCCAAATCCCTTTTTTTAATTTTCAAATATTACTTTTTTGGATGAGTGGTAATTTCACAAAAAACAGATACAATTTCAAACATCAATCCACATAAATTATTACATAAAAAACTGATCCCAAAATCCGTATTCAAATTTTAAAATTCAAATTCAAACATAGGAAACCACATAAAATGTGGGAAAATGAGTATCCCAAGAAGCAAACACCTCACCACCATCATCTCCTCACCGTCCTATCATTATAGCACAGTCACCACCGTTGCGTCATCACATCACCAGAGTTATCGTCCTCATCGGCCTCCTCACTGACGACCACCGCCTGCACATTGTCACCACTATCTCGCATAGTCTCCCTCATCATGAAATCTCAGTCTCCATTCAATACCAAACCAAAACTTCGAATCCCCTCAATAGAAACATGTAATCTTCCCCCATCACTAGGCTATATACCAGCTATAACACACCTGTAAAATCAACCACTGGAAACCACCATCTTTGATTCACCAAACCAAGACTGAAACTCGAAACAGACACCAATGACAACAACCATCAACACACCATCGAAAATCATCCAACGTAACCCCTATCACCACCAAGATAAAAAACACCATTGGAAACCGTCGCTTGAACAAGAAAGAAGAAAGTGGAATAAAACCCGAAAAAGGGAAAGGGATTGAAACCCTAGGAGGAAGGACTAACATCAGAGTGTTAGGAAATTTGTCGTTCGCCAAGCTGCATTCCCAAAACCTCGACGAATCCCGTGCTCCAAAACTGACCTGGAGAGAAGCTTAGGAAAGCAAGATCAGAGCAGAGAAAGTATAACGGGGAGAAAACTGAGATGCTAACACAAAGTAGGGAAAATCAAGCAAGAGAGAAGGAAAGTTGTCACTGGGAGAAAGAAGAATTCAAGACAAAACTAGAAAGGGAGTGGGACTGAAACCCTAGGAAGAAGGACCATATCTGATAGCGCATGGAACTCTATCATCCACCAAACTACTCGTCTGAACCCTCAGCATATCCTGTGCTCTTAATCTAACCTGGAGAGAAGCTGAGGAACACAAGATCATAGCAGAGAGAGGCAGACCCGGAGAAGACAAGAGCGCTAGCAGAGAGCGGGGAAAGGCAAGTGAGAGAGAACCAAAAGACCAAGTGAGAACATAGCCTGGAGCAAGAGAACTGTTGTTGGGAGATGCCAAAACCCTAAGAGAGGGTGACCAGGCTGAGAGCACGGGAGCACCCGAGCGAGTGAGGCGCTATAATCAGCTCACTAAATCCTGAATATCCATAAATGAGAAAAACAATAAAGGGTTGATTCATCCGAATGATTCGAGGGAGGTGGTGACAGGATTCCACTTCCATGAGATTAAACAACACGAACAGTGGTGATCTCAGTTCAAGTTATTTTGAAATAAGGGAAGATGTTTCATCAACACTAGTAAAAAAGAACTGATAAAAGATATATTTATCAGCTTTAAAATGGAAAGAACAGATAAATGTATGATTTTTCAGCGCTTAATATAACGATGATAAATACAAGAGGAAAATAATAAAAAAATTTAAAATAAAAAATTAAAATAAATTACTAATTATATAAAAATGTATATTAAAATTACTTTAAAATAAATGTAATAAAATTTTAAAAATAAATTAATAATAAATAAACAATATTATTTATATTAAGTGTATTAATAAACGTGATTGTGTTATGATAAATGAATTATATTATAATAAATGTATTAAAATTATGATAAATGAATAAATAATAATACTCAAAAGGTTCATGAGATAAGCAAGCTTGCTACTAAAATATTAAAATATTAAAATATTAAAATATTAAAATATAAAATATTGAGAAATAAAAATGTATAAATAAATATTAAAAATGAATAGATTAGAAAAATATTAACTAAATAAATATTGAAAATGAATAAATTACAAAAAAAATATTAAAAATAAATAATTTTTAAAATTGAATATATAATAATAAATGAATACATTTTAAAAAAGGATAAAATTTAATAATTAAAAATGAATAAATTTAAAAAATACTTAAAAAATGAATTTATAATTTTAATTATATAAGTTAATGCAATATTAAAAATGAATAAATATTAAAATAAAAAATAAAAAATATTAAAAATTAAATTTAAAAATGAGATATTTATAATAAAGTAAAAAATATTAATGAATAAATAAAAACTATATAAAGATTTGAATATAAATATATAAAAATAAAAAAGAAGAGATTAATTATATAAATCACATACATATTAAAATTATTGAATATTAATATTTAAATATATAAATAACTATAAAAAATGAATACATTACCAAAAATATTAAATGAATAAATATTAAAAATGAATAAATTATAAAAAATATTAAAAATAGAGAAATATTAGAAATGAATAAATAATATTAAATGAATAAGTGTGAAAAATGATTAAAATTTAATGATTAAAATTAATTAAATTACATAAAATATTAAAAGTGAATATATAATATTAATTATATCAGTTATAAAAATATTAAAAAATAATAAATATTAAAATAAATATTAATAAATATTAAAAGCTACATTTAAACATATCACTTTAATTAATTAGATTAACAATATTATTATTTATAAACATTGAAAATAATTTATTTATTTAATATTTTTTCAATTAAACGATCAATAATTTAATGGTTTTGATGCCACATGCTATAATTCATATAATAAAATATATAAATCACAAAGTATTTATGCAGGAACACATACAATTTTTGGAAGATTTCCCAATTTATCCCGAGGGACTTGCATCTCTACGAAGTCCCTACAAGGTCCATCAAACATCATCCAACATCAACCAATCCCTTATCAATGTCATCAATTCCTAATGAAAATTGAAAAATAATAATTAATTAATTATAACATTAATAATTAATTAATTAAATAAAATTAAACTTGATATATTTAGTAAAAACTCATTACATTGTTGCATCACACTAAAACCCTATTCCATCTCCCTCAAAAGGTCAAATGGGAACTCCCAACATGAAACATGGGAAAGTCCATAACCAATGACATTGAAATAATTAAAAATTTAATTTAATTTTATCTAAAACACAAGAATATTAATTACTGAGACATACATTGATGAATCACTGAAAAACCAAGTGTATGTGGTATCTCAAAAAAATAATATTTCTAGGATGTATGAAAGACCATAATAAAACATTTGATTCCACCATTATCTAGTGTAATAAGTACTTAGAACCCTAATAAAAGGTAATCGGAAATTAGAGAGACGTGAGGTAACAAAGAAATTAAATCAAAAGAGGAGGATAATTGTACAAAAACCAAATAATCATCCCATGAAACCACCCAAATCCCAAGAAGAATAAAGGGGAGAGGAGGAGATCAGATGGATGCGATATGTGTGTGTGTGTGTGTGTAGGAAAAGGGTGATAATGACTTTAATATTTAGAAAGGTAGAATGGTAAAAATCCATTTTTAATGAGTTTCACACTTTGGACCCATGGTTTGTGAAACTGTGAATTGACCATGTTGCATGGACTACCTAAGAGAAAACCTATAGCATGTTTAGGCCACATGGTTTTCCATACCACCCAACAACTATGTGAATTGGAACTACCTTGGATTAAAAAAATCATGGTTTTTCTACAATAATGCACCAACTGTGTTCCAATCACCATCCAATCAAACCCACATGGTTTCCTCTAGATTTCACATGTTTCTCTCTAAACTATGTGCTAACCTTGTTCCTAGAACTTAAATTATAATAATTGAACTAAAAGTTCCTCCTATATAAGGGTACCCATATAGTTTACCCTAAACCATTCTACACAAATTGTCTACCCTTTTCAGAATTCCCCAAGACCTTTAAAACATAACTCAATTCTTTTGAGATTCTCACAAGCACCTAATTCACCTTTTGAGCCTCATTCCACTTCTAAAAACTTTATTTTAAGGTGCTCCAACCTTATGAATTCAATTCCTATGATGTAATAAAAATTCATATTATCCACCAATTTAAAATTAAAATTTCCCTCAATTTTAAAAATTCCATATGGACACTGCATCATACATGATATATTTTATTCAATAGGATATTTCCACTAATTGACTAGTTTTATTTTTTATACTTTTTGATAAATATTATTAATTTGATCCTGAAAGTTAAATATAAAGAAAATTAGTGATAAATAATTCCTTAATTTCTTTACATTTTAATTACAAGGTAATTTATACCTTAAAATTTGTGTGACCAAAACATTACCCAAAATAGGTGCAAGTTAACACTTTAATCATTGATAATGATACTATAATTTAATGATTATTTTATGGAAAACTATACTAGAATCATGAACATATTTTTTTTTATTATGATATAATATATGATCAATAAAATTTTATAGGTGTTTATTTTTTTATTTTTTATGAGTAAATGATATAGATATACCTAATAAAATTACCCATGAATTAGTATGGTAAAATTCAACATCAAGAGGAATATATGGTTGTTTTTACATGTTTTTTATTCTAAAAAACTTATACCATATGTTGTGAAAACTATTCTTGTTGTTCAATTATTGGAAACTATTTTTAATGACATAAAAAAGGAATATAAGGAAATTATATTCAAAAAATTTTATTTTATGATCATGTATTGAACCCCTAAATTTTCATGTGGTTTATATCATATAATAGTTGGTGCATGGCATATAAAACCAACTGTAAGGGGTGAATGACCTGAAAAAACTAATAATTTTATTCATGAACATTAATTATCTTACAAGGCCTAAAAAATAAATATTTGGTAGTTTATGATCTCCAATTTTAATAGTTCAAACCCTACATAACCTATAATAGTTGATTCACAACCTATATGAGATGATGTAAACTCTATAAAACTATTATTATATGATGAATGAACTATGATAGTTGAATCACAACCATACAAACCTATAATAATTTATGTGTGATATGTTGAACATCACATAGGTGATAAATGACCTTTATAGGCCACATTCCATTTTTTTGTTTTATTATTCATTCAAAAAAAATATTACTATTGAATAATGACTATATTATAGAAATATTTTAATTCATTTTAACAATATAGAATTAGTTTCATGACTATGTGGTTTTCTAATGAGTAACAATATTTATCATGAAATTATATAGAATCTATGATTTATTTAAATTTTATAGGATATTGGATTATATATAAATAGTGTTTTAGGATTCTTGGCATGTTGTGTGACATTATTTCATATGGTGGATGTGTTGGGATCATCTATGAAATCTATTAGATATGAATTTAAACATTAGCCTCCTAATCCTCATGTGTATCTATATTATATCCCTGATATGTTGGTTAAGGATTGATATTTATTATTCAAGATATGGAAATAACTTTTCATTATGGATTTCAATGATATTATTTGGGTTGATATTTTAGACTTGGGATACTTAATATATGACATTGGATGATTTTTTATTTGTTTTTAACATTATAATTTAATTTTTTATATTATTATATATTTTATTATGCATTGATGATAAATTTTATGATTAAAATATGGATATTACATTTGTGGATGCAAACATACATGACTAATGAAATTAATTATTCCTCTTGTATAATAAATAATCTATCACCTAAAATTACCTCTTATAGAAAATTGATTGTTTTATATTGTTGGGTTTCCATATTTTTAAGGCTTGATGAGTAATGTTAGTATTTAAAAAATAGGAACCATGAGAGTATCATAGATATTTCATATTATTGGTCAGATCATTAGATTATATTATTTATATGTCTTATAAATTTTAAGTATTATTATGATTTTATGAGAGTTCATTATATACACTTATGGGAATATCTACTGTTATAACTTATCTAAGTTAATAATTCATTACTAAAATCAAGATTATTTTTCATTGAATTCCTTGATCATTGTAGATTTATTTTAATTTCAAGGATTAAAATCATTTTCAGGGTAAACATGTTGGTATAAATATTGAACTATCATTTCACATATATTTATTTTTCTTTTTTGATTTGTTTATTTAAAAATAATTTTTTATGTGGTATATGTAATGAATAATTGTTAAAAATTTATTAGTGTTTATTAGTACTATTTTTCCTTTCTAAAAGCTACCTAGTAGTTCTATTGTATTTTTACTTGAAAGGTCAACATGGCATCATTAAAACATAGGGGTTGAAAATTTTATAAATTTATATTTCTATTATAAACACACTAACAATTATAGAAGTATATTATGAACTTCCTTGGATAAATAAATATATAAAAAGGAATACTATAATAAATTTCCTACTTAAAATTAGATCTATCAAAACCTTTTCTTGATTTTTATTTAGAATCTAAAAGTAGTACTTATCATATTCTAATGGTATTATGTGAATAAAATGATAATGTATAAATATAAAAGGCTGGTTTCTAAACACATTGATGAATATTAGTGATCCAAAATTCTATTGGATTAATAGTTTAAATTAAATAATTTTAATTATAGTTGGTATAATTAAATTGAAATAAAAAATCATTAAACATTCTAACTATCATGATCAATAGAATTAGAAAAATATAGAATTTATTAACATATAATACATTTTCTATGTGATGAATTATAAAATGATTATTCATTAAATAAAATCCACCAATTTTTTAATCCTTTAAATGATTTCTTTACTTTAATTTATTATAATAATTAAGAAATATATATGTTGTTATAATATAGTAATTTCAAATCAATTACATTCAAATGTTTATTTTTATTATTAATAATATTTAAAAATTCCTCACCTCTTTATTATCCTCCATTTTAAATAATTAGACACTCCTTATTGAAAAATAATAAATCATTATTGGTAAATAGTAAATTGAACAAAATATAAAAGATAAAAAATTAAATTAAATTATAATAATGAAATAATTCATCTAAAACAATTAAACCAAATTAATATACATAGAAGAAAAAAATGTTTTCAAAAACTTATCTAAGTCTTGAAATCATTTAATTTTTCATAGAAAATTCATTAAAATTCAACAACATGTTATAATATAATACCCTATACTAAAATTAAAACTATAAATAACAAAAGAAACCATATAGTTATGCTATTACAGCATCATGATAAGTGAACTTTATATTTCCTTTTATCATTAAAATGAATAAAATGGGATAAATGGATATATAATATAATCAAGCACAAGAGTCTATCACCATATCTTCAGGAAATGATATACACCATGATATGATGAATTATGTCTATTTATATTAATCATATATAAAACAATATAGAATCTATTTGTCTTCAGTTTTGAAAAATAATTGATACTCAACATTACATTCATTATTTTCAATATAAAAATAAAAAAGTGAAAAAATAATAATATTTAAAACATCAAAATATTTGGTTTATATAGAAAATGGAACTCTTTTATTATATAATTCATTAAAAATATATTTCTAACTCAATCAAATATATTTTTTCTCTTTCAAAACACACTCAAAATTCATACAAATCGAGATATAATAATCCAATAGAAATTTAATAATTTTTTTCTTTATCAGAATTATGGAAACACTATGTATAAACAAACAATATTCTTTTCTATTTATACTTATATTCATGGTTTAATTTTTATATCCTTAACAATGGGGTTTTTCATCAAAAACATCATGGTTTAAAAAATAATTATTATATTTAACTATTATATTATAGAAAAATTTTCCTAAAACTATTTCTACAATTTCATAAAATGTTCTATATATTTAATGTTATGATAGTGATATAAGTGATGTAGTCTTTTTTAATTAGGAAATTTTCAAAAAAATCTAAAATATTTCTATAATTACTCTAATATATCTCAAGAGATTAAAATAGTTAATGGATAATTAAAGGTGATTTTTTATTAAAATTTTAAATAAAATAAATTTATAAAATAAATTTCAGAAATTTTATCACACATAGAATTTTGCTTATATTAATGTAAAAATCACAATAGTTTTCAAAATAAAAAAATCAAAGAAAATATTACTTATTCGTAAAAATATCAAATGATTTGTAAATGAAATTTTTTCTAAGGAACTTAATAAAATGATTTCAAATTTTGATCTCCTAAATAATAAAAAAATTATGAAATGGAACATACATTAATTATTTTATTATATAATGTTCCAATAAAAAAATATAAATTTTTCTCTTGAACTCAAATATTTATTGACCTAACATATTATTTTTTACTTAATCACATGTAATACACTATTTTTTATGAATTTTTATTTTCATGATAAATATTTTGTGTAAAAAATATTTAATACCCTTAGAGATTAAATTAATAAACCACCTATATCCATACTAATAATCAATTCCTGAGACTATTTTTATTGTCCTAAAATGAGGAAAGAAATTTTTTTATCCATTAGTAAGTCAATGGTTATTTTAATTAATTTTTTTTCACCTTTTTAGTTTGTTTTTAAAACTCACCTCGATAAGGAAAAATAAAAACAAAATTCCATTATATAATTCATATGATACTTTGGATAACATATATTATCTAGGGAAATTTTTAAAAATGAAATTTAAATTCTCCATCATATATCCACATTAAGAATTAGTTCTTCCTAAAAAGTTTTAAATGTTATTTTTTAAATATATATTCTAATAACTTGTAATATATTATCCTCATATTTTTCTTGCTTTCATGACTAATAGAAACCTTATAATTTTACTTTTTATGGAAAGGATATTTCAATAAAACATTAAATATTCTTTATTTGATCCCCTATCAACATTTGATCATTTTCTCTATTTTTAAGTCAGTGAGAGGGATGTAAAATTTAAAACGTTAAGTGAAATAAAAAATATAATATCAAATAAAATAGTATAATACCCTTCCCATGGTTCTATTATGCCTCTTTTTTCATCCATCCTTTAAAGTTCTATGTGTACATTTGTTTATATTTTTGAATTTTCTTTGATGAACATTATTGTATAATTTAGTGATAATGAATAATGAAACTATAATTAGGAAATTATTAATAATTCTCATATATATTCTCAACACTATGATAGATTTTATGAATAAAAGTAGTTATGATTATTAAACAAGTTGATATATATATCCATTATTAAAATTTCCAATAAAACAATTCATTTTTAATTTTTTTTTTAAAAATATGCAAAAAAATAAGAATAAATGGAATTATGAAATGATACTAAAAATACAATACCAAAACTATTTGAAACTAAAATATAAAAATATGAATATTAATTCCTATAGATTCTTTATTGTTAAAGGTTTTCTCTCATTCTTCTCTTCACCTTATACACTTTAATTCTTATGAGTAAATAAATGAATTTTATTCTCTATTTTCATATGAATGTTTGGATAATCTCAATTCAAAATCTATATTTATTGACACTAATATTTTAGATTCAAAATTAGATATATGTGTATCACTATGGGGAGAATTTATGTATCTCTAATGGAGAAAAGAATAAAAATATATATTCATATGTGGCTACTTGTCATAGAATGAAAGTTCATTTTACCTTTTTATATTGTGATCAATGAAGATTATCTCATTAGGATAGTGCACTATATTATATTTCCCCCACATTTACATCAGCTCAAATTCATGTTTAACCACTTCACAAGTCTAATTACTCATATCAAAGGAATTTTATATTATGGACTATTTTTGTAAATGGGAAGTGTTTAATGACCCATATTATAATACTAACCCAAAACAGAATCCATATCCCAAAAAGGAAACATGATTTCTTTCATATATTCTAGAGGTTATCAACTAGATGCAAGGGCAGAAATTGGTTATTGGGGAGATTGGAAACTATACCAAAATTTATCGATAAATTTAAATATGAAAATAAGTTATGTTTACTCACTGGAGGACCATTGAAAAATACCTAAACCATCATCTCCCATGTAATAAAACTAAAATAAAAAATAAATTTTAAGAAAATTATTTTATATAAAACATGTAATCACTCTCATGAAAATAATATGATAATAAATAACAAAATATAAAATAATATTTCATCAACTATTCTCTTATTAAAAACTTTTTTGCGGTCATATTGACACTTTATTTCACACTCCGACATCTCTTCCCCTATTAGTTTACTTAATTATTGATTTTTAATATTGTTACTCAAATTTTATTTGTTTTCTCAATGATTTTGGGTTCTTTTTAAGTGAATTATGGTTTTTGGTTATATAATTTTGTAGTCCATTTAGTGAGCACAAGGGATACAGTATGTGACACCATGTATGCATTCCCTAAGGGTCAAGTGTCTACATTACATAAGGTTAATTGGTGTATCCCTTACATATGTGTGTGAATTTCAATAATACATGATGTGACAATTAGGGATACACTCTGGGGAAAATTTTCTATGTATCGGTAACCGGTGTTACCCCTACACCAGTGTAGAAATATATGGAATTCCCTTAGGAGAAAATAATAACCTTCCCAATTATTAGTGGACCATTCCGTATCTTTCAGGATACAGCTTGGTGGATTGGTCCCCTGAGTCTATTAGCCATACCACTCAGAGAACATCCATTTTGTAGCTAGTGGTCAATATCACAATGATTCTTAGGTGTGGTAACTACACATTTGCAGATCAAATCATATTCTTGTATATTCTCTTTTATTTTTTTAGAGTTAAAAGTTATCTCTAGTCCATGTATACTTAAATCAACCTTTAGTGTATTTATTACCCTTCCATCATGAATATTAACTAGAGTAGAGCCCCATGAGAATCCCCTATAATTACCCTTTAATTTTTTGTTTCTTCTATTTTATTACCGATGTTTATTAAATTTAAGGGCCTCATTTATTTTATTTCTAATTATATTTTTCATTCTACTCTACTCTATATTCCCTATGAGGGGCTGGATGACTTATGGTTAGATGCAGCTATATTTTTTATTGGGTGCATTATTATTTTAGTGTTATTCTAAATTTACTAAGGGTCATTAATTCCATTTAAGGATGGAATAAAACATATCTTTATGAAATCAATGATTTGATATAGATTTCCCCATATATTATCCTTGAAATTATATAACCATGATTTCTTTATTGTTTAAATATATTTTTCTGATATAAAATGATAATATTAAATTATTTTGATGATCATTCATAAAAAATAGGGTTGAACATGATTTTCATTTGATTTAAAGTTTCTTAATTTAAAAATATCTTTAAAATATTTTTTTTCATAACCTCACACACATATTTTTTGGTAAAATTATTGAACAGATTTTGTAAATGGATTTTGATTCCTCAAAGAGTGTTCTTAGTACATTAAAACAATGTGTTGATTTTAAATATTTATTATGAGGAACTATTGTAACTTTTACATAAGATTTCATTATAAATACACACCCTTAGATCATTACCATTTTTATTGTTTATTTTATAGGATGGAAATTTTCCTTAAAAGTGGAAATGTTTTTAATATTTATGAGCTTAATGAAAAGGTATTATTTCTATTAAAGAGTGATTGGGGTTGAGGCTTTGTATATGGTTTCTACTTATTTATACTTGATATATATTTTTATTTACATTTATATAATTTTAGTTTCCTTTTATCAATTAACCTTCATTTTAAAAATCACTATATACTAATAGTTTTTAGTTTATTTTTTAGAGCATATGATGTGTTGGTTTAGTATCATGATCTATCTAGTGACACTTATTACAGATTACACCCTACATTGAGATTTTTCCACCCAATTAGGTCAGATAGGGTAAGACTGAGTGTTATAGAATTTGGATTACATTAGATATACTAATATTATGTATCATGTTTTAGAATGTTTTGAATTTCCCCTAACTTCTAGGTATTACCATGATAATTGGTATTTTATTATCTTATTTTGGTTACATTTCCTTTATATCTATGGTAATACACATTATTATTTCTAATTTCCATATCCCATTATTACTGCAGTCCTTATTTTTTTATTTATCATTTTCATTATTTAACTCCTTTAATATTAAAATAAAATTAATGACTTACAGACTATTATTTATTTTAATGATAAGGGATAAAAAATTATGTTTACAAATTGTATTTAAAACTAGCATGGAAAGGATATATTCCTTAAAGGAAATAAATAGGGTGTTGTTTTTTCATGCGTACATGAGTTTGTGGTCTACCCAATTTAATTTTTAGTTTCATGTTCAGAATATTTTCACCCAAGGATCATTTATGGTATTGAGGTTTGAGGGTGAATTATGGAGTTTCAAGAAGATAGATTTGGGAATTATATTAAATTTATGTATTAGTTGATTTGGTAAATTCAAATAGTTATTTATCGAATTCTATTTTATTTTCATGTATTTTTTTGAGATGAATGTTTATTTATTTATTATTACTTGTTTGATTTGTGTAGTTGGGGGCTTATATGAGTTGTAAAGGATCCCCTTAATTCTACATAAGACCTGATATCAAATCTAAGTGGGAGATAATTTCTGTAGCTACTGTAGCAGGGGCACTGTTGAGGACTATTCCACTGTAGCAGGGTAGGTACTGTTGTAGGTACTGTAGCAGGGTATTGTAGAGTTGATATTATTCATCCCAATGGGATTTTCAGGCCATTGGGACTTTGGGCCATCAAGGGGTGGTGATGTAGGCATGAGGTGTTAGTGGTGATGAAAGCATGATGCAATAAGGGCATTCAGTCCATCCAATGGTGGACCAACAAGCCATGAAATGGGTTTTATGCCCACTAAGCCTTTGGTATAAAATATATAATGTGATAAAGTGATTTTTTGGTTGGGTTATCCCTTAGGGGGTTAGGATACGACCTTCCTTTCAGGAATGTATGTCTGTGTGGTGTGTGTGTGTGTTTGAATGTAATTGAACCCCCAAGAACCTAATATAATATATTCCTTCTATGATTTGGTTTTTTAATTGTTTATTTATTTTTCTTGGAAATCCATCTTATGGAAGAGTCATGTTATAATTTTTGTAAAATTATATTGTGTTATAATTTTATTTACTAGTATAAATTAGTACAAATAAAAATATTCTAAGACCCTGGAACTAGTTACTGGCCTGGGTTGTTGGGAATTCCCCTAAATTATTCCAGGGTTTGGCTTGTGTTCCTTGGTCGAGGTGGACATAGCTAGTTCATGAAACTTTGTATCTATATCATCTAATTGCTAAAGTTTTTTATGATACCAATAGTCAAGTAAGTATGAAATATATGTGTGTTAAGGTTTAAAATTTTTGTTTATTAATGATGATGAATTTTTTAGTACCAAAACAATAAAATGAAATTCATTAATGTTACATATATGCTTGTTCATTTATTCTGAGACAAAAAAATCTTGAAACCCAAATCCCACCATATGAAAATTTCAATTAGGAGAAAAATAACATATGAAACACCATAAATAAATAAAGTCAAATTTTGATTCCCATTGGTCTTTAAGACCTTTAAGGTCCCACTATACATTGTTTAACTTAATACATATCATATATTATTTGTATCATACTATCTCTTCTAAAAAAATAAATGAGTGGACAAGAAATTGTACCGACTTTTATATCCTAGAAAGAATTGTCTTATTATTTATATTATAAATCACAATATCAAATAGGATATCTATTATGAGTATAATTTTCTTATCAGACACAACATATCAAACCAATATCTTATTTTATTATTGTTATCATGTTAGAAACATTTTATCGCACATACCTTCTATTAGTATAGTTTCCTTACCCAATACCCTATGTCACATGTACATTTTATTTTATCAAATCAGTAAAATGTAGAATAAATTTCCAGGTAACCCCTATAAAAAATCAATTCTAGTATTAAAAACATTTTAGAATATATTGATTTCAAAAAACAAGAAACAATTACAACATACTGAGGAAAATATAAAGAACCTCTCATAATGATTCAATCATATCACTAGAAACCATGTATAATATAACAATGAAAACACTTGTTTTTTAATATATCTGGTAATTTAAAGAAAAAATCAAATTTTAGGAATCCCTTACATGACCCCTAGATTTAGTAGAGAAATATTCCATTACATTGGAAATTATATCTATATAATGAACAAATTATTTACACTAGATTACATCATCATAAAATTTAATATCTTATCGAACTGGAATCTAAATCTGATGAATAAACAATAAAAGTTGCAAAATACCCATTCCTAGCACACAATAACGCACCTTCTTTGAGAATAATAGCCATGTAATAGAGGCCCACTAATATGGGGAAGAAAAATATTTTATTTAAAAACATATTCTACCACCCTTGAAATTTTCAATATGAAACAAATTTTAGGTAAACCCACTCCATAAACCTTAGAAAATTACTTCCCAAGGACATATATTAATCCCTCAAAGTCGACTCATCTTGTATGAATTATTTAGTTTCATTTTCTTCCCTGGCCACTCAATAAAAAACGATGGGTTCTAATTATATTAATAATAACTCAATTAAAATTAATTTGGTAATAACCAATAATTAACATAACATAAATTTAAAATAATAAATGAAAAAATAACTAATGGTATATGGTTTTATCACTCAATTCCATATCATCTTTTAGTTTTAATTTTTGTATATTTTTGTTAAATACATATACAAAACATAATATTATTCATATAAATAGTTCAATAGAATATATTATCATAAAATAATAATAATCAATACATATTATAAATAGTTCCATAGATCCTACAAAATAATATAAAAACTAATATATTGAATGAAAATTAAATTTTAGCATGATTAGGATTCATTCAATATTTCATGAAAATAAAAATTAATAACCTATAAAAAATTCATGAATACATTTCTAGGTGATCTGATATGTCTACTAATTGGTATCGTATAACTATTCTATTTGATATTAAGGGACAAATTTTGTATTAAAAAAACATTTCATCCAAAATACTTGTTTCCAAGTCATTTAAAAAAATATATCATTATGGAAGTGACGTGATGAACGATAAATGATATACCAAATAATTTTTTTCTGTTAAATAATTTCAATTTCAGTAATTTAACATTCTATAATTGATTTTATTATGTTTAAGAAACCCACCATGCCCAATAATATAATTTTTTATTATACCCCTTCTTCTTCCATTAGATAAGACATCACTCAAAAGCTAAAAAATCAATTTCTGAAGAGCGAGTGAACACATTGTTTATCTAAGAATACATTAATATAAATATTAATATTAATCTACTGGGACCTCATTCTGAATGCATTACACTTATAAAAACATAAAAACATGAAAATTAATTAAAAATACTAAGATTCACCTAATTAAAACTCACATAACATCATGTATATAAATTATTATTATTTGAATCCTCTAAGACATCATAAATCTATAAAAATAAAATAAAATGAATATAACAAATAATTATGGAATTTTATAATGATAGAGGAATATTAAATAAATAAAATCACAAAGAAAATATTTGTATATATAACCTAACATAATTACCGTAGGTAGATCATGGTCATGAAAATTGATGGATTTTCTACTAAATAAAGAGAGATAGGAGGGTTGGGTTAGATCTCATCCCCATGGCTACTTCCCCTTAGGACAAAAAACTACCTCCTTTTAGAAAATAACACAATGAAAATTATAATAAATTCATATGATAAAATTTAATCTTAGGATATCATGTATCCATTAGATATAACTTAGTTTTCTATAGGCCCCACTATATACCATATACAATTAATAAATTACCTGTTTATAAAAAGAGAGACCATATCAAACCTTCTATCCAGAATACTGGGTATCCAGAACCTTTCTAACTTGTACTCAATAGATTTTTATTTTTATATAGTAAATCCAATATATAAATCATTTTATTATTTTTTATACAATATTCTCCATCACCCATAATCTACATTTCAAACATGAAAACATCCTTCAAAAACATTAAGTAAGGTATTTTATAATTTCATTAAGATAGGGATGTTATAATAAAGGGGTTATACATACCTCTATGAGGATTACCATATAATAAAAATTAGTATCATAATAAAGAATATCTTATAACACTATAGTATTATTTTGTTAAAAAGATATGTTTCAGAATTAAGAGAAGTATGGGGAACCAAAATGATTTACATTGATACCATGACATTATTATCATCAAGGGGAGTTTATGGTAATGTTAAATGAGTGTTCATTATAATATTTTCCCTTTAAAATAGAGAAATTTGTAACACCATAATACTACTGAAAACCCTCTCCAAAAAGTATTATTTTAAATTCATCACATTTGAAATCATTTCCTTCATAATATTTATTAAGGGGGAACTGCGATGACCCAGACTCTCAGGGTCCTTTCCTTTGCCAAAAATTCAGATCCTAAAGGGGTAGAATCTCGGCGTAAGGCCGATCGGCGTGACCGATCGGCAAGACCGATCGGCACGACCAATCGGTGAGACCGATCTGCGTGATCAATCGGCGAGACCGATCGACGTCACCCAGCCTTGTTGGGGTTTTTTTCCAATCGCGCTCCTTTTGCGTAAATCGAATTTTAAACCCTATTTTGACCTATTTTAAAGCCCGGTAACACCCATAAATGTTTTAATTAAATATTTAATGAATTAACCTAGTGTGTGCATTTAAACCCCCTTTAATAATGTGTGGGGTCACGTGGTCAACCCACGACCCCCACTCCTTACGCGGTTTCACATTCTTATCTCAATTGTCCCCAACCCTTATAAACTAAAGGGTTATCCATGGTTTCTTCTTTTCTTGATCACCGCCGGGAGTACCCTTCGTTCACGAACAGATTTTTTTTTCAAGTAAGCCGCATTACTATATGTGAAGTTCCACGCTCAGCCTTAGCGTCGATCGTTGATAACAGGTAGGTAATTTCTCCTTCGTCTCTCCCTTTTTGTGTATCATGCAGGATGGGCATGATTTTGTTTCTATATAATTGGATAAAACCAAACCTTAATGAAGATAATGAATGAACTCTAACGAAGGGGTAGGGATGTGATCGATGATGCTACTCTGTTTTATTATCTTCCATAATTATATGATTTCTGAACTGTGCGGGATTACGCCTACTGAAAATCATGGTTGTTGGTGGTCTTTCTCTGTGTACTAATGAACCCCTCGTGATGTTTTAAATGGATTGTTTTGTAGTTGTGAACTCCAACTGTGAAAAGTAAATCGGTTAATTACTTACATTCGGCTAAGCAAATTGAAAGCAGTAGGATCAATTCCCTTCTGTGATAACCCCGGTTAAAGCACAGGGAAATTGGAATCATGGAGTGTGTTAAATCTTATAAATCTGAAAATACCGGCATGGGCCTTCTTTGCTTGGTGGTATTGGTTTGATTTTTCTTCCTTCATGGGCCGTTTGCTGAGTGATGTGGGTGGGAATGGGATCCCCTGTTATTATACTCTTGGTGGTTGTGAGAATTGGGGATGGGATCCCCTGTGTTATGCTTTCAGTGGTTGTGGATTTTAAGACCGGGTGGTTACCTTGTTTATATCACGAATTGGGGTGGGATCCTCTATTGATGAGAACCCATCTGGGGGGACACAGGGAAATGTCTCGGGGATTTTCTTTGGTTCCAGTACTTTGAGGGATCTCAGTTATCCCATTGTTGTAATGACTTTACAAGAGAACTGGGTGTGGATGTTGTAGTTAATGCTTGACGTTTGGATGGATCTTTTTCCCTTGGATTTTTCTTATGGTGTTAGTTGCCCAGTAGTTGCAAAAAACTCATTTAGGAATTATTAATGAACATGTAAACCAGGATGGGACAAATGGGTTTTGGTTTGGTGTGGGTTGTGACTTGGACGTAGTGATGTTTGTGTTCTTTAGGCGGGCTGAAGAGAAACCTAAAATTTGGGTGAGTTCTTATTACCTATACATATACCTGTAGTTTTGTGTTTCTTATTCGCACCCCACCCAAGCTGAGCACTTAGTGCCGAACACCCCCATTTCATGGGGGAGGGTGTTTTTTCCAACACTTCCCTTAGTGGATGGTTATTAGCTCCTTTTCTGCTCCCTTTCCCAAATATCCCAAGTATCTTCAAGCAGGTTGTGATGGCCTGAGGTCTATTACTTTCCCAAGAACCTTCGGGTGGGGTAGTGTGGTGGTTATGGCCTAGGTGTGTGCGGGCAGGTAGTTTCCCAAGTATCTTTAGGATGAGGCCCAGGTGTCTTCGGGGGTGGCGTAGGATCTTCTAGCCCAGGTGTCTTCGGGTATGGCGGTGGTTGTTCTGGCCTAGGTGTTTGTAGGCATGGTTACATGTGACAGTTGTGGCCCAGGTGTGTGTGGGCGGGTGTGGCAGTGGGACTGCGGTGAGAATGGCGGGATTGGTTCGATGCGTAGGATGTCTTCAATAACCAATGGGAAAGTGGCGCGGGGTACCCAAACATCTATGTGCTCTTATTATATACATTACTTGACTTGCATTATTTGGTGAATGTGCCTTGGTGAGGCTTGGGTGGATAGTTTACCTTGTTATGTGTTTGGTTTACTCCTTTTATCACAGGACTTAGTACGTTCCCCCACTTGTGCATGAGAGTCTTTGGTTTTCCCTACTGAGTATACTTGTATGCTCACCCTACATATATAAAATTGCTTTCAGGTTTCCACGAGGACTTCGGGGATCGCACGGGACCGTACTAGCTCGGACCTTTGGGGCAGTTGAAGTTGTTGTTTTCCTTTCTTTGGGTACTTTACCTTTGTAGTCACTTGTACTTTGTGGTATTTACTTTTGGGACATGCATATGGGAATGGTTATTTTGGATTTACTTTTACTTTCATCTTCTGGTGTTTTTGGGATTTACCATTCTATCTCCCAATCCTATTAAAATATAAAGGGTAATGCCTTCCATTTAGTATGTGATTATATACCCTTGGTGCTAGTTTCCACTCCAGGATCCATTGAAGGTGGGTCTCAGGGGTCATTATCTCTCCTTCAACTAAAAGAATAAAAGGCATGGCAATCTGCTGACCCTTCCCTCCTTCTGGTGAAGGTGGGTCATGACAGAATGGTATCAGAGGAAAGGTTGAGAGATAGGATGGTGTCTGGAGTTAGGCACAATGAGGATTGCATGGGATGGTAGGGTAGCAGTGTTGGGTGACCTTGGTGCATGAATTAGGCCAGGGAAGACCAGCTAGGACAGGGGATTTTAGGGACCCCCGTGATCTGATGCAAGGACTCTGTACCTACCGAACGACCAAGTGAGGCCACACAAATTTCAGGGTAGAGACCCTAGGAAAGGTACATGCATCATAATGACTTGTGTTCTCGTGTTTCTGGGGTGTCTTGGGAATTAATAATAAACAAAAAGTTTAAGATGTTTTAAAGACAATATTCTGCACTACTTGGGCTTAGGAATTCCTTATTTACCTTGCAGCTATGGCACCTAGAAGACGACCACATGTGGTGCAGGAGATCGAGGCCCCGAAGACTACCTTGGCCGATCGGCAGAGAGCTGATTGAGAGGAGGAGGATGACCAGTGGTAGAAGACACTTCGGGCCTTCCAACGATAGACCCTCGAGAAGTATGTGGGTATCACCTCTAACATGAAGATGGAGGGCTAGTTAGAGGAGATGGTGATAGCCTTAGGCTTGATCCGGGCTCCGACTGAGTACTGGGTTCCTCTGGCCATCAGCCAGATGCAGGTAGCGGTGTGTCAGTGGTGGACACTTTACCTGGGGGAGAGGAGAGAGGTTGAGGTGGCATGGGATGATTTCGAGATGGAGTTCCGAGTGGAGTTCCTCTCTTCGACAATGAAGGCGGAAAAGAGACAGGAGCTACTCTCCCTCCAGTAGGGGAGTATGTCAGTGAGGGAGATAGTAATAATGTTTAAGGACCTCCTACATTTTTCTCCAGACCTCTTTCCCGACGAGGAGTCTCGGGAAAGACGTTTGGAGGAGGTACTCCGACCCTCCCTCAAGTATGTTGTTACCCCCCTTTACCCTGTCGACGTACTTGGAGGTCCAGAAGAAGTCTGAAGTGGTGGAGAGTATTCATGCTCTAGGAGGTGTGTCACGAGAGGGGATCCAGCTGGGACCATCTAAGGGGACGGCCGTCAGTACCAGGCCTCCAGCGTCAGGACCCTCTAGGTTCCGACCAGTAGGGAGCAGGCCGCATCAGTTTCAGTTTCGATCCCCTGGTCCTCACCCTTTTCCTTCAAGCCCGGGACCATGGTGCTTCGTCTGTGGGAGCCATGGAAACTTACGGAGTCAGTGCCCAAACCGGGTACAATACGGTGGTGGAGGACGGCCCCAATACCCGCCCCAGCAGCGGCTTCCAGCTAGGCCTTTCTAGCAGCAGCAGGAGGGACAGCGAGCTCCCGCTCCTCTGAGGGTAGACATAGGAGGAGGAGGCCGACCTCAGGGCGCTTCTCAGGGACCTTGATCGGGGCATGGTCGGGGAGGTGGTTGATAGCCAAGGGGTAGAGGAGCTGGGCGTGGACAGCTACATGCCGCGGAGGCAGCAGTTCCAGCAGGGTCGGAGGTTGTTCGAGGTAAAATCAGTTTGTTCAGTACTCTTGCTTTTTCCTTGTTCGATACCGGAGCTTCGCACTCCTTTATTGCACCCAGTCTAGCCCGTGCCTTGGGTATAGAAGCCGAGAGACTTCCAGTGCCCCTGGTGATGATCACACCAGTCGGAGGTCAGACCAATTTTTTATTTGTTTGTTGAGGATGCAAACTGATGATAGGGCCACATCAGTCTGTTAGGGATCTTTTTCTGCTGTAGATACAGCCATACGATGTCATCCTAGGCATCAACTGGCTATTCTCTGTGTGTGCCTTCATCGAATACTTCCGAGGAAGGGTTGTGTTCTCAGACTTGGGCGGCTGGTGTGTTACCTTCACCGGCAAGTAGAGCAGTCCGAAGGGCAGCAGGCGAGAGGAACCCCTCCTCTCCTTGTTAGCTGAGCTGTCAGTGGAGTCAGTAGATGCTGAGATGGTGGAAGTTCCAGATATCATCTGTGAGTTTGTGGACGTCTTCCCTGAGGAGGTGATGACTCTACCCCCTCGATGTGATATCGAGTTCGGGATAGAACTGCAGCCCGACGCTCGTCCAATTTCGATGGCTCCTTACCGGATGGCACCTTCAGAGCTACAGGAGTTGCGGATTCAGATTGACGATCTGATGAAGAGGGGTTATGTTCAGCCAAGTGCGTCACCATGGGGTGCTCCATTCTTGTTCCCAAAGAAGTCAGATGGTGGTCTCGGGTTGTGCATAGACTATAGGAGGCTGAATTAGGTGACGATCAAGAATCGCTATCCTCTTCCGAGGATAGATGTTCTTTTCGACCAGCTGAAAGGGGAAGGATGGTTCTTGAAGATCAACCTGCGGTCTGGGTACCACCAGCTGAGAGTGAAGGAGAGTGACATTCTGAAGATGACTTTCAGGTGCAGATATGGACACTTCGAGTTCGTATTCATGCCCTTCGGTGTTACGAAAGCCCCGGATGTGTTTATGGGGCTTATGAACTCCATCTTCCGGGAGTACCTGGATCGGTTTGTAGTTGTGTTCATCAACGACATCCTGATCTATTTGAGATCATAGAAGGACCATGCGGAGCACCTGAGGATGGTTTTGGAGGTCCTCCGACAACATAAGCTCTATGGGAAGTTGTCGAAATGCAAATTCTGGACATGAGAAGTGCACTTCCTCGGGCATGTGGTGTCCGAGTAGGGGGTAGCGGTGGACCCATCAAAGGTTGAGGCAGTTGTTTCCTGGGAAGCACCCAAGAATGTGGAAAAGGTCTGTAGTTTCCTCGGGTTGGCGGGTTACTATCAGAGGTTTGTACCCAACTTCTCCCGAGTAGAAGCCCCTTTGACAGCCCTGACCAAGAAAGACCAGGTCTTTGTGTGGAGTGAGCAGTGCGAGTCGGCCTTCAGCTATCTGAAGGAGAAGTTGGTTAGTGCCCCAGTGCTGAGATTACCAAAAGAAGGGCCGGCGTATGAGGTGTTCTATAATGCTTCAGGACAGGGCCTGGGATGTGTGTTGATGCAGTAACAACAGGTGATCTCTTATAGGTCTAGGCAGCTACGCCCTCATGAGCATAATTATGCCACCCATGACCTGGAGCTTGTAGTGGTCATTTTTTCACTGAAGCTATGGCGGAACTACCTCATCGTAGAACACTTTTTGGTCTTCACAGATCACAAAAGCTTGAGGTATATCTTCTCCCAGCGGGACCTAAACTTGCGGCAGTGAATGTGGATGGAGTTCCTCTAGGATTACGACTTTGAGATCTCCTACACTTCAGGGAAGGGGAATGTAGTGGTTGATGCCTTAAGCCAGAGATCACGAAAGGATGTGGTCCGAGAGTCAGCAGACACCTGGAAGGCGATGGGGGAGTTAGATGCCTTACACCTGGATGAAAGGATGGATAGCGGTAGAGGTTGCCTATATCAGATGACAGTGCAGTGTTCTTTGTTGCAGTAAGTGGAGGATTCTCAGTGGGGAGACCCAGAGTGCGAAGTGATGCATGACCAGGTTGACCAGAGGAATGCTCCGGAAGGGTGGACAGAGGATGGTCAGAGCCGGATGCTTTTCCAGGGAAGTTTTTTTGTTCCAGAAGTGATGCGCAACAAGGTTTTCAGTAAGTTCCAAAACTCACCCCTGGCGGTACACCCAGGAGTTTCCAAAATGCACCAGGGACTGAAGAGACAGTTTTGGTGGCCCGGAGTGAAGCAAGCAGTGGCAGATTTTTGTGGCCAAGTGCTTAGTGTGTCAGCAAGTGAAGACCGAAAAATGAGTTCCAGGTGGCCTACTACAGTCTCTAGATGTCCCCAAGTGGAAGTGGGACAACATCTCGATGGATTTTTTCACGGGGCTACCCAAGGTCCAAGGGGGATACGACACCATCTGGGTGGTAGTGGAATGGTTGACGAAATCATCTCACTTTCTGGAAATCAGGGAGTCGAGTGCAGTGGATGCTTTAACACGAAGGTACGTGGATGAGGTGGTGAGATTGCATGGAGTTCCAAGGTCTATAGTCTCGGATAGGGATGCACGGTTTAACTCACGAGTATGGAGAGGATTGCAGCATGCTTTTGGCACCCAGCTGCATCTTAGCACTGCTTTCCATCCCCAGACAGATGGACAGACAGAGCGCACCATCCAGACCTTGGAGGATATGTTGCGGGAGTGTGTTGTGGACTCAGGAGGATCATGTTTGCGACACTTTCCTCTTGTAGAGTTCTCCTACAATAATATCCATCACTCTACCATTGGCATGGCCCTGTTGGAGGCCTTGTACGGGAGGCCATTCCACTCACCTATGTGTTGGACCGAAGTCGGAGAGGCGGGCATCCTTGACCCGGAGGTGGTGCAGACCATGACGGAGAAGGTTCATCTCATACGGGAAAGGATGAAGGTGGCACAGGACCGACAGAAGTCGTATGCTGATACCAGGAGGAGGCCCTTGGAGTTTGAGGTTGGGGACCATGTGTTCTTGAAGGTCTCCCCTCGGCATGGACAATGGAGGTTTGGCAAGGGGATTAAGATTTCTCCTAGGTTCATCGATCCCTTCGAAGTGTTGCGGCGGGTCAGAAAAGTGGCTTATCAGCTAGCGTTACCACCGCCGCTACTGAGGATACATGATGTATTCCATGTGTCCCAGCTCTGTCGGTATCTGCATGACGATTCACACGTCCTCGGCTAGGGAGAGCTGGACATCGAGGATGACGTGACTTTTGTGGAGAGACCAGGGATGATCGAGGATCGTAAGGAGAAGATTCTTCGTGGGAGAACCATTCCCTTGGTTCGTGTGTTATGGAGACATGGTGGGCTTGATGAGAGTACATGGGAGAGGGAAGCACAGATGTGTGCCCAGTACCCAGAGTTTTTTTTGAGTTTGTGAGGTTCTGTTTGTTATACCTTTTGTCGTAGAACATTTTACCTTGTTGGTTATGAAATACAAGTTTTCTTTCCTTTGAATGTGTGTGAAAAGTCCTGTCTATGGAGAGGGGAGGGCCTGACCCCTAATCAAGGCGCATTAAGGTGTATGTGATTAAACCCGTGCGGGAAAGTCAGTGCCTCCCAAAGCGGATAATATCTTGACATGGGGAAGGAGACTCCCCAACCCACATGGCTGGCCATTCGGATGGTATGTTGCTTGGATCTTGATAGAAAGGCATTCTTAGTTAACAATGAGGTCCACTCTTGAGTGGTATCTTTCGAGGTGGTTGTTCGGACCCGCCCTTTCCTTCTGGGTTGTTTAAATTCTCAAGGGCGAGAATGGTTTGAGAGGTATCTGATGTGATGACCCAGACTCTCAGGGTCCTTCCCTTTGCCAAAAAATATGGATCCTAAAGGGGTAGCATCTCGGCGTAAGGCCGATCAGCACGACTAATCGGCGAGACCGATCGGCGCGACCGATCGGTGAGGCCGATCAGCGTCACCCAGCCTTGTCGAGGTTTTTTTCTAGTCGCGCTCCTTTTGCGCAAATTGGGTTTTAAACCCTATTTTGACCTGTTTTAAAGCCCGGTAATGACCATAAACATTTTAATTAAATATTTAATGAATTAACCTGGTGTGTGCATTTAAAACTTCTTTAATAACATGTGGGGCCGCATGGTCAACCCACGACCCCCGCTCCTTACGCGGTTTCACGTTCTTATCTCAACCGTCCCCGACCCTTATAAACTAAAGGGTTAGCCGTGGTTTCTTCTTTTCTCGATCACTGCCGGGAGTACCCTTCGTTCACAAACAGATTTTCATTTAGGCGAGCCGCATTGCTATACGTGAAGTTCCACGCCCGGCCTTAGCGTCGATCATTGATAACATGTAGGTAATTTCTCCTTCGTCTCTCCCATTTTGTGTATCATGCGGGGTGGGCATGCTTTTGTTTCTGTAGAATTGGATAAACCCAAACCTTAATGAAGATAATGAATGAAATCTAACAAAGAGGGAGGGCTATGATCGATGATGATGCTCTGTTTTATGATCTTTCATAATTATATAATTTCTGAATTGTGTGGGCTTACGCCTACTGAAAATCATGGCCGTTGGTGGTCTTTATCTATGTACTAATGAACCCCTTGTGATGTTTTAAATGGATTGCTTTGTAGTTGTGAACTCCTACTGTGAAAAGTAAATCGGTTAATTACTTACATTCGGCTAAGCGAATTGAAAGCACCAGGATCAATTCCCTTCTGTGATAACCCCGGTTAAAGCACACGGAAATTGGAATCATGGAGTGTGTTAAATCTTATAAATCTGAAAATACCGGCATGGGCCTACTTTGCTTGGTGTTAGTGGTTTTATTGTTCTTCATTCATGGGAAGTTTGCTGAGTGATGTGGGTGGGGATGGGATCCCCTGTTATTATACTCTCGGTGGTTTTGAGAATTGGGGATGGGATCCCCTGTGTTATGCTTTCAATGGTTGTGAATTTTAAGACCGGGTGGTTACCTTGTTTATATCACAAATTGGGGTGGGATCCTCTGTTGATGAGAAACCATCTGAAGGGATACGGGGCAGTGTATCAGGGTTTTTCTTTGGTTCCAGTACTTCGAGGGATCTCACTTATCCCATTGTTGTTATGACTTTACAAGAGAACCGGGTGTGGATGTTGTAGTTGATGCTTGACGTTTGGCTGGATCTTTTTCCCTTGGATTTTGCTTATGGTGTTAGTTTCCCAGTAGTTGCAGAAAACTCATTTAGGCATTATTACTGAACATGTAAACCAGGATGGGACAAATGGGTTTTGGTTTGGTGTGGGTTGTGACTTGGACGTAGTGTTGTTTGTGTTATTTAGGCGGGCTGAGGAAAAACCTAAACTTTGGGTGAGTGCTTGTCACCTATACATATACTTGTAGTTTTGTGTTTCTTATTCGCACCCCACCCAAGTTGAGCACTTAGTGCCGAACACCCCCATTTCATGGGGGAGGGTGTTTTTCCCAACACTTCCATTAGTGGTTGGTTATTATCTCCTTTTCTTCTCCCTTTCCAGGATAGCCCAAGTATCTTTGGGCGGGCTATGATGGCCTGAGGTCCATTACTAGCCCAAGAACCTTCGGGCGGGGTAGTGTGGTGGTTATGGCCGAGGTGTGTGCGGGCAGGTAGTTTCCCAAGTATCTTCGAGATGAGGCCCAGGTGTCTTCGGGCGTGGCATATGATCTTCTTGCCCAGGTGTCTTCAGGCATGGCGGTGGTTGTTCTGGACTAGGTGTTTGTAGGCGTGGTTACGTGTGACAGTTGTGGCCCAGGTGTGTACAGGCGGGATTCGGCAGTGGGACTGCGTGAGGTTGTGGCCTAGGTGTGTGTGGGCGGGTGTGGTAGTGGGACTGCGGTGAGAATGGAGGGATTGGTTCGATGCGTAGGATTTCTTCAATAACCAGTGGGAAAGTTGTGCGGGGTACCCAAACATCGATGTGCTCTTATTATATACATTACTTGACTTGCGTTATTTGGGGAATGTGCCTTGGTGATGCTTGGGTGGATAGTTTACCTTGTTAGGTGTTTGGTTTACACTTTTTCTCACAGGACTTAGTACGTTCCCCCACTTGTGCATGAGTATTCGGTTTTACCTAGTGAGTATACTTGTATGCTCACCCTACATATATAAAACTACTTTCAGGTTTCCAGGAGGACTTCAGGGATCACACAGGATCGTACGAGCTCGGACCTTTGGGGTAGTTTCAGTTGTTGTTTTCCTTTCTTTGGGTACTTTACCTTTGTATTCACTTGTACTTTTTTGTATTTACTTTTGGTACATGCATATGGGAATGGTTGTTTTGGCTTTACTTTTACTTTCATATTCTGGTGTTGTTGGGATTTACCATTCTATCTCCCGATCCTATTAAAAGATAAAGGGTAATTTCTTCCATTTAGTATGTGATTATATACCCTTGGTGCTAGTCGCCACTCTGGGACCCATTGAAGGTGGGTCTCGGGGGTCATTATCTCTCCTTCAACTTAAAGAAGGAAGGGTCTAGCAATCTGCTGACCCTTCCCTCCTTCTAGTGAAGGCGGGTCGTAACAGAATGGTATCAAAGGAAAGGTTGAGAGATAGGATGGTGTTTGGAGTTAGGAACAATGAGGATTGCATGGGATGGTAGGGCAGTAGTGTTGGGTGACCTTGGTGTGTGAATTAGGCCAGGGAAGACCGGCTAGGACACGAGATTTTAGGGCCCCCCGTGATCCGATGCAAGGACTCTGGACCTACCAAACGACCAAGTGAGGCCACACAGATTGCAGGGTAGAAACCCTAGGAATGGTACATGCATCATAATGACTTGTGTTATCATGTTTCTGGGGTGTCTTGGTAATTAATAATAAACAAAAAGTTTAAGAAGTTTTAAAGACAATATTCTTCACTACTTGGGCTTAGGCATTCCTTGTTTACCTTGCAGCTATGGAACCTGGAAGACGACCACGTGTGGTGTAGGTTATCGAGGCCCCAGAGACTACCTTGGCCAATCAGCAGAGAGCTGATCGAGAGGAGGAGGATGGCCAGTGGCAGAAGACACTTCGGGCCTTCCAACGACAGACCCTCGAGAAGTATGAGGGAAACACCTCTGACATGAAGACGGAGAGCTGGCTAGAGGAGCTGGTGATAGCCTTCGGCTTGATCCGGGCTCCGAATGAGTACTGGGTTCCTCTGGCCGTCAACCAGATGCGGGGAGCGGTGCGTCAGTTGTGGAGGATTTACCTGGGGGAGAGGAGAGAGGCTGAGGTGGCATGGGCTGATTTCGAGAGGGAGTTCCGGGCGGAGTTCCTCTCTTCGACGATGAAGGCGGAAAAGAGACAGGAGCTACTCTCCCTCCAGTAGGGGAGTATGTCAGTGAGGGAGCTAGGAATCAAGTTCAAGGACCTCCTACATTTTTCTATGGACCTCTTTCCTGACGAGGAATCTCGGGCAAGAAATTTGGAGGAGGTGCTCTGACCCTCCCTCCAGTATGTTGTTACCCCCCTTTACCCTACCGACGTACTTGGAGGTCCACAAGAAGGCCGAAGTGGTGGAGAGGATGCACGCTCTAGGAGGTGTGTCACGACAGGGGATCCGGATGGGAACATCGAAGGGGAAGGCCGTCAGTACCAGGCCTACAGTGTCAGGACCCTCCAGGTTCTGACCAGCAGGGAGTAGGCCGCAGCAGTTTCAGTTTCGATCCCCTGGTCCTCGCCCTTTTCCTTCGGGCCCAGGACCACGGTGCTTTGTCTGTGGGAGCCATGGACACCTCTGGAGTCAGCACCCGGACCGGGTACAGTATGGTGGTGGCGGACAGCCCCAGCACCCACCCCAGCAGCGGCTTCCAGCCAGGCCTTTCCAGAAGTAGTAGTAGGGACAGTAAGCTCCTGCTCCTCTAAGGGTAGACATAGGAGGAGGCCGATCGGCGTCACCCAGCCTTGTCGGGGTTTTTTTTCCAGTCGCGCTCCTTTTGCGTAAATTGGGTTTTAAACCCTATTTTGACCTGTTTTAAAGCCTGGTAACGCCCATAAATGTTTTAATTAAATATTTAATGAATTAACCTGGTGTGTGCGTTTAAACCCCATTTAATAACGTGTGGGGTCACGTGGTCAATCCATGACCCTCGCTCCTTACGCGGTTTCACATTCTTATCTCAACTGTCCCCGAACCTTATAAACTAAAGGGTTAGCTGTGGTTTCTCCTTTTCTCAATCACCACCGGGAGTACCCTTCGTACGCGAACAACTTTTTGTTCAGGCGATCCGCATCGCTATACGTGAAGTTCTGCGCCCGGACTTAGCATCGATCGTTGATAACAGGTAGGGAATTTCTCCTTTGTCTCTCCCTTTTTGTGTATCATGCAGGGTGGGCATGCTTTTGTTTCTATATAATTGGATAAAACCAAACCTTAATGAAGATAATTAATGAACTCTAACGAAGGGGGAGGGCTGTGATCGATGCTGCTGCTCTATTTTATGATCTTCCATAATTATATGATTTCTGAATTGTGCGGGCTTACGCCTACTGAAAATCATGGTCGTTGGTGGTCTTTCTATGTGTACTAATGAACCCCTCATGATGTTTTAAATGGCGTGTTTTGTAGTTGTGAACTCCTGCTATGAAAAGTAAATCGATTAATTACTTACATTTGGCTAAGCGAATTGAAAGCACCAGGATCCATTCCCTTCTATGATAACCCCGGTTAAAGCACACGAAAATTGGAATCATGGAGTGTGTTAAATCTTATAAATCTGAAAATACCAGTATAGGCCTGCTTTTCTTGGTGGTAGTGGTTTGATTGTTCTTCCTTCATGGGTCCTTTGTTGAGTTATGTGGGTGGGGATGGGATCCCCTGTTATTATACTCTCGGTGGTTGTGAGAATTGGGGATGGGATCCCCTGTGTTATGCTTTCAGTGGTTGTGAATTTTAATACCGGGTGGTTACCTTGTTTATATCACGAATTGGGGTGGGATCCTCTGTTGATGAGAAACCATCTGGGGGGACACAGGGCAGTGTCTCGGGGTTTTTCTTTGGTTCCAGTACTTCGAGGGATCTCACTTATCCCATTGTTTTTATGACTTTACAAGAGAACCGGGTGTGGATGTTGTAGTTGATGCTTGATGTTTGGCTGGATATTTTTCCATTGGATTGTGCTTATGGTGTTAGTTTCCCAGTAGTTATAGAAAACTCATTTAGGCATTATTACTGAACATGTAAACCAGGATGGGACAAATGGGTTTTGGTTTGGTGTGGGTTTTGACTTGGACGTAGTGTTGTTTGTGTTCTTTAGGCGGGCTGAAGAAAAACCTAAACTTTGGGTGAGTGATTGTTACCTATACATATACTTGTAGTTTTGTGTTTCTTATTCGTGCCCCACCCAAGTTGAGCACTTAGTTCCGAACACCCCCATTTCATGGGGGAGGGTGTTTTTTCCAACACTTCCATTAGTGGATGGTTATTAGCTCCTTTTCTGCTCACTTTCCCGGATAGCCCAAGTATCTTCGGGCAGGCTGTGATGTCCTGAGATCCATTACTAGCCCAAGAACCTTCAGACGGGGTAGTGTGGTGGTTATGGCCCAGGTGTGTGCGGGCAGGTAGTTTCCCAAGTATCTTCGGGATGAGGCCCAGGTGTCTTCGGGCATGGCGTAGGATCTTCTAGCCCAGGTGTCTTCGGGCGTGGCGGTGGTTGTTCTGGCCTAAGTGTTTGTAGGCGTGGTTATGTGTGATAGTTGTAGCCCAGGTGTGTGTGGGTGGGATTCGACAGTGGGACTACGTGAGGTTGTGGCCCAAGTGTGTGTGGGCGGGTGTGGCAGTGGGACTGCGGTGAGAATGGCGGGATTGGTTCGATGCATAGGATGTCTTCAATAACCAGTTGGAAAGTGGCACGGGGTACCCAAACATCGATGTGCTCTTATTATATACATTACTTCACTTTCTTTATTTGGGGAATGTGCCTTGGTGAGGCTTGGGTGGATAGTTTACCTTGTTAGGTGTTTGGTTTACTCTTTTTCTCACGGGACTTAGTACGTTCCCCCACTTGTGCACAAGAGTCTTTGGTTTTCCCTACTGAGTATACTTGTATGCTCACCCTACGTATATAAAACTGCTTTCAGGTTTCCAGGAGGACTTCAGGGATCACGCGGGGCCCTACTAGCTCAGACCTTTAGGGCAGTTGCAGTTGTTGTTTTCCTTTATTTGGGTAATTTACCTTTGTAGTCACTTTTACTTTGTGGTATTTACTTTTGGGACATGCATATGGGAATGGTTATTTTGGATTTACTTTTACTTTCAGCTTCTGGTGTTGTTGGGATTTACCATTCTATCTCCCGATCCTATTAAAAGATAAAGGGTAATGCCTTCCATTTAGTATGTGATTATACACCCTTGGTGCTAGTCGCCACTCCGGGACCTATTGAAGGCGGGTCTCGGGGGTCATTATCTCTCCTTCAACTTAAAGAAGGAAGGGCCTGGAAATCTACTGACCCTTCCCTCCTTTTAGTGAAGGTGGGTCGTGACAGGAAGAAACATGGGTAGTTATCAGGGTTAAAAAAAGAGTCCATTGGGATATAATGTGAGAACCTATCATCTTTGTAAAAATTTAATTACTCATCCTCAACCTCATCATCTTTCCCATGATAAAAAATTTTAGTTTCCCCATTTTTTGAATCAATAAAATTTTTAATAGGGTACTCTAATCTAAGGTATTGGGTCATATTAGGGAATTTTTTGGTTTTATATCTTATATATCCCTAATTTTTTTTCAAAATTTTATCAAATTGTTCCACCATTATCAATTAAATATTTATATATTCTATACCTATAAAATAGTTGAAAAAGTTTAATCAATGTTAATGGGATGAAAGATAACTTAAAAAATTATCATTTGGAATTAGATGAGTCAAATATTAAATTTTTTAAATAAAAAATTATTAAATGTGAAAGAAAAATCCTTTCGATTTAAGAACATTAATTTCACAAGATTTTGGTCAGTATTAGGGAGTTTTTAGATATTAATTTTAATTATAATTCATATTTTTATAGGGAATATTTAGTGAGTATTAGGGATTTCTAATAATATGATGACCATAAAATAAATAATAATTAATACATTATAATGTTCTATTTCTATTTTCAATTTTTTCCTCCTATCAAAAAATAAATTGGATTCTGAACATGAAAAAAATATCATGGAATTTTGAATAAAGATCTCAAATACATTCATTTTTAGTATAAAAAATGTGATTGAGGTTCATCTACCCCATTTCATATCTTAAAGGCCCCTCCATTTTTTTTATAAAAATTATAAAAATTCAATATCCTCTATCATTATATAATATAATGTAAAATTCATTCCATGAATTTTTTATTTATGGAATGAATAATTTTTCAAGAATAGATGCATAATTGAAAGGTTTCATTATTTATATATAATTAGGGAAGAAGTTGGGTAATTATTATTATTATAGGTGGGATATACCCACTGTACTGTTTATTTTATCTCAATGTTTTTTTATTTAAACTTTTTTTTAGTTATAAGATTTTTTATAATGTTTTTTATATTTTTAGTACTAAAAATGTTAGCATTGAAGTTTTCATTTACCTCAAATCCAACTCTATATTCATGTGTTGTATTATATCTTACACATAACTCATGTTTTTTATTGTGTTCTAAATAGTTTTGTTGACTACATGTCTAAATAAAAGGATTGGGTATTATTGGTTAATGTCTCAACATGAAATTACAATTTAGTGGTATTATCCACTAATTATATTCCAATTCATAGTGGTCCTCACTTTTTAATCTACTTCAATTAATTACATAAACATTTAACATGTATTTTTGAGAAACACTTGAGTTTTTTTAGTAATAGTATTCCATATGTGGATGTATCAAAAATAACTATTCAGTTTAGATAAAATAAAATTTGAAATATTTATATTTTCATTTATAAATCATCGCTAAGATAGTTAAAATTAATAAGGCTCACATTGATTCATTCCAATTTATCATAATCTCATACTTCTCATGTTTATATAATTTTTTATTTTCCCGCATTAGTCTGATTTTATTTCATGGGGGTAAATAATTTTCAAAGATTTATTTTCCAGTTATATCACATATAACAGTTCATCTAATAATAAATATGTGATGAAACCCCTTGGAATAATATTCAATGGAAAATTTAATTAAAAAACCCAACCAAATCATTGGATGGCCCATTATGATTAAAAATTTCCTGGATTTTGAAAAAAAAATGGATTGGTTGGTTTGTGGATCTTCAACATACATCATATAAAATTGTTTTAGTTTTTCAATCTTCTAAAAAAATACATGGATTCATTTAATAGTTTTTTTCTTAGAATAGCAGTTTCATTAGGCGATAAATGTCTCAATAGAATAATGGTAAATTATAATACATTAATACCACTTACATATAACGTAGTTGAGGTGGGTTTTATGGAAATTTTCATTTATAAAATCATATTAAATGTAAATTTAATTTAGATCAAATATAGGTATCAACTACTAATATATTTTATATAGAGAAACATATAAATATCTATGTTGGAAACCAATAAATGTTCTGTAAACTTCATTTTGATAATATTATTGGAATTTAACTCATCCATTAATTAACATGAAATAATAAAAATGATACAAACCATACATAAATTGTGATCAGAATATATATTATCATATCAACCAGTAGTAAATTATTATTTCTATAATTATAGTGTATTCATATAAATAAATTTAAAACATTGATTGGACCTTTATTGTTCATATACAATTTGGGTTGGAAAATATAGAAATTTTTATTTTTATTAATAACAATTAAACTATGAAATCATATCATTGGGAATGTTTGATGTTAAAACTATACTGATAAAGGAATAAAAGATATAATTTATAACTATTTATTATATATCAGACACATTTTTCATGATAGTGATTTAAAATCCTAAATTAAAACTAACTAATTTTAAAACATCATGGAGTATAAAAATTTCATATAATTATCTTACAGGGATATTTATTAAAAAAATATCAATCAAATTAAGTGAATAAATTCACTAATTTTATAATTTAACTTAGTATTAATGTTATTTCCATACATATTATAAACATCAACTGATAATAGATTAAAATCTTTTACCCCCATGTTTAATGTAATAAAACCAAACAAAGATCATTATGATAAAATATTTTACACAAGTGATCTAATAAAAATTATTTCATGATTATTTCAAACCACTATATTAGCATTAGAACTTTATTAGAAACTTAGTCTCAATGATATTAAGATATATAAAATAGGTTAATGATTTTTAAAATGATAAAATTTAATGATCGTTATTCAAAAGTTAATTTTGTATAAAAAAGTTTTTACCCATACTTTTAATCTTAATTTTCTATCTTTTTAAACAATTGTCTACTTGTGAATCATGTACAAACAATCATAAGTAATAAATAATAAATTTAATGAAATTAAATGAATAAAAGAAACTTTAATTACAAAATAATAGAAAAATTAATAATAAAGGAAAATTCAATTAGATGAATTCAATGAAAACCCAATTTTTGATACAAATCATAGTTTACATCCAATACACAACTAAATTCAATAGAAATCAGCTAAAAATTAATAATAGGTTAAGTATGATCTTTTGAAACTAAAAAATATCAAAATATAAATTACCTAAGAAAATATTACATGGTTCTATAAACTTCTTGTAATAAAAAACAAGTCTATTTATATTCATTTTCAAAATTTTATTGATGAAATAAATACTTGATAAATTTGTTTGTTCAATTGGGATCCAAACCATTTCTCTTAAAAGTGGTGTAAAAAATTATGTGATGAAATTTTTCATGATTCATTTTATATATAATAAAAATAGACAATCCCTATGTTACTTTTTTTAAAAACATCATCATCAATATAATCTTCTTAAATTTACAAGAATTGATTATTTATCAAAAAAATGATTCTATTTAGAAGAACAAGAATCATGGTTTATTTGAATTATAAATCATTACATTGGAGTATTAGTGAATCCATAATTCTCTCTAAAGTGTTTTAAATGATTTCTTTTTTGCTTTTAGGAATTCTAAAAAATTACATCGAATAATCATCTATGTAATTTTCAATCAAATTTTACTTCTATAACAATGGAACAATTTTAATTAGAAAGTTTTAATCATATGTTATCTCATGATTTAAATTTTATGACATTAAATACAGTGTTTTATTATAAATTTAATTTTTATTTTTATATGTTATTTCATATTCTACTTTTTAGTACTTGAATAAAGAGCCATGTGATATGTTATACAATTTCATCAGATTCGAGATCCATGAAATTTAATGTCATTAAAAAAGGAATTGGTTTTTTTTCTGATATTAAATTATAATTTAAAAAATATATATTTCAGGAATGAATATAAAATTCTACAAAAGAAGAAAAAAATTGAATTTTACATTATAGTCTACATTATTATTAAAATTAAATATCATAATTATAATTGAAACATTGTTTTGTGTATAATCTTTTCATCTTGATACATTGGGAGTTTTATTTTTGAGATAATGGTAGTTTTTCTTCTATCTCATGTTAATTTATTCATGAAATTCATATATAATTTTATGATAAATGTTTTGTTATTTTGATATTTATATATATATTATATGTGTATTAATTAAAATTTTAATGGTATTTCAAATTATTTTTATAGTTTAATTTCTTAGGTTTTTACATTATGCCTATCATAGAAGTCATTAATAACTGAACTATTAGATTCAAACATAAATATTCACTCTTTATATCATGATTCACCCATTTAGCATCTCATAATTACTAGGTTTTGGAATATAGTTATTAGATTATTATTTTGGTATGGTGGATTATATTAGTAACATTTATGATTATTTTTATGGGAAAATTTAGTAGCAGTATTATTTAATCCTATGATAGTTTATAAACATATTACGTTGAATATATCTATTCTAATATCCAATTATTCATTGACAGGACCATGAATATCTATTCATAATTAATATTGGATAGAAGTAATTTTTTTGGATACCATCATATATGGGAAATCATGAATTATTCAGTTATATATATGTCTTAATTCATTTTGTTTGTCGATAAAAGATTGGAAATTCAAATTTGGTATACTAATGAGTATATTTTATTACACATCAAAATTCATGTGTGTTGGCTTATTGAAAACTCATTTTTTAACATGTAGAGATGTCTTATTATCCTTTGAGAAAAGAATCAATAGGGCATCACTTGGGGTAGTCCATTGACCACTACCATGTTCTTTATCTAATTTATTGATGAATATTATACATTGAACATACCAAAATTGGAATGGAATATGTCTGAAATTATTCATTGAATAAAATAAAAACATTACTTCTACCATGATTCAAAGAAATAATTTAGGATAATATAGTTGGGAATTGAATAGATAATATCTAACACTCTTTTTATCTGTATGGGACTCCATAAAATTAACTGGTTCCATTAACATTTAGTTTTCTAATAGATCAAGTACATCAAATATGTAGGTTGGTATATAGTTATCAAAATTAATTAAAGTGTTAATGAATGGTGTTTTAAGATATTTTATCCATTGATTTAATATTGGTGAGTCGTCTGTGTATGCACTTATTAAATATTTATCAATTAGAATGCATATATCAATATTTCATGTGTTTTTATGTCCTAATATACCCTCATTATAACACTTTTAATAATTTTTATGATGAATACCCCCAAAAATGTATCTAATAGTGTGTGGGTTGATGACTGTTATCGAGGGTACAAATAATAAATTTTGGAGGCATTAACCATATAATTATAAGAATATAAGATAAATAATATAATCAAATAAATATAATATAAAATAAAACTCAAACCAAAATGCATGAAAATTTCATAGATAAATAGTAGAATATATAATAAAATACTGAAATGATACTCCTATGTTAATGAATTCAAAAATCCCAACAATCACCTCGAGCTAGTGTGGTCCATCTCGATCACAAATTCATTCATAGAACCATTAAATATATATATATATAGGGATGATAATACAAGTATTCCTAAATTATCTATCCCAAATACTCTTATATATTTTTTAGGAATCATACTAATGGATCAGTAAATAATAAGAACTAACTCATCACCTATTATATCTCAATAACCACACATACTCACCAGGTCTCACTCACTCAAAAACTCATACATGTTTATAAACATAATATCAATGGAATATATCTAGAGATATTTAGAAACCATTTTCCTTAAGAACTAGTCTCCCTCGTGTTCTAAAAGAATATTTCACAGTGTCCCATCCTTTTAACATCATTATAACTAAATATTACATCTCACATCACGATGACATGGAACATAATCTCCAAAACAAATATTAATAGATCAATTATTATCACACATCATAAATCACATCCAACTTCCATATAGACACATAAAAATTTAAAAGTGTCATGGTAACATAAATATAAAGAGTATAAAACTTGTTCTATAACATGAATTTCCCCCACCAAACTACCACATCACGACATCTAGAACACCATTATAAACACATCACATCATAGGTACCCTAACTAAAATTCATTACAACGCATGTATCAAAAACTCAGGTTACCAAATCCTATGAAATTTCCAAAAAGAGAAATAAGTCATTGGGAATTAGTCATAAATGGATGTTAACTTCATACTAGATATTTTGGAAACACATTAAACTCATGTCCTTATATGGGTTTTAGTAAGGATACCTAACTTTAGTGGTGGTGAATGATAAATAAAATAGAAATATTATTTATATAAAATAATTAGAAATTCTAACATTATGGAATATTCAAAAATAGGATTTCATTTATTACTACAACCTACCACAACAACATTATCAAAACCAACTCACTACAAAAACTTCTACCATGACAAATCATAACATTCATAAAACTCACTATCACCCCATATTAGCCACACATCAATTAAAACATCACATTTATTCAAAAAACTTACAAACTACCAGTTTACCATTATTAAATATGTTACATTTAATTAGGCTCCATTATTTAAATGCATACTAATTTATGTATTCCCATTAAATCAATTGATTTTTTTTCCAACTCAAAATTATCTCAACAACCCATCCCATCTTAAATAAATTAAAATTTATTATATTTAATTTCATTTTAAAACCTTGTTTCTATTAAAATATGTTACAATATAGCCCAACCTATCCTATTACTATACCATCAACTATTATACCGCATTCAAAAAACAGTCACACTGTCCCATTTCCTCCACTACATCCACAAAACCATACCAATCCAACCATGGTAATAACACTATATCACCCCCAATTCCATTATAGTACCTACAACACACCATCATCCCAAACCAGCAACAATGATACTAAAAAAACCACTTATAAAGCCAATAATAATTAAAATAACATAAAAATACTTATATAATTACCATAAAAATCAAAATCAACCACATACCTTTTATCATATATCATATTGATTCATACTCTCATGAATGATAATGACATTAAAATTTTAAAATTTATGTGATACCACTTCCTTACCCTTTTTTTAAAATTTTATCATAGTTTACCCAATAATTTATACAATAGTAAAAAATGGACTCAAAAAAACAAATAAAAATTTAGAAGAATCAACATGCATGAAATTACATGAAAATTTTTAAATCTTGGTAAATAAATCATTCCCCCATTTAGTTTCCATACTAGATTCATTGACTTATATATTTTAGTGAATATTACTATCCAAATGAAAAATTCAGGATTCATCTATATTCATACATAATTTTAAAATTATCACTCATTAATCCCATATATATATTGAAACTTTTACCATGAAATTGTTAAAGGGTGATGAAATTGAGGATCAAGTGTCACTAAACCAAAAAGGGTGTACCATAAGAACTAACAATGAAAAAATAAAATAAAGAACACAGTAAAATTACACCCAAAAAATTGAAACCCTCTACCATGACACTTAAAAAATAGAATAAAAAATATAGAAATGAAGGGATGTAAATGGTATATAATGAACCTTGGATCGAAAAAGATATTCAATGTTTAGAGAAATGGGTTAGTATCCACAAGGGGATGACTAAGGAGAACTAGATGTGGACCTAGGATCATATAGGTATCTAGAAGAAGAAATAAATTAAAACTAAAGGAGGGGAAAACCCTAATTTATAGATAAAATAAATCAGACCCTCAACACGACATGGTGAAATCCAAAAGGGATGTTTCAAACATGATCAAAGAGATATCCCAATCTTCAACTAATTTATATAGTTATATCCATTAATATCAAGTTTGTTTCAAGAATAGTTTATATTGGGTTTGTAAAAATTAATGGTGGGGTGGTATCTGAAACCCTAGAGGTTATGGGATCCACCCCTATAATTTCCAAAAAATCATTCTCCACTGACTACATCAATGATTACCCAAAACCATGATGTAAAAACTCTATGAGAACCACAATTATAATTTCACCCATCCTCATCTATTATAAGGATCCCAACAAGAATCTACCAGTGACACAACCTCTGAAATATCATAATCCATGATATAAACAAGAATTATGACATAGATACTTCCCAAAATTGGCTTTTCAAATTCATTTTCTACCATATCCTATAATTATTGAATCCTCTATCCTCATAGTGATACCAAAAAATTTGATATAGTGTAACCTATTACAAAAAGGACATCCCCCAATAGGCCCAAAGACAATTATCCACCTCTATATCACCTCCCAGCTCTATCTAAACACTTGAAAAAAATGTAATTTTACATAATGGTCTATACCATTACATTATATTTGTTTTTAAAAATTTAATTTTTATTTTTTATCATTATGAAGGTCAATTATGAGATATGGGTTATATCATTTTGATATATATTGTTCCTAAAAATCCATGTCAATATTAGAATATTTTATCTAAGATTATATGTTTAGGTGATAGTGTGAGTGGTGATTAGAAAAATAATTTTTAATGAATTGTCACATTTGTGTAACCATAATAATAGGGTACATGTCAGTTCCTTCTCCTTTTTTGGTGTCATTGATGACATACATCCACTATAACCACAATGTTTTGGGTGATACTTTTACATCATTATCTTGTATGAGAAGGTAATTTTCAATCACCAGGTATATAAATTCAATATAAAATTTCTTGTTTTCTTAATGGGAATGAGTTGATTGATTTTAAACTCCATTAATCATTGCGTAATTATTATAGGACATTAAAAATTCACATAGGTGGAGGTAGTATATTATTTTATAATCTAAATTCATATAAAAATGAGAGATTTTTAGGTTAATTAGTGTGGTCTTGTAGGTGAATAATTCTTTAATTACCTTTATCCAATGGTAACATGGTATGATCCATAATGTATAGAGGTTTGTTATCATGGAAAATAAGAATATGACTTTAATAATTAATATTTTATGAATGAAAGGTAACAATGTTTGATGAATAACCTTGGGTTTACTCCCATTTTATATGTTTCATAGTAAGAATTGAAGGCTAAAATATTTTCTGAATCTCACATCGATTTTTAATTAATCTTCCTTTAAAAAAATATTTTGTTAGGGTAATAAATTTTAAATATTTTTTTCTATTTTTGTTTTGGATGATCATTTCTTATTTATTAATCTTCCTCTTGTTTTTTTTTAATTTAAAAATTATGTGGTGGGGGATTTTTTATTGACCTTTCCTTTAATTAGATATTGAATGTTTCCTTCAAATTAGAGTTTAACAGTTTAATATTTTTTCACAATTCCTTTTACCAGTAACTTCTATTTTTTTCAATGCTTGTCATGAATAAAAATGTTCCATAGATGTTGTGGTTATGGAATTCTAGTTTATGTTAAAATTTCTTCAGTTATTAATTTTTTTTAAGGTAGTTCAAATATAGAGATACATATTAATCAAGATGTGTATAAATTAAATATTAAATATATTCGGTTTTTTTACCTTTAAGATAATAATGGTAATTTTATACTAGATGATGAACCTATAGTTTAATTATAATTACCCAATTGATTTTGAAATGGTTAATTTCTAGAAGTTTTATATTTTAATGTCAATCCTCAGGGGTAAATTTCTTATCAATTTTAAAAATATCATACACTATTCACACTCCTTTCCATTGAATTATCATTACTAACTTCTGTAACCTATTAAAATTGTAAAAACTAAATAATATTAACATATAAAATAATTATTTATCTCGTAAAAAATATTTTTCATATGGTGTTTGACGTAACTAATTTTATGTGTATAGTTAATTGATTTTAATATCCTATTAAAATGTCATTCCATTTAATGTGATCACTGAAAAACTACATATATTTTTCAATAATATTTTATCTACAAAAATTGATTTATATTAAAAAAACATGCATTTAGAATCATAATTTTCATGATACACATCAATAAATATGAGGGGAATATTATGAATGTTTATAATTTTTTATTTACATAGATTCACATCATTATATAAATTATTTTGAAACATTATGAAAATATATTTGTAGAATTCTTTTGAATAATCTATAAATATAATATAATTTATAATGATCAAGAAAAATATATCATATATTAATACATTGAAGAATTCAATAATGAAAATTCCACATACATTCATTTGTATTCTTGTATAGATTTGAGAATAATGTAGAATAAAAATTAATAAATAAAATGGGGATCTAGTTTTCCCAAATGTAACCTTATCATATTTTATATTATTAATAGTATGTGGTCCTTGGTCGATATTCAATAATATTTTTCTGACATATATAAATAGTAATAAATTTTTTGATACATACCATATGTGGTATATTACACACAAACATTAAATAAACCTCATATTCATAAAATAGTTAGTTTAAGTTCATATATTAGATATCAATATCTCTATATTCCAGATATTATATAGTATATATGAAATATATAACCCATAGTTGGATTTTAAAAGTATTTAATATATAGTACATGGCATATATAATATGTACTAGGTAGTGAAAAAACTATAATTTGTGGTGGTTGAAAAAAAAACATAGTATATGGTACATGATTCACCATAGATGGTGTATAAAAATAGAAAACTAATATATAAGTTATTGAACATAACCTATAATAAGGATTCTATAAAATTAAATTTTTGGGGGATAAAATAAACTTTTTTGTGTAGATCCAATGAGATCAATTTAAGGGGATACATCATCTATATTCGTCTATTTAAATTAAATAATAATTGACCAACCCTATTATGTTTCTCCTATTGATCTATAATTTATAGTTACAATGTTAAATGATAGTTTAATTTATATATAGTATCCAAAAGAGTTTGAGAAAATAATTTAATATTTTATATGTGGTAAAACTAGATGGCCAGACATTATTAATTATCATCATCAATAATTATTTAGGTTTTTTATCAGTTTTATTCATGGTTATATGATTATATATCAAATTCGCATAATGGTTCAACCGTCATAAAAGATTGTAAAAAAAATTTCCATATAAGGTTGTATCTATATTTACCATGAGATATTTATTATAAGATGAAATATCATGGATTATCCTCTGAATGTGTGATTATTCTCTATATGGATATATATAGGCTTTAATATGAGGATTACTACCTGTAACATTCTGTTAAATTATTTTTATGTACTTATTGAAACATATTTTTATTACCTTTTGTTTTGGATGCATTTTAGGACATTCAAGTAAAGATAGGTTTTGTTAGGGAAAATGGCCAATGTATTGGGATGTCGGTCTATTTGAATTAATATAGTCTAGGTATAAATGTATCAATATATTTATATGTTGCACTTAAGGTATGGGGTGAATTAAAATATTTATGGTTGGTTCTGTAATTGGGGATTTTCTACAGAAGTAATTTACATTGTAAATCCATAGTTTACGATGTGTATTGCTCACTGAACACAAGCTGTGAGAACATATTAAGATGAAGAATGATTTAAAGTATAAAATATTAACCTAAAATGTAAATTAATAACTTGGAATATTTTTATCTCAGGGTGAATTATTTTTTAGAGTATATGTAACTTGATGAATTTACATCATAAACCCATGATTTATGATGTAAATTCCTCATGCGCAATTTTTTATTTTTTCTACTCACTGGATTTAATTAGCTATTCTAAAGGCACTCCCACAGAGAAACCTAGGCTTCCTCCAATATATAATGAGTTATTTCAACCCCTACATACATCTCATATTGGAATTTGATCCCCATGGAGTTTCATCACTTATTTTATCCTCTATACTACCCTTCTTTGAAAGATACATGATCTCATGATTTCCTTTTGAATCAAATTTTGATATTCATGGTTTCTGATATATGATTTCCTTGTTGATCTCCTTTTCCATCATTATTCATTAGAATTTCCAATTATAGTTATTGATTTGATCAGTGATTAAAGTTTGCTGGTTCTATATTATTTTCCCTTTAATTAAAATATTTAATTTCTTAATTGATTTTAAATGAGTTTTGAAATGATTTAAAACCCAAAAATTGGATGATTAATGGAGGATTTTTAAAAAGGTATAGAGATTGTGAAAAAACCCCAATTCCAGTAGAATGTAAATTTATGTGTGGGTTTGAGAAAACATGATGGCTTGATTTAGAAATTATTTCTGAGATAATTCTATTAAATTGAAATATGAGTTAAAAATGAATGAATTTATGAAAACCTATTATTTAGTTTTGAAATGAGAAAGGCTTGTTCAAAATTGAATGTGGTAAATTGTATTTTGAACTGATTTAATGATGATAAGAATGACATAATGTAACATCCCAGTTCTGGGTGCCACTCGACGGGTACCCCGAACCCGGTTCGCCACATGACCTCAAGCGCATTTCCCCAAACGCTAGAGGCTGCCGACTAGCAGCGAGGGACCAGGCCTGATAGTGAGGAAACTATGCCCTCATTTGTCAAAGGGTAGCGCAGCAGAATAAAATAAAAAAAAATACAACAATAGCAGAAATAATAAACCATACACATTTTAATATAACAACTATAGTAAAAGATAACCAACCAGGTATATAGATATGATGCAACATGTCTCAAGTTCTAATAAAACAGCCAGAACATGTTACATAGCAGTACAATACAATATAGAGTACAACAAAACAGAACAAAGCAACCGGTTGCATCACGAGCCTAAGCCCGGTCTCATGCTCCCCTACTCCTCAGAAGCAATCAAGTACCTATATAGGGACTCTTTCCCCTATCCACACCTGCAACAATATAATCTTTTTGGGATGAAAAGCATGACCCAAACAGGGTATGAGAAATAAATCCCAGCAGGCACCCACCAAAGGCCCATGCCCAACTGTGTGTAAACATGCAACAACAGTGTGAAGTAGTAAAATGAAATAAAGTAAGCAGTACTGAAAATTAACTAACTTAACCAGTTATATTTCCATTTTAATATCCATTTAATCATTTAATTTAAAATATCACCATAGTGAATATTCTAAGTAAACATCCTATGTCATCAGACACGTAAACCCCTACCCTCAGGTAAAGAGAATCCAACACAAGAATCTTCCCACATGCATACAAATATTTCCCACGGGCGTAAGAAGTGTTTCCCATAGGCACAGAATCAACTACCCACAGGCATAGAAGAAGTTGCCCACAGGCTAAATAGTATAGTGCCCACGGGCTAATCACAACACTACCCACAGGCTAAAATAGGTAACCGGGCCATGCCCAACATGTAAACAAGCAGTACACAAGTAATTCCTCTCAAGGAAATTATACAATTATTACTTTAAAGGCATACCCTCGGGTATCCTAGCCAAACGGCTAAATAGAGGAACGCACCCCTAGGGTGGTCCTGGATCCAAGAAACGATACCAAACAGAAGTTTATTATCACAATTAATTACCTATTCAATTCTAGGTATTTAAAATAGTCATATCCTCAGCCACATGACACCCCAACATGGGTTCGTGGCACAACGGTACACAAAAACGCACAACAGTTGGAATATAAACACCAAGACACTTACCTTAAATTCCCCTGATCAGTATACTCGAACGTCTCTTCCAGAAATGCCCATGAATGACGTAGATCTGACGTAGAATAAAACTTTCTTAAACTAAAATAACTTCCCTTTGAGGAAGAATTTGCAAGAACGGTTTAAGAAGAGTGGAGGGCTTACTCGTGCGGTTCCAACGAGATCGTCTAAGGTGAAAACGGATTCCCGACATTCGATCTGGATATCCTCTAAGATTCGGTCGTCCCCTCCTGAGCTCCCATCTAGTTCTAAGCCTTCCATGTAAACAGGGTTGGCTACAGCCCATTTTAAGCGAAAAAACAAAGTACACGGCGTGTACTTCTGAGTATATGGCATGTACTTCCTTCATTTAGCTGTTCATCTGGCAGCACTGCCAAACTGTTCATTTGTCGACATGAGTACACAGTGTGTATTCCCAACTACATAGCTTGTATTATCGCCCAGCTGGTGGCTGCTTCACTGCCTTACTATTTCATCTTCCGACTGACTACACGGTGTGTAAAGGAACACTACACAACGTGTAGTCGGTTTTTATACCCTTCATCGCCGATATGGATACACGCCCTGTGTACTTATCCCACACGACCAGAATACACGGCGTGTGAAAAAGTACATGGCGTGTACTTCCAAAATTTAGGATTTTCCCCCATTTTCCTTACTTTCTCAAAAATACTTAAGGAAAAGAGAAAAGAAGAAACCTGTACCTTAAAAATAAGAACCGGATTCTTACAAACTTCCCCCCTTAAAGAAATTCGTCCCCAAATTTTCCTTCCAAGGGTGGCGAAGATAAAGCTCAGAATAGTTCTAGCCACTGAGCTCGTATGTCGATCTCCCGCTCCCAGGTTTCGTCCTGCACTCGGCCATGCTGCCATAACACCCGTACGAGAGGAACTGACCAGACTCAGAGAACCTTCGTGCTCCTATCAACAATACGTATCAGATTCTCCTCAAAGGACGCATCTACCTCAAGCTCAACCTCCTCAGGCTGAAAAACTTGAGACGGGTCTGAATGATAATGGCCCAACTGAGATACATGGAAGACGTTGTGCATGGCCCGATACCTCTGAGGTAACTATAACTGATAAGCAACCGGCCCGACTCTCTCCAGAATCTCAAATGGCCCCACATACCTTGGTGAGAGTTTACCTTGTCTCCTGATCCGCTTGTGTCCCAAACTCGGTGAAGCACACAAGAAAACCTGATCCCTGACCACGAACTCCAATGGTCGTCTGCGACGATCAGCATAAGATTTCTGACGAGACTGTGCGGTAGCCATCCTCTTCTGAATCAACTGGACCTGCTCAGAAGTCTCCTGCACGAGACGTGGTCCCAGTAAAGCTGCCTCACCTACCTCTAACAAGCACAAAGTTGATTGGCATGGCCTACCATATAAAGCCTCATAAGGTTCCATCTTAATAGTTTCCTGAAACTATTATTATAGGAAAACTCTACTAGGGGTATATGCTTCTCCCAAGAGACCCCAAAGTCTAGGATGCATGCATGCAACATGTCCTCAATCACCTGTATCGTATGTTCTGACTGACCATCGGTTTGAGGGTGGTAAGTTGTGCTCAGAAGCACCTGTGTACCCAGTGCCCTTTGAAAACTCTGCCAGAAACGAGATGTAAAACGGGTGTCCCTATTTGAAACGATAGAACGAGGGACCCCATGAAGACATACAACCTCTCGGATATACAAATTTCCAAGCTCGTCAACTCTGAAGGTCTCCCTGATCGGTAAAAAGTGAGCTAGCTTTGTGAGTCTGTCCACAACAACCCACACGACATCATTGCCTCGAGGTGACCTCGGCAACCCGGTCACGAAGTCCACCACGACATCATCCCATTTCCACTCTGGGATGGGTAACTGCTGTAATAGTCCGGCTGGCCTCTAATGCTCCGCCTTCACCTGCTGACAGGTGGAACACCTCATAACAAAACTAACTACATCTCTCTTCATACCTAGCCACCAGTACTGACATCTCAAGTCACGGTACATCTTGGTAACTCCGGGATGAACTGCCCAAGCTGAAGCATGAAACTCCCACATCAACTCCTCGCGTATATCCCCTGAAACCCATACTCATCCATGGAAATACAGAATTTCATCATCACCTATCGTCCACTCAGGAGGAGGGTCCTCACTTGCCACCGACTCCCGTAGAACTAGGCCTTCTGAATCAGATAGTTATCTCATCCTCACTCTATTCAGGATGTTAGAGGTCACAGATAAAGATGAAAGATAGGTTTGCCCCTGACTATCATGCACCTCCAAATGCATCTCAGAGAACAAAGTCATAAGCTTTCATTCACCACTGGCCTCCTGCACTGCCTGTATCTAAGTCTTCCTGCTCAGTGCATCAGCTACTGCATTACCTTTACCAGGTGTATAGGCAAGCTCAAAGTCAAAGGACTGAAGGTATTCAACCCACCTTCACTTCCTCGGGCTCAAGTCATGCTGAGTAAAGATGTAATTGAGACTTTTGTGGTCCGTGAACACCACAAAATGATCTCCCAAGAGATAATGTCCCCAACAGTGCAATGCATGAACAACTGCAGCCAACTCGAGATCATGCATCAGGTAATTCCTCTCATGTGGCCTCAATTGCTGAGACCCGTACACAAAAACTCGGTCACCCTGCATCAACACAGCTCCCAACCCAATCCCTAATGCATCACAGTAAACTGTATAACTCTTCCCCTGTTCTGGGAGTATTAGGATCGGTGCTGATGTCAACTTTCCCTTCAACTCTTGGAAGGCTGTCTCACAAGCTTATGACCAAACAAACTTCACACCCCTCTTAGTCAAACCCGTCAACGGTGCTTCCAAGTGGGAGAAGTCCTGTATGAAGCGTCTTTAGTAACCAGCCATCCCCAAGAAACTTTGTATCTCAAACACGTTCTTGGGATGCTCCCAGGAAACTACTGCTCTCACCTTCTCTAGCTCAACTGCAACACCTGCCTCTGAGATGATATGACCCAGGAAGTGAATATGGTCCATCCAAAAGTGGAACTTTGAGAGTTTAACATATAGCTGATGCTCCCTCATTGTACTCAATACGATCTCAAGATGGGTGGCATGGTCATGTCGAGTGTGCGAGTACACTAAGATATCGTCCATGAATACTACCACAAAAGAATCCAGATAGGGATGGAACACATGATTCATCAGAGCCATGAAAACTGCTAGCACGTTCGTGAGTCCGAACGGCATAACCGTATACTCGTATAGACCATACCTGCTCCTGAAAGCTATGAGAGGTATATCCGATGGTCTAACGCACAGGAGATGATATCCTGATCTCAAGTCAATCTTCAAGAACACACGTTCTCCACGAAGTTTATCAAAAATATCATCAATCATAGGCAAGGGATATCGGTTCTTGACCTTCAACTGGTTCAACTTCCAATAATCCACACATAGTCTGAGGGTACCGTCCGACTTCTTCGTAAAGAGGACCGGCGAACTCCAAGGAGAAGTACTGGGTTGAATAAAACCCTTTGCCTGTAACTCCTCTAACTGCCTCTTGAGCTCCTGTAACTCAGGCGTGGCCATCCTATAAAGAGGAATGGACACCGATGCTGCTCCTGGCACAAGCTAAATAGAGAAATCCACCTCATGCTCCGGAGGAAGACCTGAAAATTCGTCCGGGAAGACATCCCTGAAACGATCAACCACTGGAGGGAAATCCGCCTGACAAGTCCCCTGGTCGTACAGATATAAGCTCGTAATCTGGGTTGTGACTCCACCTCACCCACGATGCTCTGGTCCAGCTCGACTCTCCTGAACATCCCATTCACCTTTGTATAGAAACTCTCCGCCATCTGGTGACATGAAACTCACCCTGCGATGATAGAAATCTACAAAGGCTTGAAAGGGAACTAACCAGTCCATCCCAAGAATGACTTCATAAGCGGTAATCTCTAAGACATAGAGGTCCCAAAGGAAGTTACAACCACCAACATCAAGGGGGCACTCCTTGGACTGACGCACACTAGCCGTTCTAGTCCCCAACAGAGTTTCTAGCGTCATAATAGCAGAAGAAGAAACACAGAGCTCAAGGCTCTCCACAATGGGCACAAATATGAAACTATGTGTAGAAACAGTATCGAAAAGTACCGAAGATAAGACAGAAGCTACTAGAATAGTACCTCTGATAGTAGAAGGTCTGGGATCCTACTCCTGCTAGGTCTGTTGCACTGCATATGCCTGCCCAGTGTCGCGGCCCTACGACACAGCCTGACTACCCTGAGCTGTCCCGCCTTATTGCCTCTGAGATCCTGGTGTCTGGCTACCACGACCATGACCACTATCTCTGCCTGCATGCCCTGATGTATTCCAGTTCCCTGACTGGTAAGAAGCGGTTGGCCCTGTCCCCACACACGGAGTCTGCACAGAACCCCTCTCACTATACGCTGATGGAAATGCCTTGCAAAAGCGTTGCAGATGACCCATCATGCCGCAAGCCCGACATTCCACTGGGTCTCGTGGACACTGAGGTCGCTTATGCCCCTCCTTACCACACTGGTACCACATGACCTGGCCACCTGAAACATTTTTCTGGATGGTACTACCACCCTGAGAGACGTTCATCTGTATCTTCCTCTTTCCAGTAGAAATAGTACCAGAAACTGGTGATGAACCGCCCTGGCCCACACCACTAGCTTCCTGTAGGTTCTTCTCTATAATCAGTGCCTAGTTCACAATAACATGTACTGAAGGCAACCTAAAAACATTCACCAGTGCCCGGATGTCATACCGAAGACCATCCTCAAAGCGTATGGCCTTAAATGTCTCATCACCCACTAGAACGGGTGAAAAACACTAAATCTCGGTGAAACAAGCAGAATAATCCATCACTGACATAGTGCCCTGCTGCAGATTCATGAACTCTCGAGCTCTATCTTCCCTCAGCGTCTCTGGGAAGAAGAAGTCATAGAATACTGCCTAAAAATCTTCCCATGCCATGTCTCTGTGATTCTCTGTTTGGGTGGTAACATCCCACCACCTCTTGGCAGAATCACGCAGCATGTATGTCGCGAGCTTGACCCTCCGCCCTGGAGGCATCTCAAGATGCTCGAAGATAGTCTGCATCGACCCCAGCCAAGATTCCATAGCCTGTGGTCCGCCATCCCCTGAAAACTTAGGCGGATGTTTCTGCTAGAAGATATGATTCAGCTCGACCATAGATGTGGCAGTCTGCGGTGCTCCCTGAAAGGTCTGCATGAACTGCATAAAGCCTTCACGGAACTGCGCTTCCACACTTGTGTCCAGTATAATGGCTGGCGCCGCATCTGGATCTGCTGGAGGATCCACTGGTAGCCCATGGCCTACCATCTCTGGAGTATAATCGTTGCTTCTCTCCTGGTGAACAACATGTTATCGTCTCGACGACATGACTCTACAAGGTCAAACACACACCTTTAGAACAATATTATCAAATACTGAAAGCAAAGGGACCGAAAAGGGAACATAAGGAAGAAGGCATTCAAAATTTGAAAAGAAAGACTACATGACGTGTATACTGACTACACGGCATGTACTTGACTTCCCTTACCCTACCTGGGTCTTTCTACACGGCTAAGCCACACGGCTCCTATTCAACTAAACTACACGGCGTGTATATCATCTACATGGCGTGTATGGTGTAATTTTCCAACTGCCTGTGTCGCTTGTGACACGGTCGACTACTTGGCTTGACACTACATGGCGTGTGAAACCCATAAACGGTGCGTACACCACCCCCATTTTCTAGCCTCACGGCTAAGTCCACACGGTCTGTCCTCGGTCAAGACTACACGGCGTGTCCCACAAGTACACGGCGTGTTCTAAACGAGCTTCGCCAACCCGTGTTGTTAGTTACATGGCCGGACACACGGATCACACTACACAGCGTGTTCTATATATACATGGCGTGTATACAAAAGGATCACATTGACCCGTGTTGTTAGTTACATGGCCAGGTCCTCAGGTCAGACTACACGGCGTGTTCCATAGTGGACACACCATATATGTCTTAAGGTCTCCTTCGTCCGTGTTTTTTAGTTACACGGGCGGAATCCGGATCAACACTACACGGCGTGTACTTTCGGTATATGGTGTGTTTTCCCCAAGCATTTCCCTTCCCCGTGTCCCCGCCCACACGGTTTATGACACGGGAAGAGACTACACGGCGTGTACTTAAGGTACACGACATGTACTCAAAAAGTTTATTTTTGTTCCTGAACAGAAGGCCATACACAACGTGTTTAAAGTACTACACGGCATTTATACTGGGTTTTCCAGACATTATGCCTCAGAAACTTCCCCGGAACCCGGAAAATACTGAAAAACAACACCCAAGTGCCAAATTCCGATCCGTGAGGGCCCATACTCCCCACGAATCAAAGTTTGACATCTTATCTATGTTATAACAAAATAAACAGCTAATGATCCACCAAATTCCGGTCAATGGGGGTCCATACTCCCCAAAAACCAAAGTTTGGCATCCATTCTTTCCACAAATTTATACAGAAATACCCTATCACATAGCAGGTATTTATTAAGCAGCTGTCACAACAGCATGCTTTTCTAGCACAACAATTATCACAACAACATGTAATTTCTAATGCACCTACACGGCATGGAACTTTGCATGACATGTGATTTATAGCATGTGCCTAAATGATGCATGAGATGGCATACCCTCATCTCATTGGGTTGCAACTAAATAGAACCCATAGATAAGATATGAACAGTACAATCACCAGTGCGTCACCCAATGGTGAAAATCACATCAACTGTAAATTGAAATATCAATAAAATTGAAATTCGAGGTAAATTGGATTTTCCATATACACGGGTTAGCTACGCCCAGGCACAACTTATTACTAACTACCGCTTCGTCCTATCCATGACTAAGGCTCCAAATAGTAAGTCAAAGAAAAGAAACACCTCTGATGCCACTTTTTAATATCCCAGTTTCGGGTCCCACTCGACAAGTACCCCAAACCCGGTTCTCCACATGACCTCAAGAACATTTCCCCAAACGCTAGAGGCTTCCAACTAGCAGTGAGGGCCCAGGTCTGATAGTGGGGAAACTATGCCCTATTTTGTCAAAGTGTAGCGTAGCGGAATAAAATAAAAAACATACAACAACAGAAGAAACAATAAACCATACACATTTTAATATAACAACTGCAGTAAAAGATAACCAACTAGGTATATAGATATGATGCAACATGTCTCAAGTTCTAAGAAAACAGCCAGAACATGTTATATAGCAGTACAATACAATATAGAGTACAACAAAATAGAACAAAGAAACCGGTTGCATCGTGAGCCTAAGCCCGGTCCCATGCTCCCCTACTCCTCAGTAGAAATCAAGTACCTATATAGGGACTCTTTCCCCTATCCACACCTGCAGCAATATAATCTGTTTGGGACGAAAAGCATGACCCAAACAGGGAGTGAGAAATAAATCCTAGTAGGCACCCACCAAAGGCTCGTGCCCAACTATGTGTAAACATGCAACAACAGTGTGCAGTAGTAAAATGAAATAAATTAAGCAGTACTGAAAAGTAACTAACTTAACCAGTTATATTTCCATTTTAATATCCATTTAATCATTTAATTTAAATTATCACCACAGTTAATATTCTAAGTAAACAGCCAATGTCCTCAGACACGTAAACCCCTACCCTCAGGTAAAGAGAATCCAACACAAGAATCTTCCCACATGCATACAGATATTTCCCACGGGTGTAAGAAGTGTCGCCCACAGGCACAGAATCAACTACCCATAGGCACGGAAGAAGTTTCCCATAGGCTAAATAGTACAGTGCCCACAGGCTAATCACAACACTACCCTCAGGCTAAAACAGGTAACCAGGCCATGCCCAACATGTAAACAAGCAGTACACAAGAAATTCCTCTCAAGGCGATTATACAATTATTACTTTAAAGGCATACCCTCGGGTATCCTAGCCAAACGGCTAAACAGAGGAACGCACCCCTGGGGTGGTCCTAGATCCAAGAAATGATCCCAAACAGTAGTTTATTATCACAATTAATTACCTATTCAATTCTAGGTATTTAAAATAGTCATAGCCTCAGCCACATGACACCCCAACATGGGTTCGTAGCACAACGGTACACAAAAATGCGCAACAGTTGGAATATAAACACCAAGACACCTACCTTAAACGCCCCTGATCAGTATACTCGAACGTCGCTTCTAGAAACGCCCCAGAATGACATAGATCTGACGTAGAAGAAAACTCACTTAAACTTAAATAACTTTCCTTTGAGGAATAATTGGAAAGAACGGTTTAAGAAGAGTCGAGGGATTACCCGTGCGGTTCCAACGAGATCGTCCAAGGCAGAAACAAATTCCCGATGTTCGATCTAGAGATCCTCGAAGATTCGACCATCCCCTCTTGAGCTCCTATATGGTTATATGCCTTCCATGTGAATAGGGTTGGCTACTGCCCATTTTAAGAGAAAAAAACAAAGTACACAGCGTGTACTTATGAGTACACGGCATGTACTTCCTTCATTTAACTGTTCATCTGGTGGCACCATCAAATTGTTCATCTGTCGACATGAGTACACGACATGTATTCCCGACTACACGGCGTGTACTGTTTCCCAACTAGTGGATGCTTCACCGCCTTACTATTTCATCTTTCGACTGACTACATGGCATGTAAAGGACCACCACATGGCATATAGTCGGTTTGTACACCCTTCATCACTGACATTGCTACACGCCCTGTGTACTTATCCCACACGACCAGACTACATGGCGTGTGAAAAAGTACATGGCGTGTACTTCCAAAATTTAGGATTTTCCCCATTTTCCTTACTTTCTCAAAAATACTTAAGGAAAATAGAAAAGAAGAAACTTGTACCTCAAAAATAAGAACTGGTTTCTTACACATAAACATACTGTGACATGATTTTCCGCAATGGGGAGTTGATTCCCGATTCCATGAGTCATGGGACATGTGCACACATTGATCCTAGATCACTGATTGAGTAGTGTGAGGATCCTATCTATAGAAACTAACATACAACTTGGATTATTACATGGTTATATGATATTTTTTATTTGATGATTATATTATATTGATTTAAAGAACTATTTTATTCATACAATCTTTTTTATACAAATTATATATATATAATGTTTATTTAATCATATTTTGATATATCTTCTATCTTTTGATTATCAAAAAAAATCTTCAAATATGTAAATTCCATGCCACGCCTTGTATTATTAAAATTAAAAGAATATTTTGTTTAGTTTTTAGGGATTTGATTATAGAATACTTGGTGAAACCCTAATGGGTTTCATAACTCACACCCTAACTTTACATTTGGGTATTTTTATATTATATTATTCTATGTCTGAGAAAAGTAAAAGTAACATGAGGAAATAGTGTATGTATATAATATTTGGGACCTATAGTTATTGAGGTGATGGGTGGAGATGTGATCCACCTGTTTCTTGGGATTTCTATGTTTTTCTCTTGGAAGAAGTGTGTCCTTTTATGATGTACTATGTTGGTATTTTTTTATGTGTTTGATTATGATACTTTCTACCTTTTTATTATTGAGCATAAAAACTGATTTCCTTTACCTTCCACATTTTTTTGGTAAAATAATTCCCTCGTGATTATTGTATGATGCAAGGTGCTAGTCTCCAACATGTGGGGATTGAGAAAGCCATTTGGTCCATGTCATGGGTGGCTCAATTATCAGTGTACTAGGGTATCCAAGATGGTTCATGAAACAATTGAATCAGAGCTTCTATATTAGTTTGTGCACCATTAGTTTATAATAGTATGATGTTTGGTTTTCTTAGTAGATAATAGCCAGGATTTATGGTACATTAGAGGTAGTTTTGAGTGAGTTACTAGCTATCTCTCATCATAACTAACTTAAGTCACCATGGGTGTTTGGGGAAAAGTGACTTTGAAGAGTAATTTGATTTATTTTCTATAATTTTCATTACTTATGATCTGAATATATTGAAATCCCAATATGTAATTCCACTTGATGAAATTAGTATTCATGTATCTCTTGTTTGACATGTTAATCTATGTACCCTTGATGATTCATTTATTATTATCCATTAAAGTTCTGTAACATCATACCACCAATGATACATTTGTATAGGCCATAGGAGGGAGCTATAAGTGAACCAAAATAAGTGAATAATCTAATGGAAAAGAATTTAGTTGATATTCTGGTTCACTATGTCCAATATCTTAGACATGTACCTACACCAATTCTTGTTTAGACTATGGTAGTGGAACCTTGAAGGGATGAATCAAGAGATCATGCTCAAGAGATTCATCATCATAAACCACAAGTATTCTAAGGATTGAATGATACTCAATTATTTTAGGATTGGTTGAAAAATATTGAACAACTTTTTGAGTTCTTCAAAATTATAGAAGTTATAAAAGTGAAATATTCTAACATAAATATTGATAGGCCTAATAGGAGATGGTTGGATTTGATTGTGACAGTGAAGAAGCATGATGGATTAGTGTGTAAATACTTCTAAGTTATTTTACCTAATTAGTTCTATCTAGAGTCTATGTTCTTAAAAAAATACATAGAGCTTCTCAACCTCCATATTTTTAAAGGACCATGAAATAGTATGTGAACCATTTTTCATAGAATTTTTTGTTTTTACTTAAGGGTATATCTAATGAGAATTTAAGGGATTGAAAATTAGAGACGGGTCTCCAACCTGATATACCATCAAATGTTTTCTTCCTAAAACTCACTACTTATACTAATGTGTTGGATAGAGCATTAATGGTTGATATTGACCTGGATGGTAATTCAATGTTTTTAGAGAGTTTCTTTTTCCCCCAATGGCAGTTCTGTGAGTTCCTTTAAAGGAAATAGGAATCAGGATGAGACTCATGGTGGATATAGATAGAAATAATCATTCATACACCCAAAAAATTCTAGAATTGGCCCTTTATCTTTTTTTAAATATGGAAAGGTTAGGAAGTTGAAACAATTTTTTACCAAGGAACTAAAGATCAGTTGTTCTTATGGTCTCTCAAGAAATCTACAGAAGTTTTTCCATTTCATTTCTGCTCCATAAAGTGGCTTGATCTCATCAATATGGAAAAGTACTTCAATGAAATTAGATTCTTCAATAAATATGGGTTTCCATCCATAGGCATATATAATGAATTTTATTTATGTAATGGATGAATCTCTAGAGGAAGTTGATGCGGGTCCAGTTATTGTGAGATGTACCATCACTATAGATTCATTATTTGTGACTTATTTATTTGAAACTTTCACATATCACTCATTTATATTGACCCATGCTGTGAATTTTTTGAATCTTCAAAAAGATTTTTTCTTATGGGATGGATGTTATTACACCCCTTAAAATGAATATTGAGAAGGGTCTTCAGTGTTATGATTGTGTTTTCTCTTTATTATAGATTAATCTTACTTAGAATTTTATTTTTATTTACATGAAACATTAAAATGTCATTTTCTTCATGGATTGGATGATTTCTCATAAGGAACTAATTGATAGTTATCTTCATGGGTCTCCTTCACTATTCTTGATGGGGTGGTCCATGCCTTTCAGGGAGAATGGGAATTGAGTTCAAGTAGAACCATACCTTTTTCTATTTTTATGTTAGGTATTATTAATGTTTGATTTCAATATGGAGTGGGGACCTTTAACTGGTGATATCCCTCTAGTTATCATTGAGATTCCTAAAAAAAATTTATATGAATTCTATGGATTTACCCTAATAATATAGGTGTAGTTTTCTATTAATTTAGTGTCCGGTACTTATCCAATGACTAATACTTATTACCATATGTCACCAGTGGAGTTAAAATATCTGATTGCTTGGTTGGATGATCTGCTAAAGAAATGATTTATATGCCTGAGTGTGTAACCTTGGGTGGTTCTTTAGTGTCCCAAACTTGTCATAAATAAATATTAAATCTTAATATAATAATATTCATTACATAACATAATGATCCACACTAGATTCGTTAAAGTCTAGTGTGTTTGGAAACATGGAAACATAAACAATCAGTCCATAAGTGAGCTACATATTCTCCCACTAAGTTCTTTATAACTAGAAACCTTATTAAAAATATCATTCAAAATATCATTCGTCATAACCTAGGAAATGGATTCATAATAAAGGTTGTGTTCATATGCTTAGTATGCATAAACAAGGGAGATATCTAGATATCATGAGTATAAGGGTTTGAGAACATGATAATAACTTTTGAAAACCATACCCTGCATATCATAGATCATAAACATGAGTCATGACATAAATATTGAAAGTTAATAAGACATTAATCATAATAGAATCAAAGAACATGATCCATAAGAACATTACATTAGCAAAAGACATAGATTTCAGGAATACACATAACCATAAAACTTCATTTCCCTGATAATCAAGGATCATTTCCAAGTCTATCATAGTAGAATGGGTTCACTCCCAAAGCCATCATATTATTCAGGTTCACTCCCAATACTATCATAGTGTAAAAATACCCTTACTGAACTGGGTCCACTCCCTGTTATATTCATGTTTATATCATGCAATATGAATCATTACCCAATAAATTTTAGGGAGATATAGGTCCCACTCATCACATAATGAAAATCATGAATATGTGTTACATGAGATCATAAAACATTAATCATATTAGAACCCATAAAAAATGGGTTTCATAAAGTATTCGTCATATAAGAACCCATCAAAATAAATGGGTTTCATGAAACATTTTATCATAACATAACCAATGGAAAAGAAATGGGATTAATAAAAAAACATCATAAATATAAATCATCCAAAGAAAGAATAAATTTGGTATCATTGTATCATATCCCTATTAAATTTCAAGTTACGTCAAATGATGTCATCTTAACTGATTTTGAAAGATCACTTGGAACATTTCATGAGTAAAAAAATCCTTCCCCATTTTAGAAATAATTTCTAAAACATAAAAAAATTAAAAATAATTTTCCTTTAAAATAACATTGGTAACATATAAAAGAGGATTTAAATATAATTTAAAATATTTCATTAAGATAATATACTATCCAATTTGATTTTTTTTTTAAAATATAAAACATTTTAAAAATAATTTTATTTGAAAATAAACATTGAAACATAGGAAGTAATTTTTGAAACATTTATTTTCTATGAAATTGGGATATTATATACATGTATTATACCTTAAAAAATATTCCTTTAATATTTTTTTGTAAAAGAGAAACGTGCCTTATTTGGAAAATGACATGAGGTTTCCTTTCAATTTTTTTTAAAAAGTGAAAAATGGTAAAAGTGTATTTAATAATTCATTTTTAGAATTTAAAAAAATATTATTTTTTTATCAAAACATGGTTTTCAAAGAAAAATGGTTTTTTGACCGAATAGAGAAATACAGAAGATTTTTCTTAAAAACATTACTTTGAAATCATGAGTAAATAAAGAGAGTAAAACGAATAGAAAGAAAGAATTATAATGAAATAACTAGAGGGGAATAAAATTCATGATTTTATTAAGATATTTATCATAGGATTTTATATTTTTAAGAATAAATATAAACAATGTTGATAAACGACAATATTTTATCATAAAACCATTACAATATTGGTAACATTGAATCATAAGGCCCATTAAATAATGAAATTAAATGAAGCATAAAATATCATGAATATAATTAGATTTATGATATAAAATATTAAAGGGGTAGTATGTACACCTCATAAAAAATATAGGTGCATAATACAACATATGTCTCAAATAAGGGAAATTGAGACAAAAATTTCATACCGCTTTGGTAATATCTTGAATCGTAAAACCCCTTAATGAATAAAATAAATTTATAAATTAAATATCATTAAAATATTTATATTAATGATATTAAATTTAAAAGGGTTATTATATAAACCAACAAAAATAAATGAGTGGTGAATATGGAATAAGTCTCCCATAAATAAAAGAGAGAATAGAAATCCTTTACCTTAAGTATCAAATTCATTCGTACATGTTTAAATATCCTATATAATAAATTTAAGTTTATTATAAATATATTATCGAATAATATTTATATATATCATACCATATAGTATTTAATTATGACATCTTGATTTTTAATAATTCAATGATAAAAGCACGTTTCGGGCAATAACTACTTTTTTCATGTAAGTTTTGATTTTTTATTTTCAATAATATTAATTTTATAATGGTTCCATAATATCATAAATATTAAACATGATATAAATATCATGTATATTCATTATATATGTATTTATAGTAATCCATACAAGTTATATATAGAAAATAAAAAACATCGTTCATAGAGATGGTAAGCTGTACATACGCATGAACATTGTTTCCATTTTCATGATAGATGAAATGAAAGAATTGTAAATAATATTTTACCTTTAAAAATAAATTTAATTTCATATATATATCACATATATTAATTAAATTTACCATAATTACCTTCTATGAACTACATTATTGAAAAACGAATCACATCACTTCGTGAGGTGGTAGTGTACACACGAGCGACATTACCATATAACTCATTAATTGGAAGTAATAATTTTTATGTTATATTATAATTATAGAAGTATAATTATATTTCATATATCATATTTATTAAATTAATTTATAATTATTACCATCCATGTAAAATAAAAATGAAAAATACATCACATCGATTCGTGAGGCAGTAATCCACCGTACACATGAGCGACACTATCGTTTTCCAATGGGTTGGGAGTTAAGATGGTAGGTGTGGTATTATAATTTTTTAGGTATAATAATATCATAAATATCATATATAAACATTAAACCCATAATTATATCTATCCATTAGAGGTCGTGATATAAAATTAATAACATCGGTTTGCGACGCAGTAGTCCATTATACACACGAATGATGATTTTGTAACCCATTTAATGGATGAGGAGATGGATTTCAGTTATTAAATTAAAATAATAAAATATAAATATATTTAATATATATAGGTTTATATATAATAATTTTTTTAATAATAATTTATGGAGTTAGAGGAAAAAAATAAAATAAAACACTCGGTTAAGGAAGTTGCCTCTTCTTCAAAAACAATCATTTGGTTTGCGCCAAAAGGCTTATTAGGTTGGATTTATGACCAAAATAAGGATTATAGGATGGTATTATGGAGATAAATAAGTAATTGGGTAGGTAATATATGAATACATGGGTTTTTAAAGTGTTAATAGGATAGTATATGGGGTGGCTTTCTATAAGTGAGGTGAGTGGCACACATGTAAATTTTTAAAAGAAATATGTGTACACACTTTTTTCTCAAGAAAAAAGGAAAAAAATGGAAAATTATCAAAAAATTTATTTTATAATGTCTAAATATATACATAAAATTATTTTTGGACAAGTTTATAGGTCATTTTATCCCTTACATATTTAGTTTAGAACCCTAAAACCCCTTTTTCACATTAATTTCGGTAATTATTTTTTACAGATTTTACTATCCATAATAGTAAAATATTAGGTTGACCTGATTAGATAATATAATTTATTCTTATTCTAAATATTTAATAAATTTTTTCAAATTCCATTCACAAAAGTGAAAAAATATAATTTAAAATTATCCCATAATCGTAACGAAAAGGCAGTTTTCCAAAGAGAAAAGTTTGGAAAGTTTAAATCATTTTTACATCAAAATTCTATATGGAATTTATTCCAATGAAATAAATTTTATTAATATAAATATAATTGAACTAATTATCCTTTTTAAAACCATATTAAAATATTTTTTATATTTTTAAGTGCTTTAAATGAAATGAAAATTCTTAACAAAACCAGTATTTTTCATTATTCATAAAAAAAATTACTTTTTAGAAAATTATCAAAAAATCAATAAAATATAATTTTCATATGATGGATTAAAAAAATATTTTTACTTTTTAAAATAAATTTATTAAAAATAAGAAAAAATTAATTTTAAAATAAGTTCATAAGAGGAGAGAAAACTGATTTTTTGAATAATATAGTTTTTATGAGTAAGATTGGATTTATTCTTATCTCTTGTATAAAAAACATTTAAAATGAATTTTAAACATTTTATTTAATATATAATTTATAAATTTCCATAAAATAACTCTCCAAAAGTTATTTTATTAATTTATTGATGTAGAATTCAATTGTAAACATAAAATTGTTTTTTAAAAAAAGATTTCCTCTCTTTTAAAATGTTTTTTTAATTTTCATTTATAATTAAATTTTCACCAATGATTTAATTTTATATAAATGCATAAACCATATATTTTCATAATTCAGTTAATATTATTCATATTTTCCATTGCAAAGGCCAGGTGATTACTATCATATCTAATAATAATATTCTAAAAGTATGTAGCTTTTATTTTAAACTCAGTGTTATGTGTAACAAAAGATAAACTCAGTGTTGCATGTAACACAATCTAGACTCAATTAAAAATCTAACACAAGATAAAATCAATGTTTTTTGTAATGAAATATATCGAAAATATTAAATTTATTTGAAAAAATATTTTTTACAAAATATCGATGTGTTTTATTCAATACCCCTTAAATAAATTGCATCATTGAATGTTGAACTTGTTCTTGGTAAAAATGGTTTAAATTTTGATAATCCATTTGTGAAAATCCCACATATTAAAAAGGGTTGATAAACCCCCCACCACCCCCCCACCCCCTCCCCTCTTGAAAAGATATAAAGGGTTGTGTGATGGTCATTTGGATAACACGTACTAGGTTTCAAAATGGAATAACATGGGTGGGATGTGAATATTTGGACATGGAAGAAAAGCATAATGTCCAAATAATGATAGAGAGTGATAGAGATAATTGATGAAAATAATGTGAATGGTCATAAAAAATCAATAATCACAAAACCATAAACCAAAAAGGTTTGAAAAAGGTAACTGCTATCATTAGAAATAATTTTAATTGGATAAAATTTTATTTAAATATCGTTTTCCTAAAGTTGGGGAATTTTCATTAGATGATGAACTTACCTAACATCATTCTAGTAAATTCACCCAATCTATAACTCTCTCACATGGAAATAATGTTTGGTTATGAGACCTCAAGTGTACCCCCATATTCTAGAGGCTTTCGACTAGAAATGAGGGTGGGATATGTATAGTTAGGAGACTATACCCCATGGTATGGAGATATATAGCAGTATAAAGGAAATATAAATAATTATAATTATATTAATAGACTTAGCATAAATGATCTAATACATATGAGAAAATAAAAAGTGGATCCAATAAACCAATAATAACAAATCATGTAATGATAGGATAATATGTATCTAAATTTCAAAATGAAAACAATAAAAATAAAGGAAACATATGATGCCAAATAAAAACAAAAGAGCCTAGTCCCAAACCCAATGTCGGTCCCATCTCCAACTTCAACCCATCCAGAAATCAAAAAATTAGTAACAAGGTCCCCTTCACTTTTCCAAATCTACATCCATGTAATCTCGTGGGGTACCAAATGACAGCTTGAATAGGGAATGATTGAACCTTAGTAGGTCATACCCACCATGTCTAAATATAAACAGGATGATAATATTTGTAATAAATATAGAAATAAATTGGTATATTAATTAGTCAATTGATATAATACCTCAATCAACCTACTTCATCACCATTCCAAAATATCTTTGATCATGTAGCACACCCTTGATAACCAACAACCATGTATCCATGGAAAATATCACATAACATCTAGGTTGATCCCACTATATAATCATTTAATCATGGGGATGGGTAGAGTTCACTCGATATAAGCATTACTACAAGGGACTAGAAAGATACCACTCAATATAAGCATTAGAACATTTTACTGGGTAGATCCCACTCAATATAAGACTTACCACAAGGGATTGGGTTGAGCCCGATCTATATAAGCATTACAACATGGGAATAAAACAAGTCATAATGGAAAGTATATCATGATATCATACCATACATATCAATAGTTAATTAAAAAAATACCATTTTTCTTTCAATAACACTTCCATTTTTATCTCAAATGATCAATAGTGATATCAATGAGCAATAATAAATTACCTAGGGATTCTATATAAATAAATAACCTAAGGTCTTAGGTCATGATAAACACACTTTAATCCATTATCCAATTCATATATATATATATATATATATATATATATATTCAAGGGTTCACACACCCAAGGGTTTCCATAATCTAGGTCAATATCAATTGAATCAAAAGGGATCTAACCAATGATCCAATCCATGATTTACTATTTATCAATCAATAAATTAGTTATAGTTCACATTGTGTTGGATCAATCCCAATATTGAACATAATTGACAATTATCAAACTATAGGGTCAATGTTTAGACCCCCAATATTTAACCAGGTTATTTAGCTACACCAACAATGGGTAAATCCAATGGAATGGAGGATAGGTAGATAAAAAAGGAATCTTAGATGAAATAGAGATACGATCAACAATATTCCACAATGAAGATCAATAGAAAACATTGAATTAATGGAATAATGAGGAAAAGGGAAGAAGATAAAATCAAGGTGACATACATGGGATCAAACGCCAAAAAACGACATCCATAGGTGATGAAATCATCTTAGAAAATCAATAAGTCTCCTAGGGATTAAGAGGAGGGGATGCACAAAATGGTGTAATTATAAATAGGCATATGAAACTATTTAAAACCACCACTCATGATACCAACATGAATTGTAAGTCACTTACACTTTATTTATTTTTAGAGGGATACACTGAAAAACCCATTTCCTTGGGTTAATATTTATCCTAATCGACATTTACATTACATGAATAGTTTACATTAACTGTAATGGCTTAATTCCCTACACTGGTTCACAAGATATTTTTTCAAGTAGTTACACATCATGTAACATGTAAATAGTTTGTAAATTCACTGTAGATAGTTTTCAGTCAAAATCCTACATAAGGAAACGAACCACCTCCAAATCCTTCAAAAGAATGGAAAACCATAGTAAGCTAGTTTAACATGTTTATAACTATACTCCATTAATACAAATAAACATACATACCTAAACATTAGGTCATTTTACCTAATAATAGATTTCCATATTCATACCAAACTCTACCACCAAGGTTCAATGAAAAACTCAAAGAGGGACGTACTTGGAAAAGATGGGATCTTACATCCTCTGTATAATATAACAGCTCATCCATGATCTGATCCATGAATCGATGTGGGGTCTCAATGAAAAATTTTGGCCATGTTGCTTACATATCATACTCCCTCTCCTAGGTATCCTCCTGAACACACCCATGCCTCCACTGCACTCTGACCAAAGGTATAGTCCTGCCCTAAAGATACTTTTAACTACTGTCCAAAATCCATATAAGATGTTACTAAAATGAAGAATCAACACTAATATCAACATATTTAATGTATACCACATTAGAAGCATCCGGATAATATATCTGAAGCTACGACACATGAAAATCATCATGCATGGAACTGTATAATTATAGAAGGGATAATTTTTATGACACTAGACTGACCCTATCCACTATCTAAAATAACCAAAAAACATAGATTATAGCTTTTCTTGTTTCTTGATAAGGAATTTACCCAACCTAGGGGACACCAAAAGGAAAACATGATGAACATCCTCAAACTCAAAAGATTTTATTTGATGGATAAACAAATATTTAATCTTACTCTATACAGTCACCAACTACCTCTTAATCTGTTTAACCTGCTTAGAATTTTGATGCACAAGACTAGGCCTGACAAGTGCTCACTCACCTTCCTCAAACCAACAAAGAGAAGAACATAATATACTACCATAAAAAGCCTCTAAAGGTGAAATATAGATCAATTCATTGATATTGTTATTATATTAAAACTTTATGAGTCCCATATGTTTCTCCCATAAACCATCAAAATCCTAATCATAACATTTCCTCCATAACCTGAGTAGTCCACTTATATCAACCATCATTATGAGGATGAAAGGTTGTTCTTGAAATTACCTATTCTCACAGATCCTTCTGAATACACTTCTAGAACTATGATGTGAAACGAGGATCTTTTTCCAAAAGTATATTACTCATAACACCATGCAACCGAACTATATTGCACACATACAGACTACCCATATCATTAATAGTGAGGGTCTTCCTAATAGGTAAGAAATGGAATATGTTCTTCAGTATATCCATGATCACTAATACTACATCATTTTTATGGGATGTCTGGGGTAATCCCATCAAAAAATCTATTGTGACATCATCTAAAAACCACTCATAATGGGAAAAGGCTATAACAACCAAGATGGCCTCTGATGATCAAATTTGGTGTACCGATAGATGAAAGATCTCACCAAAAATATTACTACCTCCTTCTTCATTACTGACCACCAGTACTATCTATGGATATATTGATACATATTTTTCAAACCTGGATGTAACACCCATCTAGAAGCATTAAAATCTCTCATCAGCTCCTCACATAAGCCTATAGGAACCCATAATCATCCATAAAAAAGAATAAAATTTTCATTTCTGAGAGACCATATTGATGGTGCATCCCCACCATATAAGATATATCTCATAACCATTCCCTATATATTATAAAAATACTTTGTGTTGATATAGTAAAAAAAACACAGGTATACCATATGTCAAAGTCAAAGCTACTCATCCTAAAGAATCCTGGACATCTAGGTGCATGGATGCAAAAACTTTTATCATATTCCAATTATCACAAGAATCCTTTAATGCCACTTTTTTCATGTTCTATCTCAAATAATAGGAAATGATATTTACATTTCTTGGTGTATAATCCAATTCAATGTGGAAATACTATAGATACTCGACCCACCTCCTCTACTGATTGTTCAAGTCACCTAGAGAAAAGATGTACCTAAGGCTCTTGTGGTTCATGTACACCACAAGTCTCTCTATTATAAGATAGTGTCTTTAACATTTTAAGGAATGATACACTTTATCTAAATATAGATTGTGAGTTGGGTAATTCCTCTTATGCAGTCTCAACATTCTGCATCCATAAGAAACCACTTGATCCTCCTAGATCAGAATTTCCTTGAGTCCAACTCTGGATGCATCAAAGTACATGGTATAAGACTTACCTTGAATAGGTAAAGTGAGGATGGGTTCTAAGTTCATCCTAAATTTAAACTCTTGAAAATCTCCTTCACAAGAATACATAAAAAAACTTCACTCTCTTCTTGTTTATCCCTAACATCAGTAATTCCATATGGGAGAAGTCCTGCATAATTCACTGATAATAACCTACTATAACTAGAAAAAATTGAATCTATAAGACATTACAGGGTCACTTACAAGATACCATGTCTTATACATTATCTAGGACCACCGAAACTCTAGCCTCTCATATGGAATGAACCAATAAGTGCGCCTTATCAATATAGAAACTATATTTGGTTAGGTTGGTCTAAATATGATTCTCTATCAGTGCACTAAGGATGATGTCAAGGTGTTTTTCATGATCTTATTATGACTATAAGTACACTAAGATTTAATCAAAAAAAATCACCACAAAATTATCCAGAAAAGGATAGAATATCCAATTTATCAAGGCCATGAATACTGCTGGTGCATTGGTCTAACCAAACAGCATCACTACGAACTCATAGATGACATACCTACTCCTAAATGAAATATGAGGTATGTCTAATGGTCTCACCCTTAATTATTGATATCCAAAACTCAAATAAATCTTGGATAATATATTATCACCTCTCAACTGATCTATGAGATCACTTATGTGTAGAATAGGATACTAGTTTTTTACCAAGATCTGGTTTAATCTCCAAAAATCCACTCACAATCACAAGGTTTCATCATCCTTCTTGGAAGGAATACCTAGAGAGACCAATGTAGACATACTAGGCCATATGAAACCTTTAGATTCCAAATATTCCATATGAAATTTTAATTCTTGAAGTTCCACTGGTTCCATTCTATATGGACGGATATATATTGGCTCTACTCCCGACACCAACTCGATCATGAACTCGATCTCCCGCTTGGGTGGTTAGCTATAGAACTAATCGGGAAATACGTCCTAAAATGGTATACCACTAGAGGAAATGACTCCTACTAAATTCCACCATCGTCTAGAATATAAATTACAATCTGATCCATGTGACATTCCAATATTCACTAAATTGGTTCTACATGACCAGTCTGAAGATCCCACTCACCCTATTGAGAATAGCTTCCTCTTTCTTGGGATAGAAAGGTAAATCTCCTATGATAAATTTCAATATGATACTAATATAGGAATAAACAATCCATACCATGAGTTAAATTGAAACCTTTCATTTCCCACATAAACGGTTCCCATAAGAAATGGTAGCCACCAATCTATAAAGAACACACCTTGTGTAACACCCCAAGATTTTAAAAATAAATTTAATATTGAATGAATGAAACACTGAGTCTCTACAAAACACCATTTTTTTATAACCTAGATAGTAAACATAATTTTACCACCCCTATGATTTGAATTTTGAAAATTTTACATACACAGTTTCAATTAGTATATTATTTAGAGTCTAATATGACCAACTTAATTTTTAGTGAATAGTAGCATACCCCTATGAACAGTAATGTTAACCTTATGAATAGTGACATGTCATTATGAATAGTAACCTCACCTATGATATTATATATATAGGATTTATGTGAAAGTATGATGTACCTATTTTTTGGAATATGTAAATAAATGTTTTAAAAACATTATTTTTTTTAATTAAATTGTGATTTTAATTAAAAATTAAATTATTCATATTTAGAAAATTATTTTTAAAAAAATGGACTTCATTTTTTGATTCTACGCATCAAAAAATGGTTATGATGGATTTTTTTAATTTCACTGAAATACTTGAATATTTGGTGAATAGTAAAATACGATAATTTATAAAAAAATGTTAAATAATTGATTTATTGAGTCACTGGTGATGTTATTCTAATATAAGAACCACTGGTTCTAACTCACATTCATATATCACTATTTTTGGTAATGGAATCATCACTATTGATTATCTTAGAGAAAAATAATAAACTAATGATTAAAATATTAAGAACCCCCCCCCCCCCCCCCCGCCTCCACTATAAATACCACATCTTCTACCCAATTCTCTTCACTCCTCTCAAGCCTTGTTCCTTCCCCAAATTCAACCCAAATCTCCTCCCAAGATCCTACCAGAAGACCATCAGCCCTTAGTCTCATAAAAATACCAAATCCCCTTCCCTTAAGAGGCTCTTAAGGAAAGTTAATTCAAGAGGTAAAATTACTCTTTTGTTTTCATTCATTTTCATGTTCCTTTGTTCTCTTTTATTTATTAACCTATTCTCATCCAAATGGTATGAAAACTCCAATACCATAAATGTATTGTAATATTGTTATTATAATGGGATAATTCATCTTCATATCTCCTTTACCCCTCATTTATTCTAAAAATGAAATATCATCTGAGATGTGTTGATTTATCACATTCAAGGATGACGATGATTTCAATTTGATTTAGCTTCTTCAACTCTAGTCATGAAACCATTTTTATGGTTTAACCAGACTATTATATATTTATTTTATCTTATGTAATGTTTTGGAATCCTTACGCACTCATTATGTAAAATCATAATACAAAAAAAGGTAATTGTGAGCAAAATCACTAAATTAATCCAAGTGTTTATCATTAATATTTTATATAATGATTCACCTTCACTCTAAATAACCAAATGAATTTTATAACCATTAAATCTTATTAATGTTCATTAATAACATATAAATTTTTTGGTCGGAGTAGATTACTCCAGAGGGAGGTGAATTGAGTATCTATAATAATTTTTGGTTAAAAAGTATTCTTAAAAAGTTTCCCCAATAAGGTTAAATACAGCCCAGTTAATCAAGGTTATACTGTTATGAAAGTTTACTATTTAAATAACTTCTTAGAAGATTGATTAATTCTCAGTAATCTTAAGATCGGTTATTAATATTACTTTTGAATCTATTCTACTAAGGAAAAAAATTATAAATTCTTTCCAAGATTAATTATCAAAGTGAATTTAGTGATTGCTGAATTATACAGTAAAGCAGTAAAAAAAGAAGACTAAATTAAGAAGCACAACGGAAATAAAACAAGTGGTTCAGTCTCAAGATGAGACCTAATCCAATCCACTTGGTGATCACCTACCACCAAGAAGTTTATATAAATAAACTTGATCCACACCTTGGATCGGGGTTAACAATAGTACACAGGATTGTCCAGGTCACTTGACCACTTCCACAGTTCTTCATGGGTACAAACTATCAGGCCACACATGGACCTCTTCCACACTTATCTGTGGGTATAAACAAGTGTAAAAAGATGTTTGAGAAAGGATATCTTGTATTCTTTAGTTTAATGCAGGAGATAGAGTGTGTTGTTATAGATATACACACACTTCTCAAAAGATAATAAAAAGACACAAAACAGAGAAGAAATATTGAAATAAGTTTAGAAGTGCTATGAGTGTTAGTCTTTATAGCTCTGGACTTCTAAGATGAAGTATATGCATGAATCAAGTCCTCATATGGAAAAAATAGTGTCGCAAGTCAGACAAATCTGGCTTGTGTTCTTAATGATGTTTGATAGAGCTAAGATGTTCTCAATTCTGGGATTCAAGTATGCTTCATGTGTTCTTCAGCAGTGTCGAGTTTCAAGTGACAATTATTTCTTTAAAAATTCTCTGAGTTTGTTATTCATTTTCGTGCTCAATCCTTCTTGCCTCGCTTTCATCTATATCTTGTTCATGGGCCTCACTACTCTTTTATCTTGGAGTTCATGTGTTGGATCCGACAGGTTGCATATATTCTACACCTCGTACCTCGTACTATCAGGTGACATGTCTACAAAGAAACATTAATTATGTCAGTGCATTTAAAAACTTTAAATATGACCGTTAGAGATTAAATTGAAAAATGACATAATATATTAAGAAACAGTGTCATGGTATGTTATGGAAATGGTGTCTCCTTCAAACAGTGTCTGGATTGGTCACGGTGTCTCATGGTCACGGTGTCTCGTTCACAGTGTCTGGTTCACAGTGTCTGGTTCACGATATCTCATGGTCACAGTGTCTTGTTCACGGTGTCTGTTTCATAGTGTCTCATGGTCATGGTGTCTCGTTCACGGTGTCTCATGGTTGTATTGTCTCATTCATGATGTATGTTTCATGGTGTCTCATGGTTACAGTGTCTCATTACTTTTCCAGAAAAACATAACCGGTGGCAGACTCACGGTATCTCAGACTTATCCAAATATCTGTATTCAGACTTAAGCAGAGATATTCATAGAATGGGTTAGACTTAATCATTTTTCAAATAAATCATTATAAAGTAAATCAAAAGATAGTGTACAATAACCAAACTGAGTGTATAGCACTTAAGAGCTTTGGATAGCTTTTACTAAAAAATTGTACATTTGATGTGAGATAGATTACATAGAGTTAACAAGGTTTATAGACTGAATAGGATTTTTGATCATTAAAACATGATTTATACATGAGGATTCCAACAAAAATAAATTATTTACTTCAACTCCCAGCTTACATGAACTACTATACTCTCTTATAAGTGATTCGATCATGAATATTATGAAAACATGCACTCACGGTCAATGAAATTGCATCCCTTAACTCATCTAAAAGGCTATGAATGAACTTAATAAATTCATAATAAACCAAATAAATGTATAAATGGTTCTTTAATTTTTAATTAATTAAGAAAATTTTGTTATTTAGGTCATTAATATCAAGCAAAGAACACCCTTGAATTTAAGGTAAGGGATCCTCTCTCACACTTTTATTCAAGAACCCCCCTATGTTGTGAGCTTTTATTTTTAATTCCTAATGATGGGGTATGTTTTCACACCTCCACCATACTTCCCTTATGATATATAAATAATGGGATACCCCTTTACCTCTTTTTAATCCCTTACAAGAACATCTGTTACCATGTCGAAATGTTTGTAAGGGTTTCCTACCAGAATATCAATTTCATTTCAGGTTGCTCTTATTCTATACTCAACTCCATGAAATTATTATTTATTATTATTTACTCCTCATAAATTCTATTTAAATGTTTTATTTATGTGTACGAATTATAATCCTTCCTTATTTTATGGGGAGTTACATGTTTTAAAATAATATTTCAAATAAATTGTTCCAAAATGCAAGCTCGATTCAAAGAACTTCTTGAATTCTTACCTATTTTGAAATTCACTATATAATATGTTTTAATACATATTTATCTTTCTAAAATCACACATTTTAACATGAAAAGGATATTTTTTCTCATTCATAGTTTTATGTAAGAAAACATGCATTTGTGCGTTAAAATGCTTTAATATTTTCCTTAAACTGCACTAAAATGTTTTATTTCTAAAGCATCTTTAAAAACTCTTTTTAAATGATTTAACATAAATAAGACTTTATTTAAGACTCAAAAATAATTTCAATGACATTTAATTTTATTTTCATTTATATGCATGTTTAAAATCTCATTTCATGACAAATACAAATGATTTTCCAAAATAACTCTTCTTTCCCAAGTAAAAAGGGATTTTTTTTCTCATATCACATAAACTTTTATGTGATATATGCCTTATTAAACACTTATTTATTTCTTGTGGTGTATTTTATTACCTTTGGTATATCATATAAAGAGTCTCCTTATTCTCATACTATTCTAATGGATTATGATTTGAATGTTTCAAGGTGACATGGGACACTTTGGAATGTTTAACTATTATTTCCTCAAGAATTTTTCAATGGTATCATTTAAAAGTGTCTTTATTTATGTAAAAATCCTTTTATGAATCATGTATTTCATAGATATTGATCTCATATTATATCATCTAAAAATTATTTTATTTAAGGGTTTCTGATTAGTTTGAATGTGGATGTTCTATATTGATATCATTCACCATATTACTCTGAATGGTTAGTGTTTATGTTTAATGACTGGGTAAAATTATTTACATTTCATATGTTAGTTTAAATATGAATGTATATATTGTTTATGTTTATCATGTAATGGCTTAGTCCTCTCTGGTCCATTCCTTTGCAAAAATCTTGTGTCTGAGGTGTTCTAAGAGGTCAAGGTGACTTATCCCCAACACTTTAACAAATTTCTAGTTATGTGAATAGTGAATCAATAACCTTAGGTGAACAGTGAAATGGTAACCTTATGTGAACAGTGTCATTGGTATCCTTATGTGAACAGTGCAATGGTGAGGTTCCAATAGTGACCTCTTTCCTTTGCCAAATTTTATGTTCATGAACAGTGTTTCCAGAACGGTGAGGTTCCAACGGGAACCTCTTTCCTTTGCCAAATTTTGAGTTCATGAACAGTATTTCCAAAACAGTGAAGTTCCAATGGTGACCTCTTTCCTTTGCCAAGTTTTGGGTTCATGAACAGTGTTTCCAGAACAGTGAGGTTCCAATAGTGACCTCTTTCCTTTTCCAAATTTTGAGTTTATGAACAGTGTTTCCAGAACGGTGAGGTTCATGAATAGTGTTTCCAGAATGGTGAGGTTCTAATGGTGAGGTTCATGAATAGTGTTTCCAGAACGGTGAGGTTCCAACGGCGAGGTTTATGAACATTGTTTCCAGAATGGTGAGGTTCCAACAGTGAGGTTCATGAATAGTGTTTTTCCTTTTCTGAATTTTGAGTTCGCGAATAGTGTTTCCAACTTCCTAGAGTTTTCACCCCTTTGACATTTCCTTTGATGTAAAATGCATTTAAATCCTTTTTTTAAGGACTCTAAGGCCGATTCAAAGACCATAAATCCTATATTAATTTTTTCTAAGGCTTGGGGTGCTTTTACTTGGTCAAAATGTGTGGTTTAATGTGATCTGATTTTAATGGAAAATCTATAATATCTTAAATCAATGCTCCATTAAATCTTCTAAATGGATGTGATATCTTCCTCCCTAGTTCTTCCTCCTTGTTCTCGGGTGTGAGATGCTCAAACCTCCCATTCCTATCTGTAGGAGTTGTACTGTCAAACTATCCTCCTTGGATTGGTTCCCCTCTGTTTTTGGTGCAACCAAGCAGTATCGATCGATCTCTAATATATGGTATGTTCTATCATCATAACTTTGGGTTCATCTCCTTCTGTTTCCCCTCTCCCTTTTATGGAATGCTATCTCCATGTTCCTAATGTAATTTTCTTGTGTTTTGACCGGTGTGGTGGCAACTCTACATCCTCGGGTGGATATAGTTGTCATGGGGGAGGAGATCGTAACCCATTGTGTGACTCGTTCTCATATAAATAATGTCAAGAACCGTTTGAGGTAGGGGATTTGTTGCTTCTCTTTTCTTTTATGTGCAACTGTATAGTTAGCATGTTTTATCCCACTAGATCACAATGGAATTGATATAATAAATATTTGAACTGGATAAATAAATTTATATCGATTATATGTTATTGCATCTTGTTTTTCTAGATATTGTGATATCTATGATTTCATTGTTTAGCTTTTTGTTCTTGATGTAAATTAGTAAAGAACATAAAGTTGGAATTAATTGATAATTGTTTGTCTAAAGATAAATAGGCAAGTAAATGAATATGGTTCTTCTTATTGTAATTTAATGTTAATCAAATTGGTGTAGTAAGCATGTTTAATTATTTGTCATAGCTTACTAGTCAGGTTTCCCGAATTTGGAACCTATGAATAATAAATTGGTTAATCTAAGATTAATTAAATAACAAGTTGTTTAATAAAAGATAATTCCTTTTAGGGTTCTGAGTTACCCTCTTGCTTGTTTAAGGGCCAAGATCCCAATTGGTATGATGTTTGTTTTCCTGTTACTTGTGTTGTAATGTGATCCTGGATGGCTGTTGTGATATGTGGGGGCATGGAGGCCTACTGGTTGTGGCAGCAGTTGACGCCTAGAGTGGCGAGATGCATCGGTTTATGAATGTGGGTGTCAGGGAGGACACCAGGGATGATGATACGGGTTGGATATGAATGGTTTTATGCTTGCTGATTCTTATTGGTTGTTTATCTATTTTACTTTCCCCACTGCTCAAGGCAGCTGTTCTTGTTTACCCTTCTTCCTAAAGGGGCGAAGACATGAGAGGTATGTCGCGTGCTTTCAGTCTTTAGCTTCTCAAGGGAGGATGGGTATATTATCTTTCTATAGGCAATAAAGACTCGACGGGTAGATCATATACTCACTATATTGAGCCCCCTTGTGTTTAGTAGATTAGAATGTTTTGCTAGAATGCCTGGCTATATGGGAAAGTAATGATATAAATAAATAGTTGAATAAATGATGGTAACCCATGGGGTTGGAGCTTTCTGGGACACAATGTTGAGGACAGCGGACATTGGGTGTGATTCTAATGAAATAAAATACGGATTTGTTAATGTTTAATTAATGTTTAAAGAATTAATTAACGTAAAGTGAAACTAAGAAAAAATGAATGAATTAATGTAATAAATCTCTTTAAATGGTCATGTACTTATAGGATACCCAGTCTTAGAAGTGTAAGTCAGGAGTCCGAGAGGCGTTAGCTGCAGTTAATTCTAAGACTAGGTTATTCCCATAGTGTGGTTGTGAGATATAGTATATTCTGTTCTTTTTGTGTTTATATATGCTACTCTACCCCGTCGATTAGGGAAACTGACACCCCGTGGATTCTGAGCCCTAGGGGGTGTTTTCCCCAACATTTTGGTGGGAGGATGGATGGATGACTACCCCCTTTGGCCCTAATCTCTTATCTTGGTAGTAACTTATGCTAGTAGGCACAGTGGTTAGTTTTCCCCATATATGTGTGTAGAGGGATGTAATGGCTTGTGGTTATTCACACACATATATTCTGGATATAGTTTCCTATGGACTGTTATAGGTATAACGTGTATAGGTTGTGATGGATTAAGGATCCTTACTCAGTGTATGGGTAGAAATGGCATGAGGTATAATAACCGACATATGATACACGTTATGCAAGCTATGGTGGCTCTTAGAAACTACTTGGTTACTTTTTTTACATGGACGTGGTGGTTTTTTTGCACGAGGTGCATGTTTTGGTGCTTTTCCTAGGTGTCTCTGGGTAATCCTTTTTGGAGAGAGATGCTTAAGACGTGCAACATTGGGGAAAAGCGGAAAACTAGTGGGGAAGTAGTAGTAGGGTACCCTTGATATTCTTTATTATATTATATACTCTTGTATGCGATACTTGGTGAGAGTATCCATGGTGAGGCTAGGAACTTAGTATACCTGGTTAGGTGACGAGTTAGTTTCACTTGTTGTTCATTGTTCTTTAGAATTCTTCCTTTACCTTTGTACGAGAGGCTTCTGGGAGGATCCTACTGAGTATACTATTATACTCACCCTATTTCTATATAAATTTTTTTTCAGGTCACTTGGATCAGGTTGGAGATCAAGCTGGTTTCTACTAGCTTGGGGTTTTAGGAGCTGTTTGGGATTCATGGTTGTTGTTGTTTGTACTTTTATTTGGGTACTTGAAGTTTTCCCCTTTCTATTATATTATTTTTTTTCATGAAATTACATATGTTCACTTGGTTTTTCTTTTATATTTCAGTCTGATTTAGAATTGGTTGGTGTCTATCTTATCTCTCTCTTTCGCATGTGTTCTCTTAGTGGGTAATGCCTCCCATCTGTGTGTTTACTATACCCTCGATTCTAGTCGCCAACACAGGGCCTACTGGAGGTGGGACTCGAGGGTCATTATCTCCCATCTCACATTTTCAGCCCAGGAGGGGTACACTTTGTGGGGAGGATGTCATGACAGAGTGGTATCAAAGGGAGGTTGAGAAATATGATAGAGTTTGGAGTTAGGAATAGGTGAGTTTCATGAGTTGGTAGGGAAACAGTGTTAGTCATGTTTAGCAAGTGATGTAAACACTGGAGACTGGCTAAGACATAGGTGTTTAGGGACCCCTATGATCTGATGTGTAGACCTTTAAGTTTACAATGTCTACTAAACAAGGTGAAACTAGTTCCAAGGTAGAGACCTAGGAATGGATCATGCATCATTATTCTATGTGACTTTGTTTGAATGGGTAGACCTTAGGATAGGTTAACCTAAAATAAATAAAAGAAAACAATTAATTAATTAATGTTGTGTCTTCCATATTCCAGGTCTAGGATCTCTAACTATTTTTTATTTTATAGGTATGGCTCCAGGTCAACATCCTATTCAAGATCGCATAGAAGATATCCAGCAGGCTATGCCAGCAAATTACTGTAGGGTAGAGGTTGACGATGATGACACTTGGAGGAGGACACTTTGAGAGTTTCAGTGCCAGAGTCTTCAAAAGTATGAGGGCTCCATTTTAGATACAGTCATAGAAGACTGGTTGGAGGAGGTCAAGATAGGATTCATTTCGATCTGTGCTCAGAATTAGCATTAGGTGTCCTTGGTTGTGACGATGCAGCATAGAGTAGTGAGTCAGTGGTGGTTCTTGTTCCTCAGGGATCGCGAGGAGTCAGCGATCTCATGGGAGGAGTTCTGAGACAAGTTTAGAGTCGAGTTTCTTTCTTCAACTGCAAAGGTGTCTGACGCTAGGAACTTCTTACCCTTTGACAGGGGAGCTCTAGTGTGCGAGTGTTTGGGATCCATTTCATGAACCTTTTATGATATTCTTTTGACCTGTTGCCAGATGAGGAGGCTAGGGCAAGGCATTTCAAGGAAGCCTTGCATCTAGATATCCAGCGCCAGGTCACCCCATTTATGCTGAAGACATATCTTGAGGTGCTGGCGAGGGCAGAGGTCGTCGAGAGGACATTGGACAGAACTTAATCATCACAAGAGGGGAGTCTTCATGATTCCTCACGAAGAAGGGTTATGGTCCAGGGTTCCCGATTTTCAGGGTAGAAGAGTTTCCGTTCAGCCGGGGGTAGGTCATAGCCCTTAGCATCTTGTTTCTCCCGGGGCAGAAGCTCTTAGGCCTATGCCAAGGGATCAGGAGCTTGTTTTTCTTATGGTGGTCGAGGTCATCAGTAGCGAGAGTGACCGAGCTTTCAGAGTAGTCATCGTGCACCAGGTGTTCCACTCCATGTTCCTCTGTTGAGGCAGTTCCAGCCGAGGCAGCAGCAGTAGATTGCACCAGCTTTAAATCAGCAGAGGGTAGATGGGGAAAGCAGAGGATAGCCCTATGATGCTCCCCATCCTCAGATAGTAGAGTGCAGATATTGTGGTGGTCACCATTAGGGTCAGAGAGGCTATGGGGGAGGTCATGGTCAGATTCATGCTTTAGTGTTTCCAGTTTCAGGTGATCAAGACGTCATTTGAGGTACCCTTTGCTTTTTTTCTACCTTGGTGTATGCCTTGTTTGATTCAGGAGCGACACACTCCTTCATATCACCTACCCTTGTCCATGCTTTGGGACTTGAAGTAGATAGGCTTCCAGTGCCCTTGGTGTTGACTATGCCAGTTGGAGGTCGAGCTGACATGTTTGAACTATTTAGAGATTGTGAGCTAGTGTTAGGGCAGCACCACTCTTGGGGAGATTTACTATGTTTACAAATACAACCATATGATGTCATCCTAGGAATGTATTGTTTGTATTTGTTGCAGGATATCATGGATTGATTCAGGGAGCAATTTGTTTTCTTCGATGCGGATGGAGAGCCGGTGGTGTTGGTTGGCGATTGAGACCCTCAGATGGTCTATAGGCATGTTCCATCCTTATCATCCATGATGGCTGAGATGATTCTAAGTTCTTCAGAGGTTCAGTAGTTGGCGTTTCCTAGGGTCACAGAAGAGTACCCATATGTCTTTCTATAATAGGTTGTAGCATTACCCCCTCAACAAGAGATCGAGTTTGGGATTGAGCTACAACCAGAAGCATCTCCTATCTCTATGTCCCCATATAGGATGGCCCCTTCTGAGTTACAAGAGATACTAATATAGCTTGATGGTATGTTACAGTGTGGTTTTGTTTGGCTGAGTGTGTTTATTATCATCGCTTAAACAAAGTGACAGTGAAGAATCGCTATCCTCTTCTGAAGATTGATGATTTATTCGATAAAATGAAGGTTTCAAGTTGGTTCTCAAAGATCAATTTTTGGTCAGGATATCATCAGATGCGTGTGAAGGATGAGGATATCCCGAAGACCTCTTTACTTTGTCATCATGGGCATTATGATTTCATTGTAATGTCGTTCGGTTTGAATAATTCTCTATCTATGTTCATGGGATTGATTAACGTTGTGATCTATGAGTTCTTGGACAAGTTCTTGGTGGTTTTCATCGATGACATCCTTGTGTACTCCACATCTGAGGAGGAGCATGCAGAGCATCTACACGTTGTTTTGGGAGTTCTTCGTCAACATCAATTATTTTGGAAGTTTTCAAAATGTGAATTTTGGGCTTGAGAAGTCTGTTTCTTAGGTAATTTTGTGTCCCAATAGGGAGTAGTAGTGGATCCATCGAAGATATAAGCAATTGTGTCTTGGGTAGTCCCCAAGATAGTGTCAGAGGTGCGAAGTTTCCTTGGTCTTGCAGGCTACTACAGGAGGTTCATGGCCTATTTCTCTCGAATTGTGACTCCTTTGAAATCTTTGACCAGGAAGGATCAGGAATTCATATGGACAGATCAGTTTCAAGAAGCTTTTGAGTATCTAAAGGAGAAGTTAGTAAGTGCTCTAGTTCATTGTCTTCCAGCAGAGGGAGTTCAGTTTGATGTTTTCTATGATGCTTCACATCTAAGGTTAGGTTATGTTCTGATGCAGCAGAGATCAGTTGTTTCTTATGGGTCTTATTATTTGCATCCCCATGAATGTAACTATGCCACCCATGATCTTGAGTTGGTAGCCGTGGTGTTTTCTCTGAAGTTGTGGAGACATTACCTCATTGGAAAGTGCTTTGTGGTTTTCACCGATCATAAGAGTTTGAGGTATGTTTTCTCCCAGCATAACTTGAACTTGAGACAACATTGGTGGATGGAATTATTATAGGAATATGACTTTGAAATATCATATACACCTGGAAAAGGGAATTTTGTAGCTGATGCACTGAGTCAGAAGTCACATAGTGATGTAGTGCATGAATCTAGTGACTCATGGAGAGTAATGGAGGAACTGTTAGCATTACATCTTGATATGGGAGAATTTTGGGGTAGAGGTTGTCTTTTCTAGATGACGGTGCATTAATATCTAGTGCAGCAAGTGGAAGAGTCCCAGTTTGTGGATCTAGAGATGGAGGTCTGGAGAGACCGACTTGTTTATAGTGAGGCCCCTGATGGTTGATCTGAGGATGAACAACACCAAGTGTTGTATCATGGAAGGATATTTGTTCCTTTGAAAATGCATGAGATGGTTCTTAGAGAGTTCCATAGTTCTCCTTTAGCAGTGCATCCTGGCGTGAAAAAGATGTACTGAGCCTTGAGGAGTCAGTTTTGGTGGCCTGGGCTAAAGCGTGTAGTTGCAGAGTTTGTGTCTCGATGTTTGGTCTGCCAGATGGTGAAGGTCAAACACCATGTTCTTGGTGGTCTGCTCCAACCATTAGATGTTCCTCGGTGGAAGTGGTAGTACATATCAATGGACTTTTTTATTGGTTTACCTTGAGCTTTGGGAGGACATGATTCTATTTGGATGGTAGTGGATCATCTAACAAAATTGTCCCACTTCAGAGCGATCAAGGAGTCGGGCTCAGTGGAAGTTTTTTCAAGGTAGTATCTGGAGGAGGTGGTGAGACTTCATGGAGTCCCAAGGATGATAATTTTTGATTGAGATCCTCATTTCACCTCTACGGTATTGAGAGGTCTCCAGCATGCTTTTGGTTCTCACCTATTCATTAGCACTACTTTTCATCCTCAGATGGATGGTCAGACAGAGTAGACCATCTAGACTCTTGAAGACATGTTACACTCTTGTGTCCTAGATTTTGGAGGTCTAGTGGATGAGGCACTTACCCTTGTTGGAGTTATCTTACAACAATAGTTTTCAATCCACCATCGATATGGCATCGTTTGAAGCCTTGTATGGATGTACTTCATGTTCTCCATTGTACTGGACTTGGGTTGGAGAGTTAGCGATTCTTGGATCAGAACTAGTGCATAATACAACATAGATGGTTCAGGTGATTCGTGAGAGGATGAAGATAGTGCAGGATCATCAGAAATCATATGTCAATCAAAGGAGGATACCCTTAGAGTTTTATGTTGGGGATCACATGTTTCTGAAGGTGACTCTCTGTCGTGGGAAGCGAAGGTTTGGTCATGGGAGTAATCTCTCTCCCCAGTTTTTTGGGCCTTTCAAGGTGTTAGCTTGTGTTGGATCTGTGGCGTATCGAGTAGCACTTCCCCTACAGATGAGCCAGATACACAATGTTTTTCATGTCCATCATTATCTTCATGATGACTCTCACATCATCGATTGGGGAGAGATCGATGTTGATGACAATGTGACCTTTGAGGAGCGACCTGTGGAGATTCAAGACCGTAAAGAGAAGGTGTTGTGTGGGCGTTCTATCCCCTTGGTTTGTGTCTTGTGTTGATATGGTGGCGTGGAGGAGAGTACCTGGGAACGTGAGTCGCAGTTACGTGATCAGTACCTAGAGTTGTTTGATGTTTAACTCTTTTCATGTAACTATGTCCCCTTTTTGATTATAGACCTTTCGTGTTTATGAGATGGCTTTCTTTGGTTGTTTCTTGTGGATTACTCTCTTTTTAGAGGTAACTAGATGAGTGGTTGTTCAGAATTCTTCTATGTTTCCTTTTAGGTTGGTTTTGAATTCTCGGGGATGAGAATGTTTTGAGAGATATCTGATAAAATGGCTCAGACCTCTCTGGTCTATTCCTTTGTGAAAATCCTGTGTATGAGGTGTTTCGAGAGGTCAAGGTGACTTATCCCCAACACTTTTTCAAATTTCTAGTTATATGAACAATGCATCGGTAACCTTAGGTGAACAGTGAAATGGTAACCTTATGTGAACAGTGTCATTGGTAGCCTTATGTGAATAGTGAAATGGTGAGGTTCCAATAGTGACCTCTTTCCTTTGCCAAATTTTGAGTTCATGAACAGTGTTTCCAGAACAGTAAGGTTCCAACAATGACCTCTTTCTTTTTCCAAATTTTGAGTTCATGAACAATGTTTCTAGAATTGTGAGGTTCCAATGGTGACCTCTTTCCTTTTCCAAATTTTGGGTTCATGAACAGTGTTTCTAGAACGATGAGGTTCCAAAGGTGACCTCTTTACTTTACCAAATGTTGACTTCATGAATAGTGTTTCCAGAACAGTGAGGTTCCAATGGTGACCTCTTTCCTTTTCTAAATTTTGACTTCATGAACAGTGTTTCCAGAATTGTGAGATTCCAACGGTGAGGTTTGAACGACGAGGTTCATGAATAGTATTTCTAGAACAGTGAGGTTCCAATGGTGACCTCTTTCCTTTGCCAAATTTTATGTTCATGAACAGTGTTTTCAGAATGGTGAGGTTCCAACAGTGAGGTTTCAACGGGGAGGTTCATGAACAGTGTTTTTCCTTTTCCAAATTTTGAGTTCGTGAACAGTGTTTCCAACTTCCTACAATTTTCACCCCTTTGATATTTCCTTTGACATAAAATGCATTTAAAGCCTTGTTTTAAGGACTCTAAGGCCGATTCAAAGGCCATAACTCCTATATTAATTTTTCCTAAGGCTCGGGATGCTTTTACTTGGTCAAACTGTGTGGTTTAATGTGATCCACTTTTAATAGAAAATTTAGCATATCTTAAACTTATTCTCTATTAAATATTCTAAAGGGATGAGATATCTTACTTCCTAGTTCTTCCTCCTTATTCTCAGGTGTGAGATGCTGGAACCTCCCATTCCTTCCCGTAGGAGTTGTGCAATCAAACTGTCCTCCTTGGATTAGTTCCCCTCTGTTTCTGGTGCAACCAAGTTGTATCGATCGATCTCCGATATAAGGTATGTTCTATCATAATTCATTTGGGTTCATCTCCTTATGTTTCCCCTTTCCCATTTATGGAATGATATCTCCATGTTTCTAATAGAATTTTCTTGGTTTTTGACCAGTGTGGTGGTGTCTCTACATCCTCGGGTGGATACAGTTTTCATGGGGGAGGAGATCGTAACTCATTGTGTGGCTCATTATCATATAAATAATGCCAAGAACTGTTTGAGGTAGGGGATTCATTGCTTCTCTTTTCTTTTACATGAAATTGTATAGTTAGCATGTTTTATCCCACTAGATCATAATATAATTGATATAATAAATATTTGAACCGGATAAATAAATTGATATCGATTGTATGTTATTTCCTCTTGTTTTTCTAGATAGTGTGATATCTATTCTTGATTTTTTAGCTTTTTATTCTTGATGTAAATTGGTAAATAACGTAAAGATGGGATTAATTGATAATTGTTTGGATAAAGATAAAGAGGCATGTAAATTAATTTGGTTCTTCTTGTTGTAATTTGATGTTAATCAAATTGGTGCAGTAAGTATGTTTAATTATTTGTTATAGCTTATTGGTTAGGTTTCCCAAATTAGGAACCTAAGAATAATAAATCGGTTAATCCAAGATGGATTAAAGAACTATTTGTTTAATAAAAGATAATTCCTTGTAGGGTTCTGAGTTACCCTCTTGCTTGTTTAAGGGCCAAGAGCCTAATTGGTATGATTTTTGTTTTCCTGCTACTTATGTTGTGATGTGAGCCCTGATGATTGTTGTGATATGTGGGGGCATGGATGCCTACAGGTTGTTGCAGCATTTGATGCATAGAGTGGTGAGATGCATCAGTTTATTCATGTGGTTATTGGGGAGGAGACCAGGGATGATGATACAGGTTGGATATGAATGGTTGGATTCTTGCTGATTCTTATTTTTTGTTTATCTACTTTACTTTCTCCACTACTCAAGGCATCTAGTCTTGCTTACCCTTCTTCTGAAAGGGGAAAATATACACAGGGTATGCCACATGCTTTTTTTGTTTAGATTCTCAAGGGAGGATGGGTCTACGCTCTTGTTATAGGTGGAAAAGACTCGAAGGGCAGTTTATCTACTCACCATGTTGATCCCCCTTGTGTTTAGTAGGTTAGAATGTTTTTCTAGAATTTTTTGGAATATGGGAATGAAATGATGTAAATAAATAATTGAATAAATTATGTTAACCCATGGGGTTAGAGCTTTCTAGGACACAATACTGAGGGCAACAGACTTTGGGTGTGATGATAATGAAATATAATGCGGATTTGTTAATGTTTAATTAATGTTTAAAGAATTAATTAATGTAAATTGCATCTAAGAAAAAGGGAATGAATTAATGTAATAAATCTCTTTAAATGGTTGTGTTCTTATAGGATACCTAGTCTTATAAGTGGCAGACGGGAGTCTGAGAGGTTTTAGCTGTAGTTGAGTCTAAGACTAGGTTATTCCCATAGTGTGGTTGTGATCTATAGTATATTCTGTACTTTTTGTGTTTCTATACGCTACTCCACCCCATCAGTTTGGGCAACTGACACCTCGAGGATTCTGAGCCCTGGGGGTGTTTTTCCCAACATTATAGTGGGAGGATGGATGGTTGACTATCCCCTTTACCCCCACTCTCTTCTCTTAGTAGTAACTTGTGCTGGTAGGCACAACGGTTAGTTTTCCCCACATATGTATGTAGAGGGTTGTAATGGATTGTGGTTATTCACACACATATATTCTGGATATAGTTTCCTATGGACTATTATAGGTATAATGTGTATAGGTTGTGATGGATTGAGGATCATTACTCGGTGTATTTGTTGTAATGGCTTGAGGTATAATACCTGACATATGATACATGTTATGCGATCTATGGTGGATCCCAGAAACTACCTCGTTACTTTGTTTACATGGAATTGGTGGTTTTTTTGCACAAGGTGCATCTTTTGGTGCTTCACCTAGGTGTCTGTGGGAAATCCTTTTTGGAGAGAGATTCTTAGGGCGTGCGACATTGGGGAAAAGCGGCAAACCAGTGGGGAAGTAGTAGCAGGGTACCATTGATATTCGTTATTATATTATATACTCTTGTATACAATACTTGGTGAGAGTATCCATGGTGAGGTTGGGAACTTAGTATACCTGTTAGATGACGAGTTAGTTTCACTTGTTGTTCACTGTGATTTAGTATGATTTCTTTACCTTTGCACGAAAGGTTTTGGGGAGGATCCTACAGTGTATACTGTTATACTCACCCTATGTCTGTATAAACTATTTTTCAGGTCACTTAGAGAAGGTTGGAGATCAGGCTGGTTTCTACTAGCTTGGGGTTGCAGGATCTGTTTGGGCTTCGTGGTTGCTGTTGTTTGTACTTTTCTTTGGGTACTTATAGTTTTACCCTTTCAATTATAGTAGTTTTCATGACATTACATATGTGCAATTAGGTTTTATTTTATATTTCAGTCTGAGTTTTAATTGGTTGGTGTCTACCTTATCTCTCTCTTTCGCATGTGTTCTCTTATAGGGTAATGCCTCTCATCTGTGTGTTTAATATACCCTCGGTGCTAGTCGCCAACCCGGGGCCTGTTGGGGGTGGGACTCGGAGGTCATTATCTCCCTTCTCACATTATCATCCTAGGAGGGGTACACTTTTTGGGGAGGGGGTCATGACATATCCCCATTTATAATAGTAGTGGATTAGACTTATTATGTGATGAGTGGGGCCTGTTATATCCCCTCGATGCATCGGTAGGTCTCATGAGACAAACTATGGTCTTAGCACGAGGCCTTGACAAAATGGATTTTTATGGTCTTGGAACGAGGCCTTGACAGTATGGTTATAATGTCTGGCATATGAATTTCCATCATTATGAAACTAGTAATTGAAAGTTCACGTGGTTATTAGTCTAGTAGAATACCCATGATTATGATTTATTATGACATTATTTATTCATCTCTTATTCCTAACATAATGTGTTCTTGTTTATTTTTTAAGGCATGTATTTTATTTATTAAACATGTCTAATGTTTATGTTTATGATATCTTCTGTTTTGTTTCTTACCCTTACTGAGCATCAGATCTCAACCCTTTCATTTTTTTCCTTACCTAGGTTATGAAGAATAGATTACTTTTTGAGTTTCTAGGGATGCATTTTGTTAGCTTTTGTTATGTATTATATGTTGTTTTCTTCCCCCAGTGTAAAAATGGGTTCCATGTATATATCCAATTTCTTCAAGACTACTAGATTGATTGGTCCTTTTGGATTTTTTTCCTTGTAATCATGCCATTGTAACAAAGTAATTCACCGACTCTAGGATTCTTGGGTCGGGCATTATAGTTGGTATCAAAGAAAGTTTAGTAGAAATCTTGGGAATTGGATTTAAAAAAAAAATAGGTTATATAAAACAATATTAAGATAGACATTGAGGATAAGTATAGAATAACATCCTATAATTATGTTAAGGTAGATATTATGTGGGTATTCCTAGCAATACATCCCTATCTGGATACTACAAGTGGACGTGGTTATAGTACATGTTCCTAGGAGTAACAACTTTGACAAGGTGTTTTGGTCTTGACTCAGGATAACTTAGTACATGAAAAAGGGCCTTACTGTACACCTGGTTTGACACTTCCAGGGGATACACTTAAGATAATTCACATTTTCTTTACAAACCATTATGAAGGATTTATTCTTCCAAAGTAACTAAAGTATATGGTTCAAGGATTTACAAGGCATAAATTTATGTTATAGTCTATACCATGTTTAGAGTAATAGAGAGTTCATAATTTTATGAGCTAATATATTATATGGAATTTATTATAAATGGAACCTACCATAAGGAATGAGAACTTCGCCAATTCATGTGATAAAAATAGTAAGAATGATCATATAATTCATGGTCTTAATCCAAAATTTTGAAGGTAAATAGTCTCTAATGTATCCTCATCATATGAAAAAATAGTATCATGTGTTAATAAGGTATGTAAGTAATTATATGAGTCCTATGGATTTAAAGGGAAGAAAATGAAGGAGATGGTGGTAGAGGAAAACATGGATAAATAGAAGAAGGGAAATAAGGGTTTTCCCATATGTGATAATTGTGGAAGAATCACACTGGTAAATGATTAAATGGAATAGGAGTTTGTTATAAGTGTGGAGAAAAAGGACACCAAGTTCGTGATTGCAAGGGTAAGGAAAAGTTTTCCAATGTACAATACTATAACTTCAAGGAGATGAGAAACTATGTGAATCAATGTCCCAAGTGTCAAGGGAATATACCCCAAATGATGTTACTGGATAAAGATCAAGTTATGATACTACCACAGATGAAGTGGAACGATTAATATGCCTCATCGAGAATCATGTCATTTGAATGTTTTATCAAGCAATGTACTAGTTATAAGAATTATGGAATATATAAGTATTTTATTGTAATAATTTTTCATTAAGGATTTGAGAACATATTTTGAATGGTACTAAGAAAATATATTCATTAGAAAGTTAAACTTTTTGTAAAACACATGATTGTTGGAAATCCAACCCTTAATATATTTCTGATGATAAGATAATAATGAATAAATTATTGATTTGGATAAGTACTGACTACCTTGAAGTTGATTATTGACTTGTAGACAAGTGGTATATGCTATCATTGAAGGAGTTTACAACACTTTTGTATTTAAGGAATAAATCCAATAACATGTATCTTACTTAGTGAGTACGGAATAATTCATGTTTCTAATAAGGTTTTATGGTAATTTGAGTTATTACCATTTTTCAAGAGGATACAAGATGAAGTTATTCATGTGTTTGCAATGTGAAAATTTAGAGTTACTTAATATTGATTATGGGATACTAAAAAATTCATCTAGGAAATTCAGAGACCTTCTTTCTAAATATTTGAATAATTATAGAAATTATAACCATTTATGAATGGTTTAAGTTGATCATTGTACAATATTTTAGTGGTTAATGTATTACTTCACCCCATGGCGTAATATATGCTAAGTTATAAAGTATAGATTGTTCAAGTTTCAATCAATGGATAAGTTTGTGTATATTTATACTCTTATAGTGTGAAATAATTCCTCAACTCTGGGAAAAGGGTCATAAAAAATGGTTTCATATTATCAAAATTTTTAATTATATCAATGAACCTTTTCAAAATTGTTGTTTATGGTTTTTTGGTAATCAACTTTCATATGAACACATTCCCTATCACTTTCCATCAAAACATGATGGTTAGATTATTCTTCCACATCCATATTTTCACTTCACATTGATGTTATCCTATTTGAATGTGTAGTTTTTTGGTAACCTATACATTTCACATTCCCACTTATTAAGAGCATATTCTATTAACCCTATTTCTTATATGGGTTTTTCACCAGGAAATATTCAAGTAACAACCAATAACTTTCAAAGTGAAATATCAAATTTTGAGGACGAAATTTTTGTGAGGGGATAATGTAACACCCCAAGATTTGGAAAATAAATTTAATATTGAATGCATTAAACATTGAGTCTCTACGAAACACCACTTTGTTATAACTTAGCTGGTAAACATAATTTTACCACCCCTATGATTTGAATTTTGAAAATCTGACATACACGGTTGCAATCAGAAAGTTATTTAGAGTCTGATATGACCAACTTAATTTTTGGTGAATAGTAACATACCCTTATAAATAGTAATGTTACCCTTATGAATAGTGGCATACCATTATGAATAGTAACCACACCTATGATAGTATATATATAGTATTTAAGTGAAAGTATGATGTACCTATGTTTTGGAATATGTAAATAAATGTTTTAAAAACTGTATTTTTATAAGTAAATTATGATTTTAATTAAAAATTAAATTAATAATATTTAGAAAATTATTTTTGAAAAATGGAATTTTTTTTATTCTACACATCAAAAAATGGTTAGGTTGAATTTTTGGGATTTTTCTGAAATACTTGAATTTTTGTGAATAGTAAAATACGATAATTTACAATAAATGCTAAATAATTGATTTATTGATTCACTTATGATGTTATTATGATATAATCACCAATGTTTCTAACTCACATATTAATCATCACTATTTCTTTTCTTAGGGAAGAATAATAATGTAATGATTAAAATATTAAGAAACCCCTCCTCCCCTTCACTATAAATACCACCTCTTCCACCCTCTTCTCTTCACTCCTCTCAAGCCTTGTGCCTTCTCCAAATTCTGCCCAAATATCCTACCAAGATCCTCCCCCATGACCATAATCCCTTTGTCTCATAAAAATACCAAATCCTCTTCCCTTAAGAGGCTCTCAAGGAAGGTTAATTCAAGAGGTAAAATTCCTCTTCTTTTCTTTCATTTTCATGTTCCTTTGTTCTATTTTCTTTCCTAACATCTCCTTATCCAAATGGTATGAAAACTATAGTACCAAAAATTTACTAGAATTTTTTTATGTTAATGGGATAATTCATCTTCATCTCTTCTTTCCCCCAGTTATTCTAAAAATGAAATATCATCCGAGATGTGTTGATTTATCACATTCAAGGACGACGATGCTTTCAATTTGATTTACCTTCTTCAACTCTGGTCATGAAACCATTTTTATGGTTGAAACAAACTATTATTTATTTATTTTATATTATGTAATGTTCTGTAATCCTTATGCACTCATAATGTAAAATAATAATACAAAACAATGTAATTGTGAGAAAAATCACCAAATTAATCCAAGTGTTTATCATTAATGTTTTATATAATGATTCACCTTCACTCTAAATAAACAAATGAATTTTATAACCATGTAATATTATTAATATTACTTAATAATATATAAAATCAATTCTATACTTCAACACCCATCTTACATGAACTACCGTACTCTTTTATAAGTGATCCGGTCATGAATATTATGAAAACGAGCACTCACTAACAATGAAATTAAATCCCTTAACCCATATAAAAGGCCATGAATGAAATTAATAAAGTAATTATATAATAAATAAATTTATAAAGGGTTCTGGAATTATTAATTAATGAACCTAATTTTGTTATTCAGGTCATTAAGATTAAGAAAAGAACACCCTCATATTTAAGGTAAGGGATCCTCTCTCTCACTTTTATTCAATAACCCCCCCACCCACCCATGTTGGGTCCTTTTAATTTTAATTCCTACATATGGGGTATGTTTTAACACTACCTCCATACTTACCTTATGATATATAAATGATGGGATACCCATTTACCTCTTTTTAATCCATCACAAGAACACTTGTTTCCATGTCGAAATGCGTGTAAGGGTTTTCTACCCGAATCTCAATTTCCTTTCGGGATGATCTTATTCTCTACTAACCTCAATGAAATTATTATTTATTCCTATTTACTCATCATAAATTCATTTTTAATGTTATATATATTTGTACAATTATAATCCTTCCTTATTTTATGGGGATTTACATTTTTTAAAAGAATCTTTCAAAAAAATTGTTCTGAAATGCATGCCCGATTCAAGAAACTTATCAAATTCTTACCTATTTTGAAGTTCACTCTATAATATATTTTAAGACATATTTATCTTTCTAAAATAACACATTGTAGCATGAAAAATATATTTTGGTTCATTCCTGGTTTTATGAAAGCAAACATTCCTTTGCGCTTTAAAATCCTTTAATATTTTCCTTAAACCGCACTAAAATGTTTTATTTCTAAAGATTATTTAAAAACTATTTTTAAACGATTTAACCTAAATAAGAATTTATTTAATCCTAAAATATAATTTCAATGAAATTACCTTTTATTTTCTTGGATAGATATGTTTACAATCTGATTTCATGACAAATACAAATGATTTTCCAAAAGAACTCTTCTTTCCAAAGTAAAAAAAAGGATTTATTTCTCATCTCACTTTAAATTTTATGAGATATATGCCTTATTCACCACTTATTTATTTCTTGTGGTGTATTTAATACCCTATATTAGATCATATCAAGAGTCTTCTTATTCTCATGATATTATAATGGATTATGATTTGAATGTTTCAAGGTGGTATGGGAAACTTTGGAATGTTTAAGGATTATTTCCTCAAGAATTTTTCAATGGTCTCATTTAAAAGTATATTTATTTATGTAAACATACTTTGATTAATATTTTGTTTCATAGAGATTTATCTCCTATGATATCATCTATAGAATATGTTATTAAAGGGTTTCTAATTAGTTTGAATGTGGATGTTCTATATTGATACCATTCACCACATTACTATGAATGTTTAGTGTTTATGTTTAATTACTTGGGAAAGTTATTTACATTTCATATGTTAGTTTCAATATGAACTTATATGTTATTTATGTTTATCCCCATTTATAATAGGAATTCATTGGACTTATTATGTTACATGTGGGGTCTGTTATAGCCCCTCGATGCATCGGTAGGTCTCATGAGACAAACTATGGTATTAGTACGAGGCCTTGACAAAATGGATATTTGTGTTCTTGGAACAAGGCCTTGATAGTATGGTAATGATGTCCAGAATATGAATTTCCATGATTATGAAACTAGTAATTAAAATTTCATGTGGTTATTCAACTAGTATAATACCCGTGATTATGCTTTATTATGTCATTATTTATTCAGCTCTTATCCCTACCATAATGTGTTCATGTTTTTTTTAAAGGCATGTGTTTTAGTTATTCAACATGCCTAATGTTTATATTTATGATATCTTCTATTGTGTTTCTTACCCTTACTGAGCATCTTATCTCACCCCTTTCATTTGTTTTCCTTCCCCGGGTTATGAAGAAGATATTACTTTTTGAGTTTACAAGGATGCAGTTTGTTAGGTTTTGTTATGTATTATATGTTGTTTTCTTCCCCAAATGTAAAAATGGGTTCCATGTATATATCTAGTTTCTTCAAGACTACTAAACTGATCGGTCCTTCAGGAATTGATTCCTTAAAATCATGCCAATGTAACAAAGTAATGCACATACTCTAGGCTTCTGGGGTTAGGGCGTTACAACATGAAACATTTGATATTATATGACCACACTACCAATGGTGTGTTGATGGTTAATGCACTATCCAATATTTTGATAGAAAAGACAAAAACATTTCAAAATAGATTAGATAAAAAATGAATATGATTCTACTTTATCAAAAAACACAAGAAATGGTAGAAGATACAAGAATCATACCTCTAACGGTAGAAGGTCTTGCATCAAAAATAGCTAAAGTAGTATTCAAAACATGTAGATGTATAACCCCTCTTCCCTAATATCTATAATTAATCCCCCGATCTATTCCCTCTACCTCATAATATCATTTCTACGTTGGGGTACCACTTCCCCTACCTCACCCAGAACATCCAGTGGAACTCCATCTACCTATATGTTGAGGAGTAGTTATGTTCTTCCTAGACTCTAGTACCTGTCCTGATCCCCTTCCACTTCTCTACTACTAAAATCCCCTAAAAAACCTCTACAGGTGGCTTATCTCTCCACAAGCATGATTCTCTAAAGTGGGGTATGAAAACCAAGGCTGCTTTTGGATATCCTTGACACACTAAAATCAATATAATGAAACATGGTATAGAGATGTCTTTAGACTTCCCTGAATGCTCTATCTATTGTTTCCTCAGTAGAAACTATCATAGCATCACTTCTTTCCACTAGAAGAAGGGATCCCAATTTCCCTACTGAAATATCCTACCAACTGCTAGGGGCCTCTCTCGGATTTCTTTCTGTGATGATTTCCTCATTCATCACATTAAAAAATATACTCCAATGAAACATTCACCTATGAATTGATCTCAAAAATAATCCAATCCTAAAAATGTCTCTCCATGGAGATCCACCAGCTGTTAAGGAAGGTACAAAGTGTTACAGGTCAGTTAAGTGTTCAACATAGTCCATCCCTAACATTCCATCTTATTTCAAATGCATGAACCCATGAGTAATCTCATCAATAAATGTATTAGGATAGAAGTGAATCAATAAATTTCCCTCGATTTCCTTCCAAAATAACTCTTGATGCTGCTAAGCCTACTCTAGAATATCCCAGCAACACTTGGAAGGTCTACAAAGAAGACATGTAGTAAGATTCACCCTCCTATTTGTGGGTGTCTTGTGATTTTTGAAGATCATATGGAATGAATATATCTAGAACTTAGGTTCCTTAGGTCCTCCCTCTATAGTGAATATTGGTAGATGTTGTTTTTGGTACTCTCTCATCAGATCAAACATCAAATGTATTGTGTGACCAACCTCTCCTTCCATGTATCGCATGACCCTAAAGAATCTATCACAAACCAGAACATCCATATGATCCTCACAAGATATAGGGATCTTTGAATCAACTATGTTATGAGAATACTAATTTCCACTATTATAATGCTCAAATTAAAGATGAAAAGGGGGTATTTTCTCTATAAGTAAAACGCACTCCTTAGAACATAATCTAAAAACAAGGTCATCCATAACAGGCATCAACAACAAAGAACCACTACTCTGGGCCCCTTTAAACATGGATTAGAAGTGTTTCAGCATGACATAAAAATCCATTTATTTTCATTTATTAGGTATATTTGGTATATCATACCATAGTTCATATAGGAAAGTATAAAATACGGTCAATAATTATATCCCTACTTTGAAAAATTCATGTCAATATATCATTATGTGCCTATCATGATGCATGCATACTCATCTCATGTCGTACTTGGCCATGAATATAAATATAAATAAATATTAATCATTACTAAATAATAACATCACACAACTTATGAATCACCCAATGTTAAATAACATCAACCATAACAAATGAACAATTTAGACCACAATCCCACCATTGGGTACTCAGATTTTCCCCCGTACATGGGTATGTTACTCCAATACACAAGCTCATTACCAATTCCTAACACATCCTATTCTCTTTTATACTTCTCCCAAATATGAAGGTAATATAAAATAAAAACATGCCTTTGATACCACTTTGTAACATCTCCCAATATGGAACTTTCTCACATGGCCAAAATAGGTTGGTTATAAGACCTCAAGTGCAGCTACCTATGCACCAGAGGTTATTGAATAGTAGTGATGGTGTGATATGCATAGTGGGGAGACTATAAACCTTGGCATGGAGTTACATAGTAGTGTAAAAAATATATAAATAACTATAATCATAGTAATAGACATAATGAAAACCATATAATACATCTGGTAAAAATAAAAGGGGAACCAATAAACAAATAATAATGAATCATGTAATGAAAGAATGATATGTATCTTAATGTAAAACTAAAAACAATAAAAATAAAGGAAACAAATGAAAGCAAATAAACTCAAAATACCACAATACCAAACCCATGTCGGTCCTATTTCCAACTCTAGACCATCTAGAAATCTAAAAATCAACAACAAGGTCCCTTTCCCTTGTCCAAAACTACATCTAGTAATCTGATTGGGTACCAAATGGTGACCTGTATAGGGTGTGTGTAAAACAAAGTAGGTTGACACCACTTTGTCTAAATATAACCAGTCTAACAAAAATTTTATGCAGTATAGTGATAAAAAAAAGTATATTAATTAATCAATTGATATAATACAACAACCAACCTACTTCAAAACCATGCTAGAATATCTCTGAGAATGTAGCACAACCATGCCAACCAAAAATCATATATCCATCAAAAAAATCACACAATGTTTGGGTTGAGACTTCTATATAATCATTTCAGTGTGGGACTAGACAGAGGTCGCTTAATATAAGCATTATAATAAGAATTGGGTAGATCCCACACAATATAAGTATTACAGCATGGGATTGTGAAGAGCCCACTCAATATAATCATTATAGCATGTGACTGGGCATAGCTTACTCAATATAATCATTACATCATGGGACTAGGTTGAGACTGCTCAATATAAGCATTATAGCATGGGAATAAAATAATTCATAACATCATGGATATCATGATATCACGCCATACATCTCAATGGTAAAAATATACAAATTAAAATTTATCATTCAATTATAGTTCCATTTATATTTCAAGTGATCAATAGTCCTATCAATAAGAAATAATATATTACTAAGGGATACTATATCAAGAAATCAGCTAAGGTCTCATTTTAATCTAATCAAAATTTAATTCATTATCAAATTCATATATATATATATATATATATATATTCTTGGGTTATCACACGTAAGGGTTTCCATAATCTTGGACACTATCAATTGAATCAATATGGATCTAACCAATGATCCAATTAATGATTTACTATTTAGAAATGAATAAATTAATTTTACTGCATGTTGTATTGGTGCAGTCACAATATTGCACATACTTAACAATTATCAAACCATAGGGTTAAGGTTTAGACCCCTACTTTTAACTGGGATATTTAGCCACACTAACAACAGGTAAACCCAATGAAATGGAGGTGGTGGATATCAACAAAGGAAACCTAGATCAAATGGAGGCAATATTAACGTGATTCCATAGTGGAGATCAATAGATAACAATGCTTCAATGGAAGAATAAGGAAAAGGAAAGAACACCAAAGAAAGGTAACCTACCAAGGTTGAAACAACGACCTACATTGTCCATAGGTGATAAAATCACCTTAGAATCTCTAAGAGTCTTCTAGGGGTTGAGAGGATGGGCTACACAAAAAGGTGGAATGAAAAATAGGTGTACAATATTGGTTAAAATCACTACACATGATACTTATAAGACTTGAATATCATTTACATATCATGTATTTATGTTTAAATGGATACACAAATTTTTTTCACATTGGGTTAATATTAATTCTGATTGATATTTACATGATGTGAAAAGTTTTCATGAAGTGTAACCGCTTCATTCCTTTCATTGGTTCACACAATGTTTCTGGAGGCAATTAAATTCCATTTAACATGAACACGTCTTGTTAATGCTCTATAAATAGTTTTTAGTCCAAATTCTACATAAGGACCCAAAACACCTCTAAAGCCTTACAAAGAATGGAAACCCATTTTAATACCATTAAACACATTTATATATAGACTCCATTAATTTAAACAAAAAAAATCCCTGAACATTTTTTCATTTTCCCCAAAAAAAGATCTTCATCTTCAAACAAGACACATCCACTAAGGTTAAATGAAAAAAATCAAAGAGGTACATACATAGAAAAAGACGGATCATAAAATTTTATTTCATAAGAAAAATCTCATCTTTTGGTTGTGTCTAGATCAATTTATATTTCATCACTCTACTCTACGAGATGAATTTTTCATGCCTGAAGCACTAATAGATAATAAAATTCATAAAATAATTATAATTCATTCCTTATATATATATATATATTATAAAAATAATGTTAGAATAGGTTCTCCAATTTGAATAAATCTATATATTGTTAAATAATACATTAACCTATAAAACCTCATCCAAATTTTAACATAAATTCTCTTAATAGTCACATTCTAGAGATGTAAATACCTTTGTCATATATTCTCTTAAAACATGGAAATAACCAGAATTCCCATAACTCATTAATGAAAATATGTATACTTCCAAATTCATTGAATAAAACCATATATTACTAAATATATTCCATAAAAACAATAATTCAATAAACACCTTCAAATATAACTGTAAGATCTTGGCCTTTTCTAGAGAAATATTAGGCATTTTTTAGGTAAGTTTTTTTATTAATTACCTTTGGGTTGGGTTATGAACTAAGGTGTGTTTGGGCAAAGTTTTTAAGGAACTTGGGAAGAGAGGGGGTTGTGCATGGTTTTCACACTGTTTGGCCAAACCGTGTGAAAGATAACCATGCGTACAGTGGATATCGGCACGGTTGGCACACGGTTTTCCTAATTGTGTTCCATTGATTCATATGGGTAGTGGAATACCACACAGTTGGTGCATGGTTTGGACTAACCATGCGCCCCTACCCAGGAAACCATGCGTACGGGATTTTTATTCCAAAAATATATTTTAAAACCACCTGAACCCCCCCCCCCCTAAGACTCCCATATCTCAATCGTGGCTCAGTATTGAAAAATTCTAGGTGATCCCAGAGCTTTATGGAGGGATTCCAAGGTGATTATAACATCATTATTCAAGATCAAAAGCCTTGATTGAAGATATTCTCTCTTCCTAGTAAGTGTATTTCATTCCATTTCTTCTCTTGTTCTTTCCCCTATCTTTCCTTGATCTTTTAATGGAATATCTTCATTGTTTACATGTATCTAAACCGATGAGTTGAGATCTAGATCTATGATTGTGTAATTAGATCTAGATTTTCAAGATCTTGATTACTTTGATCTTAATTTTGGTTTAGGGATTTAGATCCATAGCTTGATCTACGATGTTGTGCCACTTAGATTTTGGGGATTTCTGTTGGGCTATCTTCCATCAATAAACTAAGGTATGTGGTCTAAATCGAACTCCCATAGTCGTGATTTTGATATGTGAATGTGAGTTAAGGATTTTCTAGCTTCCCTTTATAATTTATTTTCTAAATTGGAGTAATTAGGAATGTGGAATTGACTTGTGATTTCCTTGGTGGTTAATTTATAGCATCCCGCCTTTTTATCACATAAACTTTCATTACATTTTACAAAACCGAGGATCTTTATGGTTTAGTGTCTTGGAAACCAGGAACTTAAAACATGAAACCACAAAAAAACATTCTTCTTAAACACTTGAAAGGATTCTCCTTATGTTCATCCTAGGTTCATTACTGTATCTCAGAACCTGGGGACATACATCAAAGGAAAGGGTGAGCAGAAGGCCCAGTAAGGAAAACAAGAGAAACATTTTACATGTGAACTTGAGATACTTCAATAAGGTCATGAAAATACCTTTAAGGCATGAGAAAGAAATCATGAGATATATCATAATAAAAGTAACATTTTTCATAACTTAAAGATGTGGATACATCATTTAACATAGACAATCATGACCATATCACCAAGGTCCATCCCCAAGGTGTCATTTTCAAATTACCAAGGTTATTCACCAAGGTATCGTGAAAATTGTAATCTCTAGTGGTTACATCATTACCCAATGCATTGGAGCGCTATCAGGGAACACCCTTAATTTTTCCTTTATTATCATGTGAGAAACATATATCATCATCAAACATTTCAAAAATAACCCATATAGCATAAAATAAATGGGTTTCATTTCATAATCACAATGTTTTAAAAACTGCTTTAAAGACATGATCTTTACGTCACTTTAAAACCCACAGAAAAGGAAGGTGGGTCTCATGTATGTAAATCCCAGAATTTAAAATAGAACATTTTGGTATATATGTGAATACCCCTTTAGAAGAAATAGCTTTGATTATTCACTTAATAATATAAAAGAACTTTAGAAAAAGAGAGAGACATTTTGAGACGGAAATTCTGCAGCATAACAGCTATGTTACGAGGTTTTAGAAGACATTAAAAAGAGAGGGAAAATGGGTCAAACATTCATAAATGACCCATAAAACAGTATATGTACAGAATAATAAGGATACATGATCATGGTAATGAAATTTCAAGGACATACCATTTGAAATGAAAAACATGGAAGGAAGACAAAAATTAGATTTCTCTTATGAAAGTTCGGCAGCCTAACGACGTTACTTAAACTTCAACAAAAATGATTTGAAAAGATCAAATAGGGTCTCTCATCATGTGAACATAAGAGTTCAGTATGATAGATATAGAGATAATTCCCAAACATAATTAAAAAGGAACTTGAAAGACTTGACATGAAAGTAGAACTTTGAAAAGAATGAGAAGGGTGAAAGAATCCCCTAAAAAATTCGGCAGCCTAACGGCGCCACTTAAAACTTCAAAATACTGAATTGAAGAGATCAAATGGGGTCTCTCATCATATGAACATAAGACTCCAGTATGATAGATATAGAGATCATACCCCAACATAACAAAAAGGAACTTGAAATAATTGACCTGAAAGTAGAACTTCAAAACGAGAAGGGTGAAGAACCACTTAAAAATTCGGCAGCCTAACGGCGCCACTTAAAACTTCAAAATACTGAATTGAAGAGATCAAATGGGGTCTCTCATTATATGAACATAAGAGTTCAGTATGATAAATTTAGAGATCATACCCCAACATAATAAAAAAGTAACTTTAAATAATTGACATGGAAGTAGAACTTCAAAACGAGAAGGGTGAAGAACCACTTAAAAATTCGGCAGCCTAACGGCGCCACTTAAAACTTCAAAATACTGAATTGAAGAGATAAAATGGGGTCTCTCATCATATGATCATAAAATATCAGTATGATATATATATAGATCATATACCAACATAACAAAAAGGAACTTGAAAGAATTTACATGAAAGTAGAACTTCAAAACGAGAAGGGTGAAGAACCACTTAAAAATTCGGCAGCCTAACAGCGCCACTTAAAACTTCAAAATACTGAATTGAAGAGATCAAATGGGGTCTCTCATAATATGATCATAAAATATCAGTATGATAAATTTATAGATCATACCCCAACAAAATAAAAAAGTAACTTGAAATAATTGACATGGAAGTAGAACTTCAAAACGAGAAGGGTGAAGAACCACTTAAAAATTCGGCAGCCTAACGGCGCCACTTAAAACATCATAAAACGAAATAATGAGAGTAAGAGGGGATATCTCATTATATGAACATGAAAAGGTCAGTAAGAGGAATATATAAGAACATCCTCCAACATAAGAATATGGATCATAAAAAGAATGACATAAAAGAGATTACTTGCAATGAAAGAGAGAGGTCGGATCCCTTACCTTAAAATGTAACTCTTAAACCTCAAAGGATGGGACCTTGAGGGATTGGGGGAACCTTGGGAGGACTCCTTGGGAGGTAATGAGACCAGAACTTCATTGGGGAAGAGTGGGGAGTCGAATGGATGAGAGGAGGGCTTGGTATTTATAGGGAAAGTGAGGGGACAAGGCATTAATGGCCAAGGGACACCTCAAAAGTGGTTTTCTCAAAAGCATGGGCCCTCCCATGGTACTTCCCATAAAGTTAGGCCACATGGGGACCCCCACACAATAATTCATCACCCTTGGCCGGCCAACCCTTAAAAAAATCTCATGACATCATCATGACACAGTTATGATGTCATTAAACATACCGAAACCCTAAAACTGTATTTTCACTATTCACTGAAAAATTCAACTTTCTCAGAAAGATCCCAAAATTTCACCTTAATCAAATATCAATGCTCTGATTTCAAAAATGAACTCCATTTTATAAAAATAATTTTCTAAATATTTTTAATTTATTTTTTAAATAAATACACTATTCACCGAAAATTCATTTTTTCAGAAAAAAACCACAAAAATTACCATAACATAATATCGGTGCTCTGAGTTCAAAAATGAAATCCATTTTATAAAAATAATTTTCTAAATATTTTTAATTAAATTTTTAATTAAAAAACACTATTCACCCGAAAAAACTAATACTTGAATAATAATTTATGAAACCGTTATTTAACCTTTTTATTGAATCACATTACTTAATCAAGGTGCCTAGATTATTTTGAAACTTTCTTTAAGTGAGATTACTAATCCATTTAGTCATATTACTAATCCTAATCATAAAATCACTATTCATAATTTACTATTCATCAAAAATCAAGTTGATCTTATTAGACTCCAAATTTTGTACTGAACATAATTATAGAAGACCATTTTTTGAAAATCATTACACATTTTTAATTATTTAAGGTTTACATAAACATTTTTAAAATATCCTTTTTCTAAAATTCATCAAAAATATGCATACTATATTTATCCGGTCATTTGAAAATTCATAAACTTCATCATATGAAGAAATCCCAATTTTTATTTAAAACAAAGGATTACACAAGGTAGTTACGGTCTCCTTACATAGCCTCTTATCACACCAGCATAGGACCTAAGTGTAAGGTGTGCTAAGTTGAGAGAGTCTGAGGGAGGCTCGGCCAACATTGCCCGAGTAGTAATTTCAATCAGTTTGAACTTCTCGCGAAGGCGATTCCGTTCTAGCTTTACATGATGAAGTTCGGCTTGGGTTTGGTCCAGAGAAAAGCCCAATGGTGCTACCTCCTTCCCAAGTTCTGTTAGATGGGCTTCGATCGGTCCAAGACTACTAGGTGAGGCCATCGAATCTTCTTTCTTTAATAATTAACCAATATTACTTGTATTTAGAGACAATAATCAAAACATTTTGTTCACAGCGGTCATATTGACCGATGGTCATATAACAGTCAGAACCCAATGGTCTCATTTTAATTATAATCATGTTTATCAAATAAAAAATTTTTGTTGAGTATAAAAATAAAATAAAATAACACATGAAATTAGGAAATAAGATTTATTCAAAATTTCAGGCCGTTACAATCTTCCCCCCTTAAGAAATTGCGTCCTCGCAATTTTAAAAATTGGGTTTTGAAATTTCAATGAAAGTCCCACATCGAAAAAAGAGTCTGTGACACCATTACTTTAAAAGTAAGAAAAGGAAGTACAAAGGCCACCCGAGTTTACTCATACTAGGATTCCATGTAGGAAACATGGACATGGCGTAGAAAACAAAGGGTCGCGTCCTAAAGGAGAGTGATAGAAAACATGATTAGGAGGAAGTTAACCACCAGAAAATCCCAAAATTATGATGTGTGCAAGCAGTCTTTGATTACCTAGTAGGAAATGTAAACCAACAACGTTTTTGTTTTATGTTCCTTTTCATAACTTTGAGGAATTCATTTACAACATAGAACAAAAACATAAGGAAATATATCTACCTTCATGTAGAGTTTCATCCTTTAATAATTTTCTACCCAAAACTAATCTTTTCTCTAAACTATGAGCATTCAAAACTACTTTGTCTCATCAAAACACAAGAATCATCTTCTAGAGAATCACATAATCCACAAAAGATTAACTATCTATTTATTTTATCTTTAAACATTATCCCAAAAACCGAAAGGGTAAGGTAAAACAACTCTTCAAAAAGAAAGAATCCCATAGGAATGGAAACTACTTTTAAATATTCAAAGTTCCATGGTACTACCCAAAGTTCATCATAGTCCATTCCATAAATAACGGTCCTTAAAATTCCTCAAAATAAACCAAACTAAGATTAAAACCCAAATACAAGAAGGATTTGATAACATAGTCTTCCAAAATAAACTTCATTGTTCATCTCCAAACAACATCAACCACTCCTAACATCTTATAACAAAAGTATCTAACCTAAACATATTTAACCCAAGATAGGTTAATCATTCCCATAAGTAACCTAAATTACTATAAGTCCACCTTAAATTCAACGATTCTTCAAATATAAGTCAACCTTACTCCTCAATGAAAATACTGTTGTAATCTATTTACCTCGATCATATAGGGTCCCCAAAATAGTGAACGTCTTACAAAATAAAAATCATATTTTAATCCCCTAATCATCTCTGTCATATTAATATGGCAATCGTAGCATTTCCTATCACATTGGTTGTTGAGACATGTTCTTCCATTTCCCGCCATTAAATAAGAAAAGAAACTATAATTAGGGGCTTAAATACTTAGCCAATAATCATGAAAAGAAACTTAAAGCATATAAGGATAACTTGTAGTTGAAAAGTATACCCTAAATTGTGATCCCCTAGGTTCCCATCTAGGTTATCCATGATCATATATTCTTATGTGAATCTTCATTTTATTTTATCTTCGTTCCTTTAACAATGGTTCATACTAAGCTTATGAATTTACCAAAGCATATCCCCTGGGAGTGTCGTAACCAAGAGTGCAGAAAGGCCCGTTGTCGTGTACCAGTTCTCGTTCGAGTCTAGCTCAAAGCGGTGTTTTTGGGTTTTACCCCTATGTACATTTGTGCCAGAGCCACCTCTACCTGCTCGTATCCAGACAGGGATGTATTTGCTTGGCAACCCCTTACTCAATACTCACCAAAATACCAGGAAGATTTCCTATATTTTAACTTTTCTATAGGCTTCTTCCTAAAGTTTTCATATCCTAATTTCCACAAATAACTAAACCATCCTTTGATACCAACTATAGCATCCCGCCTTTTTATCACATAAACTTTCATTACATTTTACAAAACCGAGGATCTTTAAGGTTTAGTGTCTTGGAAACCAGGAACTTAAAACATGAAACCACAAAAAAAACATTCTTCTTAAACACTTGAAAGGCTTCTCCTTATGTTCATCCTAGGTTCATTACTGCATCTCAGAACCTGGGGACATACATCAAAGGAAAGGGTGAGCAGAAGGCCTAGTAAGGAAAACAAGAGAAACATTTTACATGTGAACTTGAGATACTTCAATAAGGTCATGAAAAGAACTTTAAAGCATGAGATATATCATAATAAAAGTAACATTTTTCATAACTTAAGATGTGGCTACATCATTTAACATATACAATAATGAACATATCACCAAGGTCTATCCCCAAGGTGTCATTTGAAAATTACCAAGGTTATTCACCAAGGTATCGTGAAAATTGTAATCTCTAGTGGTTACATCATTACCCAATGCATTGGAGCGCTATCAGGGAACACCCTTAATTTTTCCTTTATTATCATGTGAGACACATATATCATCATCAAACATTTCAAAAATAACCCATATAGCATAAAATAAATGGGTTTCATTTCATAATCACAATGTTTTAAAAACTGCTTTAAAGACATGATCTTTACGTCACTTTAAAACCCACAGAAAAGGAAGGTGGGTCTCATGTATGTAAATCCCAGAATTTAAAATAGAACATTTTGGTATATATGTGAATACCCATTTAGAATAAAGAGCTTTGAGTATTCACATAATAATATAAAAGAACTTTAGAAAAATAGAGAGACATTTTGAGACGGAAATTCTGCAGCATAACAGCTATGCTATGAGGTTTTAGAAGACATTAAAAAGAGATGGAAAATGGGACAAACATTTATAAATGACCCATAAAACAGTAGATGGACAGAATAAGAAGGATACATGATCATGGTAATGAAATTTCAAGGACATACCATTTGAAATGAAAAACATGGAAGGAAGACAAAAATTAGATTTCTCTTATGAAAGTTCGGCAGCCTAACGGCGTTACTTAAACTTCAACAAAAATGATTTGAAAAGATCAAATAGGGTCTCTCATCATGTGAACATAAGAGTTCAGTATTATATATATAGATATAATTCCCCAACATAATTAAAAAGGAACTTGAAATACTTGACCTGAAAGTAGAACTTTTAAAAGAATGAGAAGGGTGAAAGAATCCCCTAAAAAATTCGGCAGCCTAACGGCGCCACTTAAAACTTCAAAATACTGAATTGAAGAGATCAAATGGGGTCTCTCATCATATGAACATAAGACTACAGTATGATAGATATAGAGATCATACCCCGACATAACAAAAAGGAACTTGAAAGAATTGACATGAAAGTAGAACTTCAAAGTGAGAAGGGTGAAGAACCACTTAAAAATTCGGCAGCCTAACGACGCCACTTAAAACTTCAAAATACTGAAATGAAGAGATCAAATGGGGAATCTCATAATATGAACATAAGAGTTCAGTATGATAAATTTAGAGATCATACCCCAACATAATAAAAAAGAACTTGAAAGAATTGATATGGAAGTAGAACTTCAAAAAGAGATGGGTGAAGAACCACTTAAAAATTCGGCAGCCTAACGGCGCCACTTAAAACATCAAAATACTGAATTGAAGAGATAAAATGGGGTCTCTAATAATATGATCATAAAAGATCAGTATGATATATATAGAGATCATACCCCAACATAACAAAAAGGAACTTGAAATAATTGACATGAAAGTAGAACTTCAAAACGAGAAGGGTGAAGAACCACTTAAAAATTTGGCAGCCTAACGGCGCCACTTAAAACTTCAAAATACTGAATTGAAGAGATCAAATGGGGTCTCTCATCATATGATCATAAAAGATCAGTATGATAAATTTAGAGATCATACCCCAACATAATAAAAAAGTAACTTGAAAGAATTGACATGGAAGTAGAACTTCAAAACGAGAAGGGTGAAGAACCACTTAAAAATTCGGCAGCCTAACGGCACCACTTAAAACTTCATAAAACGAAATAATGAGAGTAAGAGGGGATCTCTAATTATATGAACATGAAAAGGGCAGTAAGAGGAGTATAGAAGAACATCCTCCAACATAAGAACATGGAGCATAAAATAAATTACATAAAAGAGATTACTCGCAATGAAAGATAGAGGTCAGATCCCTTACCTTAAAATGTAACTCTTAAACCTCAAAGGATGGGACCTTGACGGCTTGGGGGCACCTTGGGAGGACTCCTTGGGAGGTAATGAGACCAGAACTTCTTTGCGGAAGAGTGGGGAGTCGAATGGATGAGAGGAGGGCTTGGTATTTATAGGGAAAGTGAGGGGACAGGGCATTAATGGCCAAGGGACACCTCAAAAGTGGTTTTCTCAAAAGCATGGGCCCTCCCATGGTACTTCCCATAAAGTTAGGCCACATGGGGACCCACACACAATATTTCATCACCCTTGGCCGGCCAACCCTTAAAAAAATCTCATGACATCATCATGACACAGTTATGATGTCATTAAACATACCGAAACCCTAAAACTGTATTTTCACTATTCACTGAAAATTCAACTTTCTCAAAAAGATCCCAAAATTTCACCTTAATCAAATATCAATGCTCTGATTTCAAAAATGAACTCCATTTTATAAAAAAAAAAATTCTAAATATTTTTAATTTATTTTTTAAATAAATACACTATTCACCGAAAATTCATTTTTTCAGAAAAAAAAACCACAAAAATTACCATAACATAATATCGGTGCTCTGAGTTCAAAAATGAAATCCATTTTATAAAAATAATTTTCTAAATATTTTTAATTAAATTTTTAATTAAAAAACACTATTCACCTGAAAAAACTAATACTTGAATAATAATTTATGAAACCGTTATTTAACCATTTTATTGAATCACATTACTTAATCAAGGTGCCTAGATTATTTTAAAACTTTCTTTAAGTGAGATTACTAATCCATTTGGTCATATTACTAATCCTAATCATAAAATCACTATTCATAATTTACTATTCATCAAAAATCAAGTTGATCTTATTAGACTCCAAATTTTGTACTGAACATAATTGTAGAAGACCATTTTTTGAAAATCATTACACATTTTTAATTATTTAAGGTTTACATAAACATTTTTAAAATATCCTTTTTCTAAAATTCATCAAAAATATGCATACTATATTTATCCGGTCATTTGAAAATTCATAAACTTCATCATAAGAAGAAATCCCAATTTTTATTTAAAACAAAGGATTACACAAGGTATTTACGGTCTCCTTACATAGCCTCTTATCACACCAGCATAGGACCTAAGTGTAAGGTGTGCTAAGGTGAGAGAGTCCGAGGGAGGCTCGGCCAACATTGCTCGAGTAGTAATTTCAATCTGTTTGAACTTCTCATGAAGGCGATTCCGTTCTAGCTTTACATGATGAAGTTCGGCTTGAGTTTGTTCCAAAGCAAAGCCCAATGGTGATACCTCCTTCCCAAGTTCTGTTAGATGGGCTTCGATCGGTCCAAGACTACTAGGTGAGGCCATCGAATCTTCTTTCTATAATAATTAACCAATATTACTTGTATTTAGAGACAATAATCAAAACATTTTGTTCACAGCGGTCATATTGACCGATGGTCATATAACAGTCAAAACCCAATGGTCTCATTTTAATTATAATCATGTTTATCAAATAAAACATTTTTGTTGAGTATAAAAATAAAATAAAATAACACATGAAATTAGGAAACAAGATTTATTCAAAATTTTGGGCCGTTACAATCTTCCCCCCTTAAGAAATTGCGTCCTCACAATTTTAAAAATTGGGTTTTGAAATTTCATTGAAAGTCCCACATCGAAAAAAGAGTCTGTGACACCCTTACTTTAAAAGAAAGAAAAGGAAGTACAAAGGGCACCCGAGTTTACTCATACTAGGATTCCATGTAGGAAACATGGACATGGAGTAGAAAACAAAGGGTCACGTCCTAAAGTAGAGTGATATAAAACATGATTAGGAGGAAGTTAACCACCAGAAAATCCCAAAATTATGATGTGTGCAAGCGGTCTTTGATTACCTAGTAGGAAATGTAAACCAACAACGTTTTTGTTTTACGTTACTTTTCATAACTTTGAGGAATTAATTTACAACATAGAACAAAAACATAAGGAAATATATCTACCTTCATGTAGAGTTTCATCCTTTAATAAGTTTCTACCCAAAACTAATCTTTTCTCTAAACTATGATCATTCAAAACTACTTTGTCTCATCAAAACACAAGAATCATCTTCTAGAGAATCACATAATCCACAAAAGATTAACTATCTATTTCTTTTATCTTTAAACATTATCCCAAAAACCGAAAGGGTAAGGTAAAACAACTCTTCAAAAAGAAAGAATCCCATAGGAATGGAAACTACTTTTAAATCTTCAAAGTTCCATGGTACTACCCAAAGTTCATCATAGTCCATTCCATAAATAACGGTCCTTAAAATTCCTCAAAATAAACCAAACTAAGATTGAAACCCAAATACAAGAAGGATTTGATAACATAGTCTTCCAAAATAAACTTCATTGTTCATCTCCAAACAACATCAACCACTCCTAACATCTTATAACAAAAGTATCTAACCTAAACATATTTAACCCAAGATAGGTTAATCATTCCCATAAGTAACCTAAATTACTATAAGTCCACCTTAAATTCATCAATTCTTCAAATATAAGTCAACCTTACTCCTCAATGAAAATACCATTGTAATCTATTTACCTCGATCATATAGGGTCCCCAAAATAGTGAACGTCTTACAAAATAAAAATCATATTTTAATCCCCTAATCATCTCTGTCATATTAATAAGGCAATTGTAGCATTTCCTATCACATTGGTTGTTGAGACATGTTCTTCAATTTCCCACCATTAACTAAGAAAAGAAACTATAATTAGGGGCTTAAATACTTAGCCAATAATCATGAAAAGAAACTTAAAACATATAAGGATAACTTGTAGTTGAAAAGTATACCCTAACTTGTGATCCCCTAGGTTCCCATCTAGGATATCCATGATCATATATTCTTATGTGAATCTTCATTTTATTTTATCTTCGTTCCTTTAACAATGGTTCATACTAAGCTTATGAATTTACCAAAGCATATCCCCCGGGAGTGTCGTAACCAAGAGTGCAGCAAGGCCCGTTTTCGTGTACCAGTTCCCGTTCGAGTCTAGCTCAAAGCGGTGTTTTCGGGTTTTACCCCTATGTACATCTGTGCCAGAGCCACCTCTACCTGCTCGTATCCAGACAGGGATGTATTTGCGTGGCAACCCCTTACTCAATACTCACCAAAATACCAGGAATATTTCCTATATTTTAACTTTTCTATAGGCTTCTTCCTAAAGTTTTCATATCCTAATTTCCACAAATAACTAAACCATCCTTTGATACGAACTATAGCATCCCGCCTTTTTATAACATAAACTTTCATTACATTTTACAAAACCGAGGATCTTTAAGGTTTAGTGTCTTGGAAACCAAGAACTTAAAACATGAAACCACAAAAAAAACATTCTTCTTAAACACTTGAAAGGCTTCTTCTTATGTTCATCCTAGGTTCATTACTGCATCTCAGAACCTTGGGACATACATCAAAGGAAAGGATGAGCAGAAGGCCTAGTAAGGAAAACAAGAGAAACATTTTACATGTGAACTTGAGATACTTCAATAAGGTCATGAAAATAACTTTAAAGCATGAGATATATCATAATAAAAGTAACATTTTTCATAACTTAAGATGTGGCTACATCATTTAACATAGACAATAATGAACATATCACCAAGGTCTATCCCCAAGGTGTCATTTGAAAATTACCAAGGTTATTCACCAAGGTATCGTGAAAATTGTAATCTCTAGTGGTTACATCATTACCCAATGCATTGGAGAGCTATCAGGGCACACCCTTAATTTTTCCTTTATTATCATGTGAGCCACATATATAATCATCAAACATTTCAAAAATAACCCATATAGCATAAAATAAATGGGTTTCATTTCATAATCACAATGTTTTAAAAACTGCTTTAAAGACATGATCTTTACGTCACTTTAAAACCCACAGAAAAGGAAGGTGGGTCTCATGTATGTAAATCCCAGAATTTAAAATAGAACATTTTTGTATATATGTGAATACCCCTTTAGAAGAAAGAGCTTTGAGTATTCACTTAATAATATAAAAGAACTTTAGAAAAAGAGAGAGACATTTTGAGACGGAAATTCTGCAGCATAACAGCTATGCTACGAGGTTTTAGAAGACATTAAAAAGAGAGGGAAAATGGGTCAAACATTCATAAATGACCCATAAAACAGTAGATGGACAGAATAAGAAGGATACATGATCATGGTAATGAAATTTCAAGTACATACCATTTGAAATGAAAAACATGGAAGGAAGACAAAAATTAGATTTCTCTTATGAAAGTTCGGCAGCCTAACGGCGTTACTTAAACTTCAACAAAAATGATTTGAAAAGATCAAATAGGGTCTCTCATCATGTGAACATAAGAGTTCAGTATGATAGATATAGATATAATTCCCCAAAATAATTAAAAAGGAACTTGAAAGACTTGACATGAAAGTAGAACTTTTAAAAGAATGAGAAGGGTGAAAGAATCCCCTAAAAAATTCGGTAGCCTAACGGCGCCACTTAAAACTTCAAAATACTGAATTGAAGAGATCAAATGGGGTCTCTCATAATATGAACATAAGACTCCAGTATGATAGATATAGAGATCATACTCCGACATAACAAAAAGGAACTTGAAATAATTGACATGAAAGTAGAACTTCAAAACGAGAAGGGTGAAGAACCACTTAAAAATTCGGCAGCCTAACGGCGCCACTTAGAACTTCAAAATACTGAATTGAAGAGATCAAATGGGGTATCTCATAATATGAACATAATAGTTCAGTATGATAAATTTAGAGATCATACCCCAACATAATAAAAAAGGAACTTGAAAGAATTGACATGGAAGTAGAACTTCAAAACGAGAAGGGTGAAGAACCACTTAAAAATTCGGCAGCCTAACGGCGCCACTTAAAACTTCAAAATTATGAATTGAAGAGATAAAATGGGGTCTCTAGTCATATGATCATAAAAAATCAGTATGATAGATATAGAGATCATACCCCAACATAACAAAAAGGAACTTGAAAGAATTGACATGAAAGTGGAACTTCAAAACGAGAAGGGTGAAGAACCACTTAAAAATTTGACAGCCTAACGGCGCCACTTAAAACTTCAAAATTCTGAATTGAAGAGATCAAATGGGGTCTCTCATCATATGATCATAAAATATCATTATGATAAATTTAGAGATCATACCCCAACATAATAAAAAAGTAACTTGAAATAATTGACATGGAAGTAGAACTTCAAAACGAGAAGGGTGAAGAACCACTTAAAAATTCGGCAGCCTAACGACGCCACTTAAAACTTCATAAAACGAAATAATGAGAGTAAGAGGGGATCTCTCATTATATGAACATGAAAAGGGCAGTAAGAGGAGTATAGAATAACATCCTCCAACATAAGAACATGGAGCATAAAATGAATGACATAAAAGATATTACTTGCAAGGAAAGAGAGAGGTCAGATCCCTTACCTTAAAATGTAACTCTTAAACCTCAAAGGATGGGACCTTGAGGGCTTGGGGGCACCTTGGGAGGACTCCTTGGGAGGTAATGAGACCAGAACTTCGTTGGGGAAGAGTGGGGAGTCTAATGGATGAGAGGAGGGCTTGGTATTTATAGGGAAAGTGAGGGGACAAGGCATTAATGGCCAAGGGACACCTCAAAAGTGGTTTTCTCAAAAGCATGGGCCCTCCCATGGTACTTCCCATAAAGTTAGGCCACATGGGGACCCCCACACAATAATTCATCACCCTTGGCCGGCCAACCCTTAAAAAAAATCTCATGACATCATCATGACACAGTTATGATGTCATTAAACATACCGAAACCCTAAAACTGTATTTTCACTATTCACTGAAAATTCAACTTTCTCAGAAAGATCCCAAAATTTCACCTTAATCAAATATCAATGCTCTGATTTCAAAAATGAACTCCATTTTATAAAAATAATTTTCTAAATATTTTTAATTTATTTTTTAAATAAATACACTATTCACCGAAAATTCATTTTTTCAGAAAAAAACCACAAAAATTACCATAACATAATATCGGTGCTCTGAGTTCAAAAATGAAATCCATTTTATAAAAATAATTTTCTAAATATTTTTAATTAAATTTTTATTTAAAAAACACTATTCACCCGAAAAAACTAATACTTGAATAATAATTTATGAAACCGTTATTTAACCATTTTATTGAATCACATTACTTAATCAAGGTGCCTAGATTATTTTAAAACTTTCTTTAAGTGAGATTACTAATCCATTTGGTCATATTACTAATCCTAATCATAAAATCACTATTCATAATTTACTGTTCATCAAAAATCAAGTTGATCTTATTAGACTCCAAATTTTGTACTGAACATAATTGTAGAAGACCATTTTTTGAAAATCATTACACATTTTTAATTATTTAAGGTTTACATAAACATTTTTAAAATATCCTTTTTCTAAAATTCATCAAAAATATGCATACTATATTTATCCGGTCATTTGAAAATTCATAAAATTCATCATAAGAAGAAATCCCAATTTTTATTTAAAACAAAGGATTACACAAGGTAGTTATGGTCTCCTTACATAGCCTCTTATCACACCAGCATAGGACCTAAGTGTAAGGTGTGCTAAGGTGAGAGAGTCCGAGGGAGGCTCAGCCAACATTGCCCGAGTAGTAATTTCAATCAGTTTGAACTTCTCGTGAAGGCGATTCCATTCTAGCTTCACATGATGAAGTTCGGCTTGGGTTTGGTCTAGAGAAAAGCCCAATGGTGCTACCTCCTTCCCAAGTTCTGTTAGATGGGCTTCGATCGGTCCAAGACTACTAGGTGAGGCCATCGAATCTTCTTTCTATAATAATTAACCAAGATTACTTGTATTTAGAGACAATAATCAAAACATTTTGTTCACAGCGGTCATATTGACCGATGGTCATATAACAGTCAGAACCCAATGGTCTCATTTTAATTATAATCATGTTTATCAAATAAAACATTTTTGTTGAGTATAAAAATAAAATAAGATAACACATGAAATTAGGAAATAAGATTTATTCAAAATTTCGGGCTGTTACATAATTGATAATTGAATCACGGAACAAAAGAAGGGGGGTGGCCCAAATGGATATTTTTTTTAGATATTGGTTATGGGATGAGATATTGTTATTGAGATATTGAATTGATTGTGTTAAGATAATTAATTGGGAGAAAATTAATTATGAAATGATGTTGTCTATGAAAGATAATTAATTATGAGAATTAATTATATGCCATGATGTTGATCAAAGATAATTTATTGTGATAATTAATTATGAAAATTTGATATTTGATATGGATAATTAATTATAAAGAATTAATTATGGAATGAGAATTGTGTTGATTGATTAATTAATTGATGAATTAATTAATGGGTTATGTGATTAGTTAATTGTTGAGTTAATTAATGGTATTTGAAATGTTAAACTAATCATTGGATTAATAAAGGAATAATGTGGAAAATTATTATGAATTAAAGAATGATTAAATGGAAGATATTTTTCTGGTGTCGGGCATGGAGTTCTAGACCAAATAGAATTTGGGACTTAGACATGGTGTTTCTCACTAATAGTTATCCAAGATTGAGATCATGGGGTGCTAGGTATGATGACCTACACAGAAAGAGATATGGAGTGATATGCATGGAAACCTACACTAATGATATTTGGGGTGTTTGAAATGGTGTTTAACACCAAATGAATGATAATAAGGAATAATGATTCAAATGGAAAACATGGATTGAAACTAGACCTAATGTGATGATTAAAGATTAAATAAAAATGTGATAACTATTTAAATTATGCTTTGTATTTTATTGCTTCAAAAAACTGCATACATTATCTTTTTACTAGACTCATTTTAGACATCATTGGTGGTGTCCTACTGAGTGGTACCCGCACCCTATTTAGGCTACATAATTGGAACCTTAGTAGAATTTTTTGTTACAGGACAGGATAAGGGAAAGGTCCTAGGATAGGTTGTTGTTTGGGATTGAAGAATGGGAGAGGGAACCAGATGTGGTTTGGGACCCTCTTGGGAGTCGTTGTGTCTTTAATTTTAGTTGAATTGTAGACACATGAAATTGTAATTTTCATATAATGTTTTACCTTTCAGTTGAGTATTGTATTTTCATGTTTTGGTTATCATATAACATGGTATTTTTCTGTTTATTTATATGCTTTTGCACTTGGTTATTGTTATTTGCTTATGTTAGTGTTGTATTTTGATAAAATAGGGTATATTCTCCCCAAGACTAACTTACCAGACCCTTGTTTCTAGTCAGCACCCTCTGGCATATAGGGAGGTGCACTTGAGGGCATGTAGCCAACCGAATCGAGGAACCATTTAGCGGCACCTAGGTTGGGATGTCACAATAACATAAACCACTTTTTCCACAAATCATTAATCTGTTACAGGGTCATTAATACTATCAAATTTACTTTATTCATATCCATCATCAATTTATCCCAAATAAACACAATTTTACTCAACATCAGGAACATATTAAAGGTTATATTCCATTAATCATGTGTTTTCCATAAAATATCACCCTTCCATTAAATCACTTTTCTAGATCATTAGTAATATTCCAAATATTATTTACAATCCATAATAAAAAAACTTATATTTAACAACCCTTATATATTTCATGATTTATATAATATAATTCTTTAATTCCAATACAAAATCACTTCATTCATAAAAAATTAACTTTACTTCATCATCTTATTCCATAATACATATTTCCAATAATATTAAATATGAATCATGTCTTAAAATTAATTAACCTCAATTTAATAAAGATTATTATATTTAACAAAAAAAATACTTTTATAGTAGCATATACATTTTATATGTCATTCCTAGCCTCTTCATCTTCTGTAGTATAACCCTTACTTGTACCACCTTGCTGATTCACTTCATGAGCTTTCCCCCTAGGACATATATTTGTATAATACCCATAATTTCAACATTTATTGAATTCAAACATTGATGATTCCTTTGGGAAACCATTATTATCATCCATTTCATTAGACGAACAATTCATTTTTCCTTAGAAATCACTTACTATGTGTCCTTTTTCACCACATAAAAAACATCTTCTCAGTCATTTGAGACATTCCCTGGAGTTATTCTTCCCGCATTATTGAAATATATGAAACCAAAACTTATTTCCTCGATGTATTACACCAATCAAAATCTCCAAGAACTCTATCCTTCTCTTCATTGGTGAGTTTGATAGTTGGTTAAAGTTCATATTGTTAATCATATATCATGTTAAATGATTGGGAATAATCAAAATATACTTCACTCTAGTCATCATCCAAATTGGTTTATCATCAAGACATTATATATCACAATCAATGTTAATTCAGTTCCTTCTAGTTTCCTCCATTGAAAAAAACCAAAAAACATAGTGTGAGTAATAAATTTCATAGTGGGAAACCACATAATTATGAAAAATAACTTATAGGCTTTGTAACTTATGACACCTTTTTTTTTAATCTTTAATACCATAGTCATAACCTAGGTCATTTATGGTCATTATTTAAATATTCCATGAAGTTTTGTAAATTGTTTGTGAATTTCAAAAGAACATCCCCTATTATTGTCAAAATAGGTGTGTAGAAAGGCTTGTTGTTATGCACCAAGTGAAGGATCGAGTTTAGCTCAATGTTCCCTTTTTGGAGTTATGACCCCTAGGTATCTATGTGCTAAATCCACATCCACTTGTAATATCCAGACATGGATGCATTTTCAAGAAAATCACTCTCTCTATAACTTACCAAAATTTTAATAAATTTTCCTATACTTTGACTCATCCTTTGTCTTGTCCTTAGAAATATACTTAGAAATATCTCTAGGTATATCACTAATGTTTTCTTAGCCTAGTTTCTAATGTTCAAGTAAACCTTTCTCTGATACACACTATAAAAACCCAAACTTCTCATACAAAAATATTACATATTAAAAGATAAATATTCATTATATAACATAATGATCCATGGAAGAATATTTTTTTTTAATTACATAGGATACTTGGGGTCATAAATAACTTGTCTATAAATAATCTACATCATCTACCACTATGTTCTTCATAACTAACACCCTTATTCTACATATTATACATAATATCTTTCATCATAACATGGGGATAAAAAAATAGTAAAGCATCATCTCAGATGCTGAGTAATGGTAACAAAGGGAGGTGTAAAAATATCATTAGCTTAAGGGTATGAGAATATGACAATATCCTTTGAAAATGATACCCTTCATATCATAGATCATAAACTCGATTCATGGAATAAATCTTGACAGTTAATAAGACATGAATCATAATGGAATCAAATAACATGATCCATGAAAACATAACATTTGAATAAGAAATATATTTGTGGCATACACATAAGAATAAACCATCATTTCCTTATTAGTCAAGTCACATTTCCAAGTCTATCGTAGTATAATGGGTTCAGTCCACAAACCATCATAGTATTCAATTTTCACTCCCAAGAATATCATAGTTGAAAATGTCCCTTAGTGAAATTGGTTCGCTCCATGTTGTGGTACTATTTATCTCATGAGATATTAATATTTACCTAAAATATTGGAGGGAGATATAGGTCCCACCCATCACATAATGAAAATCATACATATGTGTTCCATAAGAATAAAAAATATTCAGCATATGAGATCCCATGAAAAGAAATGGGTTTCATAAACTATTCATAATATTTGTACCCATGAAAAGAAATGGGTTTCATTAAACATCTCATCATAACATTACTAGTGGAAAATAAATGAGTTTCATGAATGTTTTATCATCATAAATATAATCCATCTAGAGAAAGAATAAAGATGGTAACATTGGATCATATCCCCAAAAAAGCCTATGTTACATCAAATTATGTCATATTATATGGAAAATGATTTTGGTATATTACATAGAACATTATTTTAGGAAAATAACATTTCCACTTTGAAAAAACAATTTAAGAAATAAAACATTTTCACTATCCTTTATTTGAAAATTCCCTTGGTAACTTATAAAGGAATGTATAAAGATCAATTAAAAATATTTCTTGAGGAAAATATCTTTTCCACTTTGAAAAATATTTTTATTCAAAAAATAAAACATTTTTAAAATCCTATTATGTGTAAATAACATTTGAAACATATAAATAAATATTTAAAACATTTATTTTTCATGAAAATGGGAAATTCTAAATAGGCAATATACGTTAAAAGAAGATTAATTTAACATTTTTTTAAAGAAAAATTTTCCTTATTTGGAAAAATTCCCAATGATTCCTTTCAAATTTTTTTGTAAAAAATTAAACAGGGGTAAAAGTTCCTTTAATAAATCATTTGTAGAATGTAAAAAAACATTTTTTAAAATATTTTTAGAAAGCATGTTTTTGGAAGAAAGACAGGTTTTCAACTAAAGAGAGAAATAATGATGATTTTTATTAAAAACATTCCATTAAAATATAGAGTACATAGAGAGAGGAAAATGAATTCAAACCATGTATTCTCATAAATTAACTATAGGGGAAGAAAATTAATTAATTTCATGAGAGATAGACCATAATATCTCATCATCAGCAACATTAAATTAAACAATCTCGATAAACAATGAGATTGTATAATAAAACCATTACCACTTTGGTAACATTGAATCATACGACCCATGAAGGAATAACATTATATGAAACTTAAAATAGCATTAATAGATGTATATTTATGATATAATATTTAAAAGGTACAATATAAACACCTTATAAAAGAAGATAGGTGCATAACACAATATATGTCTCAAAGGAAAATTGAGATAATCCCATAACTCTTTGGTAATCTATTGAATCGTAATCCCCGCTAAGGAATAAAATCAAATGAAAAATTAAATATCATGAAAATAAGTATATTCATTATATAACATGTTAAATGGGAAGTATATTTTCAACAAAACAATTTATGAGTGGTGAATATTCCATAAGTCTCTGATAAATAAAAGAGATACTATAAATACTTTACCTCAAGTTTCAAATTCATTCATACACGTTTAATGTGGCTGATATTTTCTTCACTTTACCACATCATTTTTCATTTTTATTCTTTTTTTATTAAAATAATTTATTTTAATTAATAACTAATTTTGTTGTTTTTCTTTATTTGATTTCTCAAATTGTCTTTTTCTCTGAAAATATGTATTTTATTTATTATTTTAATCATTTTGATTATTTTAAAATTAATTAGTTATTTCTAAATAATTTAATACTTTCTTTAAGTGGAAAATAAATTATTCTTATTTTTTTTTTTTTTTGTTTTTTTTTTTTTTGTAATTGTAATTCATTTAATTAATTTATTCATTATTTCTGTTTCTGGAGATGCTTCTGCTCGGTGCTTATCACTAGAATAAAAAACCAATGGTGGCTCTTATGAGTCACCACCACCCCCTTTTCTCACCACCACCTCCCATATTCACTCTTCCAATTTTCCACAGTCACTGCCAGCTTGTCTGGTTTTGAGTCTTCAGTCACCGCCAATGGTGACTCCCCTTTTCCATTTTCTAACAACCCACCGTCACCACCATTTTCTAACAACCCACCGTCACCACTGGCCGATCTCCCTACAATCGCTCGAGCCATCCCCACCGGTGTTGCACGACTGCCTCACCTTTTGCCACCGGATCTGAGTCATCAAACCCACACTGCGCCATCGGATCACCACCATGCTACCCACCGCGGATACTGGACCACCTCACCTCCATCGTTGCATTGAATTTGAGACCTGCGGTGCCCCTCACCCCCGCCATCATTCCCCTTTTACTCCAGACTGCGGATCCCTCTCTTCCTTTCTTCCGCTCGACCCTCCCCCTTCTTTTTTCTTATTTTATTTTTTATTTTAATATAATATATATAATATATAATAGATAATAGATAATATTAAATATTAAATATATTATAAATAGTATAAATATTATAGTAATAATAATATTATAGTAAATATTAATAATTTTTGGTATATTTATAAATACTTTTGTTTAATTAAATTAATTAATATTTTTAAAAGTAAAAAATATTTTTTTATTTTTATTTTTTATTTATTATCTTATAATAGTTTTAGTACTAAATAATAGGTTTTTTAAAATATTTTAATAACTTCTATATACTATTTTTATTTAAGTACATATTCATTTTTAAGTAATATTTATATTTTCTTTTGAAACAGGGGGAGGGATCATGCGGCATGGATGGGGATCATTTTGTTAAGGGTTTTCCTCTTGGGTCACCAATAGAGGAGAAGTAGAACATTGAATGATCCATACAGAGGCCAAATAAGTGATCCTGAAAGAAGTGACACAGATTGGAAAAGAGACATTAGAATAATCAAGAAGCAGCAAGAGCGAGAGAGGACCTCATGGAGATCAATATATCATTTTCCCCATTACCTCGCACACATTCGAGAGAATTCCATCAGGAATCGAGAAGTAGATCGTTCTAGACTGCACTTTACCACTTCCACATTGGAGCAGGAGATCAGGGCGGCACCAGAACCCCATTCGAGATTCCCAGGGTGGGAGGTCGGGAGACATACACCATTCAGCATTCCATCGCAATAGTATAAGAAGACATTAGAGACTTCTAGAGATCGATCTAGGAGATAAATTCTTATTCTCCTTCTCAGTTTTTTTTCATTTTGTATAACATCAATATACTTGCTTTAAATTCAATTAATATGATTGCTTCAATCACGATTACCGACTAAAATTACTTTAGTGGAATAAGATGGGTTGGTTTTTTAATATGATTTTCCCCGGTTCATGCATTCTTCTTTTATTAGATTCTCTATCTCTCTCTCTCATTCTAGACAGTCATATTTTACAAAAAAAATAAAGAATTAATGAAAAATAATCTTGATCAGATTTAAAAGAAAATTATATTTAATATGAGTATTTTACTGAAAGGTGGATCAAGCATGACAGAGAGAGGCACACTGAGTTCGACTGACATTTTGAAGTCAGTGAATTCTAATTCATTCTCACTCAGTGATGAAATGATTTCTACAATTAATGAACTGTAGGGTTTATTTTGGCAGAGGTTAATCAAACAAAAAAATTGGTCAGCCACTTTCAATTAGATCTATATCTCTAGATTTTAATGCATGAGCAAGGTAAATCCAGTTTAGAAATTGGCCAGTTGATTTCCCCCTTCTCATTAGTTGATTGTTTTTGCTTCTTGTCTTCCTTCTTTTCAGTCTTACTTATATGCTAGCACCCTCACTCTCACACAAAAATCCATCATTCTCAGCACTATTTCTCCACCATCCTCCACTGTTGGTTTCTTTTTTTGTATGTTTTAATTTTTTTGTTTGTTTTGTTTGGTCACAAACACACAAACAGTCCTTCCCTGTGGTTCAACCCACTTATCATAGTACTAGTTTAGGTTATAATTAGGATTCTAAATTTAAAATTTTTGCACACTCAAAGACCACATCACCAAATTTTGGAACCATTGATGGGGAACGTGCATGCGACCAATTATAAAAACAAAACAAAAAATCACATATAAAAAAATAAAATGAAAAAACATAAAACAAAAAAAATAAAAAAAAAATAAAAAAAACTGTAGAACAAAATTTAGAAATACAAAAACTTCTTAAGAAATAGAAATACAAAAACTTAAAAAAAACTATCAAAAATAATTTTTCTATGAAAATCAAAACAATATGTTGAACTTGTTGTTGCATGCACACAAGATCCAAAACTAAGACCTTAGAAATTGTCATTCTTGAGATTGAGAAACACCTCAAACAATTGAAAAATAACAAGGAAGAAATAAAATTGGAAATTAATAGAAAGGCTAAGAATTAGAACATGAACAACCTACCTCTTGGAAATGTAAATCCTCTAGGAATTGTCAACCCACCTGGTAATGAATTTATTAAGAGACACAGTCTGAGAGAGTTCCTACTACCTGTTGTATCCTGTAACCCTTCTTGTATCAGGCTCTCACCTAGATAAAAAACTATGAAATCAATCAATACATGTATTCTTAGCTTCCTACCTTCAATGGGATTCCTAGTGAAGACTTCCTTGACTTTACTAGGGATTTCTACTATAATGTCCAGAAGATTCTACTGAGAGGCCTTAGTGAGGAAGAATATAAACTGAGAGTATTCCCTTTCTACCTCAAGGGAAATGCTAGGTATTGGTTCTAGTAGTTATATGATGATATTTTTGTCACCTGGGATCATGTATATAATTCCTTTACTATGAAATTATATCCCAAGAGAATGACCTATAAGATTAGGCACAAAATCATTGGGTTCTTATAAGATAAGGGAGAGTTATTTCATGAAGCTTGTGATAGATTCAGGTAACTACATAGATAGTTTTCAATCCACCAGTGCATACCCCCCAATTCCTGAGGGAAAACTTTTGAAACAAACTCACCCCTTATAACCAAACCTTGGTGGATCATTCTGCTAGATGGGACTTTAGTGATAGGTCGTCTGAGGAGTTGAAATAAATTTTTAGTACACTGACACAAAAATCAAAGAACAAATGCTCTAGGAGAAGAACTATAGTGAGGAATGAACCAAACCCTGTTCCACAAGATGAATCCCATGTTTTTGGGTTTTTCAATTGAAAAAATCATAATGCCCATATAGATCAATGCCACCACTGTGGCATGTTTGGGCACTCACAGACATACTCTCATAATTTTAACATTCCCACCAAAGCTCCTGATAATTCCAACATTGTTGGATATGGTCCTATGATAAAGCATAGGGATGACCCATTTTACAACACCTATAATCAAGGGTATAAGAACCACCCAATCCTCTCTTGGAGGGATCAGGGAGTCCTTTGATCTGCTTCCCCTCATGGATTCTAGCAGCCTCCTAGGCAACAGTTCCAACCCCAACCCATGACCAAGTCATACAATTCATAAGATGAATCAAGGGGTATGTTCCAACAATTTATAGGAAGATTTGGTTAAAAAGAGACTAAACATGATTTTGATAAATTTCAAATGGAGTCAAAAATGAAATATCTAGAAATTCAACTGGGATTATTGGCTAGGTATGTAGGTAGTAGAGACAAGGGTAAGATCTTAAGTACTACTTAATCCAACTCATGGGAAACTTCCATGGCTATGTCCACTAAAACTGGTCTCCAAACACACCAAGAACCTAATAGAGTGCCCAAAATACTAGAAATGAAAACCTGCATAAATATGAACATTAAAATCTATAAAATTAGGAAATATGGAAAATTGGATAGTAGCATTTGAACCCCTTTAGATCCTACTGTTTCAGATAAAAAACAAAAAGAAAAATAATTTAAAAATAATGAAAATAAAGTAAATAAGTAGCTTGAAGACGAATTTAAAGGGATTCCCAACATCATGAGGAACTATTCTCCTATAATCCTATTTCCAAAAAAAATAAAGAAAGAACCCCTAATTATGAGTTGATGAAATTTATAAAAGTTGTTAAAAATGTTAACATTTATATTCCCTTCCTAAAAGACTTGATACAAATCCCATCTTACTTAAAATCTCTCAAGAAATTTTTCTCAAACAAAAGGACCCTAGAAGAATTTTCCACCTATAGTCTGATAGAGGAGTGTAGTGATGTGTTGCTAAATAGGAGATACTTACTAAGCTTCAAGACCCTAGGATTATTGTCATTCCTTGTTCATTTGGGGATATAGGTGGTAAGTTCAACTATTTGTGTGATATTGTGGATAGAATAAATCAGATCCCACTGTATCTATTTCAACACTTGAGATTAGGAGTTCCCCAACCCACCACTGTTGTGTTACAAATTGATGATTGATCAATCACTAATCCAGTGGGTGGGGTAGATAATTTTCTAATGGGAGTAGATAGACTCTTTCTTACTACTAACCTTCCCATACTGGATATGGATTATGACCAAGTGGTATCTATCATCCTTGGTAGTCCCTTCCTAGACACAAGGAGAGCTGTGATAGATTTATCTAAGGGTAAGTTAATTTTCAACTTGGGTGAACAAAAATAAGAGATGATTTAAAGAAAATAAAGAACCCACCCACCCAATCTCTCCCAGAGATTATATTTTAGTAGCTAAAAAATATTTTGATGATAAGGTAGAAGAGTTTTTTAGGATGTTGTAAGAGATCAATGGTGAACCCGAGATCCCAGCAACAACTTTCATGGGGATTAGCTCAAGTAAGAAGAATGAACCTATTGATGAGTTCGAGGGAGAGTTTTTGGAACACCTGGATGATTTTTTTATGGAACACTATTTATCCCCAAGATAGGAGTCTAAGTGTGAGTAAATTTTTTCTAGAAGTAGTAGTGATGAGGAGGAAGCCATCTATAATGCCTTATTTAAGAGGTATCATGAATAAATTAGTCCAACTAGGCCCAAGTGTCTTACCTTAATCCAATGACCTCCCATTATAGAGCTCAATCCCCCCTGGCATATCTAAAATATACTTTTTTAAGAGAGAGCTCCACACTTCCTATGATCATCTCATCTAAGTTTGAGGTAATTCTAGAGGAAAATATCCTGAGAGTTTTGAAGTATGATTATGTCAATGGTTGATCAATTGCTAACATAAAGGGTATTAGTCGATCATTCTGTATGAATAAAATCCCAATGTAATTTGAGTGTAAACCAATAGTGGAATCACAAAGTAGAATTAACCCGAACATGAAAGAAGTGGTGAGAGAAGAATTTACTAGACTTATTGATGCTGGGATTATTTTTCTCATTTCTAAAAGTCTCTAGGTAAGTCCTGTCTAGGTTTTCCCCAAAATGAATGGAGTTAAAGTTGTAACAAATGAGAAGAATGAGAAAATCCAAACAGGTGTTATGAATATATGGAAGGTATGTATTGACTATAGGAAATTTAATGCTTCCACAAGGAAGGATCATTTTCCCATTCCATTTTTAGTCTAAATGATAGAGAGGCTGGCTAGCAATGAATATTTCTATTTTCAAGATGGTTACAATGGTTATAAAAAAAGTTTCATTTCTCCTCAGGATCAAGATAAAAAAACCTTCACTTGTCCATTTGGGACATTTTTCTACTAGCATATATCCTTTGCCTTGTGTGGTGCACCAACCACATTTTAGAGATACATGATGAAAATTTTCTTGGATATGATTTAAAGGATAATTGAAGTTTTCATGGATTATTTTTTAGTTGTCATAACCAATTTTGGATAGTGTCTTGAAAATTTGGAACTTTTATTAGAAAGGATCAAAGAGACAAATCTTGTTCTCAACTGGGAAAAGTGCCAGTTCATGGCTACTGAGGGAATTGTTTTAAGACACAGAGTTTCTAATAAGATGTTGTAAGTTGATAATTATAGGGTTAAGGTTATCCAAATGCTACCCCCAACTGATAATTTCAAGGGTATCATAAGTTTCTTGGGACATTCTGGGTTTTATAGGAGGTTTATTAAGGATTTTTCTAAGATCACAAGGACTTTGTGCTCACTTATAGATAAGAAAACTCCCCTTGTTTTTTATGATAATTTCATGGAGTCCTTTAACTTATTTAAGGAGAAGTTTACTACCTCTCCAGTGATCACTACCCTCGAATGGAAGATCCCATTTGCGGTAATGTGTGATGAAAATGACCTAGAAGTAGGTTTTGTTATAGGGAAGAGGAAGGAATAGAATCTTCATGTCATTTTCTATGTGAGAAAGCTACTTGATAATGATAAAAAAACTATTACACTAAAGAAAAGGAATTGGTTACTGTGATTTTTTCTATTGAAAAATTAAGACAATACTTTATTGGGTCCAAATTTATCATTTTCCATGACCATGTAGCCCTCAAGTAATTACAGGCTAAGAAGGACTCAAAACCCAATCCCATTAAGTGGACACTTCAATTGAAATAGTTTTATTTGGTTGTCAAGGATAAGAAAGGGGATAAAAATTTTGTGGTAGATCACTTTTCTAGACTTTCCAACACCCAAAGTGAGGAACCAAGAGAGATTAACACCTCATTTACAGATGAACAGATTTTTTTTGCTTCTGTACAACTGTCTTCTTGGTTTGCAGACTTTTTCAATTTTATGAATATTGGTGTCATTACCAAGGACCTCTCACAAAACCAAAGAAAGAGGTTTATATCTAAATTGAAATACTATTTATAGGATGAACCTCTTCTTTTCAGAATATGTAATTATGGTATTTTTAGGATATGTGTTTCTGAGAAAGAAAAGTTGTCCATAGTTGAGATTTTCCATTCATCACCTTGGGGTGGACACCATGGAGGAGAGAGGTCTGATCAGAAGGTTATGTAGGTAGGTTTCTACTTGAAAAATTTGTTTAAAGATGTTATAATTTTTTCCATTATCTATACTAAATTTCATATTCATGGAAATTTAGGAAGAAGGCAGGATCTTCCTTAATAATGAATTTTGGAGGTTGATGTTTTTTGATGTATGGGGATTGTATTTCATAAGACCTTTCCCATACTCTTATAGGAATGAGTATATTCAAGTTTATATGGACTACATGTCCAAGTTGGTTGAGGCGGTGGCTCTTACCAACAATTCTACTACCGGTGTAGTGAACTTTATCAAGAAAACCATTTTTTCCAGGTTTGGAGTGCCTAGAGAATTCATTATAGACAATGGAAATCACTTAGAGAATTAAAAGTTCAAGAATTTTATGGAGAATTACAGATTCTCTCATAGAATGGGTACCTCATACCATCAATGGTCAAGTTGGAAAGAAAAAGTGTCAAACAGGGAGCTCAATAAGATTTTGGAGAAGACAGTTTCTAGATTCATGAAAGATTATTAAGTGAAGTTGGATAAGGATTTGTGGGCCTATATAACTACATACAATAATCCCATGGGGAGGTCACCATATAGGTTTCTCTTTGGTAAAACTTTTCAGTTTCCTGTGGAATTGAAAAAAAAAGGTTTTATTGGGCGGTTAAGGCCTTGAAATTTGATTTCAAATATGTTGGTGAGAGAAGGATGATAAATATGAGTGAGATGGAGGAAATTAGGAGAGAATCCTATAATAATGATGAAATTTATAAATAGATGACAAAATATTTTCATGACTGAATAATTTAAAATAGGAATTTCAAGTTTGGTCTGTGGGTACTATTGTTTAATTCTAGACTGTAACTCTTTCTAGGTAAGCTAAAGACCAAGTGTTCAGGACCCTTCATGATTATGAGGGTTCTGGTTAATCGAGTTTTGGAGTTAGTTAGAGAAGCAAAGAGACCATTTTTGGTCAATGGTCAAAGGTTCAAACATTTCTTTCAAGGGTAGCCAAAGGGCTTGGATACCATTTCTATGATTGAATAATTAAGTTTCCTCGTGTATAACTGTGGACTATAAACTCAGTGTTTCATGGTAACTAACCCATAATCTTTGTGTTGTTTACTTTTATTTCTATTTTTCAATAAAAATTACTCCTGCTGCTATTTGAATCTTCAGAATTTTACTTTCTTGTCTTGTAATGTCCTATATTTTTCTGTGTATTATTTTTTTGATATTATATGGAATTAATTCGAGACCAGACGCTGAGATGGTGTATGATTTTGAGGCCTAAGGTTCCTAGAATAAATGTTTGAAGTATATTAAAACATTAAATAGCACTCGCACATAGTTTTCCTGAAAAAATATGAATAACTTCTAAATGGGTTCTCGGATCATAAATTTGAGGGCACCATTGTCTTCAAAGCTATGACTTTACCCTAAGTGAGGCCTAACATCAGCAGACACAGGTTGGCTGTGAAAATTATTTTTCAGCATTTTAATAAATAAAATAAAATAAGAATTTATTTTATTTTAATGTTTAAAAGAGACACATCGACGATTATTTTAAATTATAATTTTATGTTGGGATCCATGGTGAGACTCGTAATCCTGTAATTTCCTAGAGGATCTAAAGAGAACCATGTAGAACTCTCTCGATGAAGAATGATGATGGAGCTTGGATCAGAGATCGATGGATGTTGTTTTTGATAGATATCACCAATGGTGGTGACGTGACAATTGATCCTCTTCAACAAATGATCCAACCCCAAGTTAGGATGTTTTTATTTGGATTTATCTTTATATGTTTTTATATTCAATGATGAACATAGACCAACCAACAAACAAGTTGATCCGTGGTTTTATTGTTCTTCCGGGGTGGGAGTGATTGTGATTTTTTATCAGGGATTTGATTATTGAGAATTGATTTTTTTCATGATCATTTTTATGGAATGGATCGAGGCCTGAATGAACAATAATCAAGGTTCATTCCTTGGGTTGTTCATTGTGTTTTTCTCCCCCTATGTTATTTGCGTTCTTTGTGTTTGTGAAAAAATAATCATTGCACCATCAAATCTTTGTGTAATGATATGAAATTGAAGATCCAACCTTGTGAAGACCTAGAGGAGATGCGAAAATGATGGATAAGGATGGATCGAAGCAATTCAGGAGATATCATTCTTTGAGTGATTTTCATGTGGGTGATCAAAATCAGTTTTTGGAGCCGATTGAAAGCATGAAACCCACTAATTCAGTGTTGAAATGGCGAGACAACCTAGGATCTCTATTTTTGAGGAAAGTGGTGAATTGGATCAAACACCAGAGGATCGTTTGAGGTGCGTAGAGAAAGAAAAATGGTTTTGTAAAATCATGATCAGAATAGCATGTAACCTGAGGTTACATGACATGTGGACCCTTCTAAGTGGATCCTAGAGTCATAGGAGTTATTTAAACACCACACAACGTGTGACCTTATCACATGGTGTGTAGGCCCTTCTTAGAGACTATGCGTGTATCTCAGGAGATACACGAACACGAGGTGGAGTATACGTGTTGCCTACATGGTATGTACCCCACCACACAACTTGGATAGGACCAAGTACATGGACTACCCCATGTACTGGTACACGGGCAGAGCTACATGGGTTGAAAACTTATATTGTAACATGGCCAAAGTACACAGGTGGACCATGGATGGAAGGACATGGAGTGTGACGATTCTACACAATGTGTACCCATATTCTACATGACATATAAATTTGATGTGGGTCGTTGTATACGGTCAGTAGCTAGGGTCATGGGACATAGCGTGTGACCCTACTACACATTTTTTACTCTCTTATACATGGATTGAGCCACTGGTCCACTGCATCATGGATAGGTTTCATTAAGGGTTCATTTTAGTATCCTTCCCCTGGAGGTTAGTTGGTATCATTTCCTACCCATATGAGTATGATCCCTTCAGTAGGAATTTATGGATAGAGTTGTTAGAATCCCCTCCAAGAGTCCTGGAGCAGGATCCTCTATTAATTCTTCATTCCCTAGGTAGATTCATGGGTATTGAGGTGATCAACTTCATCGAGCATTCATCCTCTACCTAGAAGGATAATTTAGATGGTGGTTTTGGCATCGGTTCATGGACTTGGATATGATCCTCATCTGTTGTATCATATCTCTCTCTTCAGATCTGTGAGTGTATCTCTCTCTCATGACGGTTCCAGATGAATAGTAATTCTTAGGTAGATTTCATCTGTGCTATCAGACTCTCAAGAGTGTTTTATCCTGGCTGATTTCTTCATGGATTCTTCGAACTAAATCTCTAGTGTTGGTATACATCAGTTACGACTTACCTCTAGACTACGTGTCATGGTTTGAGTATATCTAGATATTCTTGTTATATGTGATATAGAAATATACTATATAGAGCTGATTGTATCTTCCTCTATGTTTTGATTTTTGGTTTTTATATTTCCTACTGAGTATTGTTATACTCACCCCTATATGGGATTTTCCCGCACATTTCATGTCTTGTGCAGACGAGCGACCTTTTGATGGATTCTAGGGTGGACCAAGCTTGTATAGAGACTTATGAGTTCAGGTAGGCTAAGGCGTTCCTACAGATTCGAGTAGCAGTCTGAGTACCTATTTTGTTTACAGGTTGAACTTTGTAGTTTACAAACTCTTTCTTTTGGTGGGCTTGTATTCTGGCCCAGTTTACTTTACTGCACTTTACATCCTGTCATACTCTGTTGGTTGGGATAGTGGTATAAATTCATTTGTTTCTTAGTGGTTCTTTTACATTTTAGCATTTGTGGGATTGGAGATGTGTGCATTCATATAGGTATATAGGAAATGCCTCCCATGTTAGTGATATGTATACTCAGTGCTATTCACCAGCCCCTGGCCTATTAGAGGTGGGATTGGGGAGTTGCAGCATGGGCCCCACTGTGATGGGTCATGATAGAGTGGTATCAGATCTGGTCAGTTCTACCTTAGTAATGAGATTATGTGATATTGGTTTGGGGAAACAATGTTTAGTGTTTCAAGTTCATCTTTCAGACCAGGGACTCTAGTGTTGGTGTAGGTGGCCGACGTATCCATACACCAGGACTCTGATAACCTAATTTTCAACTTGGTACATGAGAAAACTAGTTGTAGGGAAAATAATGGTACATTCATCATATAGAAATGGGTTGTGGTTTCATGTCCTTCTTGATTCAACTCTTTAGATATACTCATTGACCGTGGTAAAACTTGTTTTCTTATAGGATTCCCCCAAGATGCATACCAGCTATGATTCAACAGCTCAATCACAAGGATGACCCCCTTAGTGAAGAGGCTTCGATACAGGGACCAATTCCCCAGATGTCACTTCCAGGTGGTGTAATAGTTATACCACCACCAGTGGAGTAGAACATGGTACCCGTTGTACTAGAAGATGAAGAGCGCCAGCTGAGCGTGCTTCATGAGTTTCAGAGATAGAGACCCACCAGGTTTCGAGGAGATCCTATCCCAAAGAAATCAAAGGATTGGATTGAGGAAGTGAACAAAGTTTTCCATTTATTCAGGACATGAGAAAACCAGATGGTGATCCTGGCGGCAAGCCTTCTTCAGGGTTTAGTAGGGATATAGTGGTGTTTGTCTATCCAGACCCATGAAGAGGAAACTATTTCATAGATAGAGTTCAAGTATCTATTTAGAGAGGATTTCTCACCAGTTATGCTAAGATAAATATGTATACAAGAGTTTCTTTAGCTCCAGTATGGTAGCTTAATACTGGCTAACTATTCATCGAGGTTCACCAACCTTTCCAGGTACTCAATGGATATTGTCATAGATCGGTACTTTAGGGCTTGGAACTTCAAGAGAGATTTGTGAAGATACATATGAGATATTATTATCCATCTGAGCATTCCCACTTATGCTAGGGTGCTTGAGTGAGATTTGGTGGTTGAAAGCTTTGTGGCCGAGAAAAGACAACCGGTGAAAGTTAGCAGTGGATAGGTAGGTGCAGAGACCTCTGAAGCAAGGAGATTACATTATTCTTAGGGATCTAGATATGGGAGAAATTTTAGGAGGAGGTCCCAGGATAGAGGATCTTCAGTTCAGGGTTCATAGGTTGGATCCAGTCATCCTAGGGAGAGGTTTTTCTACTCATGTGATGGTAGGGGACATCTCACTCGAGATTTTCCAACCTGTCATGCTACTGACTGGGAGATAGTGGATGGACCACCAAGGAAGATGAAAATAAAGAAGCAGGAAGATATGTAGGGAGAAGGACGTGGTAGAGGAGTTGGGAGAGTAGCAGGTGGTGGTTGATGTTTCGACTTGTTACCACCACCACCTCTAGGTAGTCCACACCAGGATCATGGAACTAGAGGAAAAGGGTGAGGACAACTACATGCAGTTGAGGCATATGACCCATGGACTCGAGGGATGATTTTAGGTAAAAAATTTGTCTTTTCTACCTTATATTTTGTACTGATAGAAATAGGTGATAGTCATTAATTTCTTTCCACATATTGTATTTGAGAGAAAGAGATTCCAGTTGAACCGCTGACTTGACACATACGCTTGAAGACACCCAATGGAGAAGACTCGGTGATCACACATCTATGATAATAGTGTGAACTGGCCCTTGGAGGTGAGAGTTTCGGTTGGAACCTCTTTGTGGCAGCGTCAACGCCTTACAACATCATTCTTGGTATAGATTGGTTGTCTTTGGTCCATGCCTAGATTGACTGTTTTAGTCAAAGGGTGCAATGTGTCTGCAGCGATGGAATGAGGTTTTCCTTTATTGGAGAAATGGAAACATAGGTAGCACATGATGGAATATTTTGTGGGAGGGTGAATCATATTACTCACGGGTTGGCTAGCCTGACCCTCTGAGCAGTAGACATTATGATTTTTCAATTCCTAGTAGTAGTAGCGGAGTACGGGGATGACTTCCCTAAAGATGTTCTAGGATTATCTCCTTGAAGGGAGATAGAATTATGCATTGAATTACATCTCGGGATGAAATCGATATAAACACCAGCATATCAGATGGCTTATACAGAGCTTCATGAGCTAAGGGTGTAGTTGGAGGACTTGCAGAGGTAGGGCTTTGTGAGACCCAGTGTTTCACCCTGGGCAGACCTAGTTTTGTTTTAAAAAAGGAATATGGGAGCTTGAGGATATGTGTGGACTACTGGTTCCTAAACCAGGTGACCATGAAGAGAAATTATCTACTATTGATAATCAATGACCTCTTTGATCAGTTAAGAGGTGAATGATGGTTCTCGAAGGTTGACCTCTGATTAGGCTATCACCAATTGCGAGTATGGGATGAGGATATACCGAAGATGTATTTCAAATGATGCTACGATCACTATGAGTACTTGGTGATGCCCTTTGGAATTAAAAACACCCCAAAAATGTTCATGGGACTCATGAACTGAATCTTACAACCTTACTTAGACCGGTTCATGGTAGTCTTCATCGATGATATCCTTGTGTGCTCAGAGTCTGAGTTGGAGCACGTGTGAAACCTAAGGATGGTTATGGACGTACTATGATAGCACTAGATTTATGAGAAACTATCTAAGTTCCAGATATGGATTCAGGCATTCCACTTTTTGGGACGTGTTATATTAGTGGATGGAGTGGTTGTGGACCTGGCCAAGGTGGGTGTAGTGTTAACATGGGAACCACCTAGGATCATGAAGGAGATTCAGAGCTTCCTCGGGCTAGTAGGATATTACCAGATATTCATATCTTATTTCTCTAAGAGTTCGGAACTGGTGACATCTTTGAATTGAAAGGGGAATCCTTTCTTGTGGAAAGAGAAGTGCTAGCAGGCTTTCCAGTAGTTGAGGTAGAGTTTGACAAGTGCACCGATCTTGAGACTGCCGGAGGAGTGTGTTGAGTACATAGTGTTTTATGATGCATCAGGGAATAGACTTGATTGTGTTCTGATAATGATTCAATTAGTGATTGCTTGTGGTTCATTCCGATTGAGACCACATCAGAATAACTATGCGACCTATGATCTTGAGTTGGCAGTGGTAGTCTTCGCGTTGAAGATATGGTGACACTACCTAATGGGTGAGCAATATATCATCTACTCTGATCAAAAGAGTCTCAAGTATATATTCTCTCAGAAGGATCTGAACTTGAGATATAGGTAGTATCTCAAGTTCTTCCAGGATTATCACTTTTTGATTATCTAAACTTCTGGGAAGGGGAACATGGTGGCAGATGCTCTCAGCAAGAGATCTAGTTCATAGTTGTTCAATGAGGTGCCAGAGCATTTGGCCACATTACAGTTATCCTTTGATGGATCTCTCCAATGGTGGAAACGCGATAATCAATCCTCTCCATCGAACGATCAAACCCCAAGGTAGGATGTTGTTATTAGGATTTATCTTTCCCCGTTCTTATATTGAATAAAGAATGCAGACCAGCCAATGAATAAGTCGATCCACAGTTCGATCATTCTTGTGAGATGGGCTTGATTTCAAGTTTTTATCAGGTTTTTGATTATTGATAATTGATTTTGTTTTCTTTTTTTTTACAGAATGGATCGAGGCCATAATGAACAATGGTTGAGGTTCGTTCCTTGGGTTGTTCATTGTAATTTTATCCCCTAATCTTCATTTAATTATTCGTAGTTTATGAACAAATAATCATTTCACCATTGAATCTTGGCGTAATGATCTAAAATTGAAGATACAACCTCATGATGTCCTAGATGAGGTGTGAAAATTATAGAGATGGAAGGATCAAAGTGATATGGGAGATATCGTTATTCAATCGATTTTTATGTGGGTGATCAAAATTGGATTTTAGAGCCGACTGAAAGCCCAAAACCCACTGATTCAATGTTGTAATGGCGAGGAGACCTTGGATCTCTAGTTTTGAGTTGAATGGAGCCTTGGATAGTACACCAAAGGATTAGCTGAGGTGCGTGGAGGAAGAACAGAGGTTCTGGAAAATCGTGATCAACATGGCGTGTAACCCGGAGTTACATGGTGTGTGGCCCCCACTAAGTGGAGTCTAGGGTTTCAGGAGTTAGTTAAATGACACATGGAATTTAACCCTATCACACAGCATGTAGGAACTTCTCAGAGACTCATCATGTATCTCGGGAGATACACAGACATGGGGTGGAGTAAACAAGTTTCCTATACAGTGTGTACCCCACCACACGACATGGAATGGACCAAGTACATGTACTACCCCAAGTACCGGTACATGGGTATAGCTACACGGGTTGACACCATGTACTAGCATAGATCTAGAGTACACGATTGGACCTCAGATGGAAGGACACGATGCGTGACCCTTCTAATTGGTGTGTACCTATCTTCTACACGACATGTACTTCTGACATGGTTCGTTGTACACAGGAATACCAGGGGTTATGAGACACGGAGTGTGACCCTACTACACACTGTGTTTAATGAATCGACATAGGTTTCCCTCAAACCTGGCACTCAACCCAATCTGTCTCATACTCGAAGGGCATTCCTGATCCCCATGGTCTGGTGACAAGCACCTGTGCATCGAATGACAAAACTGAGGGAACAATTTCTCCCAACCTGAACAACCACATGGCATACATATATATAGAGAAAGAAAGTAATAGTGTAATACTTACAATTATATATTCCATAACTATAAGGAAAACAGGAGAAACAAAAAAAATAGAAACAGTAGCTAAAAACTCCAAAATACAAGTCTGACTACAAGGGACTCAAAACCAAACAGTTACTCCAACGATGGCATGGACGAAATCCAACCATCTCACCACTAGCTACCCATCCCAGCTTACATGAACCTCATTGCCTCACTGTAGTGCCTTGACTTTACCATCACTGGAAGACAAACAAAGGTCTACGCACCACCGAAGCAGTGCAGAGGGTGTGAGCTAACATGCTCATCATGATCCCACCCATGTGTTCCATAACAAGTCTCTATATAAAAAATCCTATATGCTCATTTTTAAAATAAAACATGGCATGATAAGAAGTAAAGTAGTTTTGTAGAAAACATGGTAAACATTTCCCTTTTCCATAGTTCTAAACAAAAGTATGTATAATAGTTTCAAAGCAGATTTTTTCATAACATTTTCCACAAGCATAAACATACATATCAAGGATAAATCAGAAATCCAAGAAATACAAAATAGAAGCACAGGTATCACAACACCAAGTAATATTACAGGTTTAGGCAGTAGACTAATCATACCCAAAGAATCAAGTGCACAAAAACTGATCCTAGAAAAACAGGCCTAGGAAGTAGAGAAAAACCCCAAGAGTAATCTCCCCAAAATAACAATATCGGTCTCCTAGAACAATGGGCCTAGGAAACAAAAGAAATCCCCAAGAAAACCCTCCTTGATAATCACAAAGAAATGGATTATGGCTCAAGATAAACCTTTCACCTAAGTACCCAAGGTAACCCATGTGCTCTTTTTCACAAACCCATTTCAATGCCTTGAAAACGATTCAAAACCATTTATAATCCATTTATTAAAAGCTAGGGAAAAATAATTTTTCCTTCAAAACCATTTTTTAACACACACAAAAATCATGCCAATTTCATAAATCAATTTATAAAGCAATTTTCAAAGCAAAAAAATTAGGTCCATTTTCCTAGGCTGAGACAGAACCACCTACCCCAAAGTGTAGGTCACACATGCCCACAATGGAATCCAAAAGTAAAGAAACCCAACAACATTGTCAGTGAAGGACCTAGAATAAAACCCACATCTCAAAGGATTGATTCAAAATAGAAGACAAGGGTTGGAAAATAGAAAGAAGCCCACGTACCTCAAGAACAAATGTCTGCTTCACCAAAACTATCCAAGGAATGGCCTTCAAGACAAGATCTCACAATGGATCTAGATGAGGACAATAAGAAACATCCAACTTGGATCAGCAGATCTGATAAAGCAAGGCTAGGGAAATATTGTGATTAATCGCAAGGAATAATTGAAGAGTACACTTACCCAAAGAGATGCACCGTAGAAGAAATGATTAATCGGAGTTGATCGGATCAATCTGGAAGGTGAGAGACCTCTGATAATCACCTAGGAATAATCCAGGTTCGAGAGAAACCAAGAGCTGAAGGAAATAACAAACCAAAATAGCTGAACATGTGACTTTAAACTGGGCGTAGATTGGGTCACAATGTGCACCCCTTGGTCACAACGTGTAGGTCAGGCTGGATAAGTTATGCTGAAAAAACCATCGTCTCGGTTTAAAAACCCTATATTTAACCCCTACATGACATGTACCTTAGGTACACGATGTTTACCAGGTCACGGCATGATCTCCCCATTCACGGCATGATCTCCCAGTCCATGACATGAAACCAGCACCAAGTATAGGATGTGTGCTTTAGGTACACGATGTGTACCTATTCTATGGTTTGCAGTAAACCTAGAAAAATCACATAAAAGTATTTTTAAAACCAGAAGGGTGATTAAAAAAGGGAGAACATACCCAATCAAGGTAACAGGATGTTATAATCTCCCAACTATAAGGACTTTCCATCCTTAGGAAGTCATGTTGAAGATGTAATCCCTGGAAAAAGATAAGGCCACTGCTCCCTCATCAATGACTCATGTTCCCAAGTCTCATGAGAATCTGATCCTTATTTCCATAGAACTTTGAATAATGGAATTGAATTCCCACACAAGACTTTCATCTGAGAGTCAAAGATCTCAATTGGTTTCTCTAAAACAGAAGAATACAGTTCACGCTCAATTTCTTCCCAACTTGGAACATGAGTGGGGTCAGGGTGATAGTTTCAAAGTTATGACATGTGGAAAACATTATGAATATTTTTCAACTGAACCGACAGTGATAACTGATAAGAAACTTTCCCAAGCCGTTTGGTGATCTCAAATGGTCCAACATATCTCAGATCCAACTTTCCTTGTTTTCCAAGTCGACGGTGACCCAACCAAGGAGAAACTTTCAAGGAAACCCAGTCACCAACGGAAAACTTCAAAGGATGACACTGTCGATCTACATATGATTTCTGTCGACTCTAGTATATAACCAGACGTCACACCTCCTAAATCTTTGTCGACATCTCCTGAACCAAACTTGGTCTAACCAAAGCTACTCCACCCACCTCTTCCCAATAAAGAGGTGATCTTCACAGGTGACCATACAACGCCTCAAAAGGATCCATTCTGATCAAAAACTGGTAACTGTTGTTGTAAAAAAACTCAACCATCCCCATATGGCTATCCCATCCACTGAAATCCAAGACACGTGCATGAAGCATACCCTCTAGGATCTAAATTACATGATCCCTCTGGCCATCTGTCTGTGGATAGTAAGTTGTGTTTAGCTTGACCTGAGTCCTCATTGCCTCTTGAAGACTCCTCCAGAACCTTGAGGTAAACCTAGGATTCCTATCTAAAACAATGAAATAATGAATCCCATGTAACCTCATGATCTCCGGCACATACATCTTACTCACATATTCAACTTTAGTGGTGTCTTTTATTGGAATGAAATGAGAAGACTTCATCAACCGATCAACAACCACCCAGATATCATTTTTCTCTCAGGGCGTTTGTGGAAACCCAACAACGAAATCCATGGACACCTCATCCCACTTCAAAACCAGCACTGGGAGAGGCTAAAGTAAACCAGAGGTATTTAAGTGCTCTGCCTTTATTCTTTGGTATGTGTAATAGCGGGACACGTAATCTATAATGTCACACTTTATACCCGACCACCAGAACTATCTTCTCATGTCATAATACATCTTTGTAGCGCTTGGATGAATGGCCCATGAAGAGATATGACAATCAAACAAGACTGAACTTCTCAAAGATGTTGGGATGAAAACTTGCTTTCTGAAGTGATGTATGCCATCTTAAGAAAGAGACCAAATAGAAACTATCTCCCCACCATAAAGGTTTTCCCGAATCTTCTAAAACTCATCATCCTACTGCTGAATTTGTAAGATAGACTCCAGGAGAGATGATGATGATTGACCACTAGTCAAAACCATCCCTGAAACATCCTCCTGAGCATCCAAGTGCAACTGAGAAAAATGCCCCATAATATTCCACTCTTCCTTAGATTCCAGAACAGTATTTGATGATACCTTACTACTTAGAGTGTCTGCAGAAACATTCCCATTCCTCGGGGTGTAAGAGATGTTGAATTAAAATGTCTGAAGGTATTCTATACATAACCTATATATGAGATTCAACTCCTTATGGGAAAATATATATCTCAAACCCTTATGATCAGATAATCTTTTGAACTTCTCCCTAAAGAGATAGTGTCACTAAAACTTAAGCGCATGCATCACTGCAGCAAGCAATAAATCATGAGTGGGGTAGTTCTTCTCATGTGGTCAGAGATGACGATAACCCAACCAAAGATTTATCTTTGAAAACCACGTTGCTCCCTTCAACTAATCAAACAAATCATCCACACAAGGAAAAGGATATTTTTTCTTAACCATTACCCGGTTTAAATTTTGATAGTCCGCACATAATTGAAGTGAACCATCTGATTTCTTGGAAAACAGCACAAGGGATTCCCAAGGAAAAACACTAGGTAAAACAAAACCCTTTTCTAATAGGTCATCCAACTGAATCTTGAGTTATTTAAACTCTTTTGGTGTCATGCGATAAGAAATCATCAATATCTTCTATGTACCTAGAACCAGGTCAATCATGAACTTTACCTCTCTCTCTCTAGAGTAAGACTAGATAAGTCATCTGGGAAAACATCAGGAAAGTCTCAAACAACAACAAGAAGATCCTCAATAAAAAAAAATTATTGGGCTCAAACACAATGGCAGAAAAAAACTCCTGAGCTTCGGATGGGAAGGCCCTACACGACCTGATATCAAATATCACTCCCCCTAAAACACACGGGAGATCCCATTGATAGTAAGAAATGAAATACACTGATGATAAAAATCTACCTCATATCAATGAGAGACAAGACAATCCATACCGATGATGACATCAAATAGATCCAGATCAAGAATGAGAAAATCTCAGACCAACTCTGTGTCAACTATCGTTAACAAACAAGAAGGACATCAGAACCCATGCTCTTTCCTCTTTCTAAGAGGTGTCACTAACTCCATTGTAAAAGGCATAATTTCTGTTGGAATTTTAAGCATATTAACAAAATGTGCAGATATAAATGAGTTGGAGGCACCAGTATCAAACACAGCAGTAGCTACTGAAGTTTTTATAAAGAGCGTACCTCTCACTATTATTGGGCCTGCATCAAATTGCATTGGAAACTCATCTACTACATGTAAATGCTTCACTACAGAGGCCTTTTTCTAGAGCCCTATAGTCCTTAAAGCTTCTGACTGTGTAAGAACCTGGTCCTTTGTTTCAGGTATGTTTTTCCATTTTCTGGAGTTTTTAAGAAAAATGATCTTTCTGGAAATTTTCAAAGTACACGTCGTGTACTTTCTGAGTACACGCTGTGTACTCTTCTCTGGCTCAAAGTCATGTACTGGCCATTCCCGGGCCACACACACGGTGTGTAGGGATGACGTGGAGGCCGATTTTGGAAGAGTATGGAAAAGACCCAGTACACTCCGTGTACTCTATAATTACACGCCATCTACTTTCTTTTTTTTTCACTAAACGGACTGGGGTCGCGCCTGACGCACATAAATACCTCCTTCTAGGTCTCGTTCATCCGAGAGCGACCCGTATGGCCGAATCTTCGATGAGCTCCCACCTATTCATCCGTTCTCTGATTCAAGCATGGTCGATTGCATTGGAATCACAGTGGTAAGATCTTCCTTCTCCTTGAGCTTCGTTTTCTGATTCCTCTTTGTTTTCGAGTTATCGTGGGTTGAGCATTTTGTGCATTTTCTCAGATCTATGACGTTCTAAGGGGAATCAATCATCATGGTTCATGTATATCGATCTCCTAGGATCAAGGTATGTGGTTTGTTCCTTTCTGTTGAAAGTAGATGAATATTTTGTTTAAATTCCACAAATTCCCTTGGGCGGGGAATTTTGGGTTTCCTATTTTTCCCCTACTATTGCCTGCTTTGCTTGATTGTTGTAGTAGAGGTTTATTCTTGTAAGTAGAGTAATTTATTTTGTGCTCAGGATGCTTTTCCATGTTTTTTTTGCTTGTTTGGCATTTTTCTAGTTGCCATGCCTAGCCGTAGGATAGTGGAACTGCTACTTTATTACTGTTGAGCCTTAGAATGGTAGCCAAGTAGTTCTTGAGGTTTACTTGGATGATACACGCACGCTATGCATGTTTATTTTCAATCAGGACTCTGAGAACCTAGAGTAGTAGACCAAAGGGAGAATTGACGTAAGGGATTCTCCAGAGTGTCTTTAAATACGATACAAGACCACAGGGGGAATTGATGATGAGTGCTTCCTCAGAGAGTCTGTAGTTCCTCGACACGGGCCACAGGGGGAATGAGATGTTGAGTGCTTCCCTAGATATCCTTTAGTACGATACGATACTATAGGGGGAATTGACGATGAGTGCTTCCTCAGAGAGTCTATTAATTTAGTAGCCGAACCAAAGGGGTGAGACTGTGTGTGCCTCCTAGAGGGTTGCTAGTACTTATAGGTTGAACCATAGGGGTTAGGCTGTGAGAGATACCCAGAGGGTTACCTTTTTCCTTTGTTGCTGGCTATTTACTTGTGTACTTATTTTGTTAGAACTGTAGATTATAGCTGCTTGTGTTCCTGTTTACTGCTTCTTGTTTTATTACTGCCATGTATTCATTGACTGTTAGGCATAGATCTTTGGGTGATTTCCTACTGGGATTGTATCTCACACCCTGTTTGGGTCATGCTTTTTGTCCCAACCAGACTATGTTGCTGCAGGTATAGATAAGGGCAAGCGCCCTTCTACTTTGGGTTCTTGATTCACTAGAGCTGGAGAGCATGGGACCAAGCCAAGGCTTGTGATGCTGAGGAGCTTACTTTGTTTTCTTTTGCACTTTGTTTTCAGTTTTACTTCAGCACATTGATTTGTTTACTACTTTCCATAGACATATGTACCATGTTGCATCATCATTATTGTATACATTGCTTCCGTTGTTCAGTTCAATTGTTGTATGTTGTTCATTGTTTTCGTTATTGTGACTGGTTGTTTTTTCGCTGTATACTTTACCAAATGAGGGCATAGTTTCCTCACCAACTCACCAAGGCCCTCGTTGCTAGTCGGCAGCCTCTGGCGTTCGGGGAAATGCACTTGAGGTCATGTGATGAACCGGGTACTGGGCACCAGTGGAGGGGCTCCAGATTCGGGTCGTTACAAAATGGTATCAGAGGAGTTCTTTTCTCTTGCTTTACCATTTGGATACTTTAGCCAAGGATAAGAAGGATTCGGTACTTGGTATTAAGCTATGATCGGGAGTAGCTAACCCGTGTACAGGGAAAATCCATACTACCTCGTTAATTGTGGTTTGCTGATATTGAGATTTTACGGTTGAGATGACTTCACCTAGAGTGATTCACAGGACTTGTGCTATTATTTTTTCGACATTTCGGTTCTATTTCTATCGCAACCCAATGAGATGAGGGTATGCCATCTCATGCATCATATAGGCACTTGTAGAATCACATGCCATGCATTCTTGCCATGCCATCTAGGGTGAATTAGCGATTTCATGCTGTTGTGATAAACTTCATGTAGATTATGCATGCTATTGTGATAGATGCTTGATAGAATCTCTGCTGTTATGTTAGAGAGCTGTTTGTTTTTTCCCTTGTATATAACTATGGGAGATTCCAAGCTTTGATTCGCGGGGAGTATTTATAGAGACCCAGCCTTTTCTTACATTACTATTACATCATTTCAAAGATAAACAACATAATAGTAATACACATAGAGGATCCAAAGGTTTAGTGTCTTGGGAAAACTAGGACCATACATAACAAATACATCATCAACCATAAACATTTATTTAATTTCTTATTCTCTAGATTCTAAGTGGAACTTGTCCTCTCCTTAGTACATGTAGCCACCTGAGGATATACATCAAAAGGGGTGAGACAGAAGCCCAGTAAGAGGATAGATAAAAACAATATATCATGGGGTGAGCATAATCATAACATAGGCAAAAGATCATGAACATGAGAGGAGCATAAATAAAAGACTTAAAATGTGGAAATGCATAAAAATGAAACATCATGTCTTAGTGGTTAACTACCACACATACTTGTGAACAAATCTATCATCTTGTTCACACATAATTTCACATTTACTCATGAGATTCATCACTTTACCCAATGCATTGGAGCGCTATATAATTTTGGGCGCACCCGTCACATCATAACATTATCATTTATCATGCATGACACAATGAACATATAACATAAATGAAAATAACTAACCTATTAAAAGGAATTGGTTTCATCTCATAATAACACATTCATAAACTTTGGGTTCCCAAAAGAAAGATGGAACAACATACTTGATACAAGAACCATCAACCTTGAATAAGAGGTAAAAGTTGATTTCTTAAGAGAAGAGTTCTTTCGGAAAACATTTGGATTGACATAAACTTCATTAGAAAACATGTGCATACCATAAAAGGAAAGACAATGATGAAAAAATGATCTTTAAGGAGTGAGTATATCAAAAATGGAGTGAAAGAGGTAGAACCCGAAGGATGAAAGTTGGGTTCGAGAATTTCCCCTTACCTTGTACCTGAATGCTTCCTTCTCTTTAATGTCCTGTATAATGACATTATATTCATTAATTAGAAATCCAGAACCATGTCTACATTAATAGGTTTCATTTTGGTTTCATTATGTCATATTATCTTCTTTTGTATGATATATAGAGTTTAAAAAACATTGTTCGGGGATGTTCGTTTTTATGGTTTTTCTTGGGTGGTTCACTTGTATTCTTAAATTGAAGTTTAGGTAGATGATGGGTAAACATCCAGAAATGATATTACATGTTATTAGTGATATTAAAGAATATTTAATGATTTTATAATGAATTATATTAGATCCATGGGGGTGAATCATTAGATAATAATTAAATGATGATTATTTGGGTTAATTAGAGCGGTTTTTTGATCACAACGAACTTGTTTTAACTTTTCACTTAGTAATATGGCCATAGGTTATTTACAGAACTTAAAATAGAACATATAACATATAACATATTCTGGTTCAACCATAAAAATGGTTTCATGACCAAATCTGAAGGTAGAAATGGAAGAAGAGAGCATGTCATTTTTGAAGGTGATAAATTAACACCTCGTGAACAACATTCTCTTTAATAAAATAAAAGGAAGAGAGAAAGGGTGTGGGATGATATAATATCCCATTAGAATCATAAAATTACATTATATGTATAATACTGGAGTTAAAAAACAATTTGTATGAATATATGTGTGGAGAGATCAAGAAAGGAACTTGAACTTGAAAGGAAATTAAAGGAGAAGAGGGGGGAAATTACCTCTTGAATCCTTCACTTGAGAACCTCCTTAAGGGAATAATCTTGGTCTTTTGATAAGACCAGAAGCTCTTGGACGTGGGGAAGGGGATAGGGGAGATTATTGGGTAGATATTATACAATTCTTGAAGCTTGAGAGGTGTGGTTTGGCAAGAGGAGGGGGAGGGCTTATTTATACATGAGGAGGGAGGTGTTTTGGTATAAAATATTAAATAAAATAATATATCAAGAGTTAGACTTGTAATAGTAGTTTTTTAACATCCTAAATCATATATTAATATAATATAATTCGTTTTAGGCTTTAATTCTTCTTTATAATTTGAATTCATTAATTTATTAAAAGGAAAGTGAAAGAAAGAGAAAAAGACACTTTAAGAAATCACCTTTTGACTTTAGGCTTTGGAAAGTTCTTTTTAGGTTTGAGAATTGGATTTATTGTATTTTAAGGAACCATTTATAAAATTTAATATAATTTGTCTGAAACTAAAGTTCTAGAATTTTTATGTCATCATTACATCATTAATGATGCAATTTAGTATACACCGATTATACAAAAAACTGTATTTGTTTACTATTCACCCGAAAATTGAAGTATTTCAGAAAAAACCCAAAAATTTACCCCTATCATTTTTCAACGTGTAAAATCCAAAAATGAAGTCCATTTTTCAAAAATAATTTTCTATATATTATTAAATATAATATTTAATTAAAATCATAATTTACTTAAAAAACAATTTTTAAGATTAAAACTGATTTTATAGTGCTTCCAAAAATTACATAGGGTCTTATAAAATTATCTAAAAACTATAAGACATTGATTCAATAATTTATGAATACATTATATGGAAATAAATATTCTTTTAAGTTAATTAATTATTTATAATTATTTATTTATGACTTAGAAAATACCAAAACGTTTACTAAGGTCAAATTGTCACTTTCTAAGATGACTAAATTTATTTAATTATCTATAGGTAATTTTACTCTTATATTGGATGGTTTAATATTCATAAGGTTCATATTACTATTCATAAGGGTATGTTACTATTCATAAGGGTAGGTCACTATTCACCAAAAATTATTTTTGTTTCATTAAACTCCAAAAATCATCCTGATCACAACCGTGTATATCAAATTTTCAAAATTCTAACACAGAAGTGACCAACTGGTCACTTATCACTTAGTAGTTCATTATGTTGTGATTTCATGTTAATTTATGACATAATTATAAGAAGGGAATTTCCATTGAAAAACTTTGGGTCGTTACATTCTTCCCCCCTTAAGAAATTTTGCCCCCGAAATTTCACTTTGCACAAACAGGTGAGGGTACTTCTCCTTCATTGCCTCTTCTGGTTCCCAAGTTGCTTCCTCAAACTTGTGGTTCCTCCACAACACTTTGACAAGATGGGTTGTCTTGTTGCGTAGAACCTTATCTCTCCGATCCAAAATCTTTACTGGATGATCCTCATAGGAGAGATCATCTTCCAGCTGCACCACCTCTAAGTTTAGTACATGTGAGGGGTCTGGTATGTACTTCCTTAGTATTGATACATGAAACACATCATAAACTTGATCCATATTCGGTGTAAGTGTTAGACGATAGGCCACGGTTCCTATGCGGTCAAGGATCTCAAAGGGGCCAATATACATTGGGCTTAACTTCCCTTTCTTCCCGAATCACATTACTCTCTTCCATGGAGATATTCGAAGGAAGAATTTATCTCCAATGTTGAACTCCAAGTCCCTTCGACGGTTGTCAGCATAGCTCTTTTTCCGACTTTGAGAAGCTTTGATGTGTTTCTGGATGACTTGAACCTTCTCGGTCATCTATTGAACAAGATCGGGCCCAAGTAAATTTCTTTCTCCAACTTCATCCCCACAGGTTGGAGTTCTACATCGCTTCCCATAAAGAGATTCATATGGAGCCATCTAAATACTCGAGTGGAAGCTATTGTTGTATGAGAACTCAACCAATGGGAGATGCTGATCCCAACCACCCTTGAATTCAAGAGAGCAGGCTCTTAGCATATCTTCAAGCATCTGAATAGTGCTTTCAGACTGGCCATCAGTTTGGGGGTGATAGGTCATGCTAAAATTTAATTCAGTACTCAAAGCATGTTGAAGGATCCTCCAGAATTTATATGTGAACCTTGGATCATGGTTAGAGACAATTGAGAGTGGAACACCGTGCAGTGTCACTACTTCCTTAACATATATCTTTGCAAGTTGTTCAAGTGAGAGGTCTTCCCGAATAGCGATAAAATGGGTAGTCTTGGTGAGTCGGTCAACGACAACCCATATCGCATTATTTCCCTTTGACGTCTTCGGGAGACCTATGACAAAGTCCATAGTAACATTTTCCCATTTCCACATGGGTATAGGCAATGGTTACATCATACCTTTGGACTTTTGTCGCTCAGCTTTAACTTGCTGACATACCAAGCACCTTGATATATATTCCGCAATCTCCTTATTTATGTTATCCCACCAGAAGTGTTCTCGGAGATCAAGATGCATCTTGGTAATCCCAGGATGGATAGAGAAAGTTGAGCTATGTGCATTATTCAATATCTCCTTCTTTATCCCGGGTGATGAAGGCACACAAAGTCACGTTCCAAACTGAATCACACCATCATCATCGATATGGAACTCTTATATATTCCCTTCCTTTACTGCATTCACCCTCTTCTGTATCTCCACATAATCACTTTGTGCTTCCTTAATCTTCTCTTGGATGGATGGTTGCGCAATCATTTGGGAAAGGTAGGATGTATCCCCTGCCCTTACGATTCCCAAATCCATCCTTTTCACATCCATGAAGATAGGGTCTTTCTCAATCTGCAACATGGATAGAGTAGCATGTTCTTTTCTGCTTAGAGAATCAACTACCTTGTTTGCCTTTCCAGGATGATAGTGAATAGAGAAATCATAATCCTTGATTAGCTATAACCATCTCCTTTGATGCATGTTGAGCTCCTTTTGTGTGAATATATACTTTAGGCTCTTGTGGTCGGTGTATATGTCACACTTCTCACCATAAAGGTAGTGCCGCCAGATTTTCAAGGAAAAAATCATGGCTGCCAGCTCTAGATCATGTGTCGGGTAGTTCTGCTCATGGATCTTCAATTGTCATGAGGTGTAGGTTATCACATTATCATTTTTCATGAGTACACAACCCAAGCCTTTATTTGAAGAATCACTATATATCACAAAACTTTCTCCACTTTTTGGTGGTGTGAGTACATGTGCAGTGATCAGCCTTATCTTTAGCTCCTTGAAGCTTCCCTCACATTCTTCCTTCTAGACATACTTTACCCCTTTCCTTGTTAACTTATTTAGCGGGCTTGACAATCGTGAGAAGTTTCTCAAAAAACATCGGTAGTACCCATCTAATCCAAGAAAACTACGGATTTCTGTGACACTAGAGGTCCTGGGCCATTCCTCAATCACCTTTGTCTTTGAAGGATCTACAGAAATTCCCTCACTTGTGATCACATGTCCCAAGAACGTGACTTGATTCATCCAAAAGTCACACTTGCTGAACTTTGCTTACAACTTATCCTTTCTCAATGTCGCCAACACAAGTCTTAGATGTTCTTCATGTTCCTCCTTTCTCTTGGAGTAGATGAGAATATCATCGATAAACACTACCACACATTTGTCTAGGTAATGTCTAAAGACTCTATTCATCAAATCCATGAAGATTGCAGGGGCATTAGTAAGTCCAAAGGGCGTCACCAAAAACTCATAGTGCCCATACCTTGTACGGAAGGCAGTCTTCTAAATGTCTTCCTTCTTCACCTTTACCTGATGATATCCAGAACAAAGATCCACCTTTGAGAAGTATTGAGCTCCTCTTAACTGATCAAACAAGTCATCAATCCTTGGTAGAGGATACTTGTTCTTTATGGTGATCTTATTGAGTTCCCAATAATCAATACACAGCCGCATTGTTCCATCCTTCTTCTTCACAAAGAGCACTGGTGCACCCCAGGGTGATGCACTAGGGCGTATGAACCCTTTGTCCAGATGCTCTTGCAGCTGCTTCTTTAACTCCTCCAGTTCGATAGGAGGCATCCTATAGGGTCACTTTGAGATAGGAGTAGCTCTAGGTATGATTTCAATTGAGAACTCTACCTCATGATCTAGGGGAATTCCAAGTAACTCTTCAGGAAATACATCATCGTATTCCCTCACTATGGGCATTTCCTCAAGGTTGGAACTTTCCTTCGACTCAACCATTTGGGCGAGGTATGCTTCTTCATAGGGAATCAACACCCACACCATTGAATGATTTTTCAAAAGAGATTCATGATCTTCCTTGCATTTGTAGAGGAGCATGGGATGGTTCAGAATATGAAAATATATTTCCTTTTCCCGACAGTTGATATGTGCTCTATATAATGAGAGCCAGTCCATTCCCATTATAGCATCGAATTCCACCAAGGGAAGTATTACGAGATTTTCCGGAAGAATCTTCCCACATACATCAACAGGAGAAGAGTCAAACACTTGGGTTGCAATGATTACACCACTTGGTGTTTTTATAGATATCTATACTTCAAGGTTTCGGGGCTTTGATTCTATAGTTCTAGTAAACTTGCAAGATATAAAGGAATGCGTAGAACTAGAATCAAATAAGACTTTTTCCATTCTTGAGTGAATAAAAAGTGTACCTTGTACGACTTCATTATCATGCTCCACCTCCGCAGTAGTGATGGCATAAGCCTTCCCTTGTTCCTTTGGCTTTGGTGGCTGCTGACATTGATTACCCTCGAGAGCTCAAGGTTTAGTGCACTGGTTTGCATAGGGCCCTAGCTCCTTACAGTTGTAGCATTGAACCATGAGTGGTTCTCTCCTTTCATCAACTACATTATCCTTCCTTTTCATGTCTTTTCGACACTCTTGAGCATGGTGTCCTTATTTCCCACACTTGAATCATTTCCCCATCCCTTTAAGGCAGTTCCCATTGTGAAACTTCCCACATTTTTAGCATGTGGGTCGTTGATTTTTCTTCCCACCTTTTTCATTAGATCCACCAGCTTGAAAATCCATCTTTCTTTTCTTATCACCATAGCCATGGGACCATTCTCCAAACTCCATCTCCACTTTGAGAGCACACAGAACAACTTCTTCATAACTCCCAAAGTCTCTAATTGAAAGAGCCTTTCGAAGGTGTGGTTTTAATCCACTAAAGAATTTATTAATTTTTCTATCATTGTTGATACTAAAACCCAAAGCATACCTATTGAGACTTGTGAAATTCGCTTCATAGGTTGTGATAGATTCTCCTTCTTTTTTCTTGAGCTCCATGAATTCTCTCTCCATCTTCGTGCGAAGATTTCATGGGAAATACTTGTTAAGAAACATTATCTTAAAGTCTTCACATTCCATCTCTTCAATTTCCTCCCTTGGCTTGGTGTTCTTAATCAAAGCCCACCATTGATCAGCTTCTCCATCTGGACGATAAACAGATAGAGTCACCTTCTCCATCTCAGAACAGTGAAGCATGGAAAAGATCTTCTCCATGGAGTTGACCCGCTGTTCCGCAACTAGTGGATCGGAAGATCCGCAAAACATCGGTGGTCGTTTCCGCATAAAACATTCAATAGCCAGTTGCTCCCTCTTTGGTGAAGGAGGAAGTTCCCCATTATTATGGTTATTGTTCATAACCTGAGATAATTGGGTAAGAATCGCCATGAAGTTTTGAACTCCACCCCCCAAATCATTGGGGATGTCGTTCGGGAAATCGTTGCATTGGCCCTCGCATGAGTTGTTGGCCTGATTTCTCCTGGTTCCCACCATTTTCTAAAATAGAAAAGGTTAGAACAAAACATAAGTAGACAAGTCATGAATAAATTATTCATCTATACAATTTATACCAAAAACATAACATATGGGATCCCTAGGTTCATATTTGTACTTAGTCTCATGTTATAGGTTTCCTCTAGGGTTCACTAATCCTAATTCCTAAATTAACTAAACTTTGCCTCTGATACCAACTATAGAAACCCAGCCTTTTCTTACATTATTATTACATCATTTCAAAGATAAAAAACATAATAGTAATACACATAGAGGATCCAAAGGTTTAGTGTCTTGGGAAAACTAAGACCATACATAACAAATACATCATCAACCATAAACATTTATTTAATTTCTTCTTCTCTAGCTTCTAAGTGGAACTTGTCCTCTCCTTAGTACATGTAGCCACCTGAGGATATACATCAAAAGGGGTGAGCTAGAATCCCAGTAATAGGATAGATAAAAACAATATATCATTGGGTGAGCATAATCATAACATAGGCAAAAGATCATGAACATGAGAGGAGCATAAATAAAAGACTTGAAATGTGGCAATGCATAAAAATGAAACATCATGTCTTAGTGGTTAACTACCACACATACTTGTGAACCAAGATAGAATCTTGTTCACACATAATTTTACATTTACTCATGAGATTCATCACTTTACCCAATTCATTGGAGCGCTATATAATTCCGGGTGCACCCATCCCATTTAAACATTCATATTACGCTATATAATTTCGGGTGCACCCATCAAATCATAACATTATCATTTATCATGAATTCTACAATGAACATATAACATAAATGAAAATAAATAACCCATGAAAAGGAATAGGTTTCATCTCATAATAACACATTCATAAACTTTGGATTCCCAAAAGAAAGAGGGAACAACATACTTGATACAAGAACCATCAACCTTAAATGAGAGGTAAAAGTTGAGTTCTTAAGAGAAGAGTTCTTTCAGAAAACATTTGCATTGACATAAACTTCATTAGAAAACATGTATATCCCATAAAATGAAATAAAATGATGAACAAATGATCTTTAAGGAGTGATAATATCAAAAATGGAGTGAAAGAGGTAGAACCCAAAGGATGAAAGTTGGGTTCGAGAATTTCCCCTTACCTTGTACCCAAATGCTTCCTTCTCTTTAATGTCCTATATAATGACATTATATTCATTAATTAGAAATCCATAACCATGTGTACATTAATAGGGTTCATTCTGGTTTCATTATTTCATATTATCTTCTTTTGGATGATATATAGAGTTTAAAAAACATTGTTCGGGGATGTTCGTTTTTATGGTTTTTCTTGGGTGGTTCACTTGTATTCTTAAATTGAAGTTAGGGTAGATGATGGGTAAACATACAGATATGAAACTTAAAAATAGATCATAATACATATAAAATATTCTGGTTCAACCATAAAAATGGTTTCATGACCAGATCTGAAGGTAGAAATGGAAGAAGAGATCATGTCGTTTTTGAAGGTGATAAATTAACACCTCATGAACAACGTTCTCTTTAATAAAATAAAAGGAAGAGGGAAAGGGTGTGGGATGATATAATATCCCATTAGAATCATAAAATTACATTATATGTATAATAATGGAGTTACAAAACAATTTGGATGAATATAGGTGGGGAGAGATCAAAAAAGGAACTTGAACTTGAAAGGAAATTAAAGGAGAAGAGGGAGGGAAATTACCTCTTGAATCCTTCACTTGAGAACCTCCTTAAGGGCCTAATTTGGTCTTTTGATAAGACCAGAAGCTCTTGGACGTGGGGGAGGGGCTACGTGAGATTATTGGGCAGAGATTAGACAATTATTGAATCTTGAGAGGTGTGGTTTGGCAAGAGGAGGGGGAGGGCTTATTTATACATGAGGAGGGAGGTGTTTTGGTATAAAATATTAAATAAAATAATATATCAATAGTTAGACTTTTAATAGTATTTTTTTGACATCCTAAATCATATATTAATATAATATTATTATTTTTAGGCTTTAATTCTTCTTTATAATTCGAATTCATTAATTTATTAAAAGGAAAGTGAAAGAAAGAGAAAAAGACACTTTAAGAAATCACCTTTTGACTTTAGGCTTTGGAAAGTTCTTTTTAGGTTTGAGAATTGGATTTATTGTATTTTAAGGAACCATTTATGAAATTTAATATAATTTGGACGAAACTAAAGTTCTAGAATTTTTATGTCATCATTACATCATTAATGATGCAATTTATTATACACTGATTATGCGAAAAACTGTATTTTTTTACTATTCACCTGAAAATTGAAGTATTTCAGAAAAAACCCAAAAATTTACCCCTAAATTTTTTTGACTTTTTGAATCCAAAAAGAAGTCCATTTTTCAAAAATAATTTTCTATATATTATGAAATATAATATTTAATTAAAATCATAATTTTCTTAAAAAACAATTTTTAATATTAAAACTGATTTTATAGTGCTTCCAAAAATTACGTAGGGTCTTATAAAATTATCTAAAAACTATAAGACATTGATTCAATAATTTATGAATACATTATATGGAAATAAATTTTCTTTTAAATTAATTAATTAATTATAATTAATTATTTATGACTTAGAAAATACCAAAATGTTTACTAAGGTCAAATTGTCACTTTCTAAGATGACTAAATTTTATTTAATTATATATAGGTAATGTTACTCTTATATTGGATGGTTTACTATTCATAAGGGCCATATTACTATTCATAAGGGTATGTTACTATTCATAAGGGTAGGTCACTATTCACCAAAAATTATTTTTGTTTCATTAAACTCCAAAAATCATCCTGATCACAACCGTGTATGTCAAATTTTCAAAATTCCTAACACAGAAGTGACCAACTGGTCAATTATCACTTAGTAGTTCATTATGTTGTGATTTCATGTTAATTTATGACATATTTATAAGAAGGGAATTTCCATTGAAAAACTGTGAGTCATTATAGTATGGGCCCTCACGAATCGGAATTTGGCACCTCTTTGCCTTGTTTTTAGTGTTTCTGGGGTTCTGTGCAGTTTCTGAGCTGCTGCCCAGAAAAACCCAGAGTACACGGCGTGTACTTTTTGGATACACTCTGTGTAGTTTTTAGGCCGTGTTACTGACCGTGTGAGCAGAACACGGTGTCGTGAAAGTAACTTTAGGAACACGTTGTGTATGGTAGGTACACGCCGTGTAGTAATGAGTCGTGTACCCGGTCGTGTCACTAACAATACGGGTCGGGGAATCTCTAGTGGAACACGTTGTGTTGTAATGAAACACGCCGTGTAGTCCCTTCCAGGTACCTGGCCATGTCATGAACAAAACGGGCCGGCGTTACCTTCTTTTCCACACACTGTGTTTGTTCGGAACACGCCGTGTAGTCTTTCCAGGTACTCGACCATGTCACGAACAACACAGGACGGTGTCACCTCGACCTATACACGCCGTGTTTTTTCGGAACACGCCGTGTAAGGTTCAGCCGTGTAGACGGTCGTGTGTTTCACAAACACGGGCCGCCGAAGCCTTGTCTAGTACACGACGTGTGTGTTAAGAACACGCCATGTAGTCTCGGGTTAAGTTGGACCGTGTGGGTTAGCCATGTAAGGAGACTCAGGCAGGGGAATATTTTTCAAGAACATGTCGTGTGTGGGTGCAACACGCCATGTAGTTTGAAGTGTACACAACTTGTAGGGCATGAGTACATGCCCATGTCAGTGGGTTAAGAAGACACGCCGTGTAGTTTTTATACACGTCGTGCAGTCGAGTTTTGTAAACTTGTGTGTTTTCTTCCCCTGTTTCCGTTTTGTACTATTGTATTCTATGTCCTTACTTTTCTGATCTAAGGTGTACTTTTGATCTTTCAGAGTTATGCCTGTGAGATGTCCTCCGATCATATGTTTGTCATCAAGCAGTGATCAGACACCAGATAGGGCTGATCAGGGACTTCCTGCCGATCTTCCAGTCAGGCCAGCCTTGGCACCAGTTGTTATACCAGTCGCAGATGCTGATGCATAGTTCAGGGAAGGTTTTATGAGGATGATGCAGGCCTTCCAGGGAGTGCCGCCTCCTTCCATGACTATGGCATACTTGACGTGAGTTTTTCAGCAGCAGCATCTTTCCACATTCTCGGGGGAAGGAGGACCTCAGGCTGCAGAGTCATGGCTGGAAGCCATGCTGACTATTTTCGACCATCTGAATACACCTCCAGAGAGGCGGGTCAAGCTCGCCACCTACATGCTCCGAGACTCCGCCAAGAGGTGGTGGGGTGTGATCTCACGGGCGGGTAAACAGCAGGCTATGTCTTGGGAGTATTTCCAGCGCGTGTTCTATGACTACTTCTACCCAGAGACCCTGAGGGCCGATCGAGCCCGAGAGTTCATGAGCTTAGAGCAGGGTACTCTTTCTGTCATGGAGTATTCCTCTCGTTTCACCGAGCTGTAGTGTTTCACACCCCTCCAGGATGGAAGTGTGGTGTTCTTAGTAAGGAAGTTTGAGGATGGTCTCAGGAGGGAGATCTTCTCACAAGTGAACATCTTCCAGCTGACTTCCATCACTTCCATTGTCAACCAGGCACTGATTGCGGAGCGCAATCTGAGGGACTCTGGAGCTGCGAGCCAGGGTGGTTCTACTTCCAGAGCTAGTCTTCCTCCAGATGACAGTAATAAGTGCCATAAAGAGCCTATGCAAGGTGACCCAAGGAAGCGTGATGCATCGTCAGGAAACCAGGTGACATGATACCAGTGTGGCCGGTCAGGACACACGAGGCCGCAGTGCCATAGGGACCCCGTGGAGTGCCGATCTTGCGGCAAGATGGGTCACCTTCAGCGTTTTTTCCAGGTTTTCTCACCAGCAGCGGGTGACCTGGGTTCTTCCATGACTCCTCATTCAGGATTATCCCCACCAGTCTCTCACCAGTCGGGGAACTGGAGTTCTTCCGGCCGTTCGGGCTGAGGTGGAGGTCGAGCCCGTGGCGGTCATCCACCAGTCCCTCAGCACCAGCAGGGAGGTTCAGCTCAGAGTGGTCAGTCAGGGGCGTAGGGTCGTGGTGCAGGCCAGTCTTTCGCCGTGGAGCAGATCTATCAGGAGCAGGATCCCGACCCTTCTACAGTTCGAGGTACGATTTTAGTAGCCACAGTTTTATCTTCAGCCCTTTTCAATACTGGTGCTACGCATAGTTTTATCTTTTTTTCTGCTATGGAGAGCATTGGGCTCAGTGTCTTTTCTTCTGCCGACTCATTTACACTAGACACACCTTTGGGGACGAGGACATCTAGTGTGCGCCAGTGTAGAGAGTTCCCTCTAGAGGTTTCAGGGTATCGTTTCTTGTGGGATATCTATGTCCTAGAGATGACAGGCTATGATGTCATCCTCGGGATGGACTAGTTGGTTCCCTTCCAAGCAGTCATTGACTGTTATCACCGCATAGTGAGTTTTGTTTCACCGGAGGGTGAATCCTTTCTTCATAGAGGCGAATGGGATGTTCAGGCGAGTCGAGAAGGACTCGAGCATCATGGGCTAGGAAGGGTGACAGCCCAGATTGCTAGTCTTTATCTGGATGATCAGGGAACTTCGTAGTTGGACTTTCCTCCAATTGTGGATCGTTTCAGGGACATCTTTCCAGAGGACCTTTCAGGTTTTCCTCTGGAGTGTGAGGTAGACTTCTCTATTGAGCTCGTTTTAGGAGCGGGACTGCTGTCCATTCCTCCCTATAGGATGGCCACACCTGAGTTACAAGAGCTCAAGAAGCAGTTGGAGGAGTTGCAGGAAAATGGTTTCATCCAACCCAGCACTTCTCATTGGGGTTCGCCTGTCCTGTTTTTAAAGAAGGAAGATGGTACCCTTCGGCTTTGTGTAGATTATCAGAAGATGAACCAATTGATGGTCAAGAACCGATATCCCTTGCCAAGGATCGATGACCTCTTTGACCAGCTTCGAGGAGCCCGGGTGTTCTCGAAGATCTATTTGAGGTCCGGTTATCATCAGTTGTGCGTTAGACCATCAGATATACCTCTAAAATCCTTCAGGAGCAGGTATGGTCTATACGAGTATACAATTATGTCGTTCAGTCTCACAAACGCACCAGCAGTTTTCATGGCACTGATGAACTGAGTGTTCCACCCTTACTTGGACTCTTTCGTCATGGTCTTTGTGAATGATATCTTGGTGTACTCTCACACTCGACACGACCATGCCACACATCTTGAGATCGTTCTGAGTATACTGAGAGAGCATCAGTTTTATGATAAACTCTCTAAGTGCCACTTCTGGATGGATCATATTCACTTCTTGGGTCACGTCATCTTAGAGGCAGGAGTATCTGTGGACCCATAGAAAGTGATAGCTTTAGTTTCCTGGGAGCAGCCGAAGAATGTCTTTGAGGTACGGAGCTTCCTATGGTTTTATGGATACTACAGACGCTTCATTCAGGACTTCTCTCATCTAGCAGCACCTTTGACAGGTCTGACCAAGAAGGGGTTGAAGTTCTTATGGTCATATTCTTGCGAGTCAACCTTTCAGGAGCTGAAAGGGAGGTTGACGTCAGTGCCGATACTAGTCCTACCAGAGCTAGGTAAGAGCTACACTGTGTACTATGATGCTTCAGGTATTGGGCTAGGAGCTGTGCTTATGCAGGGAGATGGAGTCGTTGCGTACGGGTCTCAGCAGTTGAGGTCACATGAGAGGAACTACCTGACGCATGATCTGGAGTTGGCAGTTGTTGTTCATTCCTTATGCTATTGGAGACACTACCTTCTGGGAGAGCACTTTGTGGTCTTCACCGACTACAAGAGCCTCAAATATATCTTCACTCAGCATGATCTGAATATGAGGCAGCGCAGGTGGGTCGAATATCTTCAGTATTTTGATTTTGAGCTTGCCTATACACTAGGAAAGGGAAAATCAGTGGCAGATGCGTTGAGCAGGAGAACTCAGATTCAGGCAGTTCAGGAGGCCAGCAGTGAGTGGCAGCTTATGGCTTTGTTCTCTGAGATGAATTTAGAGGTGCATGACAGACAGGTACAGACTTTCCTATCTTCTGTAGCTATTACCTCTATACTACTTGATAGGGTATGGATGAGGCAGCTATCAGACTCAGAAGGCTTGGTCCTGTGGGAGAGTGTGTTAGGAGAACACCCTCTTCCTGGATGGACAGTGGGTGAGGATGAGATCTTACGTTTCCAGGGACGCTTATGGGTGCCAGCAGACATACGCGAGGAGCTGATGCAGGATTTCCATTTCTCTATTTGGGCAGTTCATCCTGGAATCACCAAGATGTATCGGGATCTTCATCGCCAGTACTGGTGGCCAGGTATGAAGAAAGATGTTGCTAGTTTTTTCATGAGATGTTCTACTTGTCAGCAGGTGAAAGCAAAGCATCAGCGACCAGCATTCCTTTTACAGCAGTTACCCATTCCGAAGTGGAAGTGGAACGATTTTGCAATGGACTTCATGACCGGATTTCTGAGGATGCCTTGGGGAAACGATGTTGTTTGGGTTGTCATCGACAGGCTCACGAAGGTTTCTCACTTCTTGCCGATCAAGGAGACCTTCAGTGTTGATGATCTGGGACGACTTAACATCCAAGAGATCGTTTGTCTGCATGGAGTTCCACACTCCATTGTTTCAGACAGGGATGCGTGCTTTACCTCTCAGTTCTGGAAGGGACTCCAGAATGACTTGGGCATACAGGTACATTTGAGTATAGCATGCCATTCTCAGATTAATGGCCAGTCCGAGCGCACGATCCAGATATGCTTCGAGCCTGCATTCTAGACTTTGGAGGCTCTTGGGAGAAGCATATTCCTCTGGTGGAGTTCGTATACAACAATAACAGTTTCCAAGTGACCATTCAGATGGAACCATACGAGGCGTTGTATGGTAGGCCATGCCGATCACTCTTATGTTGGCTGGAGGCAGGAGAGGTATCTTTGCTGGGACCACGTCTCGTTTAGGAGACCTCAGAGCAGATGGAGCTGATTTGGAAGCGGATGGCTACAGAACAGTCTCGACAGAAGTCTTATGTTGATCAGCGGAGACGACCTCTGGAGTTTGAGGTCGGAGATCAGGTTTTCTTGTGTGTCGCACCGAGGTTGGGACACAAGAGGATTTGGAGATAGGGAAAGCTTTCACCATGGTACGTCGGGCCGTTTGAGGTCTTGAAGAGAGTGGGGTCGGTCGCCTATCGGTTGAAGCTACCTCAGAGGTATCGGGCCATGCACGACGTCTTCCACGTCTCTCAGCTCTAATGTTACTTTTCAGACCCATCTCATGTCTTTCAGCCTGAGGAGGTTGAACTTGAAGCGGATGCGTCGTTTGAGGAGTATCCCATCCGGGTTGTCGATCGCAGTACGAAGGTTCTCCGCGGGCGGTCTGTTCCTCTGGTATAGGTGCTATGGTAGCACGGGCGAGTACAGGACAAGACTTGGGAAAGGGAGGCCGATGTACGATCGTAGTGGTCGGAGTTGTTCGAGGATTCTTCTTCTACGCCACGTTAGGGAAATTTGGGGATGAATTTCTTTAAGGGGGAAGTTTGTAAGAACCCAGACCTTTGTTTCAGGTATGTTTTTCCTTTTTCTGGAGTTTTTAAGAAAAATGATCTTTCTGGAAATTTTCAAAGTACACACCGTGTACTTTCTGAGTACACGCCGTGTACTCTTCTCCGGCTTGAAGCCATGTACTGGCCATGCTCGGGCTACACACACGGTGTGTAGGGATGACGTGGAGTTCGATTTTGGCGGAGTATGGAAAAGACCCAGTACACGCCATGTACTCTAAAAGTACACGTCGTGTACTTTCTTTTTTTCACTAAATAGACCGGGGTCGCGCCTGATGCACAGAAATACCTCCTTCTAGGCCTCGTTCGTTCGAGAACGACCCGTACAGCCAAATATTCAATGAGATCCCACCTCTTTGTCTGTTATCTGATTCAATCACGGTTGATTGCGTTGGAATCGCAGCGGTAATATCTTCCTTCTTCTTGAGCTTCGTTTTCTGATTCTTCTTTGTTTTCGAGTTATCGTGGGTTGAGTGTTTTGTACATTTTCTCAGATCTACGACGTTATAAGGGGAATCAATCATCATGGTTCACGTATATCGATCTCCTAGGATCAAGGTAGGTGTTTTGTGACTTTCTGTTGAAATTCTATGAATATTTTGTGCAAATTCCACAAATTCCCTTGGGCGGGGAATTGTGGGTTTCCTGTTTTGCCCCTGTTGTTTCCTTCTTTTCTTGATTGTTGTAGTAGAGGTTTATGCTTGTAAGTAGAGTAATTTATTTTGTGCTCAGGATGCTTTTCCATGTTTTTTTTCCTGTTTGACATTTTTTCAGTTTCCATGCCTAGTCGTAGGATAGTGGAACTGCTACTTTATTACTGTTGAGCCTTAGAATAGTGGCCAAGTAGTTCTTGAGGTTTACTTGGACGATACACGCACGCTATGCATGTTTATTTTCACTCAGGACTGTGAGAACCTAGAGTATTAGACCAAAGGGATAATTGATGTAAGGGCTTCTCTAGAGTGTCTTTAAATACAATACAAGACCACAGGGGGAATTGACGATGAGTGCTTACTCATAGAGTCTGTAGTTCCTCGACGCGGGACACAGGGGGAATGAGACGTTGAGTGATTCCCCAGAGAGCCTTTAGTACGATATGAGACTATAGGGGGAATTGACGGTGAGTGCTTCCTCAGAGAGTCTATTAATTTAGTAGCCGAACCAGAGGGGTGAGACTGTGTGTGCTTCCTAGAGGGTTGATAGTACTTATAGGTTGAAACATAGGGGTTAGGCTGTGAGAGCTACCCATAGGGTTACCTTTTTCCTTTTTTGTTGGCTGTTTACTTGTGTACTTATTTTGTTAGAACTGTTGATTGTAGCTGCTTGTGTTCCTGTTTACTGCTTCTTGTTTTATTACTGCCATGTATTCATTGACTGTTAGGCACAAATCTTTAGGTGATTGCCTACTGGGATTGTATCTCACACCCTGTTTGGGCCATGCTTTTGGGCCCAAGCAGACTATGTTGTTGTAGGTATAGATAAGGGCAAGTGCCCTTCTACTTCGGGTTCTTGATTCACTGGATCTGGAGAGCATGGGACCAAGCCAAGGCTTGCGATGCTGAGGAGCTTACTTTGTTTTCTTTTTCACTTTGTTTTCAGTTGTACTTCAGCATGTTGGTTTGTTTACTTCTTTCTATAGACATATGTACCATGTTGCATCATCATTATTTTATACATTGCTTCCGCTGTTCAGTTCAGTTGTTGTATGTTGTTCATTATTTCTGTTATTGTGACTGGTTGTTTATTCGTTGTATACTTTACTGAATGAGGGAATAGTTTCTCCACTGACTCACCAAGGCCCTCGATGCTAGTCGGCAACCTCTGGCATTCGGGGAAACGTGCTTGAGGTCATGTGGCGAACCGGGTACGGGGCACCAGTGGAGGGGCTCCGGATTCGGATCGTTACAGACTGCACCGCATTAGCCTTTGGAGCCGACGAACCTTGGCCATAACGAGGCGTATTCATAGCCTGACAGAAACACTATGTATGACCTATCACATACATGACTTATTTTAAATTTATTTTTCATTTAATTTCCATTATTTATTTGTTTTTGGGGTTTCCCATTCATTTTAGTGGAAATGGTGGGTTTTCAAAATTTGGGTCAAACCGTGATCTCATTTCCAGATTTAAAAATAAATTTTGTTTCTTTTATAACTCCTTAATTTTTCAACATTTTACACCCATTATACTTCCCAATTGGCATCCTCTGGTATAATAAAACCATAATATCAATTTTAACCCCATATAAATCCCTAATAATGATGGATTTGGGTTTTTTATTAAGGTGTTAGGCCAGCCTGAAAGCCCATTTCCTTCTTTAAATTTTTTTTATTCTTTAATATATCATTAAATTTTTATGGTTTTTTGGTGATTCAAACTCTCACCCAAGACAACTTACACAAGGCACGCTCACATGCTCTCCTTACCCTATTTGGGTCTCATCTCCCCCGCGGATTAGGGTGATATTTCTTAATCATTATCAAATCTCCCAGATTTGAAGAGATAAAATGTTTCTTTCATAACTCCTTCAATTTTTACAATTTCTTCCCAAATGCAGTCCCCACTTGACCTAATATGACTCATTTGATCCTCCCTACCAGTTTTGGTTACTTCAAGATTCAACTATTGGTGGATTTGGGCAGATTTCTTCAAGATTTTTTCAAATAAGTTTTTCTCTCTTCATTTCTTTCCTTCTCCTTAGGGTTTCCTCCCTCTTTCATGAAGTTATAAAATGTATATAAGTTAGGGTTAGAACCTAGGGTTTTATTTGGTGTCTTTTTGGTCAAATATTTGGGTTTTAGGTTGGATTTAACTTCCTTGAGGTGCGGTGGTGGTGCGGTTGATGTTTCACACTAAGATTTGGGGGTTTTGATTCAAAAGGTAGGTGGTTCCATGTGTAATCATTTTTTGATGAGTTATAATGATTAATTTAATTATTTTTAATGTTATACATATTTTTTTCATTGTTTGAAACCATTTTTTATGGAGATTGTTAAGCAGTTAATTTTATAGTTGCACTTTGTTTCCAATTGGGTGTTTTCCATGTGTAAACCTTGTGGTAATCTTTGAGTTGATGTTATAACATATTAAAGTGGTTTGTTAAATATTTTTTAGGCTGAAAATTATGATTTGGTAGGGTATTGGTGTGATTTTTGGTTTAAAATAGGATTTTTGAATAGGTTTTATGTGTAAAACCTTGTTTCACTCCTTGAAAGTGTTTTATGAAAATGTGTGTTTTTCATGTGTATCTTTTGTGGTATAATTTGATGTGATTTTATAGTACTTGATAATGGTTTAATAAATGTTTCAAGGGATTCCAATTCTGATTTAGTAGGTCCTTGGTGTGATTTTGGCCTCAAAAGGGGGTTTTTGAATGGGTTTTATGTGTAAAACCTTGTTATACTTCTTGAGAGTATTTTAGGAAAATGTGTGTTTTCAGGTGTATCTTTTATGGTATTATTCAAGGTGATTTTAAAACACTTTAGAGTGGTTTTATAAATGTTTCTAGTGCTTCCAATTCTGATTTGGATTGGTATTGGTGTGATTTGGCCTTGAAAGAGGGTTTTTGAAATGGGTTGTATGCAAAACAAAGTTATACCCCTTGAGTTTGTTTTATGAAAATTATAAATGTTGTATTGGGTTAAAGAAAGTGGTCAAAGGATGTATATGTACTGTTTTTGTGAGTGTGTTTACCTAAAATGAGTTTTTGAAAGATAAAGTTTCCAGTTGTGATGTCAAACATTTTGATAATGTTTTGTAATTTGTTGAGGTGATTTATGAAATTGGGTGTGAAACATGTTAGTGGGCTGTTTTATGTGAGTGTGATGTGAAAAGTGGATTTTGTTTGTGAAAAAGGTATTTTGTAACATGTGAGTGGGTTGTTATGTTATGTTTAACATATTGGGAAATATTTTATAAATTTGTTAAAGGATTTGTTGAATTGTGAAAGATATGCAAAATGTGTTGTGGACTATTTTGGTGTGAGTTTGATTTTAAAAAACAATTTGAATGAAAAGGTGGATGATGTGACTTGTGTGATATAAATGTGGCCTATTTGGTTATTGTGTTATGTGGAATTGGTATTTTCATTTTCAAATTATATTACAAGGCTTTTTTAACTTGTTTGAGCATAAGAGGGAAACCCAGGTATCTTGGTGGGTGGACGTGTACTAGTATGCTAGTGGTCCCATGGGGTTTGGCCTCAGTTTCATGTAGCAATTTTGATGCTTAAAACACTAACTAAACTATGATGATGATTATGGGGGGTCACTAGGTTATTTTTATGTTCCCTACTAGTGGCTCTTGCACGATAACAGATATTGTGATGGTTACTCTCACCGAGATACAAGGTAACTAGGACCCACAGCGAGCTAGTGCCTAGGGGTTATTTTCCCGTTGCTTGTGCTAATTAGTTAATTTGTGCTTACTGTTGTAATATGGTATGGTTGGATGGAAAATTTAGTAGCATTGGAATTATTTTCAAAAGTGTTGATTCTTTAAAATAGCCCACTTGAAAACTATTTTTATTTAAAGTTTCATCTTTTAGAAATTGTAACTAGCATTTAATATTTATGAAAACTTGCAAGATTTTTGTCTTTGAATTTTTATCACATGGAATACTTTATTGGTATCATCCTATTGGGATTTGGATCACAACCTACTTACACCTTTGGGTGTAAGTAGACTTGATTGTTTCTATCGTAGGTTTGGGTACACCTTTTGTGCCAGTGGTTCGGGTTTCTTGCAGTTCATCATGGTGATGTCTTGTGGAGATGGATTTATGGAGGTGCATCTTTCCATGAGTATGGTTCTTGGGATGTCCATTTTGGGTTTCATCATTTGTTCTATACTTTTATAATGGTTATAAATTATATAATTTAGTTCTGAATTTTTGTAAAAGATTGTTTGTTTTGAAAAATCCAGATTTGGTTATATTGGATTTGTTTGTTGTTTTATATTTATAAGCTCAGTTAAATCCTTCCCAAACATCATTTTATGATACCCAAGCACTTGTGATAGCCTGTGGGGATTTGTAACATCCTTCGGGCCTTGTCACAGGCTGGGTCGGGTGCCGATTTTGAAGGCGACTAGATCTGGTTTGTGACATGACAAACACGTCCACAGCTATTGCATGTCTTCATGGGCATATGACAAGAACGTCTTGTGTGACCCCCCTTGCTACACTAGTAGAAAGTTAGAGGCACACTTCTAGCTACAATGGACGGTGCGGAGGAGGCTCGCGACTGATACCCACCTCCACCACTCCTGCGATGGTCTTACCACATCCTCTTCTTCCCATGCATGCCACTATAGCTATCACCAGTTGGAAGAGAATAGGTAGTAAATCCGAAATTTCCTACCATGTCCATATCTGTCATCATTGCTCTATCCATTGTCTCCACATAGGTAGAAAGCTTTAACATGAACACCTATGATCTAATATCCCATCGTAAACCCTACAGGTACTTCTATGCCTTCAGCTGATCATTCTTTACCACGTCTGGAGAAAAACAGACAAGCTCAACAAACCGGTTGGTGTATGATGATACCAAATAATCTCCATGTTTCAATGATAGGAACTCCATAGATTTTTCCAACATCTGATACTCTAGAAAAAACTGCTGAAATAACAGTGTTTTTAAACCCTTCCAATCCAATCCCACACGTCTGTCTGCCTGGACCATAGAATCCCACCAACTCTTTCTAGAACCCTCGAGTATGAATGTTGTGCACTTCACCCTGATATTCTCAGTTGTCTCTAGGAAGTCGAAGATTTGATTGATCATGTCCATCCAATCCTCTACCTCTTTAGGTTCATTTGTTCCTTTAAAGTATGGTGGATTCTCACACAATAACTCTTGTGATCTCCCCCCCCCCCCCGACTCCTAGTTGTACCTCAACCACTGTGTTATAAACTTGTGGCACATCTTGATCAACAACACGGACTACTTTCATGATAGTTTTGATTATATTCTGATCAATATGTGTATTTCCTTGTGAAGCATCAGCTACACCTTCATGAGGAACCTATGGAAGACATCTTGAAGGCATACTGCTACACACCGAAACATAATAATGATCGTACAACAGAAAAAATCTCAACTCAAACTATAAAACCCATAAGAAAAAATCTAGATTTTAAAATAAAAAACCAGAACTAGAGACACATATCCCGACATCCCATGGTAACTTGAGTCTCGTTGTGACAATATATGGCTAGACATTCATTGCAACATACCTCTCAAGTCCTGAAAATCCTATCTCCAGTCTAACAGACATCCCAAGAAAAGATTCTTGAGGAAAAACCTCTCTCTGATACCAAACTGTAATGAAATAACCTGGGTTTCCCTTAAATCCAGCACCCAACCCGATTCGTCGCATACCTGAAGGGCATTCCCAATCCCCATGGGCGGGTGACAAGCACCCGAGCATCGAATGAAAAAACCGAGGGAACGATTTTTCCCAACCTGAACAAACACATGACATACATATATATAGAGAAATAAAGGAACAACAGAATACTAAAAAGTATATATGCCATAATTGTAAGGAAAAACATCAGAAATAGAATAAAAAAACAATAGCTAAAAACTCCAAAATACAAGTCCGACTATAAGGGACTCAAAACCAAATAGCCACTCCAATGATGGCATGGATGAACTCCAACCATCTCACCACCAGCTACCCATCCCAGCTGATATGAACCTCACTACCACACTACAGTGCCTTACCTTTCCATGTACTAGAAGACAAACAAAGGTCTACGCACCACCGGAGCAGTGTGTAGGGTGTGAGCTAATAGGCTCAGTCAGATCCCACCCAGGATTCCATAAAAAATCTATGTATAACAAATTTTGTGTGCTCATTTTAAAAATAAAACATGTCATGATAATTAATAAAGAATTTTTATAGAAAACATGGTAAACATTTCCCTTTTCCATAGTTCTAAACAAAAAAAAGTATAATAGTTACAAAGTATATTTTTTCATAACATTTTCCACAAGCATAAACATGCATATCAAGGCTAACTCAAAAATTCAAGAAATACAAAACAAAAGCATAGGTATCACAGCACCATGGAATACTACAGGTCTAGGTAGAAAACTAATCATACCATAAGAATCAAGTTCACAAAAATTGAATCTAGAACAATGGGCCTAGGAAGCAGAGGAAAACCCCAAGATTAATCCCCCCAAAATTTCAATATCAGTCTCCTAGAACAACGGGCCTAGTAAGTAGAGGAAATACCCAAGACAAACCTCCTTGATAATCAAAAAGCAATGGATGATGGCCTCAAGCTAAACCTTCCACCTAAGTACCCAAGGTAACACATGTTCTCTTTTTTCACAAACCCATTTCAATGCCTTGAAAACCATTCAAAACCATTTATAATCCATTTATCAAAATCTATGGAAAACCCATTTTTCTTTAAAAACCCTTTTTCAACACACAGAACAATCATGCCAATTTCATAAATTAGTTTATAAAGAAATTTTCAAATAAAAACAAGTAGGTTCATTATCATAGGCTAGATATGGAACCACCTACTTCAAAGTTCTGGTCACACAAACCCACAACGGAATCCAAAAGTAAAAAAACCCTACAACGCCATCAGCGAAGGCCCTAGAATCAAACCTGCATCTCAAAGGATTGATTCAAAATAGAAGATAAGGGGTTAAAAGATAGAAGGAATCCCACGTACCTCAAGAAAGAATGTCCACTTCACCACAACAAGATGAGGAACGGCTTTTGAGACAATATCTCACAATTGATCTAGATGAGGACAACAAGAAATATCTAACTTGGATCAGTGGATCTGATAATGCAAGGCTAGGGCACTATCACGATCAATCGCAAGGAAGAATCAGATAGAACACTTACCCGAAGAGATGCGCCATAGATGAAATGATGAACCAGATCCTATCAGATCGATCCAGAAGGTGAGAGACCTATAAGAATTGCCTAGGAAGAATCTAGGGTCTAGAGAAACAATGATCCGAAGGAAAAAACTGAACTAAAATAGCCGAACATGTGACTTTAAACTGGGTGTGGGTCGGGTCATGATGTGTACCCCTTGGTCACGATGTGTAGGCCACACTGGATAAGTTGCACTAAAAACCCCATCGCCTCAGGATAAAAATCCCCTATTTAACCCCTACATGACGTGTACCTTGGATACATGATGTGTACAATCTCATGACATGATCTCCCCATTCAAGACATGATCTCCCAGTCCACGACATGAAACCAGCACCAAGTACACGACATGTACTTCAGGTACAAGGCATGTAGCTATTCTATAGTCTGCATTAAACCTAGAAAAATCACATAAAATGATTTTTAAAACCATAAGGGAACTTAGAAAAAGGGAAAACATACCTGATCAAGGTAACATGATGTTACACCGTGTACTCTCTTCTAGATGGATTGATCCATTTTTTCACTTTATCTTAATCAGGATTCGTTAAGGATTTATTCCCATATCCTTCCCTTGAAGGTTAATTGGTATAGTTTCCTACTCCTAGGAGTAAGATCCCTTCAGCTAGACTTTATGGATAGAGTTGTTGGACTCCCCTATAAGAGACTCATAGTAGGATCCTTTATTCATTCTTTGTGCCTTAGGTAGATTCCATGGTATTGATGTGACCAACTTCACTGAGCATCGATCCTATGCTTAGAAGGTTAATCCAGATGGAGTTGTTGGTATTGCCCCATGGCCCTAGTTGTGATCCTCATCTATTGTATCGTATATCTCTCTTCATATCTATCAATGTTATATCTCTCTCATGAAAGTTCCTGACGAATAGTACTTATCGGGAAGACATCATTAGTGTTATTAGACTTAGGACTGTGTTCTACTGAATGAGTTCTTCATGGAGTATTCAGATTAAATCCCTAGTGTTGGTATATGGTAGTTTTAGCTTACCTCTATATTGCATGTATTTTTTTTGAGTATATCTAGATATTCTTGTTATATGTGTTGCAGACATATATTGTGTATATCTTACTATATCTTCCTTTGTGTATTGCATTGTGATTTCAAGGTGTCCTGCTGAGTATTGTTATACTCACCCCTACATGGGCTTTGTCTACATGTGTTGTGTCTTGTGTAGAAGAGCAACCTTTTGATGGAGTCCAGGGCGGACCAGGAGTAGAAAGAGCCTTGTGAGTATAGTCAAGATGAGGTGTTCCTACGGCTTCGAGAAGCAGTCCCAAAACCTATTTTATTTATCAGTTAGAATTTGTAGTTTACAAACTCATTCTTTTGGTGGGCTTGTATTCTAGCCCAATTTACTTTACTACACTTTTCCTATTGTACTCTATTGATTGGGATAGTGGTCTGTATGTATTTTTTTCTTAATTTCTTTTTAAATTTCAACATTTGTGGTCTTGGATATTTTTGTGTGCGTACAGGTACATAGGAAATGCCTCAAATGTTAGTGATATGCCTACTCGGTGCTAGTCACCATCCCTTAGCCTATTGGAGGCGGGCTTGGGGAGTTGCGACATGGGCCCCACTAGGATAGGTCGTGAAATGTCTGTCTGATGGTGTCACATGACTTGATATTGTTAGATAGTTGTTGCTTCTAGAAACTCGACAAAGGAAAACCAAGGGAGATTCATGCTGCATCATCTAGATAACATTTATTCACCACAATATTTGGATTAAAATTTATTGAACTTTAAATTTTGGATTCTTATGATTATTTTATGAATGTTGATGGAAATTGAGAGGATAAACTAGAGTACATCACATAGTTCTGTAGAATAAGAAATTTTGAATGAAAATTTAGGGAAAATATCCCACATTTAGGGAAGTGTTGTTATATTTTCCATTTTTTATTTTTTGCTCATATTTTGTTGCGTGATGCATACTACTAAGTGTGGGGGAGTCCCATTGTTTAATTTCAAAATTGGGAATATGTTTTCCTACTTGGATTCTATCTTATTAGTTACTAGTGAGATGAAAATTTTGATGAACTACAATGATAAACTTTCTTGCACCATTGTTTTCACTTTCATTCTACTGATGTTGTATATGGGATATCATGATTCTATTTGAACTAAATTGTCAAATAATATTTTTTATAACATTGAAAATAATGATAGTTTAAAAAAACATTTAATGCACTAGTTTGCTAGTGGTCGTCTGTGGAATTTCTTTTGTATATATGTTTTTATTTTCTTCTCTTTTTGGTGTGGCAAACAACTTTTTGAACTTCCCTATCACCATTAAAATTTCATTTTATTATACTTCATTTCAAAATATATTTCAATCCTATTAATTCTATATACCACCTTAGGAGTCAACATTGGAGACAATATTGAGTTTTAATTGTGGGGGAGAGGGGTATTTCTTTGACTTCAAATTCCCAATAATTGTTTTTGCCAAAAAATGGTCCAATTTTTTTTCAAAAATTTTAAAATTCTTTCAAAAAAAAATAAAACTTCTTTCACAACCTGAGGGTCTATTTGCTTCCATCTGCAAATCAGTTTTTTCCTGTATAGTGGATAATAACCTATTGGGTATTGAGATTTTCACTAAGTCTAAAATTGTTGAGCATGTATGATTGATGAATGTAGTTTTACATTGTCTTTATGTATTTTCTATTCAGGAACTGAGGAAGAAAGTGAGATATGATAATTTTGTATAATTATGATCATGACTTTAGGTAACTGGAAATTTTAACTAGAACCTAGGGGTCTCACTTTTAATAAAAAAATCAATTACTTTAATGAGAAAACTTAATTGGTAATCTTAGAAGTTCTTTGAAACCGGAGCAAATTGGGAAAATTGGATCCCACAGTGAATCTCTGTGACTCTAAGAACTGGGTGTGAGAGTTATGCCTCTGTACGTATTAAATAAGTATATCTTCATAGTTCTATGCACACATACATGGCTGGGTAAAAATATATAAATAAATAAAAAAATAAAAACAATAAAGTGTCTAGTGATCAAAAATGAGTTCTTTCAGATGAAGAGAATTTTGAACCCAGATAAATAAGGAGACAATTGAATTTTTTTAATATCATTTGAGTTGTATCAATAAAGTGTTTTAAAAATAAAAAAAAATGGAACCTAGGGGAAAGTGACAATTGAAAGTACCTTTTTCTAAGGTTTGAATTCCACTTGAGGTAACCTGTCATTACTCCTTAAATTGGAACATGAACTGAAATTAAAGTAAGAAAATATGTAATTTAATATAGGAGGCATGAAATCCTTGACAATGAATGAATTTGTGTTGCCCTAGATTTTCTGTGGGTGGTCGAAGTTAGGTAGGACGCTTTTTTCTAGCATCCTTTGAAAAGTACACATATGGTTCTATTCCTATATAATTTATAGATGAACATGTTCATTTTGAAGTAAATTTGAAAAATCACTTCGTTATTTTTACAAATAAAAAAAGAATGCATTTGTTTAAGGAAAAACAAACATTTAAGTATGGGGGAATTTGATGTGGCTAATTTTGTCTTCACTTTTCCACATCATTTTTCAATTTTTCTTATCATTTTTATTATTAAATAATTTATTTTAATTAACACCTAAAAATTGTTGTCTTTTCATTATTAATTTTCAAAAATTGTCTTTTTCTATTAAAATCTATATTTTATTTATAATTTTAATCATTTTTAATAATTGAAAATTAATTAGTTAATTCTATTTTAACATTCATTTATTTTCTTTTGTTTTTTTTCAATTATAATTTTTCATTCTTTTTATCCTTTCATTATTTAATTTATTTTTTCAATTATTTTAGTTTTTTGATTACTTCTTTTTGTAATTGAGTTTTTATATCATTAATTTTCAATTAATTAATTAATTAATTCTTTTTTATGTTTTGGACTAATTAATGTAATTATATTGTTTAAGTTGAAAATAAATTATTCTTATTTTTTGATATTCTTTATTTGTTTTTTTTTAATTGTAATTCATTAAATAAATTTATTCATTGTTTTTGTTTCAAGAGATGTGACTGCTCCATACTTATCACTAGAAAAAAAAACCAATGGCGACCGTTATGAGTCACCACCACCTCCCTTCTATCACTTCCAACAACCATCTTTACTTTGCAATACTTCTGTAGTCACCATTAGCTTTTTATGGTGGTGAGACTTCAGTCACCACCAGCACCCACCATTGTCAATGAAAACAATGACTCCCCCTTTTCCATTTTTTGGAAACCCACCATCATAACCATTCTACTTACTCACCTTCAGCACCCATCATCTGAAAAAGAAATCTTACTCATAATTGGAAATGCCAATGGTGAGTCTTGTCTCACCGTGCATCTTCCATCAACTACTGCCTCACCTAGTGGTGACTCAAGGAGTCACCACCAGCCCTCCTCTTTCCTCATTTTAATTTCCAAAGACCAAATCAAAGTAGCATAACAGAACAAAGAGAACAATAAAAAAACATAACGACAGAAAAGTGATTTTTCAAACACAATAACATAAAAAAACAACAGATTTGAATTTCTATGATTACAAAAATTAATCAGCAAACCAAATCAATTTCAACAACCAATTTTGATGAAATGCAACCCACCTATGAAGGCAAATCAGATATCCCTAGATGCAACATCAAAGCACCAGATCTGAACTGAGTCACCAATGGCTGATCCCCCACCACCGCTTGAGCAATCCACATCGATGCCACACCACCGCATCACATTTTACTACTGGATTTGATTCTTTGAACCTGTACCAAGTTGTCATACCACCACTACACTTCCCACCTTAGATACTGGACCACCTCACCTTCATTTCCACCTTGAATCTGAGACCTACAGTGCCCCTCAAACAACCAGATCTTATCGCCAGATAGACACGACCCCTGCCTTCCTCTCCTCTCTTTCTCTAGATCGATGATCTCTCTCTACCTTTCTTCCACTTGACCTTCCCACCTGCTCTTTTATTATATTATTTTTTATTTTAATATAATTTATAATATATATATATATATATAAAGAGAAAATATATATATTACTGGTCAATTGAATCAGACAAATAAATCCAAACTATAAAGGAATCCACCCAATAATGGATACCCTATGACATCTCAAAACTTTTCAGCTGATGAGCAGCGAGATTAACCCCATGTAAAATGAAAGAGAAATCCCAAGACGAGAAGGTTTCAACACTGGACCAAATCTTTCTAAGGATAAGTTTGAACCGTTGTGAGTCCTTCCTTCTTCGATACAAGGCATTGACAACTTCAAGGCAATCAGATTTGAACAAAACCTAGTTTCGTCCTTTTGAGTGGGCAGTGATGATGTCTTGGAGGATCGCATAAGCTTCTGCCACAACCGGTCTCCACGAGGGCTAAAAGGCCGTGAAATGGGCTTCCACAACCCAACCATCATGCCGATGAGCAATGATTCCCACCCCCACCTTTGACCCAACAGAAACGGCTTCATTAGAGTTAATTTTAATGACACATTCAATAGGGGGGTCTAGGAAGAGGAGGGTTGTAAAAGCATTCATGAGGTGGAACATTGTCCTTCAATATCCATCAACTCATCCACTCAGTTGATCTTTTAACCCAGATGCAGTTTGGGGTAGATTTCTTCCGGAATATCCATTCATTTCTCCCGGTCCAAATCTGCCATGAAATTGTACAAATCAGCCCCACCTCCCTACGGTCCAAGGACGATGACGTCCACTTGTTGAAGGTAAGGGAAAGCTCCATGAATGGGTCAATGGTCTTTAAAAATTCTGAAGACCATTCCTTCCAAATATCCTCCACCCTAGGGAAAAGAAACAGAGCATGCATCGAGGAATTAGTTGTTTGAGAACACCAAGGACACAAATCGTCCTCAACCAAATGTATCCTTTTCAACAAGTTACGAGCAGGAAGAACCCCCGAGCAAAACTGCCACCAGAGAAAATTGACATTGGGGGGAATGTCCAGCTTCCAAAGATTCTTCCAAAGAGGGATTAGGTGATCTTGCACCAACTCCCAAACCAAAATTATGTAGCCCGAGCGGGTAGAGTATTTCCCAGATGCCTCTCCATTCTAGCATAGTTGGTCGCTGCCCACCCCGGGCATGAGCAGGATGCTAAAAATGAGTTGTCGATCACACTCATTAAACCACTCACAAATTCTATCACGACCCCACTCCTCCAAATAATCCTTCATAAGATCCTGGACTTTTGCATCCTCGAAACCTAGCATCACAGTTGATGACACTCTCAAGTTGGTGCCATTAGCCAATCATGGATCGTTCCAAATACTAACCTTATTTCCATTGGAAATTATCCAAAAGGTACCCTGGTCAAGGAGGGATTTAGCACCCCATATGCTATGCCGCAAAAAGATTGGTCTTGGCCCCAGATGGGCTTGGGAGAAATCAGAATGAGGAAATTATTTAGCACAAATGACCTTCAAAAAAAGGGAATTCGGACATGAGAGCAACCTCCACCCTTGCTTCACTAGGAAGGAAGAATTAAACCACTTAAGATTCCTAAATCTGAGTCCTCCTCAAAACTTGGAGACACACAACTTTTTCCAAGACTTACAGTGGGTATTATGCTTTCCATTATAGGATCCCCACCAGAAGTTAGCCAAGCGCGAGTGGATTTGGTCAACCAGAGTGTCTTGGAACTTAAAGAGCAACATGGTATAAGAGGGAATTTCTTGGGCGATGGATTTAACAAGGACTTCTTTTCCAACCTTAGAAATTTTCCTGCTAGACCAAAGACTAATCAGATTATCCACTTTCTCCATGATTGATGCAAAAACCAGTTTTTTGGACCTTCCAACAAGGGTCGGGAGGCCCAAGTATTTTTGGTGTTTCTCCACAATAGGAACCCCGCATAATCACTTAAGTTCCTATCTCTTCTGAGATAAAACACATTTGATAAAGGACATCTTCGACTTCAAGAGATTAATTTGTTGCCCCAATTCCCTTTCATAGAGATTAATTATCTTTAAGATTGGGGATCATTCTTGTGGCGTGGCCCTTATGAAAAATGAGTTGTCATCTGCAAAGAACAGGTGGGAGACAGAAGGTCTAGAATGACATAACTTAGCACCATGAATGATCCCTTGCTCCACCGAACTTTGAATAAGGTAAGAAAAAATTTCTTCCACCAGAATAAAGAGAAAAGGGGAGAGTGGATCCCCTTAACGTAAACCCCTTGATGGTCTGAAGTTCTCCGACCGCATCCCATTGATATTGATTTTGTTCGAAACCGAGGTAACACATCTCATAACATTGAGGATCTATTTAGCCCCAAACCCCATTTTTGGAAAGAACCAGTTCAAGGAAGGGTCATTCAACCCTATCATAAGCCTTCATCATATCAAGTTTCATTGCCTTGACACCCTTCTTAGCAGAGGAGCGGGTCTTCATAAAATGGAAAATTTCAAAAGCAACAACTACGTTATCGGTGATGGACCTCATAGGAACAAAAGAACTTTGATTTTCGGGTGCCAAAAGGGGAAGGAACCCTCTCATCCTAGTCACAATAACCTTGGAGTAGATCTTGTAAATAACGTTGCACAGGCTGATAGGTCTAAACTCTGTAATTTTCTGGGGGGAATGGTTTTTTGGTATGAGAGTGATGACAGTTTCATTGATGGCCTCCAATGGGTAAGTTCCCAACCATATATCTTTAATCATCCAAGTCACATCCGGCCCCAAAATATGCCAAAAACATTTTAAAAAGAGAGCATGGAACTCGTCGGGCCCTGAGACTTTGGTAGAATGGATACTATGCAGCGCTTTTAGGACTTCATCATCTGAGATATCTCTTTCCATATTGTGGTTTATATCCTCAATAATGAGATTTGGAATGAAACTGGTGAGGCTAATGGGGGTATCAATAATTTCAACTTTATAGAGCTTCCTGAAAAAATTTATAACAATGGAAGAAATTCTTCCCACATCATGCATCACATCCCCATTTAGGCCTTCAATTCGAGAGATGTGGTTCTTTCTTCTCCTAGCGGATGATCTGATATGAAAAAAGGTGTTATTTTGATCTCCATCCCCAATATGAGATTCTCTAACCCTCATGTGACAAAAGCTCTCCTTTTCCTTTAAATCTATGTTAAGATCCTTTTCCAAGCTCACAATTTCCTTCAGCATTGGATCATTGCATGGTCGGTTAAAGAGGGCCTTCAACCTTCTCTCAGCATAGCTAATATGCCTATATGTTTCCCCAAATTTGGATGAACACCAATTATGTTGCCTATTCACCGTATTGCGGATAAGAGAGGGCATATCATGGGCTTGACCCTCCCAGGATAATTGGATAATCTCTTCCCAGCTCCTGTCCTGAAGACACATACTCTCAAAACAGAAGGGACGACAAATCCTGAAGCATTCCTTTTGAGCAATTGTAGACAACAAAATAGGGCAATGGTCGGAAGAAACTGGAGGAAACTGAACTACAAAGAAGTTTTGGAATAAGGCTTTCCAGTCATCTGTTCCAGCAAATCTATCCAACCTTTCTGTGATGCGTCCCTCCATAGACGTACCCCTAAACCAGGTAAATGGATACACATAAAAACCAATATCATGAAGAGAATTCTGCATAAGGGAGTTTCAGAAGCCATCCATCGCAGCCTCACTCCTGGACCATCCTCCAACTTTTTCCTGGTAAGACAAAACTTTATTAAAATCATCCCCACCAGAAGAGGTCCAGGGCATAGCTCGCGCAACTTGCTCAACAAGCTCCATGACCTTCCTTTATCCTGCATACCAGGACATCCATAGAATCCAATGAAAGACCAAGAAGGAACTCCCAGCACTTCCACGCTTACAGTAGTGTGATTGCTAGAAAAGTGAGAGATTTTAACCAGAAGGTCCTCCTTCTATATGAGGCAAAGACCTCCCGCGTGTCCATTTCTTCCAACCAAAAAAACATTTCTCAAACCAATCTTCGAGCCCAGGAGGCATGCATCCTTGCTTTCCAACATAGTTTAAGATCCAAAACCTATGTGAGGGAAGTGTTTCACACTCCAATGACGGAGTGTGCAAACCGTTTGGGGGTTTCCAAGTCTCCGACAGTTCGAGCATAAGATTTTCATTGATATAGGCAGAGCTGGGGTACACTCACCTCCACCTCTGAAATTTCGAGAAAAGTTCTGTCACCTATTGGTTTCCATCTCTTAGGCTGGTTCTCAGCATCCTGGGTGCACCCCCTATCCCGCTTATGTGCACTGGAATTTGAGATAAGACAATCCTCATCTCGATCTCCTCTAGCAACTCTCCTCTAAGTTCTGCACTTTTTCCCAACTGCTTGCGGCAATCCCTGCATATCAACACCAGCCTCAGGACTAGGTGCTGGTTGTTGAGAACCCTTATCGGAAATTGGGTCTGGATGCATTCTACAAATTTCCATACCATCAGGCCCTGGGTCTGGGGTTTTCTGCTTAAACAAGTCGGCACAGGGGAAGTTTTATGATTCTCCAGCATCGAGCAAACCAGGTCCTCCACTGCATACTTGCTTTCATGGTGAACACAACTCGGGCCAACTGTGGGTTCAATGGTAGCCACTTGGTCGTCCTTTCTCCCCTTGAAAATTGACTGCTTAGTCTCACCATTAACTAGGTTGAAGCACAGTGGACCCAGGATAATGATCTTGTTATGCTCAGATTTAGCAAAGGCACCACAATATTTATCAAGTTTCTCTCTGTCCCTATTTTTTTCAGCCTCTGAAACATAGGAGATCCCATTATTTTTTGTTCGGCGCCAAGGCCCAAATTGCATGATGATGTTGCCACGAGAATCTGTTGTTTTCACATAACATGTTTTTTCAGTATGGCCTACGCACCCGAAGAAGCAGAAGTTCGACAACTTTTCATATTCAAAAGAGATCCACCCCTTTGAATCCCCCATGGCAAGAAAGGATCCTCTGAGTAGTGGGGTCCTGGTGTCAACCTTCACCCAGATGCGCACGGAGGTTCCCCAATGAATTAGGTCAGAATGATCCCACTCAATAAATTCACTTATTCGATCTCCAATTTCTTTCATAGTCCGTTCGGATCTTCCCCCGAAAGGGATTCTCAATAATCTAATCCAAAAGGGTGATTTTTCCAGATTCAGACTTGAGATCTTCTCATTATCTTCAAGGTTTTCCATGGACACAAGATGATTGTCAAAGGACCATGGACGTCGAGAGAGAAAATTCTCCAACTCCATTCTTTAGCCGCCATATAGTATGTAATGTGTTTTTCATGGCATTGAGATTAAAGGGTCGATCCGTCAAGAGTTTCCCTACAACGAGAATCGACATCCGCCGCACCAAGAACTCATCATCATTCTTCGATGCGGCGATCGGGTTTTCAACCACCTCTGTGAGCACCAAGCCTCGCCATTGTTTAATAAACTCGTCTTCCATATAGCCGAATTCGAGGAGGCTGAATCAACGAAGGGCCAGATCGACGATCCGCAATCTAAGACCGAGATCTGCACAAACAGGGAGGGCCGAAATCGGTGGACTGTCGTGCCGTCGTGGATCCGAAAGCACCAGACCACAAAAGCAGATGGAGTTGTAGGTCTGCAATTGGGGCCGTAGAAGGAGATGAAGTCGTAGATCTTTAGCCAAGCAGCCGTAGATCTGTAATCGCAAAAGGAGCTGAAGAACTACAACCAGGTCGATGAAAAGGCACTCACAAAGCCGCTGTCGCATGATCACCGCAAACCCCCAAACCCTAGGCCGACCTAGGAGGGGAAACTCTCACAGCGAGAGACTCTATATATAATATATAATATATAATAGTAAATATAGTACAAATATTATAGTAATAATAATATAATAATAATAATAATAAATGTTAATATTTTTTGGAATATTTATAAACACTTCTCTTTGATTAAATTAATTAATATTTTTAAAATTAAAAATATAATTGTAATTTTTTATAATAGTTTGAATATTAAATAATAAAATTTTGTAAATATTTTAATAACTTTTTTGTAATATTTTTATTTAAGTACATATTCATTTTTTATTATGTAATATTTTTATTTTATTTTGAAGCGGGGGAGGGGTCATGCGCATGGCGGGGGATCATTCTGTTAAGGGGATTCTGCTTGGGTCACCAACAAAGAAGAAGTTGCACATTGAATGTTCCTCACAGGGACCAAAGAAGTGGTCCTGAACATAGTGATAGAGACTGTTGAGAGGCATTAGAAGAATCGAGAAGCAGTGGGAGTGGAAGAGACCCTCGTGGAGAGTAGCAGATCATTTCCCCCCTTACCTCACACACAATCGTGAGATTTCCATCGGGAAAGAGGGAGTAAATCATTCCAGTTCACACTTCATCAATTCTACACTGAGGAGTAAGAGATCAAGGCTGCACCAGAATCCCATTTCAGATTACCGGGGTGAAAGATCGAGAGACATACACCATTCATAATTCCATCATATCAGGAACAAAGGACATCATAGACTAATGGAGATCGAGCTGAGAGAGAGGAATCCTTTTTCTGCTTTCTCTGTTTTTTTTCTTTTTCTACAGCATGAACATCCTGTCTTTAAATTTTGTTAATATGCTTCTTTCAATCATGATTACTGGTTACACTTCCTTTGGGGGAATAGGATGAGTTGGTTTTTTTATAGGCTTTTCCTGGGTTCATGCATTCTTCTTTTATGTATTCTCTCTCTCTCTCTCTCATTCTTTACAATCATCCTTTATAAAGACATTAAGAATCAGTGAAAACTAATCTTGATTGGATTTAAAATCATATTGTATTTAATGTGAGGATTTTACTAAAAGGCGAATCTAGCTCAAGAAAGAGACACACACCAAATTCAACAAGCATTTTGAACCGAGTGACTTTTGATTTTTTTCTCACTTGGAGATGGAATGATTTCTACTATAGATAAACTGTAGGGAATATTTTGTCAGAGGTAGACCAGACTACAAAACTGGTCAGCCACTTTCAACCAGATCCAGTTCTTTGATTTCAAATGCATGAACAATGGAAATTCAGTATAGAAATTGAGTAGTTGATTTCCCCTTTTCATCAATAGATTGTTTTTGCTCCTTGTATGCCTTCTTGTATGTCTTACTTGTCTACCCACACACTAACTCTCACAAACAAACCTATCATTATCTGCACTATTTCTCCACCATCTTCCACTGTTGCTTGTTTGTTTTTGTATGTTCCAATTGTTGTTTTGTTTGTTTTGTTTGGTCACCAACACACAAACAATCCTTCCCTGTGGTTCGACCCACTTACCACAATACTAGTGTAGTTTGTAAGTAGGATTATAAACTGAAAATTTTCGCGCGCTAAATGGCCGTGTCACCAATTTTTCGCACTATTTCTGGTGATTTCGCGCACAACCAATTATAAAATCAAAACAAAAAGTCACATATAAAAAAAGCAAAAAAAATGAGAAAACAAAAAACACAAAAAAAATTCAAAAATAAAACAAAAAGAGTGGAAACAAAATTCAGAAATACAATGTGGCTTATTTTTAATATTCTTTTCTACACTATTTTTTGTATTTTATTGTATTATTAATATCAAAATAGTGTATTTTGTTTAATAATTACAAACTATGGTCAATTTTGTACATAACTGTCAAAATAATCATTTTTTGTGAAAATAGATATTTTTTTGATTATTTTATTTCATTTTAAATTATTTTAAAATTAAATGTTTCATTCTGTTTAATGTTCAGTTTTTATTCTTTTGTTTTTTTGAATAATAATTTTTCATTTTTAATTCTTTTGATTCTTTTATCATTTCTGTAATTAGTTTTTTTTATTTCTTCTATTTTCAATATTTTTAGATTAATTATTCAATTTCATTAATTCATTATTTTTTATTTGTAAATAAATAAATTTTATCTTCTTTATTTGATTATTTAAATAATTAAAATAGTATTAACATTTTAATTATATTCTTTAAATATTTTAATAATTTGTTTATTTAATTTTAATTTAATTCTTTAATTTAATTAATTCATTTAATTAATTAATTAGTTAGTTAATTTAATCAATTTGAATTTTAATAATTTTTATTGTTTTTAACTAATTTTTATTGTTTTTAACTAATTTTTATGTTAACAATTTTTAATCTCCAATAAATTATTTGTTGAATATTTTGTAATTGGAATTATTTTGTTTTTAACAATATTTAAAATTTGAATTATATTTTAATTTTAATTTGTTTCTTTTGATTGATTTATTTTTCTAGGACTCACCCCCAACTCCTGCACTCAATAAGTCACCGCTAAAATCAGCAATCAAGATCTGAAGAAATCAACGGAATCCACCACTGAAGCCGCCATCGAGAGCCACCCTCCCCTTCGCGGTTGTCGCACGACTCGTTAGACCCACAGAAGAAGAAGCAGTGACTTCACCTATCCCGAGCGAAGACGACAGATATGGGATCGATCCCTCTCCGTCGTGTCGCCGTTGTAGATGAGGAAGCTGATGCTGCTCAACCGCGGAAGAAGCCCGCAACTGCTGCCGCTCCTCACCTGAAGATCCACCGCTATTGGCTCGCGTGCCGGACGCCCCTGCTCCCCTGCCTCATGAGCCGAGCACCCCTGCATTCCCCTCTTCCTATTTCTCACCGACCCACCACCCTCTTCACCATTTTTTTTATTTTTATATTACATATTATAGCATATAATATATATAATAATTAATATATTTAAATAATATAATTTTGACAATAGTATAATTAATTTAAATAGACTTAGTATATCAAATATATATATTAATACATTTATTTGTTGTACATAATTATATAAATAAAGAATATATATATATATATCTAATAATATTAGGAATAATAATAAATAGGTATATATTTTTGTAAATATTAATAAGTATTTTTTTAATAATATATATAGGTAGTTTTTTAATAGTCTCACATATTTTGTTTAATTATGTTGTTCTGCATAGGGGAAACTACTCATGGAGGTAGTGAAAATAGAAGGTGATCATGGGGAAATTGTGAGGGGAAGTGAAGGTCTTTGAATGATATTGGCTTCACCCAATTGGAGTTCACCAAAGTCTGGTCAGGTGTACGTCAAGGAGTGCCAAGTGGAATGTCGCTACTGCCACATATTTTTTTGAATAAGAACATCTCATGTTCTCTCTTGTTCTATAACCCAAGACACAGAAACCGTCTTGAACCTAGAAACAAGAATCACTTCTTCCACCATTTCTTCTTCTTCTTCTTCCCTATTTTTATGTTTTCTTTTCTTCTTTGTAAATACTATCATCGTTTGGAATGTTTTGTGAATTGAATTGTGTTTTTTTGTTTCAATTGTGATGTTTTGTTTATTCTTCTTCGTTTTGTGTTGTGATCTAAAGTCTCCAGTGATGAAGATCTAATATGCAGGTCTAGATTCTGATAATGGATCCCAACGCAACCTGGAGATATGGTCATCTATGCGATCATCTTTTCTTCTTCTCCTTAGTGGATTGTGATTGTGAATTAGGGTGAGCGAGAGTGAACTTTTTTCATAGGAGTAGTTTGCTGCTGTCTCGCCTCATCTCTTTTCCTCTTCCTCTCCCAGTTTCTCAAATAAGTAATTAAGATGGGTTGTGAAATTTGATGGATTTAGTAGGACCATTCTGTCTTGTTAGAATTCCTACCTGGGATGAATCTATTGAGCGATTCACTTTTCAGTTCGAAGGAATTCTCGAGCATTGACAAAATTATATGTTTGAGTGTACAATGTTTAGGTGAGATGGATGTGTGCGTCGAGTAATCGATCATGCATTGAGTGAATTGAAATTTGTTGATTCATTTTTTAGTAGATCTATGATATGGAGTTGAGGGTGGATCCACCTAGATTTATCCTTGTTCTTGCTGACTATCTTCCATTTCTTGCTGTTTTTTATGTTCTTCGGGTTGTTTTGTTTCCTCTGTGTTTCTTTTGTTCACTCACTATTCACAGTCACTGTGCTTTTCAGCATCATTTTTCTTGTTTTCACTGGCTATATTTAAAATACAAAAGCAAAAAAATATTTTCAGAAAGACCACATGGCCCTTCGACACTGCTTCCATGAGAGCGACCTCAAGGTTAGCCACTGTGCTATTTCTTGGGTATTATAAATGTAAACTTGACCGTCCACATGACAAGGATGCTATAAGCATTCAAACCTCTTGTATAATAAATATAATTTTATTATACATATATTAAAGAACCATACTTATATATATCATACCATATAGTATTTAAATATGACATTTTATTACATTTTTATTAACAATTCTATGTTAAAATCACATTTAGGGAAATAACTAATTTGTTTTTTCATGTATATTTTGATTTGTAATTTTCAGTCATATTACATTGATCATGGTTCAATAATATACTAAATGTTAACCATGATAGAAATTTCATATATATTCATTATATATTTATTTATAATAATCCATAAAATTTTGATATAGAAAATGAAATACACAGTTCATAGAGATGGTAGGTCGTACGTATGCATGAATGTTGTTTCCATTTTTTCAATGGATGAAATGAATGAATGGTAAATAATATATTACCTTTATAGAATATTTTTTATTTCATATATATATATATCACATATATTCATTAAATTTACCCTACTTACCTTCTGTGTAATGCGTTTGGGAAAAATGAATCACATCACTTCGCAAGGCCATAGTCTGCCGTACAAACGAACGATGTTATTGTGTACCCCACAGAATAGAAAGCAAGAAGGTATATGTGATATAAAAATTCCAGAGTTATAGTTATATTATAAATATAATATGTATTCATTTAATCTAGGTCACGACCCGTCCCCTGGGGCCTGTGCCGTGACTACCCCAAACCCGCCTTCCATAGGCCAAGGGTTGGAAACTAGCACCAGAAAGACATATCCCTAAAACGGGAAGACATTGCCTTTAAAACTATACAAACACACAATCCAAGAACACAACAATATGTAACCTCGAAGTAAAACTGCAGTAGTAAAAGTGTACTGAAAGTTAAGGGGCCAAAATACAAGCCCAACTAAAAGGTACAACTACAACTGAAAAATAGAAAACAGCTCATGGAATTGTCCACCGAGGATCCTACCTGAAAGGTAGGTACAACTCATTTCCATTACTCTCCACGTCAGCCAATCACCACCGTGTACCACCTGGTCCTAGCTCCTATAGTCTCAGCCGAACCGCTCGTCGTCTACACAAGACACAACAAGGTGCGGGCAAAGCCTGTGTAGGGGTGAGTATAACAATACTCAGTAGGGACCCCGAGACCCCCGAAGGTCTCTCAGAATTCCACATAGGAAAAAACACAAAGCACGATCTCAATCACAAATCACAAAGCAAAGACTCAGCTCAAAACCAGGTATAAGTAAAGCACAGAAGTGCATATGATTAGTCGAGAAGCTAGATCATCTTATTCTACCGAGAGTCACTACTGCTGACCATACAGAGTCTCACCCACACAGGATCGATAGATACTAACCCCACTGACCCACATAGGATCTGACCCACCATAAATAGAAAATGGACCTACTGCCACGGATCTATAACCACAGTTTTAAAATTGTGGCTATAGGTGGATATAGCCACGGTTCTGTGGCCTATAGCCACGGTTTTCTGAACCGTGGCAATAGCCCATGGCTATTGCCACAGTTTTGTGGCCTATGGCCACAGTTTGAAAAACCGTGACTATAGCCCAATTTTTTCATTGCCCTATAGCTACGGTTCTCCAAAACCGTGGCTATAGGGTTCCCGCGCTTCCGCGTGGAAAAAATTCCCGCCAAAAAATTGGCGGGAAGCCCTATCGCCACGGTTTTGAGTCTATTCCCACAGTTTTTATTAATATATATATCATAATATATATATATATGTACCCATATTGTGGCACGGTGTAGTGGTAAGTGCGCTGGACTTCATAGTGGAAGTGCAAGGATCAAACCCCGTAGGGGACATTTATAATTTTGGCTATTGCCACGGTTTTTCGAGGCTATTGCCACTGTTTCAAATTTGGAGGCCTATTGTCACGGTCAAAACTGTGGTAATAGGCCAAAACCTACTACCATGGCGATAGCGACCACGGTTGGCCAAAACCGTGGTCGTAGCCTTTGGCCACGGTTTTGGGGCCTATTGCCACGATTTTGAACCGTGGAAACAAACCCTTTTCCAGTTGTGCACACAAGATCGGTATAGGCTGACCCACACAGGATCGCTGAGCACTAACCCACACAGGATCGCTTGGTACTAACCTCCGTATGATCTGTCTCCAACCTCTACCTCACTGCCAACCATTGGATTCCCGCTCATAGTATGCTTGATTCTGGGAGAATCGCTCCTCAAGCCATCGACCGTATTTCAACTGGAACGAAGTCTCACGAAGAATTTACCCCATGATCTGTCACTTCATAAGGTTCCCAACGCAACAGACGACACGTCAACCGGACGCTCAGTCTGTATGTTATAGGCATTTTAGTGCTGAGGGCCCGATTGTATTCGGAGTCGATCCAATCCAATCGTACTCCAACTTTATCTAAAGCTCTCATGGAGTATCACAAAAGGACTGTATCGCTCCAAGGATCCCAGCGCCGCAGATGTTTCGTCAAACGAACGTCCAATTCGCAAGATACAGTCACTTAAGCATTTCTAGGCCCGAGAGGGGTCTAGGTCTGGTCCGAACTTGTCAGACCGACCCGGGCTGACCCGATCTGGACCGAACTGGCCCCGTTCGGTTCGTCTCGGCATGGTTGGGCTAGGCGGTCCGGCCCGCTGGTTGGCGCGACCCACATGGGGTCGCACGGTCCGCTGCACCCGAACGGCTCAAAGGAGCTGTTCGGATCCTTTCATGGCAGCGCCAGGTGGCACTACCTCATCACCCATTGGACCCACAAGGGGGAGGGTCCCTGCATCGTCATGACTTTGAGCCACAACTCCCCTTCAGCACGGCGTGCTACGGTGCACCGCCTCCACCTCCACTGCCAGCCCGCTGCCTGCCGCCTGTCCAGCCATCGCGGCACCGCTCTCTTCCGCGGCTGGCGAGCACCAGCCGCCGCGCTAGTGCCACACTGACGGACCTTCCACGGGACACCGGGTAAGCTATGGTGGTCTTTTCTTCTTTCTGGACGTGTCTACAACCTTCTCAGGATGTCACCGTCGCTGCGCGCCTCCCGGTTTCAAAGTTTCATCAAGTTAGAAAACCCGCCTCCGAAGAATGAAACATCAATGAAGCGACGGAGGGTCCGAGCCTTGTTTGTTTTGCCTGCGCCCTCCGCGTTAATATTATAAAAAGTGGAAAATAATTTAATCAAGTTTAATAAACAATAAATTCCACGAATCATCATCCTCTTCAAGAATGAGGGAAATAAACATTGCACGTAAATTAAATCAAAACCCCTACCTTGAAGATCTGTGGTGACCGTTGCGGATGGCGGTGCTTCCACATTCTAGGGTATTACGGGCGAATAAGGGTTGTGTGCGTTGAAGTTCATCATCCTTCGATCCCGGTTCATTACCGCCCGAGCTTCCGTCTCCATCGGTGGAAGGTGTCACGTCACTCCGCCAGAGGTTCCTCATTTGAAGAAGCCGTGTCAAGACTCCACCCTGAGCCTCACTTAAATAGAGGGGAGAAAGGGTGAGTAACATGCTAAGGAATTAATGAGGTTCATTTAATGAATGAACCTATTAATTCTCCAATGGTGTGGTTACTAATAAAGGAGAGTCAAGCCATAAATTAGCTTGAAAAGTCACCAGTCCCCATCACTGCTACTCATCCGCTGGAGAAAACGAAATAAAATAACTTGTTAAGTTATTTTATTATTTTTCTATAAAGTCCAAAATTTAACTTTTTCTCTCGACCTACTGCAGTTGAAGTGAAGCTTAACTTAAGCGAATCCCGGCACTGCGGATTCAATGGTGCCCTCAAATTTTTAATTCGAGCACTGATTCAAAAGATAAAAAATGCCGCCCACGTGTTTACTGAACATACCTTTAAAAAAAGTTCAAAAATTAATTTTGGGCACACCGGGTCTCGGAATCATGCACCGTCAATTTTCACAGACTCATAATAATCCAAAATAATTTCAAAAAAATTATATGGAATTTTAGGGGCTTTACATTCTCCCCACCTTAGGGATTTTCGTCCCCAAAAGCTATAATAAACTAGGGGAACAAATGGGGGTACTGAGCACGCATCTGTGCCTACCACTCCCATGTGCTCTCCAGGAGGTTCCTATACTGCCAACGAACTTGCACCAGATGAATCAAATGACCACAAAGGACCCACTCCATTTGATCCTCTATCTCCATCGGGAACTCTGAAAACGTCACCCCATCGTCGATGTCTAGCTCGTCCCAGTCGATAACATGCGATGGATCATGCATATATCTCCTCAACTACGACACGTGGAAAACATTATGCACCTAGTGCATCTATGGGGGAAGATCTAGATGGTACACCACCTCACCTACTCTGCTGAGGATCTGTAAAGGTCTGACGAACCTCAGAGATAGCTTACCGCCCTGGCCAAACCTCCATAATCCTCATCGGGGTGAGACCCGCAGGAAGACATGGTCTCCCTCCTCAAACTCCAAGGGTCTCCGTATCCTATTGGTATAAGACTTCTGCCAGCTCTGTGCAGTCTTCATCCGCTCCTGGATGATATGAACCTTCTCTGTGGTAGCATGTACCAACTCTGGACTCATAAGTGCTGACTCCCCTAGGTCTGTCCAGCAAAGAGGTGATATTCATGGTCACCCGTACAAAGCCTCAAATAGAGCCATGCCGATAGTGGAGTGGTAACTATTTTTGTAATCAAAATCCACTAGGGTTAGGTGGTCCTCCCAACTGCGGCCAAAATCAAGGACAAAAGCACGAAGCATGTCCTCGAGTGTCTATATAGTCTGCTCCTTCTGACCATCAGTCTAAGGATGAAAGGTCATGCTCAAGCATAGCTGAGTCCCAAATGCCTCCTAAAATCCCTTCCACAAGAAGTATGTAAAATGTGTGTCGTGATCTGAGATGATCGTCGATGTCAATCCATAAAGTCGCACTATCTCCTGTACGTAGAGGCATCCCAATCCCTTTACTAATCCCTACTATCAGATGGTTAGGAAGTGGGCCAACTTGGTGAGTCGGTCAATGATCTCCCAGATGGAATCATGGCCCTTGGATATACATGGTAGCCCTGTCACGAAGTCTATGGATATACCATCCAACTTCCACTCTGGTACCACAAGTGGCTAAGCTAAGCCTACTGGTACCTAATGTTCGGCATTCACTTGTTGACAAGTGAGGCATCGAGATACAAACTCTACCACTTATTTCTTCATCCCTGGCCACCAGTACTGACACCAGAGGTCTTAGTACATCTTCACCACTCCAGGATGTACCGCTAAAGGGGATGTGTGGAACTTACACAACACCTCCTCTCGAAGCGTCACAGGTACCATAGTGCATCCTCTAAAGAGGACGACGTGCTCCCCACCTTCAGAAAATCTCTCAGGAGCCTATCCTAAGGATATCTGAGCACGTCAGGCCTTACAGTCAACATCCCCAAGCTGTGCCTCCCTAACTCGCTGTAGAATTTGGGGAGTGACAGTCATAGACTGAAGGTAAGCTTCTCCATCTCTATCCACGAAGGATATCTGCAACGCGGCTAACTGATCTATCGCCTCACTTAGCAGCTATAGACTAGACCTCCTGTTGAGTGCGTCTACTAATACGTTCCCATTCCCAGGAGTATAGACTATCTCAAAGTCATAGTCGTGGAGGAACTCTAGCCATATTCGTTGTCTCAGGTTTAGGTCCTTCTGTGAGAAGATATACTTGAGATTCTTGTGATCAGAGTAAATAGTGAATTGTTCACCCATCAAGTAGTGCTTCCATATCTTCAGCATAAAGACCAATGCTACTAACTCCAGGTTATAGGTATCATAGTTTTGCTCATGTTGTCTCAACTGCCATGAGTTGTAGGCGGTCACCGCTCACTCCTACATTAGAACACAACCTACTCCAGTCCCTGATGCATCGCAGTAGACTACATACCCAACACCCTCTTCTAGTATCCTCAAGATGGGTGCACTCATCAATCTCTGCCTTAGCTCCTGAAAACTCCACTAACACTTCTCCATCCACAAGAAAGGCTTCCCCTTATTCATAAAGGCTAATAAGGGTGCTGCTACCCTGGAGAAGTCAGGTACATATCTCCATAAGTAGTCTACCAATCCTAGGAAACTCCGTACCTCAGTCACACTCCTGGGTGGCTCCCAAGAAAGCAGTACCACTATCTTTTCCGGATCCACTGCAACTCTATCCTCCGAGATAACGTGCCCCAGGAAGTGGACTTCCCATATCCAAAACTGGCACTTCGAGAGCTTTCCATAAAGCTGGTGCTCTCAGAGTGTATCTGTAATGTACCAAAATTTCCATATTTTTTTTAATTATATGGAATTATTTTGAGACTAAAAAATCTGACAGCATGTGATTCTGAGGCCTAGAGTGCCCAGAATGATCTGTCAAAATTTATTAAGTTTAAAATAGCACGCGTGAGTGGTTTTCCTAAAAAAGTGGAATAACTCTTAAATGGGTGCTCGGATCAGAAATTAGAGAGGACCGTTGCATTCAGGATAGTGGGTTTACCCTAGGTGTGACTTAATTTTAGTCGGTACAGACCTCCGGTGAGAAAAACAGAAAATGACATAATCGTAAATAAAATAATTAAATAAAGTTATTTTATTTTTCAAATTCTTATAACTCACGAACAATAACTTAGATTAAAAATATGAGACCACCACTGAAATCGTGAGGGTATTCTTTCCTTAGGTAGACCCTAACATTGGCCGGTGTAGGCTAATAGTGGAAGTTAGTTTTTGGCCGTAAATAAAATAATTAAGTAACAATTATTTTATTGTTAAAATCCATAACTTCTAAACAGTAACTCAGATTGAAAATTCGAGAGTACCGTTGAATTTATTGGGGTGTGTTCCCCTTAGGTGGATCCTAACCTCGACCGACACAGGTCGAGGGTGAATGTTAATAATTTATTGAACTTTTTTTAAGGTACGTTTAGTAAACATGCGGGTGGCATTTTCTATCTTTTTAACCAGTGCTCAGATTAAAAATATGAGGGCATCGTTGAATTCGTAGCGTCAATATTCTCTTAAGGGAGGTTTCACTTTGACCATTACAGGTCAGGTGAAAAAGTTAATTTTGTGGACTTTTGAAAGATCAATAAAATAACATGTTATGATTATTTTAATTCTTTTCCTTTTCTCCAACGGACGAGTGGTGGTGGCGGGACCGAAGAAATGTCAAGATATTTATATGGAGCTTGGGGAGGGGTGTTGGCATGGATTCACCAAGCGATGAAGCTCTGGAAAAGTACCATGATGCTAACCACCTGGAGGACGAGGCCAGATTCAGTGAGCGGTGACAAGCACCACCGAATCACGAACTGATGACCACGAAGAAGGAGGTTCCGTCAATCGTTGTCAGTAGACGTCTTATATAGGTAGGGGGTTTGTTTTCAAGTTCATCTATTATGATTTCTTTACTCCCGCCTGCTATCATATTAACGTGGAGGGCACGGGCCAAACAAAACAAGGCCTAGACCCTCTGTTGCTTTGCTCATGTTGCGTTCTTCAGGGAAGATTTCCCCAAGTTGACGAAAATGTGAATTAACGAGTTACGTTTAGATGAAGACACCCCCGGGAGAGCCGTAGGCACAGACAACACCAAGAAAGGACCACCGGAGCACGTCCGGTGGCCCGTGAAATAAACTGTCGGTGTGCCATGTCGGCGGTGGCCAACGGTGGTCGGAGCAGGCCCGTGGTAACCAATCACAGGTGGTGGAAGGTGGCGCGCGACGACGTGCCGCGGTGGCCAAAGGCGGTCGGCCCGAGCCGGTCGTGCGGGACAAAAGGGTAGCGCCCGCAGGCACTGCAGGTGGCAGTAGTCACGGCCAGTAGGCCGTGGCAGAAGGAGGGCGACCAGTAGGCCATGATAGGAAGGGGCAGTGCGACCATGCGCTGTGCTGCGTTGGCAGAATCCGATCGACCAAATGACCGACCGTTGAATCGCGGTGGGGAAGCACCCCTCCGGCTGGCTGAAACGGCCCTGCAACCGCGGGGCCAGCGGGACACAACAGTCCACCTTCGGGTGGACCGAGCCGGATGCGGGCCGACCAAGTAGGCCGAACCCTCCCATTGGGCCGGACTTGCGGCCCGGTGGGATATCATGGGTGGGCCGAGCCCCACCCGGTGGGCCGGGCCAACCGTGGCTTGGGCCCGTGAACCAATGGACCGACCCCGACGGGCTGGTTCCAGTGACCCAGTCTGACCCTTAGTGGTCCAAACCCGAATGGGGTCAGGTAGACCCTAGTAACCTGTGCGTTGGTCCGGTCTGACCGAGTCGGACCGGGCCTAGACCCAACCGGTACCCAAATAAAGAAACGCCCATAGCTGATGAATCAGGCGACCGATCGGCGCGCCGTCAGTGGCATTGGGACCGCTTTTGGGAAGTGGTCCCTTTGGCATATTCTGGTGGGACCGACTGAGCCGAGCCGTACTGAGGTGTGATCACCCCCCATTTCATGGAAAGAGATGTAACTAAAAGACCAAGCGTCCGATTGATGTGTTTTCTATGGAATAAGGACCCTAGTGACAAGGTGGTCCCTTTGAAATACTCCACGATAGTTTTGGAGAAAGTTGGAGTTCGGCCGGATTGTATCAACTCTAAATCCAACTGGGCCCTCGACACTAAAATGCTAATAACTTACAGACCAGACATCCTATTGACACACCATCTTTTGCATTGGGACCCTTATGACGTAAAAAATAATTGGGTTACTTCTTCATGGTACTTCATGGATACTGATGTACGACCGATGTATTGAGGAGAGGATCCTCCCAGAATCAAGCATGCTTAGTGCTGGAATCTAGTGGCTGGCTGTAACGTGAATGAAGAACATTGATCCTATGTGGGTCAGCATCTATCAATCCTATGTGGGTCAGCAACAGAGCCTCTCGATAGAATAAGATGATCTAGATTTATGACTAATAATATTTAATTTTGTACTTAATTTATATACCTCATGGGATCTGATTATTTTATCTTTGTGGTGTTAGCTTCGTGGTGTTACCTTTTTGGTACTTTTACCTTCATGGTGTTACCTTCTTGGTGTTACCTTTGTGGTACTTTTACCTTTGTGGTGTTACCTTTGTGGTGTTACCTTTGTGTTATTCTTCCCTCGTGGATCAGTTGTGCAAATGGATTAAAAGTTAGAGCATTATGTTTCCTCATGTATGATATGAGTATAATTTGATAACTTAGGTATATGTATGGGAATATACCTAAGTAGAGTTGATGACTGCTTCGTTCTTTCTGAATGAGGTCTTACTTTGTGGTTTTTTCTTTGTGGAACTCTAGGAGACCTTCAGGGGTCTCGGAGTCCCTACTGAGTATTGTTATACTCACCCCTATATGGGATTCTACCGCACCTTGCTGTGTCTTGTGGAGATGACGGACTGCGCTGATCGAGGCTGAGGGAGCTAGGACTGGATGGTGCTCAAAGTTAGACCATTTGACATGACGTGCCGCAGTGACTACTGATCATGATTTGTACCTACCCTTCAGTTAGTATCCTCGGTGGATGATCCAGGAGTTGTTTTCTCTCTTAAGTTGTACCTGTACTTTCCAGTTGGTCTTGTATTCCGACCCCCTTTACTTTCAGTACACTTTTTACTAAAACTGTTTACTTTGTGGTTGATTCTTGTTGTGTTCTTAGATTGTGTGTTTGTATAGGTTTAAAGGTAATTCTTTCCCGTTATAGGGAGATGCCTTTCCAGTGCTAGTCGCCAACCCCTGGCCTATGGAAGGTTGTCTTGGGGTAGTCACGACACGAGCCCTGGGGGATAGTTCGTGAAAAAGTGGTATCAAAGGATTCAGTTCTACTGAAGAACTAGGACTTTGATATTTTCAATTTGGCAATAGTGTTAAGTGTTATGAGGGTAGTTTTTAGTTTGGGGAATCTAGTGTTGGTGGGGCAGCTAGCATATCCATACACTAGGACCCTGAACTCTGATTCCTAAATCGGTCCATAAAAACATTTATTGCGTGTGTTTTGGAATTTTTTCCCTTGGTTTCTTTGAAGTCAGATCACCAGGTATAACTTAATGAACATGGAACGCCTATTCCTTATTAGTATTCCACTATATAGACATCCAACTAGGATTTCCGAGAGAGTACACGATGACGACCCAACGAGCGATCCTGTGTGGATCAACATTCTAGCGATCTTGTGTGGATTAGCAACAGATGTTACCAGTGGACTGTGCACGTTGACTGAGCGCGTTGCATGAGTTTTAGTGGTAGAGGATTATGAGGTTTCGAGTCAAGATAGATCCCTAGGCAGCTGAGAACTAGCTGGAGGCTATGACTAGAGTTTTCTGCCTAGTTGGGACACCATCAGTTTAGATGGTGATCCTAGCTTCTAGTCTTTATCAGTGCATGACCATAAGGATGGTCTGCATGGTGATGAGGCTTCAGTACATGGACCGTTGCCCGAGATGTTACCTTCGAGTAGGGTACCAACTATATCACTACCCGTTGGTTAGCAGTTACAACTGGCGGTACTGGTAGAGGACACATGTAGGCTTAGTGCCTTACACGTGTTTCAGCATCAGATACCCCTCAGGTTCTGAGGAAAGCTTGACTCATAGGCAGCTAAGGACTGGATTGAGGAGGTGGCTGAGTTTCCATCAGGCCAGGGCACTATTCGATTAGATGGTGGTCCTAGCAGAGAGCATTTTACGTGGCTCAGCAGGACAATGACGGGGTTTAGATTACCCTGATCCTGCGAAGAGGTGACTTTTCTGTGGACAAGCTTGATAACCTTCCTCAAAGAAGGGGGTATCTTTCCATAAAAATATAAGGGACGAGTGTTCCCAAGAGCTTCTATAGCTTTAGAAGGATGAAATGTCAGTAGATGAGTATTCATTGAGGCGTACTGACCATCCCAGGTACTCGATGAATACAGTACGATCAGTGATTTATGGCTTGGACCTCTGAGTGAGGTGTGTTTAGGGACATCCGAGTCAGCACGATTCCTCTATGCATTCCTACTTATGTTAGGGTGCTAGAAACAACCTTTATGGTTGAATTTTTATTTGGATAAGAGGATAAAACCAATGAATTTAAGTAGTGGAAAAGCAAGAAACAGACGACAGTCTCAGAGACTTGGGCGTGTAAAATGTTTCAGGAAGAGGAAGTGATAGGGACAGATGAATCTTCAGGACAACAGATGTGGAAGTGGAGCTAAGAGAGCAGCATGATGTGGTATACATTTCGACATGTTACAACCACCACCCCAATGTGGTCCCCACCAGGATCAGGGAACTGGAGGAAAGGGGAAGGGAGTAGTTGCATGTCGTCAAGGAGTGTGACCCAAGGGCTCCAGCTATGATTCAAGGTACGGTCTATGTCTACTACTAGCTTCCGTATTAATAGATATAGGTGCCAATCATTCCTTCTTGCAATGAATCTTGTTTAAGACCTAGAGTTTCTGGTTAAACCAATGACTTGAACCTTACGTCTGGAAATACCTTTGGGAGGAGACTCGATAATCACGCTTATGTTGATGGTGTGGTTTCAACCTTGAGACGAGAGTTTAGATTGGAACCTCTTGGTGGAAGCATCGAGGCCTTATGAAGTGAGTTTGTGTATGGAATGGACATCCATAGTTCATACTCAAATTTACTGTTTTAGGAAAAAAGGATGTATTATATCTACAGCATTGGAATGGGGTTTTCCTTGGTCTACAAAAAAGGAAACCCAAGCAACGCAGGATAAACTCATGCATAGGAGGGTGCAGTTGATCACTCTTGAGACGGCCAACCTTACCCTCGTGGCAGTAGGAGTTTTGAGTTTTTATTTCCCAACAGTAGTGGTAGAGTGTGGGGACATCTTTACAAAATATGTTTCCAGGAATACCTCCCCCAAGGGAGAGGGACTTCTGCTTTGGCTGGGAACTATCTAAGATTTTCACCTGACTTCTCCAGGGTTGCAGCACCCTTGTCATCTTTGACGAAGAAGAGGGAGCCTTTCATGTGGATGGGGAAATTTCAACAGAGCTTTTAGGAGCTGAGACATGGACTGAAAAGTTCCCCATCTTGAGGCTACCAGAAGAGGGCGTTGGGTATGTAGTCTACTATGACACATCAGGGACCAAACTAGGTTCTTTCCTAATATAGGAGTGGACAGTGATCACCTACATCTCATAGTAGTTGAGATGAACCAAGTAGAACTACGCTACCCATGACATGGAGTTAGCAGTAGTGGTCTTTAAACTTAATATGTGGTAGTACTACTTGATGGGTGAATGGTTTACTGTTTACTCTGATCACAAGAGTCTCAGGTATATCTTTTCATAGAATAACCTGAACCAGAGACATCGATGATGTCTAGAGTTCCTCCAAGACCATGTATTTTAGATAGTTTATACTCCTGGGAAGGGGAACGTGGTAGAAGAAACACTCAATAGGAGTTCTGGTCTACAGTTGCTAAGTGAGGCATCAAATCATCCAGTCGCGCTGTAGATATCCTTCATGGATAAAGATGAAGAAAATTACCTCCAGTATATGACTGTAACTCCCCCAATTCTTCAGCGAGTTCGGGAGGTACAACTTGGGGCGTTGACTGTGAGGCCCGACGTGGTCAGATATCCCCAGGACGGTCTTCTGAAGGATTTTATGAAGGTGGGGAGCACATTATTCTTTTCAGAGGACACACCATGGTACCAATGACGCTTAAGGAGGAGGCATTGAAGGAGTTCTGTAAAACCCCCATAATAGTACATCATGGAGTGGAGAAGATGTACCAGGACCTCCGACATCAGTACTGATGGCCATGGATGAAGGAAGAAGTGGAAGATTTTGTATCATAATGCCTCACTTTTCAGCAAGTGAAGATTGCACAGAGCTGGCAGAAGTCTTATGCTGACAGGAGATTAAGACCTTTGGAGTCCAAGGAGGGAGACCATGTCTTCATACGGGTCTCACCCCGATGAGGATTATGGAGGTTTGGCCAGGGCAAAAAGATATCTCCGAGGTTCATTAGACCTTTCTAGATTCTCACTAGAGTGGGCGAGGTGGCGTACAATCTATCTCTTCCCCCACAGATGCACCGAGTGCATAATGTTTTCCATGTGTCGTAGCTGAGGAGATGCGTGCACGATCCATCACATGTTATCAACTAGGGAGAGTAAGACTTTGATGATGGGGAGACTTTTATGGAGTTCCTAGTGAAGATAGAGGATCGATAGGACTGAGTCCTTCGTGGACAGTTGATCCCTCTGGTGCGAGTTTGGTGACAGTACGAGAATCTCTAAGAGAGCCCATGGGAGCGGGATGATCATATTCATGCTCAGTACCCTCATTTATTTGATTTTCCTTTGTTTTGGATTTCAGGGACATAAATACCTAAGGTGGGGAGAATGTAATGTCCCAGAATTTCCGTATTTTTTTAATTATTTGTAATTATTTAGAGACCGTGAAATCTGATGGCGTGTGATTCCAAGGCCCAGAGTACCCATAATGATCTATCAAAATTTTTTAAGTTTAAAATAGCACGCGTGAGTGGTTTTCATGAAAAAGTGGAATAACTCTTAAACAGGTTCCCAGATTATAAATCTAAGGAAACCGTAGCATTTAGAATAGTGGGTTTACCCTAGGCACGACTTAAGTTTAGTCGGCACAGGCCTCCAGTGAGAAAGCCCGAAAATGCCAAAACCATAAATAAAATAATAAAATAAAGTTATTTTATTTTTCAAATGATTATAACTCACGAAAAGTGACTCAAATTAAAAATCCAAGACCGCCGCTGAACTCGTGAGGGTATGCTTTCCTTAGGTAGACCCTAACATTGGCCGACACGGGCCAACAGTGGAAGTTAGTTTTTGAACGTAAATAAAATAATTAATTAAAAATTATTTTATTGTTAAAATCCATAACTTCTAAATGGTAACACAGATTGAAAATACGAGAATACCGTTGAGTTCTTTGGGTCGTGTTCCCCTTAGGTGAAGCCTAACCTCGACTGGCACGGGTTGAGGGTGAATTTTAATAATTTATTGAACTTTTTTTAAGGTACGTCCAATAAATGTATGAGTGGAATTTTCTATCTTATGAACTAGTGGCCAGATTAAAAATATGAGGGAACTGTTGAATTCACAGTGCCAGGATTCGTTTAAGGGAGGCTTCACTTCGACCGCATTAGGTCGGGTGAAAATGTTAATTTTGCGGACTTTTGAAAGATTAATAAAATAACATGTTATGATTATTTTATTTCTTTTCCTTTTATCCAATGGATGAGCGGTGGTGACAGGACCGACGACATGTCAAGCCATTATTGACTTGACTCTCCCTTGATTGTAACCACAACTTTGGGAATTTGGGAGTTTCGTTAATTAAATTAACCTCATTAATTCTTCGTGCGGGACACCCTCTTTCTCCTCTCCTATTTATATGGATCTTGGGGAGGGGTGTTGGCATGAATTCACAAAGTGGCCAAGCTCTGACAAAGTACCGCGACACTAACCACCTAGAGGAAAATTCCAAATTCAATGATTTGTGACAAGTGCCACTGAATCGAAAACTAGCAGCAACGATAAAGGAGGTTCCGCCGATCATCATTAGCGAACGTCTTATCCAGGTAGGGGGTTTGTTTTTAAGTTCATCTATGATGATTTCTTTTCTCCCACCTGCTATCATATTAATGCGGAGGGAACAAGCCAAACAAACAAGTCCCAGAACCTTCACCACTTCGCTCATGTTGCGTTATTCGTGGAAGGTTTCCTGAAGTTGATGACAATGCAAATTAGCGGGTCACATTTTGATGACGAAACCCCGAGAGAGCCATAAGTGCAGACTACACCAAGAATGGAACACTGAAGCACATCCGGTGGCCCGCAGAAGAAACCATTGGCGCACCATGTCGGCGGCGGTTGGTGATGGACGGAGGAGACCTGTGGTAACCAACCATGGGTGGTGGAAGGCGGTGCGTGATGGCGCGCCACGGTGGCCGGCCCTAGCCGGTCATGCGGGACAAAATGGAGACTCCCATAGGCCATGATAGAAGGAGGGCAGCATGGTGCAACCATGTCTAGTTGGCCACGACAGGAAGGGGTGGCGCGGCCCCGTGCCACGCTGCGTTGGTGGAAACCGGTCGGCCGAACGACCGACCGTTGAATTGCGGTGGGGCAGAACCCCTCCGACTGGATGAAACGGCCCTACAACTGCAGGGCCAACGGGACACAATGGTCTACCTTCGGGCGGACTGAGCCGGACGCGGGCCGGTCAAGCGGGCCGGACCCGCAGCCCGACGGACCATCACGAGTGGGCCGAGCCCCACCCGGCGGGCCGATCCAATTGTATCCTGGGCCCACGAACCGATGGGCTGACCTCGACGGGCCAGACCTAGTTACTCGGGCCGACCCTTAGTGGGCCGGACCCAATTAGGGTCACGTAGACCCCGAGACCTATTGCGTCGGGCCAGTCTGACCGAGTCGGACTGGGCCCAGACCCAACTGGTACCCGAATAAAGAAACGCCCATAACTGACGAACCGGGAAACCGATCGATGCGCTGTCAGTGGCGTTGGGACCCCTTTTGGGAAGTGGTTCCTTTGTCATATTCCAGCAGGCCCGACTAAGCTAGGCCAAATCGAGGTGCGATCACCCCCCATTTCACAGAAAGGGATGTAACTAACAGACCGAGCGTCCAATTAACGTGCCATCTGTGGCATAAGGACCCTAGTGACAAGGAGATCCCTTTTAAATACTCCACGAGAGTTTTGGAGAAAGTTGGAGTATGACTGAGTTGGATTTAATCCAAATCCAACCGGGCCTTCGGCACTAAAATGCCAATAACTTACAGACCGGACGTCCGGTTGACATACCATCTTTTGCGTTGGAACCCTTATGACGTGACAGATCATTTGTTTACTTCTTCATGGAACTTCATGGAAATTAAGGTATGACTGATGTCTTAAGGAGTGTATTATCCGAGAATCAAGCGTGCTTAGTGTGGGAATCTAGTGGTTGGCTGTAACGTGAAGAAAGAACATCGATCCTATGTGGGTCAACATATATCTATCCTGTGTGGGTCAACGCTTAACGATCCTGTGTGGGTTAGTATCTATCAATCCTGTGTGGGTTAGCGCATATTGATCCTATGTGGGTAAGCATCTATTGATCCTATGTGGGTCAGCAGTAGATCCTCTCGATAGAATAAGATGATCTAGATTTACGACTAATCATCTGTACTTCTATACTTAAGTTATATACCTAGTGTGAGCTAAGTTTTTTACCTTCATTGTGTTACCTTCACTGTGTTACCTTTATGGTAATTTTTCCTTCACGGTATTACCTTTGTGGTACTTTTACCTTCATGGTGTTACCTTTGTGGTTCTTTCACCTTCGTGGTGTTACCTTCGTGGTGTTACCTTTGTGGTACATTTACCTTCGTGGTATTACCTTTGTGGTATTCTTCCCTTGTGGATCAGTTGTAAAAATGGATTTAAAATTGGATCCTTATGTTTCCTCATGTATGAGATGATTATAATTTGATAACTTACATATATTTATGGCCATATACCTATATAGAGTTGATGACTACTTCGTGCTTTGTGACTGAGGTCTTGATTTGTGGTTTTTCCTTTGTGGAACTCTGGGAGACCTTCGGGGGTCTCGGGGTCCCTACTGAGTATTGTTATACTCATCCCTACACAGGCTTTGACACACCTTGTTGTGTCTTGTGTAGATGACAAACATCATTGATCGAGGCTGAGGGAGCCACGACTAGATGATGCTCAGAGGTGGACCATTTGATGTGACGTTCCGCAGTGACTACTGATCGTGAGTTGTACCTACCCTTCAGGTAGGATCCTCGGTGGATGATCCATGAGCTATTTTCTCTCTTTATTTGTACTTATACTTTATAGTTGGTCTTGTATTCCAAACCCCTTTACTTTTAGTACACTTTTTACTACAGTAGTTTACTTCGTGGTTGCTTTTTGTTGTTTTCTTTGATTGTGTGTTTGTACAAGTTTGAAGGCAATGCCTTCCCGTTATAGGGATACACCTTTTCGGTTCTAGTCTCCATCCCTTGGCCTATAGAAGGTGGGCTTGGGGTAGTCATGACACAGGACCTGGGGGATGGGTTGTGAAAGTACCCAGAACTATCTGTAGGTGCGTGGTGTGATCGTCCTTCGATGCCGAGTATATGAAGATGTTGTCAATGAAGACCACCACAAAGAGATCGAGGTATGGATTGAAGATCCTATTCATGAGCCCCATAAAAACTATTGTAGAGTTGTTCACACCGAAAGGCATCACCAAGAACTCATAATGGACATACCAACACCTGAAGTCTGTCTTCAATACGTCCTCATCCTGTACCTTGAGCCGGTGATAGCCTGATCTGAGGTCTATCTTCCAAAACCAACGAGCTCCCTTCATCTGGTCGAAGAGATCATCGATCCTTGGTAGAGGATACTTGTTCTTCACGGTCACCTGGTTCAAGAACTGATAGTATACACATAGGCTCAAACTCCCATTAGCCTTCTTGGCGAACAAGATCGGGGATGCCCATGGAGACACACTGGGCCTTAAAAACCCATTTCTATGCAAGTCCTCCAATGGTATCCTCATCTCACAAAGCCCAATGAGAGTCATCCAATATACTGGTGTATATATTAGTGTCATCCCGAGGTACATGTCGATGTGAAAGTATACCTATCTACGAGGAGGTAGTCCCGAAACATCATTAGGGAAGACATCAGAATACTGGTCCACCACTACAGGATATCTTAGACTCCAAACATCAACTTCTCTGAGGGTGAGGCTAGATAACTGAAGAGTAATCGGCTGCACCCTCCTCTGATATAGTCCATCCTATACTATAGATGTTTTCTCCTCGCCGATGAAGGTAAACCTGATCCTATCCTTGCAGACACACTGCACTTTGTGCCTAAAAAATTCGATCTAATTATGGACTGTGGATAGCCAGTCTATACCCAATATGATGTCGTAAGGCCTCGATGCTGTTACTAGGAGATCCCAGCCAAAGATCTCGCCTCCTAGAGTGATCTCACATTGCCTGCACCAGTGTGTAATAAACAAATGTTCTCCCGTAGGAGTCTATAATTGTAAGGATCGAGCAAAATTCTCCACCAGAATCTCCGAGATATGAATAAGTGTCATGGAAATGCAAGAGTGACTGGAACCTATGTCTATAAGTACTGAAACTAGGGTGGAATAGACATAGATCGTACCTTTAATTATCTCCAGAGCGCCGTGGTCGTAGTCCTTTACTGCCTGTAGCTGTGCTCGCCCCTATCCACCTGCTCCCTATGGTTGAGGTGGACCTCCTGGTGGTGGTGGTGGTAGAACCTCAAATCTCCACCCACCGCTTACTGCACAGCTTGCTCCTCAACCACATCCACCGCCCTACGGACCTCCCCACTCCAATCTCTACCTATTCATAGACAGTACCTCAACCGTCTGCTGATCATCATTATAGTGGGTCAGACAGTCACGAGCCATGTGTCCCTGCCCGCCGCACATGAATCATAGCCTGCCTCCCAGCTGACCTTCTCTGCCTCGCGAGTTCCGTACCTCCGTCCCTGCATCCCAGGGTCGTCTACTAGTGGGTCTAGACCGCTTGGACCTCTGCATCATCTGTCTGCTACCTTCGGTATATGACTCGACAACATATTGTCTGGTGGTGGCTCTCACCATCAATTCCTACTCAGCTATGAAGTTGTCCACCAACAATGCTCGCTCAAGAACTCCATCCTACATCGGGATATTTAGTGATATCATTGATGCTCGGATCTCCCACCAAAGACCCTGTTCAAAGGTCCGGGTCATAAAGAATGAGTTCCGTACCATGTCAGTGGAGTAGTGAAAGAGGTCAGTGAATCTCTCCCAGTAATGGGCCACTAATAAGCTACCCCACTGTAAGTGTAGGAACTCTTGAATATGCACAAAGCATAGTTTCACTGGTACGAACTCTGCCCTAAAGAGGGTATCAAAGTCCAACTAGGAAAGTTTTGCCTCATCATGTGTCTGGAGTATCAGGTTCCACAATCTCCCTACTTTTCCCTAGAAAAATCTACCAGCTAAGATAACCATCTGCTATATTGGTGTCTGAACCAAGTGAAAAACTCTAGACATAGCCTCCAGCCAGTCCTCAACTGCTTGGGAATCTATCTCACCTCAAAACCTTGGAGGCCTATGTCTCTGGAACTCATGTATCGAGCTTATTCAGCGTACATGATCTGCTAGTGGGTAAAGTGGAAACTACTGCCCTCCGAGTGGTGGTGCTGCTGGTACACCACCTGAAGGTTCCAACACAGTAAGAGATCTCTACACTGAATCCTCGTTGATCAGTGGGCCGTTATCGTGTACTCTCTCAGGAATCCTGGCTGGCTGTCTACGCGGTGACATTCTAAAAATAAATAGGTGTGCCACAGTCAATAAGTTATACCTGTTAGAATTGGTTTCCTGAGAACCAACTTTTTGTACTTTGATTACGTGAATATATACTTATTATATATTGTTCATTGTTCTTCATGACTATAATATAATAATGTCCTGAAATATTTGTTGCATTAATAAGGCCATGGTAGATTCCTGCTATGTTGAGAACCTTGAAATTCTATAACAATATTCTTAAATAAAGTTCTATGGTTTGATGACATACTATGATACGACACATAGTATACAAACCGTCATGTGCGAGTACTCGGAAGAAGACGATACTCTCTCTCATGGAGTTCGCACTTAGTAATCTACAAGATGGGAGATTATGAGAATAGACCCACCAGTATTAATTCCGCATGTCTTTGTGTCATTGGAAATTTCTATCTATGAGCATGTGCAATGGTCCTTAGACTGGAATATTATCACTAACTCATGTCATGACTCGCGCACTTAGATTTGCTGACAAAAACCGTCATGAAGACAGTTGGCGGGAAGTAGGGTATGTTGGGTTCGTCATGAATGACATGTTATTAATGGATAAGTCGAGGAAGGATTTATACCTTCCATATTTATGGAAGTAGATATCTCGGGCCCTTTGATTGAAATAGAACTGTCGCACAAATTCCAAGGCCATGGTGTCACGATGAGTTTATTTCTAGAAGTCAAAGAATGACGGATCAAGCATATAGGTTTATGACACTACCATGAAACCTTCTTGATGAGATATTAAGACAAAGGGATTAAATTACATGGTAAGCATTCGTATGAGGTGACAAATCAATGCGACATCAAATTCTTTCTCTTGGGTACCTTGACCCGTTGCTAGATAGTAATCTTAGACTTTAGGCAAGCCCAACTAATGCCAACGAGAAAGAGGCCTAGAGGGTCACACACTAAGTGTATCCAAGTTTCTCAAGTATAATAAAGATTATCCCTGTATGTGGTTTAATAATTATTCAAGGAAGCCTAAATCTTTTTAATGATGAAGGAGGAATAAAATGAAAAAAAGATATACACACCGTGTATTAATGATTACATGTCGTGTAGTTTTAATTTTGGAAAGGAATTGAAAAAAAAGTACACTCCATGTATTAATGATTACATGCCATGTAGTTTTATGAAAAACAAGTACACATCGTGTATTAATGATTACATGCGGTGTAGTTTTTCCAGTTGGGATTTTGAGGAAATAATATTGTTTTACTAAATGATATTTATTATAATCAGTGTGGGTGCTTGTCAAGGAATTAATGATTTGACATGGGGGGGGGGGGGTTCAATAAGGGTTAATGAAATAAATAAAATTTGTAATGTGTTTGTTTATTATCATAACTCTATAACCTCAAACCCGATTATAAATATCCTCACAACCCCAACACTTTTACTTAATCATTGTGCACAACAATTCTGGAGAATTCTCTCCAGGATGAAAGAAATCCTTCCTCCAAGAACACTCTCAAGACCAAGAGAGATCCTCCTCTATCAGATCAAAGTGATCTTAGGCGGACAACACAAGCAAAGGATTCTCCATGATAGAACCCAGAGACTCCTTTGGCGACGTACAGAGATACGCGGTGCACGTGTGGATCACCGCTAGAGGAAGTCTACACTTGGATTCTACGATGCAATGACGAATCACATCGGAACATGATCATAAATATCAAAGAAGAAAGAACACCATAAAAGGTACTTCTTTTCAATTAATTAAATTAATTATAATCAACCTATGACAATCCACATTTATGGTTCTGAGACTATTCTTCTTCTTTGTCTATTTCTGTGATTTGATCCGTGGAGTTTGGCATTTATCGTCTTATTGATCCCGGATTGATCATTACTAATGAAAAAAAGTCAAGTCAGCACATCCACCCACGAGCTTCCACTGCGCCTAGAACCTTCAAATGGTATCAAAGCAGGTCACAACATTGATTATAGTTATTTAATTTTCGTTGATAATTTTTTCATTTATATTTGATTCAATTCAAGATAAATCGTTCTATAAAACTGAATGAACGAGATTTGTTCTTCCTCCTTAGTTTCTCAATTCACATCACAGAAACTACCTTTTAATTTTAATTTTTATTAAAATAAAAATAAAGAACTCATCCAGAGGATACATTCATTCTGTCTGTACAACACAAGAATACACAGTGTGTAGTGAAGACTACACGCCGTGTACTTAGGTTCAACGAACCGATACTAGTCTGCCAAACCACACCGGGTGAATTGAGCATACCTAAGTTTTTAATACACTGTGTTGAACAGAACTGAATGGCGCGTGGAAATCAGAATAAACTACGTTTATGTTGAATCAACACGCCATGTAGTCCGATCCGTCTTAGGTGAAACCGTGTACAAGGAGAATCCATGTACCGTGTACATGGGATTACCAGGCCGGTAACCACATAACAAGGAAATACACACCGTGTTAGATTAATCTACACGTCGTGTACTAAAAAATTTCTAAATTACAGAAAACACAACAAAACCACCAGCATGTATTTTGGATAAAGGGTGAAAACAAATACACGCCATTTAATATTTCCTACAAGCCGTGTACTTTACAGAAATGTAATTTCACCAGGTTTCCTCCAAAGTACAAAGACCTGTACAAGGAATATGGATGAGAAGAATCTAAAGGAAATTCAGAAAGAAATTTAAGATAAATAATTGATTAATTATAAGATCATAATTAGTTGAATTCAAGCATGACTTATCTTGAATAAAAGAACAATTAAAAGAATTTGAATACTAAATATGTGTAAATGTTGTTGCATGCTATGGATGATCATGAGATAGACCAAAGAACCTTTGTGTGTGTATGATTTCATTTAAATTTATTTAATTTAAATTCTTTGGCCTGCGAGCCTTCTTCCAATAAAATGTAGGGCCTGCGTTCCCATGGTTTCTTTAATGTAAACACCATGTAATAGAGGATCTCCCAAGCTAGAGGAGGTGGTTCAAAATCCGAAGCTGAGGCAAAACCAACCCAAGAAGATACAAAGGTGGACAGGTGGGAGCTACAAAAACATGAACCATCAGGTTCAAGGTGTTTTTCCCTAGGTCAGGGTTATCTTATCAAAACCGCTAAATAAGCTAACCAATAGAAGCTCATGATCATGCCATCTTATTTTATTTCTATCTGATTGCATGGTTTATTTATTATGTATTTGTTGTCACGTTCACATAATTAATGAAATAAAAAAGAATGCAAAGATGGAATAAAATAAAAACTGGACTATGTGTAAACATTATCAGAACATGGTTAATCACTTAAGCAAGCATCACTTAATATTAAAAAGCATGTGATAATGAGAAACAACTTATAAAGGATTAAAATCCCTCAAATACCATATTAAGTCAGACTAAGCCTTTCGTTACTTGATTAAGGTAAAGAATCAATAAAACTATGTGTTTGACCAACCCTTGTTGGGATACATACTTTTATAAAGGAAGCTCTTATGAAAGTTTTGGGTTGACTTAAACATTTTACATCAAGAGGAGTATCCCTTGCTAGACTTGTTGTAAAATGGAGGCGAGTTTTGAGGAAATCCAAGTCAGGATTTTAGGATTGGGGAGTCCACTCAACAGATCAAGGAATTGTAAGCTCACAGTTGGAAAAGACCTTCCTACCTAAATACCTTCAAATAACTTGACCAACCCTTGTTGGAGTTATGCTAAGGGGAATATGGATCCTTGCCACTAGAATGTCATGGAAACTAGACATTACAAGTTCAATGGTGAGGGCCATTTGGACTTGATAAAATAGTGGGATAATTAATAAATTCATTAATTATTGTTCATAAAATGTAATTAAAAGGTACTGATAAATCTGCTCTTTTAATTTTTAGAATCAATATGACAATCTTGTAAACCACATTTTCTCTGCGATCAATTCTGGATAAAGACAATATCCTCACCGAAAGTAACTTTTAGGAATGGTTTAGGAACCTTTGGGTTATCCTACTCCATGAACGAAAGTTTTACGTGCTGGAGTCCTCACTTCCTGATTCGCCTTCCCAAGGGGCGAGTGATGAAGATTTCTTGGTCTATGATCAACATTTGAGTGATGCACTTGACATTCAATGTTTGATGCTTCCATCAATGTCTAGTGAGCTCATGAAGTCTCATGAAGACATGGATGCCTATAGAATGCTCGAGCACCTCCTTGGTCTATACTAGGAGAGAGCAAGATAGGAAAGGTTTGAGATCTCCAAGGCTCTGTTTCAGAGAAATCTTGGAGAGGGTTCCCTAGTTGGGCCTCATGTAGTCAAGATCATTGGCTACATTGAGCACTTGGAGGTTCTAGGGTTTAAACTCCCTGAAGAACTGGGTACCGATCTCATTCTTGCATCACTCCCCCAGAGCTTCTCTAACTTTGTTGTAAATTTCAACATGAACAACATTGAGAAGTCTCTATATGATCTTCTTATTCTCATTTTCCAAGTGGACAATGATATGGAGCGTGAAAAGCCTTATGTCCCTATGGTGAATAAAAGGAAAGGGAATGTGAAGAGCTTTAATCCCAAAGCTTCTTCAAGGCCTTCCAAGAAAAGGAAGATCAAAGGGGAGGCAAGAGAATAGGAGGATGTTTCGCATGTGGCAAGAAGGGCCATTGGAAGAAAAACTGTACCCAGCCAAGGAAGCAAGGGGAAGCTTCAGGTGCATTTGTTATCAAATGAAATCTATCTATTTATACCAATTGGGTATTAGATACTACTTGTGGTGATCAAATCTGTATCCAAATATAGGAACCGAGTATATTTAGAAATATTGATTAAGGTGAGGTGGATCTGTGAGCAGCCAATAGATCCAGACTCGCTGCTGTAGCTGTTGGAGACTACCAACTCACATTGCCTACTAGGATGGTCTTGGTATTAAAAGGATGTTATTATGTACCCTATGTAACAAAAAACATTATTTCAGTATCCATATTAGATACTGATGGATTCATCTTCAAGTTTGGAAATGAATGTTGCTACTTTTATAAAGATAACATTTGTTTTGGTAGGGAACATTTATATAACAACCTTTATGTGTTAAACTACACAAACCAAGTAATGGAAATCGATGAAAAAGTTAATTCACACGACTCATACCACACCCAACTTTGGCATCACCAACTAGGTCATGTCAATGAGAAATGTTTGAAAAAATTACATCAAGATGGGTATTTAGATTCTTTCAAACTAAAACCACTTGGTGTATGTCATGCGTGTCTACAAGGAAAAATAACCAAAGCCCCATTTGGTGGGAAAGGTGAAAGGGCTAAAGAGATTCTAGAATTGTTCACACAGATGTGTGTGGACCATTTTTAGTTGAAGTAAGGGGTGGGTTCTTGTACTTCATAACTTTTACTGATGATTTTAGTAGATATGGATATATTTACTTAATGAGGTATAAGTCAGATTCTTTTGATCAGTTCAAAGAATACAAGAATGAAGTTGAGAACCATCTTGGTAAGAAGATTAAGAAACTCTACTCAGACAGACGAGGGGAATATCTTAATCAGGACTTCATTGATTTCTTATGGGAGTTTGGGATTCTATCTCAACTCACTCCTCCTTACATGCCTCAGTGGAATGGTGTAAGTTAAAGGAGGAACCGCACCCTGTTGGACATAGTGAGATCAATGATGAGTCATGAGAGTCTTCCATTATCCTTTTGGGGATATGCATTACAAAAAACAACACACATACTAAACCAAGTACCAACTAAATTGATAAATGGCATTCCATATGAGTTATAGAGTGGATGCAAATCCATGTTATCAAATTTACATGTCTGGGGTAGCGAAGCATTTGTTAAGGCCTCTTCAGGTACCAAACTTTCACCCCGAGGCACAAAGTGTATCTTTATAGGATATCCCAAGGAAAAAAGGGGATATTACTTATACAACCCTTCAGATAAAAAGGTTATAGTGGCAAGACACACCATATTTATTAAGAGGCATAAAATCTCCAAAAGAGATAGTGGTACCGAGATAGACTTCGATGAAGTCGAGGAACAAGATACACAGTAGTTGGTATAAGAATAGATTCCACAAATCCCCGTGGAAGAACAATCTGTTCTAGAGACACAAGAACTGCGTAGGAGCACGAGAGAGGTGAGAGAACCAGAACGATATGGTTTTCTTGTCACCAAGGATGGTGACTCATTATTGGTTGAAAATGATGATCCTCTTACCTAGAAGGAAGTAGTTGAAGGCACAAACGTTTCCAAGTGGCAAGAATCCATGAATTATAAATTGGTTTCCATGTACCAAAACCAAGTCTAGATTTTGGTAGATCATCTAGTTGATGTAAATACTATTGGTAATAAATGGGTATTCAAGAAGAAACTGGACATGGAGGGATAAGTCAACACTTATAAGGAACGACTGGTTGCAAAAGGTTTTAGACAGCTTCAAGGAATTGACTATGATGAAACATTTTCACCGGTTTCAATGCTGAAATCCATCAGAATCCTATTGGACATTACCGCTTACCATGACTATGAAATTTGGAAAATGGATGTCAAAACAGCATTCCTTAACGGGAATCTCCAGGAAGATGTCTACATGACACAAACTGAAGGGTTTGTGACTCCAAAGGATGCCAACAAGGTATGAAAGTTGAAGAAATACATTTATATACTAAATCAAGCATCAAGGTCATGGAAAATTTGTTTGGATGAAGCCGTAATAGAATTTAGCTTTGTTAAGAATGAATTTGAGCCTTGTGTCTACAAAAGGTTTAGTGGAAGTGCAGTCATTTTCCTAATAGTATATGCTGATGACATATTACTAATTGGAAATGAAGTACCTGCCTTATAGTTAGTTAAGGCATGGTTGGATAAATGTTTCTCTATGAAAGACTTGGGTGAGATAGCATATATTCTTGGGATCAAGATTCATCGTGATAGATCCAAGAGAATGCTGAGCCTGAATCAAAGTACATACATTGACAAGATACTGAAGATATTCAGTATGGAACAGTCCAAGAGGGGATTGTTTCCAGTGTCACATGGCATTCATATTTCCAAGAAAATGTGTCCTTAGACACATAATGAAAGAAATAAAATGGAAAGGATCCCTTACGCATCCACGATTGGGTCATTCATGTATGCTATTCTAGGTACAAGGCTAGATGTTTCCTACACATTAAGTGCGGTAGGCAGATATCAAGCTGATCCAGGAGACCACCATTGGATGGTAGTCAAGACTATCCTTAAGTATATGAGGCGTACTAAGGATATGTTCCTGGTTTATGAAGGAGATGAGGAACTAGTCATCAGAGGAAATGTAGATGCTAGTTTCCAGACTGATCAAGATGACATGAAGTCATAGACTGGATACATCTTCAGTTTGAATGGAGGTGTAGTGAGCTGGAAGAGATCAAAACAAGGTGTGGTGGAAGATTCTATAGTAGAGTCTGAGTATATCACAACTTCTAAGGAAGCTAAAGAAGAGGTATGGATTCGAAGCTTCATCCAAGAGCTGGATGTAGTACCCAACAGTAAAGATCCTATCACACTCTATTGTGATAATACTGTAGTGGTGGAACTTGAAAAAGATCCAAGTTCACATCAGTGGAAAAAGCACATACTTCGGAAGTATCATCTCTTGAGGGATTTTTCTGAGAGAGGAGAAGTTGCAGTGAGCAGTATTTCCACGGAAGACAATGTGGTAGACCCCTTGACTAAATCCTTGACTCAGCAGAAACATGATCATCATGTGAGGTCTAGTGGAATAAAAGTCATAGGCAGTTGGCTCTAGTCTAAGTGGGAGTTTGTTAGAGTTGGTTTCCTAAGAACCAACTATTTTTACTTTGATTATGTGAATGTACACTTATTATATATTGTTCATTGTTCTGCATGACTATAATATAATAATGTTCTTGAATATTTGTTGCATTAATAAGTTCATGGAAGATCCCCACTATGATGAGAACCTTGAAATTCTATAACAATATTCTTAAATAAAATTCTACAGTTGGATGAAATACTATGATAGGACACATAGTATATAGACCGTCATGTGTGAGTACTCATAAGAAGACGATACTCGCTCTCATGGAATTCGCACATGGTAATCTCCAAGATGGGAGATTATGAGAATAGACCCGCCAGTAGTAATTCCGCATGTCTTGGTGTAATCAGACATTTCTATCTACAAGCGTGTGTAATGGTCCTTAGACTGGAATATTATCATTAACTCATGTCATGACCCACACACTTATATTTTCTGATGAAAACCATCATGAAGACAGTTGGCGGGAAGTAGGGTACGTTGGGTGCGTCACAAATGACATGTTTTTAATGGATAAGTCTAGGAAATATTTTTCCTTCCATATTTATGGAAGTAGATATCTCGGTCCCTTTGATTGAAATAGAACCGTCACACAAATTCTATGGCCATGGTGTCAGAATGAGTTTATTTCTAGAATTCAAAGAATGACAGATCAAGAATATAGGTTTATGACACTTCCATGAAACCTACTTGATGAGATATTGATACAAAGGGATTAAATTTCACAGTAAGCATTCATATGAGGTGACACGTCAATGCGGCATCAACTGATTTCTCTTGGGTTCCTTGACCCGTTTCTAGATAGAAATCTTGGACTTTAGGCAAGCCGGCCTAATACCAATGAGAAAGAGGCCTAGAGGGTCACACACTAAGTGTATCCAAGTATCTCAAGTAGAATAAAGATTATTCACGTACATGATTTAATAATTATTCAAGGAAGCCTAAATCATTTTAATGATGGAGGAAGAATAAAATGAAAACAAGATATACATGCCATGTATTAATGATTACACACCGTGTAGTTTTCATTTTGGAAAGGAAATGAAAAACCAGTATACACCGTGTATTAATGATTACATGCCATGTAGTTTTATGAAAAACAAGTACACACCATGTATTAATGATTACATGCCGTGCAGTTTTTCCAGTTGAGATTTTGAATAAATATATTATTTTATTAAATGATATTTATTATAATTAGTGTGGGTGCATGTCAAGGAATTAATGATTCGACATGGGGGGGGGGTTCAATAAGGGTTAATGAAATAAATAAAATGTGTAACACATTTATTTATTTTCATAACTCTATAACCTAAAACCTAATTATAAATATCCTCACAACCCCAACACTTTTACTTAATGGTTGTGCACAAAAATTCTAGAGAATTCTCTCAAGGCCGAAAGAACTCCTTCCTCCAAGAACATTCTCAAGATTGAGAGAGATCCTCCTCCATCGGATCAAAATGATCTTAGGCAGACAACGCAAGCAAAGTCTTCTCCACGCTAGCACCCAGAGACTCATTTAGCGATGTCCAGAGATATGTGGTGCAATTGTGGATCACCGCTAGAGGAATTATACACTTGGATTCTATGATGCAACGTCGAATCACATCAGAATGTGATCAGAAATATCAATGAATAAAGAACACCATAAAAGGTACTTCTTATCAATTAATTAAATTAATTATAATCAACCTGTGATGATCCACATTTATGGTTCCAGGACTATTCTTCTTCTTTGTTTATTTCTATGATTCGATCCATGGAGTCTGTAATTTATCATCGTATTGATCCCGAATTGATCATTGCTAATGAAAAAAATCCAAGTGGGCACATCCACCCACGATCTTCCGCTATGCCCAGAACCTTCAATACCTGGCGAGATGACTCAAAAGAGATAAAAAATAAAACATTTCCAAAGCACATGTAATAAATGTTTTTGTGTACTGATTCAGAAATCAGAATTCAGGGTCCTGGTGTATGGATAGGTCATCCGCCACACCAACACTGGAATCCTTGAACTGAAAACCACACTCAAAACACTTAACACTATTGCTCCATTTGAAATATCAGAGTCCTAGTTCTTTGGTAGAACCGACTCCTCTGATAGAACTTGTCACGACCCTTCCCTCGAGACCCGTGCCGTGAATACCCCAAGCCCGCCTTCCATAGGCTAGGGTTTAGAAACTAGTACCAGAAAGGCATATCCCTAAAATGAGAATTCATTTCCTTTAAAACTGTACAAACACACAATCTAATAACACAATAAGATGTAACATCTAAGTGAAACTATAGTAGTAAAAGTGTGTACTAAAAGTAAAGGGGATGGAATACAAGCCCAACTAAAAGGTACAAATAAAAATAAAAAACATAAAACATCTCCTGGAATCATCCACTGAGGATCCTACCTAAAATGTAGGCACAAATTTTCTCCACTGCTCTCCACATTATCCAATCACCACCGTATACCACCTGGTCCTGGCTCCTACAGTCTCAGCTGAACCGCTCATCGTCTTCACAAGACACAACAAGGTGCAACCAAAGCCGGTGTAGGGGTGAGTATAAAAATACTCAGTAGGGAACTTGATACCCCCAAAGGTCTCTCAGAATTCCACAAAGGAAAAAACACAAAGCACAATCTCAATCACAAAGCACAAAAAAAAAGAATCATCTCAAAACCATGTATAAGTAATGCACAGAAGTACAGATGATTATTCGAGAAGCTAGATCATCTTATTCTATCGAGAGGCACTACTGATGACCATATATAGTATGACCCACACAATATCGATAGGTAATAACCCCCACTGATCCACATAGAATCTGAACCACACAGGATCAGTATGCGCTGACCCACATAGGATCACTGAGTGCTGACCCACACAGGATCTGACCCACATAGGATCGGTATACTTTGACCCACATAAGATCGCTGAGTGCTGACCCAAACAGGATCTAACCCACATAGGATTAGTATGCACTAACCCACATAGGATTTATGAGCGTTGAACCACATAGGATCGCTCAGTACTAACCTCTGTATGATCTGTCTCCAACCTCCACCTCACTGCCAACCACTGGATTCCCGCTCATAGTACGCTTGATTTTGGGAGAACTGATCCTCAAGAAATTGGTCATATTTCAACAAGAAAAAAGTCCCACGAATAAGTTACTCCATGATTCATCATGTCATAAGGGTCCCAACTCAACAGACAGCGCGTCAACCGGACATCCGGTCTGTAAGTTATATGAATTTTGGTGCCGAGGGCCCAGTTATATTCAGAGTCAATCCAAACCTCCCATACTCCATATTTCTCCTAATATTTCATGGAGTATCACAAAAGGACCATGTCTCTCCAAGGATCCCATCCCCATAGACGGTTCGTCAAATGGATGTCTGGTTCGCAAGATATGGTCACTTAAGCGTTTCTAGGCCAGAGAGGGGTCCGAGTCTGGTCTGACCCAGTCTGGGTTGACCCGACCCGGTTTGGGTCGACCCAGCTTGAACTGTCCTAGGATGAAGACCGGACCGAACCACTGGACAGCGTGACCCATGTGTGGTCGCACGGTCCGCTACACCCGAACGGCTCAAAGGAGCCGTTCAACTCCTTTAATGGTGGTGCCAGGTGGCGGCGCCTCGTCACCCAAGGGACCCACAAGGGGCAGGTCCCTGCATCACCGCAGCTCTCCTTTAGCATGGTACATGAAGGCGTACTACCTCCACCTCCATATCCAGCCCTCTACCGGATGCCTGTCCAGCCACCGTGACACCGAGTGGTGCCGCTCTCTTCCGTGGCCGGCGAGCGCCAGGTGCTGCCTTCGCCGCTGGCACTGGTCGCTAGTGTCGCTGTGCCGATGCCACACCGAAAGACCTTCCGTGGGCAATCGAGTGAGCTCTGGTGGTCTATTATTCTTTCCAAAAACATCTACAACCTTCTCAGGATGTCATTTTTGCTACGCGTCTCCCAGTTTCAAAGTTCCGTCAACTTGGAAAACTCACCTCCGAAGAACACAACAAGAACGAGGATGCGGAGGGTCCGGGCCTTGTTCATTTGGCCCTCACCCTCTGCATTAATATTATAACAAGTGGAAGATAATTTAATCAACTTCAATGGAAAATAACTTCTATGAATCATAATCATATTCTAGAACGAGGTAAAGAAACATTACACATAAATTAAATCAAAACCCCTACCTCTAAGATCTTTGGTGATCCCTGGATGGAAGTGTTTCCATGTTTGAGGGTATTGAGGATGAAGAAGGGTTATGTGCATTGAAGTTAGTCGTCTATCAATCCCAGTTTGTTACCACCTGAGCTTCTGTTTCCGTCAGTGGAAGGTGTCGTGTCACTCCGCCAGAGGTTCCTCATTTGAAGAAGTCGTGTCAAGACTCCACCCCAAGCCTCACTTAAATATAGGGGAGAAAGGGCGATTAACATGACAAGGAATTAATGAGGTTCATTTAATGAATGAACCTCTTAATTCCCCAATGGTGCAGTTACAAATAAAGTAGATTCAAGCCATAAATTAGGTTGACAAGTCACTGTTCCCCACCACCGCTGCTCATCTGTTGGAGAAAAAGAAATAAAATAACTTGTTAAGTTATTTTATTATTTTTCTGTAAAGTAAAAAATTTAACCTTTTCTCCTGAACTACCATGGTTGAAGTGATGATTCCCTTAAGAAAATCCCGATGATGTAGATTCAATGGTTCCCTCTAATTTTTAATCTGAGCACCGGTTTAAAAGATAGAAAATGACGCCTGCACATTTAGTGAACGTACCTTTAAAAAAAGTTCAAAAATTCATTCCGGGAACACCGGGCCTCGGAATCATGCGCCGTAAATTTTTGAAAACTCATAATAATCCCAAATAATTTAAATAAAATTTACATGTAATTTTTTGGGTCTTTATAATCTATCCTTATTAACATACATTTAAAATAAAAATGAAAAACATATCACATCAGTTTGCGAGGTGGTAGTCCTCTATACAAACAAGAGACATTATTTCTTTCCCACATGTTGGAATGTAAGAGGGTAGATGTGTTATTATAATTTCAATGGTATAATAATATCATAAATATAATATGAAAATATTAAACCTATCATTATATATATCTATGAGAGGTGGTGATGGAAAACAAATAACATCAGTTCGCGAGCAGGTAGTCCACCGTACACACAAATGATGATTTTATATCCCATATTATGGAGGAGGAGAAGTATTTAGGTTATTAAATTAAAAAAATATAATCTATGTATATGGAATATAAATAGTTATTTATATCAACACTATTTAATATTAATTGAAGGGGGTGGTAGAAGAAATAAAATAAAATGCTCGGTTATGGTCATTACCTCTTTTCCGAACAACTTATATTGGATTTCACTAAAAGGCTTCCTAGGTTGGATTTCTGACCAAAATAAGGAATCTAGGATTAGAGTAGGGAATTAAGGAATTTATTTGGATATGACTTGTCTTATCCAATGGGGTTTGAAATTCTGAAGTAGAGAAGATAGGGGGTATCCTTTTATAATTATAGTGAGCGGAACACTTGTAATTTTTTAAAAGAAAAAGGTGTGGACATATTTTTTACATGACAAAATAATCCAAAATTAAGAATTATAAAAAATTATAGGTTATAATGTTGAAATATGTCCATAAAAAGGGTTTTTTAAATGTTTCTGGGTCATTTTACCACTTATCATTTTTAGTTTAAATCATAGTAAACTCATTTCACCTCAACTGTGATAATTAATTTTTACAGATTTCTCAATTCATAATAGTAAAAAATAATTTGAATATATTAGATAATAAAAAATAATTTTATTACAAATATTGAATCAATTTTTAAAAATTATATTCACATAATTTAAAAATTTTAATTTAAAATTAATCTCATGGATGCATTGAAAATGCAATTTTCCAAAGAGAAAAGTTTCAAAAGATTAAAAAGTTTTTAAATAAAAATTCAATATGATATAGTTTAAAATGACCTAAATTTGAATAGTTGATATATAATTGAACTATTTTTAATTTTTAAACAATATTAATATAATTTTGATGTTTGTAAATGCTTTAAAAGAAATGGAAATTCTTAATAAAAACCGGTATTTTTTAGCATTTATCAAAAAATTTATCTTTTCAAAAAAATTTCAAAAAATATCTCTAAGATAATTTCAAAATCACGATTTAAAAAATGATTATTACTTTTTAAAATAATTTTTTTAAAAGTTTCAAAATATAATTTTAAAATAAGTGAAAAATATGGAAAAACTAGTTTTAGAAAAATACATTTTTAAGCGTAAAATTGGATTTAATATTATCTACTATCTAGAAACAACTTAACATGAATGTTAAATGTTTTATTGAATATATAATATACATATTTCATTAAAATGATTCAAAAAAAGTTATTTGTTTAATTTATATAGGAAAAACGTGTTTATACACATACAAATAGTTTTTTCAGAAAAATATTTCATTTGTTTTCCAATGTTTTTTTTATTTTCATTTCTAAATAATTTGTAACCAAACAATTAATTTTATATACATGTGTAAAACATATATTTTTATAATTTATTTAATATTATTCATATCCACCATTCCAATGGTTTGGTAATAACTATCATATTAAATTATAATATTTTTATAGTATGTCATGTTTTGTTTAAACTAGATGTTACGTGTAACATAATATAAACTCAGTGTTTCATGTAACACAATATAAACATAGTGATGGATGTAAAATAAGATAAAATTATTGTGGAGTTTATTGAAAAATATAAAAAATATTAAATTTATTTGAAAAAAATATTTCAAAAAATATTAGGGTGTTATGGGCCCCTATTCTCTTTGTGAAGAAAGATGATGGAACACTTATCCTATGTGTTGATTACCAAAAAAATAATCAAGTTATAATGAAGAAAAAGTATCCATTCCAAAAAACTGGTGATCTATTTTATCATTTAAAAGAGGATAAGTGGTTCTTGAAGATCGATCTCTGATCTGGTCATTACCAGTTGAGAATAATAGAGTTTGACATTAAAAAATAGTTTTATGGAGGAGCTATATACATTATGATTATCCTATTATGCAATTGGGTCTAACCAATGATCATGTTTTTTATATGTATTTTATGAACATGATATTGCATGAGTACCTTGACTCATTCATGACATTCTTTGTGGATGATATCCTAGTTTACTCTCAGACTGAGGAGGAGCATGTGCATAATTTTAGAGAAGTTTTAGAAATATTGACAAATCATCTTTGTTATGAGAATATTTCAAAATGGAATTTATGGATTCTGGAACTAAATTTCATGAGATACCTAGTCTTGGAACATGTTATTTTAGTTAATTATAATAATGTGAAAGCAGTTATGATGTGAGAGAAACCATGTAATGTTTTCAAGATTTAGATATTCTTATATGTTTGTTAGTATAATACCATAGAAACATCAATTATTTCTCAAAGTGTACTTCTATAATGACATATCTCACTCATAAAGGATTAAATTTTGATTTTGACAAGAAATATTAGAATTATTTTGTTGATTTGAAACAAATTTTGAATTTTGTGAAGTTATGGACCCTTCTAGAGGTCAGGCATGGCTATGTGGTCTTTTATGTTGCATGAGGTTCGGGTTTGAGTTATATCCTTATGAAGGTTGATCACTTAGTATTCGATGGTTGGAGACAGTTTAGGAAACACATGAAAAATTATCAGAACCATGATCAAGAACTCATATATGTGATGCATTTTATTAATAGTTAGTGAAATTAATTTTTTAGTGAATGGTTTAGTATTTTAAAAAACCAAAAAATATTAAGTTATATCTTCTCTTAAAAATATTTTAATAACTAAATGAGGCTTTAGGTGGAGTAACTATTGTCTTTTGATTTTGAAATATCCTATACCCCTAAAAAGTGGAATGAAATTTCTAATGCCTTGATAATAAATCATCCAACCCAGGATATGAAATGATCATTAGAAGAGTATAATATAATTTCACTCTTTGCTCATTTACATATCAAAATCCAGGAGAATGATTATGAGATTATTTTAGAGAGCGTGTAGCTAACCTCCTCTCTTCTCAAGATGATGCTTCAGAGGAAATAGTTTGATGATTAATTCCATGGAATTAGGGAATAAAGTTTTTTTGGGGAGATCATCAGTGATTGGAAATTCTCTTCATAGAGTATATATATTTTGGATCTGTTTTATTATGCCTTTTCTTGTGAGAAAGGATGTGAAATGGGATTTCTATAATTCGTAGTGGAAGTTTAACACTAGAAACATTATGATATTTTATGAAATTAAGTGGGGATTCTGGTGGCTAGTTATGAGTTGATAAATTTTTGAATTTTCTTCTCATTGTTATACCTGCCAATAGGTCAAAGATGAGCACCAGAGACCTTAGGGTTTTCTACAGCATCTTCCATTGCTAACTTGGAAGTGAGATAATATTTCAATGGGATTTGTGGTTAGGTATCCATGTACCTTATGAGGTATGAATGTGATATGGTTTATGATAAATATGATGAAAAAATAAGTTTAGTTTATACTCATTCGAGATAAAACCATAGTTAATGAATTAGGGAATCTCTACATATAATAGATTGAAATATTTCATTGATTTATATCTATTATAGTGTATGATAGGGATAAACATATCACTTATCACTTCTAGAGAGGTCTCTGGGTGGAAATGGGATCCCAGTTACATTTGTGTATGACATATCATCCACAATTTCATGTCCAGACAAATTGATCTATACAGGTTCTTGAGGAAATGTTGTGTGCTTGCATTCTGGACTTTGGTGGAGCTTGGGATGTATTTTTTGGATTGGTTGATATCACCTATAATAATAGTTACCAGTATTCAATTACAATGAATCCTTTTGTGTCCTTGTATTGATGACCTTTTAGATATCTATTATGGGATAGATATTGGTGAAAGATTCTTTGTTGGACTAATTTTGGTCCAAGAGATAATGACGAGGATTTAGTTGATTCATTAGAGAATGTTTGTGGCACTGGGCCAGTGTAAATATTATGCTGATAATCATTTTCGACCATTGTAATTTTTAGTAGGTGACCAAGTATTCTTGATTTTTTCACCTCATAAGGGTCAATAACATCTATGAAAATTGGGAATGCTTGTGTTGGGGTTTGTGGTTCCTTTTGAGTTTGTTGAGTGAGTGGGAAAATTGGCTTACCATTTAGAACTTTCACTATAGTTGAAATCAATACACAATATACTTCACGTATCACAGATTTAAAAGTATATTTCTGACCCTTATCATGTTCTAAGCTGGGAAGATATTTATTTCAAGCCTAATTTATCCATGACTGATAATCCAGTAAGGATTGATGATTTTGAGACAAAGGTTATTCATGGGATGACAATACCATTAGTTAGTGTGATATGGTAGCATGATTATGATTTTCATGATACCTTGGAGTGTGATGCACTGATGATAGATACATGAACTCATATATTTGATATGTAATCTTCTTGATAGGATTTATTTTTATAGAAATTGTTTATGGTTAGGAGGTTGTAACATTCATTACCTTCCTTTACATACATCATGACTCTTATTTTGATTCCATTTATTTTTGGGTGAATTTTAAATCTTTTTAGGATATAGATATTTTATTAGGTAAAATGACCTAACATCCAAGGAAGTATATATTTTTTGAATTAATAGAGTTTTTTATTAATGTGTCAAAGGATTTATTGGATTCACTTTGGGTCCAGGGTGAATTAGAAGCTTTATGTATAGTTTTTCTGTGTGGAACTTGATATAGAAGTAATTTACACCATAAATCCTTGTATTAAAAAATAAATTTATCACTAGAAAAAAGACATGATAATTTTATATGGTAAAAAATGGTTTATGTCATAAAAGATGAACTTATACCATAAATTCCTTGCTTAGTGTGTTTCTAACCTGAGGTGATGCACTTCTTAGTGTTTCTGCAACATCATGAATTTATGCCATAAACATTGCATTTATGACATAAATTCCTCAAGCATATTGGTTTTATTTTCATTTCTTACCTAACATCAACATGTATTCTGTAGGTTATCCTCTTAGAACCCTTTAATTCTTCCCATGTACAGTGAATGATTTCAACACTTTTGAACACATCCGTTTGGTTTTTGATCCCTAGTGAGTTACTATATCTGGATTTACCCTCCTCTATGCTACCATTATTTGATAATGTTATAATATCATGATTTAAAATTGAATCATATTTTGATATTGATGGCTTCTAATATAGGATTTCCCTACCGACCTCCTTTAGATTCATTATTCGTTATCATTTCCTATTGTGGGTGCTGATTTGATCGATGATTATAGGTATGTGGTTATATATGTTTATTCCAAAAACTGATAGCTTTGATTATGTGATTGATTTGAAATTATTTGAAAATCCATAATTGAGATGATTGATAGATTATATTGAAAAAGGAACAGAGATTGTGAAATCCCCCAATTTCAATGGAATTGAAATTTCTTGGTGGATTTGAGAAAAATTAATAGCTTGTTTTGAAAATTAATTTTAAGATAAATGGATTAAATTGAATTATTATTTTAATATGCATTAATTGATGAAAACCTATTATTTTATTTGGAAATGAGAAGGTAATGTTGATAACTGAAAGTGTGAAACTATGTTCTGAACTAATTTGAAATGATTAATTTTCCCATGATTGTTTCATTTGTTGAATGAAGAATGTTTGAGACTGGGAAGTTAGTGTATAATTAGGGAAATAACACTAGGATCTAACTCCATGAATCTAGATTAATGAATAAAACAATGACATAAACATACCACAACATGATTTTATCATAAGAGGAGTTGAGCCCTGATAAATTGAGTCATGGGACGTGTGCACACATTGAACTGAGATAACTAATTGAGTAGTATGAGGATACTATTTCTAGAAACTAACGTACCACAAGAATTATTACATGGTGCTATGATATGTTTTATTTAATGATTGCTTGTGATTGATTTATAGAACTACTTAATTCAAGCCAACTAATTTATATAAATGTTTTATATAATTTTTTCATTTAATACTATTTTGATATATCTTTTATCTTTTAATTATGAAATCATGTTTTATAAAAAAATATGTAGATTTCATTTCATGATTTGTTTTATTAAAATATAAATCATATTTGGTTTAATTTTCATTAAATGATTATAGAACACTTAGTGAGACCCTACTGCGCTTTATTTCTCACACCCTGCCTTTTCCTTTTGGAATTTGTAGATTATCTTTTTCCAGGTTTGATAAAAGTGAAAGAACCACTTGGAGGTGGTGTATGTTCTTGATCTTTGGGGCCTTAAGTGATATAGGCAACTGGTGTTTATGTTATCTACCTATTTCATACGATTTATTTATTTTTTCTTGGATGATGTGTGTCCTTTAATGATGTAATATTTAGGTATTCTTTTATCTATTTGAATATTATACTTTATCCCCTTGGAGTGTTGATTATACTGACTTGTTTATTTTATCTTCTACAATTTTGTGGAAAAATAATTCCCTCAGTATTCTTGTAAGATTATAGGTGATGGTCATTAACCCATTGGGATCAGAAATTCCCTTCTAGGTATGTCGGGTCTAGCTCAGGTATCAACATTCCAGGGCAGCCGATCTAGTTCATGACAATACCAATAACATTGATTAATATTTTGACTAGGAATTTCATTAATATAGAATAGGTTGATGTTAATGAAGAGAGTTTTTGGAATAATTTAAAAGATTCATTATTTTTTGGGCAGTTGGAATTAAAATCTTAGAGTTTGTTATATTAATGTAGATTTTATATATTTTGATGGAATATTTTGTAATGTTGGAATGATTAGATCAAAATTTTCATATTCTACATATAATTTTTTTGATATTGAATGTTGTGTTTTCTTAGAATTATATCTACTATTGAGAAATTACTATTATGATATTCTATAAATAAGAAGTCCATATTTATCACTCATGATTGAATTTAATTAAATCAAGCTATTTGAATTTATATAAATTGGAACATTTTATTTTATTAATAATTCAATAAGATTTAACTTCTTTTAATTATGTTAATCATGGTGCATAATATTAAATGATTAATAAATGAATCAATGTATGAATAATCCATGATGAATTAGGAATGATATCATAGTAAAGATATAAAATTTATAATTCTTTAAGAACACATTGTGGTGACAATGTTATGTGTATAAGTTCTCAAGGAATTTAAAATTACCCAATTATTTTTTTCATAGATTAAAAGGGTAAATTAATGTGTTCATGATGATTTGATTAAGAAACAAAAAATATTTCACTAGTTGTGATGACTTTATTGGATAAAGAAAATTGGTGATGCTGCTAGTGGAAACATTTCATACAATGTTGAAGAGAAATATTGTATTTTTCAAAGGATATGGGGCCCACTAATTATAAATCTATCATAATGATATATTAATTTCTAATTAATGAATCATAATATGAAAAATAAAACCAGTGTTGATTCCTATCATAATGAGAAGATCGATTGAAGCCTACGTTGTTATCTATAATGTTTACAAAATATGAAAAATTATGTTCCAATGAAAGTGATCCAATTCAAATAGATTATTTTACATCAATTCATGATGTAAAATAATTGGATTTTATCTATATCATAATCACTAACATTAATGTCCAATATAATTTCATTTTACACCATCGTAGGCTTTTAATTTCTTATTATTCTATCCATAGTGAACCCCATTAAATTGATATTATCTTAACTCCACATGGTTTAACAAAATAATGAGCATTTGATAACATATTCTACATTCAAGGTTTTCTAATAAAATTCACATCAACTTTTTTACAATGACACTAAATGTTTCAATTAAATCTTCATTCAACCCATGAATAGGTTATAAGATCTTTGATGAGTAATCCTTATGAAATTAAGAATTCCCAAGACATAAATTGTAATGATAAAAAGTAATCAGACATGTGGTGAGATGATATGAGGGGAATCATGATCTTATATTATCTTACTGAATTTGGTGATCCACTAATAGGATGATTAAATGGTAGTTTATATCAGAAAAATAGATGATGGGAACATGATCCATATTAATAGAGCATGTTCTTAAAAGGCGATGAAGGAAGTGAAGATGCATGTATGGGTTTTTCATTTCATTTAATATCAATACATACTGACTATATAGATATGTTACAAAGTTAAAGGTGGTTTGAGATGAATTAAAATAAGGAACCCATGCATAAATTTCATCATATGGTTGGAGTTTTGTTTATTATGTTGAAGGAGAAGAGAGTTACAAACCATGAAAAAGGTCCCCAAGACATTATCAATATAAAGAAGATTATCTTCACACTATTTTATAATTTATAACATGATCATGATTTTATATATCATTACTGGGATAGTGTAATACTTATTTGAGGATCCCAATTATTTCTTGAATGAAGAGACATCTATTTATTTTTTTATTTGAATCTTAATGCTTTACTGGAATGGTAAACTAGTGTATAAAACAAAAAGAACAAGTGATGTAATAAGAGTTGAAATATATTTTATGTAGTAAATAGAGTGGCTTGATGTTATTGTTTTTAATGTTAGTTAAGTGGTCAAGGTATATATTGATTAATGATTTGAAATAGTAATAGCTTTAGCATAGCTCACACTCAAAAACATACTGTGTCATATGCTTGTACAAATTATTCCAATATTATTTCAATGTATCACATAAGGGATAGAGTTATTATTATATTATAAGTTGAATTAATTTTAATAAAAATTTCACGACTTAATAAAACCCACCCCAATTCTCACATATTTATAATTATTACTCAAAATATGTAAAATTTATTCTTTCTCACACAAACTATATACAATCTGTAAAGGGTAAGGGTGTAGGAAACCAAAATTAAACACTTAACCAAAACAAGTTCTAATCGATTTAATTCCAACATAATATGAAAAGTAAAAACTAGAAGAACCAATATGAAATAAATTAAAAAAAAACAATTAAAATAAGGATTTACGTGCTTCGATCCCGTGGGGACCTATGTGTACGACCGAAACACCACCCAACACACAATTTTTATTAATTATAAAAAATAAATAGAATAAGTTTTAAAAAATATAAAAATAATCAATAGAATAGGCAGTAGTATAGCTTTATTAATAAAAAAATAGCATTTTGAAAAACGAGATGACAAAAAAACATACTATGCACGAATCGAAGGTCTGACCATCCGGTTCTCTTAATTATCATGGAAAGGGGATGTGACAAAACTGTTGAAGCATAAGAGCCTCAACTCGGTTGGTGAGGACTTGGTAAGTGCATCCAAGAGACTTGAGTTCAAATCCAGGCAAAGACATAATTTCTGGGTTACTGTAGTAGCTACTGTAGTAGCCACTATAGTAGGTACTATTTGGTACTATAGAAGCCAGGATCTATTCATCCTTATGGGATTTCAAGCCACTGGTTTGGTCCTTGGGTCCTTCAAGGCCTTCAAGCCACCCAAGGCCTTTGGTCCACCTCAAGGCCTTCAGGCCACCTCAAGTATTTTGGGCCACCTGAAACTATGCTTAATGGACCAGGAAAACTATACAAGGAGAAAACTCCAGAGGAGGATTTAGAGCAGGCGCATCCAATAGAGCAGAAGCTAAATGGATTTGTAAGAAAGAGAGGGTATTCCATTTCCATCAAGACCAACTTTTTCTTGCACAAGAAGCCTAGCCTAACAACCATGCAAAAGGTGGAGAGCTAACATCATGACATTGAAGCTGGGGAGGAGTAGTTCCAAGTATTTATGTCTGTATATTTCCTTAAGACCTACAGGTCATGTAATATCTAATCCTACGAGCCTTGTAAGGGTTTCCCCTCATCCCTTAAAATGGGGATTGTAAAAAAAACAATAAAAAAAGAGGCCTTCAGGCCATTCGGGTGAAAACACTATTGAAACTCACTAAGAAAAGGTCTCACTAGATCTAATGTAGAGTTCTTCAGATCTAAAATTTGACATCACTTATTCTCAAGTATGGATGTCGATGAAGACTCCACCATGAGATGAACACCAAAAATATGTACGGAGGTCGGCATACCAACAGATCAAATACTCTAATGAGTATGAATCCATTGGTACTGGTGAGATCTTAAGCAATGAGTAGATCCCTAATGGTTAGGGATATATATAAAATCTTATGTATCTATATAAATATTCAATTATTCCATAGGGGGTGATGAATTCCCCTTCATAAGATTTGAACAGTGTAACTGTACAACCAATGGGAGAGTTCCATGGGTTTGGACCGAATTAACCATACAAAAGTGAATGAAAACTTCCTAAAAAATTAGATAGAAGTGATTAAAAGGGTGAAAACAAGAATGAACGACTATCAAGGAGGAAAAAAATGGCCCAGATTTCCATAGTGGTAGGTGATATATAGAGCCGACCAAAACCATTAGGATGAAAACATAGCATAGAAACTAGACCCATATAGAACGAATAGACCGAAAAAACAATTAACATTATAAGAAAAAGAATTAAACAACATTACAATGCATGTATGAAAATATAATCTAAATGAAATAATGAAATAAATGTGAATTTCATTATGAAAACTAAAATGAATGCCTTAATTAAAAAAACTCCACCATTTTCAATTAAAATTGGTGATGTTCTTGTTCCTATGGTTATATAATAGGAATCAATTCCAAACTATCTAAGAAAAAAATGAACTTAGAAAATACCATGACTTTATTAAAATATTCAATGGGTTTATGTCAATGTGTATCTTTTTAACACACACAGTTCCTAATTCTATAATATCTCTAGTTAAATGTAGTCTAATATTTATGTTCTTTTATTTACAACGAAAAAAATAATTTTTTGGAAAAATGAAGTGCTGATTGACTATCATAATATATATTTATAACAAAATTAAAAATATTAAATTTAGAATAAATAAGTCTTGCATCACTGCCTGGGTATGGGAAATGTACTCTAGTTCCATGGTTGAAAGGGAAACCACAGATTTCATGTTGAATTTCTAAGATATAGGGCCACCATATGCAATGAACACATATCCAGTCAAATATTTTCTGGTGTCAAAATTACCTGTATAGTCATCATCTATATATCCAACCAAAATTTCAGAAGCATATATATTTATACCATAAGACAAAGACTATTCTGAACTACATGACACATATCTAAGAATCCACTTAAGGGCATGCCGATGTGGCTTCCTAGGTGCATCCATAAATCTGATTAAGTTAAAGATTTCATAGGAAATATCAGGTTTGGTGGAAATAATAGAGTATATAATGGTACCATTGGTATTATTATAAGGAATTTTAGACATAAATTGAACATCATCAACAACAGTGGGTGATTATGTCAAGGACAATTTACAGTGATGTCCAAGAGGTATATTGACAGGTTTGAGAGATTCAAACATGTATCACTTTATAATCTGTAAAATGTAAGAATGATGAGATAAATAATGAAATTATTTGGTCTATCTATAATTATTTCAGAAACTAATATTTTCTTAGATTTACCTAAGTCTTTCATTTCATATATTCATTTTAATTGAGATTCTACAACGATGATTAAACTCATATTTTTATAGATAATAAGAAAGTCATCAACATAATGTAGCAGATAAAGCACACAATTTTGAGTTTATTTAAAATAGAAACATACATCATATTGGCTCCTTCTAAATTGGTTATCTAACATGAAGGATTCAAATTTCTTATACCATTTCATAGATTTTTTTCTTTAAACCATACAATGATTTATTCAATAGGCATACTTGATTTAATTTAAATTCCTTAGATTAACCATCAAGAGGTTTCATATAGAGTTTCTCATTTAAATATCAATGTAAGAAGGTATTTTTGAAATCCAATTGTTTAATGTGAAGATCAATTTAGGTAGAAAAATGAAGTAAAATCCTAATAGAATAATGTTTAAAAATAGGGAAAAAATTTCAGAATAATAAATACAATCTCTTTGAAGGGAACCCTTAGCAAAGAACCTTTATTTATAATTAATTTTATTTCCCTTATTATTGTCTTATTTTCTCTTATAAATCCACTTGTAACCAATTATCTTAGGATTAGTTGGTTTGTTGACAATGTTCTATGTGTGTATTTTTCTTAAAGAGTGAATTTATTCATTCATGTCAAAGACCCACTACTTTGGGTTTTTTCATTTATGAATTTACTATATGTTTGAGGATCATCATCTATAAGATCATAGTCCTCATGAAAAGAATGTGATTTTATATCATACTAGATAAACCGAGAAAAAGGTCTCGAGAATTTCCTTTCCCTATCTTCGGTCAATTTGTAATCCCTATTAGTGGTAGAATTTTACGATTCAGAATCTGAACCTGAACTAGACTCAGAATCAGCCATATCAGTGGGATGTAGAGCAGGTGGAGTGGGATAGACATCAACCTCAACTTGGGATGGGGGATCATCTTCATCACCCTTTTCAAGGTCTGGATCAGTACTTCCCAATGTTGCCGTGCTGGTTTTTAGAGAAGAGGATTCATGGAATACTACATCCCTATTTATAATGTATTTTTCATAACTCATTTTTTTCAACCCCAAGTTTATACCCCTTAACACTCTCAGTATAACCAACAAATATGAATTTATCTACTCTTGGTTCTAGTTTATCAATTTTAACATGAGCATAGGCTGTACAACTAAAGAATATCAAGTATGTATAGAAAGAAGTTTTACTATTCCTCAATTATTCATATGTTTTGAATTGATTTTTAAATGAGGAAAACCTATTAATAAGGTAAAAAATAGTGCTAACAACCTCTACCCTGAATTATTTAGGGATACCCAAGCATGAAAGCATGATTTAGACTCTCTCTAATATATTTATGTTCATTCTCTCTATAAGGAAATTTTATTGGGGGGTTTCCCTAATAGTCCCATGCCTTTTAATAAATTCACATTAAAATAACTTAATGAGTTATATAGACATTTATTCCAACCCATTATCAGTTCTCTTGGTTTTTATTTTCTTCCCAATTTGGTTTTCAACTAAGGATTTACAAGTTCTAAAGGATTGGTAAAGACCATATTTATTTTTAAGAATGTAAATCCAAAACTTTCTGGAGAATTCATCTATAATGGTGAAAAAATAGGAACCTTCACCATGATAGGTGGTGGTCCAAGATGGCCCCATAGATCTGAATGGATGTATTTATGGGAGCTGGTTGCTTTAAAAGAGGAATTATTGAAGGGACCATATTAGCTTTACCCATCACACAATCTTCATAAAATAGAAGATTAGTAGGTGTTATGTCACTCAAAAACCCCTTATTTTTTAGTTCCTATATCCCCTTGGAGCTAACATGCCCGAATCATTTATTCCATAGCACATTTTTGTCATTATTGGTGTTTTAGATACTACCCAATTGTCTTGAATGGGTCTTCCTAGTCAAAACATACACCCCATTGGTAAAATATCCCTTAATGATGGTTCTAGATCCTTTATAGATCTTAATACAACCTATTTTATATCTAAAGGTAGACACCTTTTGATCTAGGTCCCCTAAGGAGATTAAATTTCAATGAAAGTTGGGAACCCACCTTACATCTAGTTAAGTGATGATGGAATGATCATTTAGTTCTATCAAAATAGTACCTATTACCTCAAAAGTGCACACCATATTATTTGTAATGATGAAATATCTTTATACCCTTTCAACCAATTCTAGAAAGGGATGTCTAAAGGGACTCATGTGAAAGGAACAACCTGAGTCAAGGACCCACTCTTGATTGAGTGTATGGATAGAAATAATTAAAAATTCAGCAGTGTCATAACCTAAGTCAATTAGAGGGGACTAGTTAGTGGGCTATTTGGATTATAACTCACATTTTAGTTTTCAACACTTGGGATTAGTATGACCTTATTTTATATAATGGAAACAAGTAACTTTTCTTTACATAGAGTGAGATTTAGGTTTAGGGTACTTATTTCTCTTGTCTTTGTCCTTAGAAAAATGTTTCTTTTTACCTTTTGTTTGAGGTTTACCCAAAGTGAATAATCTCTCTGCCTCACATTTTATATTAGGTTTCGAGTTTATTTATTTATAAATAAGGGATAACTTAACCTCTTCAAGGTTTTGTGAGTCTTGACCATAAATCATGGTTTTGACTAAAGTGATGTAATTATGATTAAGAGAAATTGAAAGGATCATTTCTTGATCCTCATCATCAGTAGTTACATTAATGTTGTAATGATCAAATATTGATTTGTTAAATTAATCACGATGAGATTTAATAGAACTACCTTGTTTCATTTTAAATGTGATCATGCAATGTTTTTTATAAATCCTACCAACTAATGAGGTAGTCATATACAATTTCCCTAGCTTAAGCTGAATATTGGAAGCAGTAGACTCAATTGAAACCAATATTAGAAATTTATCTCCTAAAGATAATAATAAAGAGCATTTTTCTTTAACTAAAACATCAATGGGTACATCTATGTATTTAGTAGTGGTCTTCCCAGTCTCATTTACAGTAATAATTGGTTTCTTAGGACCACAGAGGGAATCTATTAGGACCTTCTATATAAGAAGGGATCTCATATTAATTTTCCAAAAGTTAAATTCATTTTCACCATATAATTTATCAATTACATATCTCATTTAGGACATGTTTACCCATGGAGTAGACACTAAATTCTTGTAGACAATGCTAAGAATATGCCCCCAACACCCAACCAATCCCTTGGGAAAACAATGTTTTGTTAAAGGGATCTGAAATGCACATAAACAAGGATATGATAATCAGTTTAAGTAATGAAATAAAAAGGGAAAGAGGTTATTTAAGAGTGTGTTTATAGTTCCTAAGTAAACCAAATTTTCAGAACTATAAATCATAAGTGGGATTCATAAATTGACATCAAAAGAAAATCAGTATGGCTCTTATACCACTTGTGAAGGGGAAGGTTGTAGTTAAGAAAAATAGAACACCAACCCGAAAAAAGATCTAATTGATTTAATGTCAGAAGAATATGATGATTACAAACCATAAGAACCATGATGTAAGAAATTAAAACAAATAGTAAGGAACAACAAGATTTATGTACTTCGGTCCCGTGGGGACCTACATGCACAACAACAACACCACACAACATACGCGTTTTATTAATGATTGAAAAAAAAAGAATAAGGGTTATAAAATAAAGAAATAATTCATTGAAAAGGAATAAGTATAGCTTTAGGAATCAAAAAATAGAATACTGAGAAATAATATGAAAAAGAAACTTACAACACCAGACTCGATGGTCCAACTGTTCAGTTATCTTTATGCTCCTAGAAAGGGGACATGACTATTCTATTGGAACTCACCAAGGAACATACTCACCATATCAGAGGTAGTGGTATTTGGATATAAAAGTTGACCACACTTCTTCTCAAGTAAAGACACACATGAAGTCTCCACCACAAGCTATACACCAGCGGTATGCATGAAGGTCGGTATGGAAACATATTGAATCCTATATTGAGGATGAAACCACTAATACTAGTGAGATATTGAGAGAGGAGTAGAGACCAAATAGTGAGGGAGATCTAAAATATTCTATATCACTTTGGGAATTCAATTCCACCACATGGGGTGATGAATTCTACTTGAAAAACTCTGAATGGCGAATTACATAGCCAAGGTGAGAGTTCCATGGGTCTGGACCGAATGAACCATACATAAATTCATGAAAACTTCCTAAACAAGTGGATGAAAAGGATTAAAAGGGACAAAAAAAATAATGAACAACCATCAATGAGTAAAAAAAAAATGGATCGGATTTCCATGGTGGCGGGCGAGATGGGGATCAGGCCAAAACCAACTGGCCATAAACAAAGCCCTGAAAATAGGCCCATATAGAATGAATATGTCCAACATATAATTAACATTATGAGAAATAAAATTAAACAGTGTTAAACAGAATGTATGACAATAAATTCTAAATGGATGAATGAAATAAAGTCTAATTTCAATATGAAAACTAAATTGAATGCCTTAATTCACAAAATCCATTTTTACACATTGGTTTGATTTAGATTTAGATACCTTTAAACACCATATAGGAAAATATTTAAAATTTCATCTATAAAAATGGTGTAGAATTATATTTTGATTTAACCAATACTTATAAAAATAAACTAGGAAATCTAATAACTTTTATTCATATACTCATTGCACTTACATGTGTATTTTGTAACATAGACAAAACAAATAGGATCCAAAGAAATTCTAAGAATCATTATAAGGGAAAATGATTTATATTTACTAATTTTATATTGAATATTAATTTGAAATATGAAATAACTAATAATAAAAAAAATTGTACAAATTAATATAATTTATATAATTACCAAAATATATTGACTGTTAAGATTCATATTTCATTTTTTTGTGTAAGTGGACAAGATTAACTTAATGTGTATATTTTCTATAATTAATACTAGAGATTTAATGTAGTTGGTGTTAATTCATTTATAAATAATATAAGAAATCGACTATAAAAATATATGAAGGATTCCATAGGAAATTATAGTTCTTAAAGCTGAATAAGCTCTCACGCACAATGAGTACATCTCAAAATGTATTTGAGACTTATATGTTTTAACAATGTTAGAAAATACCTCATGTAAAAGAATTAAACCTAATTAAAGAAACATTTATCTAAAACATATTCACTTATAATAAATTATATAATTAATTGAATTTAATTAAAGGATGAAATGACACTTATTATGGAATATTTAATAACTTTTCAGAATGTTCGATTACACGGGGTTTCGGATTATGAATATAAACTGAGTTTATTTCTATATTTTATTTTGTAAAAAAATAAAAAATAGGTTATCAAACTTAAAAAAAATATCATTTAAAATTTTAGAAGATATATGCAATGCTTTTATTACAATATTTTATCATATTTTTTGAACTATAGACTTGAGAATAATGATCGCTCAATTTTTATAGAATGATAATGAAACATTTGATGAAGTATTTTAAATATTTAGAAGCCATTATTAAAAATTTTCATACAACAAATTTAAAAAATAATTATAGATGAAATTATTTGATAAAGGATGATATTTTAGGACATTGAAACTTATTAATATAACACAATGAGGAAATTTTAGATAAAATACCATCATAGAGTTAAAATAGTATTTCTACCCATAAATGAGGGTCAACAATTTAAATAAGATTAGAAGGTAACAAAAATAGAATGGGAAAACATACCATAACTAAATTGAATCCTTTATATAAGGATCATTGTTTGTAGCACATATGTCATTTTCATCATTGTAGAAAATATCTTTGGACATATTACAACATTATAAAAAAATGGATGTATGTTTTCTAACTTGAGGTGGACATTCACTACGACCATATGAGATTAAGGAAGCTATATTTATGAATTTATAATATTGAATCTAATAGAATCATAATCATGAAAGAATCAATCCTTATTAATTCTAGAATTAATCCTTTACCATATCAAAATTAATCCTTCACCATATCCAAATATAGACTTCACATCATCAAATTCATTCTATTGTCAAATAAGAATAAATTTATTATCATGTTAGATTATATTTATTAGAATGGTGTCATTTTTGGATCTAAGGATGAGGTACTATGACCTTGAGTACTCCCTTTTCAATGATAATTTTATAAATTTTGAGGAAAAAAATTACCTTAATATCCTCTAAATGCCCCACCATACACTTTGAGTGAGGGGGAAATTCTACAGGAAAAATTTTTAAGAGAAAAATTACCTTATTTAAAAACAAACTATATGCATGAAACCTTTAATTCATTCACTTAGGTAACATATGATTCTAATACTTAGAGGATGGGAGGTGTAATAATTTATGGTAACTCCATCCCAATTACTAATTATATAGATCCTCCCACATAAGATCCTTTGTAAAGGATTCCCATTTAACATCTTTGTTGAGGGACACTAACATAACTACATATTGATCATAATACATTAAAAACCATGATTTTTAAAACCTTAACCACTCACATGTAACTATAATATTATATAAAATTTTGCCTTCTTAAATTCTATTTTATCCTCATTCCAATTTTCTATCACCACAAACAATTTGAAAAACAATTAGTTACTTTTTAAAGGATCTTAATTATTGATTCTGAGGCCAAATTTACATCCATTTCTTCCTCATAGGTTATTTAAAATTTCTGAATTAATCTTAATAGACTCTTTGTATTACTTTAACCTTTTCCAAAACCATAAAAAAATTCCACCAAGGCCTTCTCTAAAGCTATATGAACTGGTTACCTTGCACATCTACATTCCACCTTTTGATTATGTATTCCAATGATAATGGGGATTAAAAGTATATAAATAGATTTTCACTAATACTCCTCCCTATATTATATGATTCATAGGATATAATTAATGATGTATTCCATCAATAACAAGGGTCATATCCTTTGGAAAACCATAAAACTTGTCAATATTTGAGACACTCATCCTGATTGCTTTGGGTCTTCCTATTACAAACATCATATTTTTTTTCATTATTTAAGTGTCAACATGAGGGTCCTTAGGTGGGCCATTCATAGGATAGATTTCCTAACTCATCTTCCTTAATCATTTTAGATCATCACCTTAATCATCTAGTTCCTAGGTAATTTGTTGATCCACCCTCCTTATATATAATCAGTAAACCATGAATGTGTATACGGGCCTCCAATATGGTATAGTTACAAACTCATCCTCACTATCTCATATCACCCATGAGTCTATACCTCATTCCTTATCTAGTTTTTAATTGATAAGTGGTGGATGTAAATATACGTGCCTTCTTTTGAAGTGTACACCTCAATCATGTCCTTATTTATAATGTTGTTTATATTTCTAAAAACTGAGATATAAACACCAAGATCCTACTATGATGAATCAACTTGGGTCATACTAGAACTAGACACTTGGTCCACCCATGAAAAGGCCCAAAGGTCATTATCAAACCTTACAACATGGTAAAAAGTGTCTGGTCATGATGAACTACCATTATGAATGATTTTTCCCTCAATAAACCTAATTATCAATAGATAGACTATATAAAAGAAATACAACATTCAATTTCAAAGTTAAATAGTGGAAGATATAAAGTACAAGGAAAGTAATTGTTCATAACCAAAATATCTAAACAAACGTAGTCGATATCAATAAAACCCATCTCAAAGTGGAATAAGGGACAATATCCCACCATGTCACCACTAAAATCCACCAAATTTCTATTATGGATAATCATTACCTCCTTAAAGTGCCTTAAATTTACCCATGTATGATAAAAAATTATCTACACATACATAAATGTATGTGAGAGGCTTGAGATAAAAATTATAGTAGGATCCCACCAAGGGTTTCATAAAAATTCTTTAATAAATAAACTAATTAATCTCATTCAATGAAAGTAAATTCATAAAAAATTGTTTTTCAAAGTTTAAAAAAATGGAAATTAACACTATAATATAAATATATAAAAAATAAAAAAATTAAAATTGTTTTTCAATTCTTGAAAAATTACCATTTAAAAATGGTGCAACATGGAAATTGAACCCTAGGATACATCATGTATGGGTTCTCCAGTATCCTCAAAACTTAGGGAATAGATGAAAATCTGTGCATGAATCCCTAGAAAAATGGTCTTAGGTATTTGAGAACACCTCATCAAGTTAACCCCCTATCATAACATAATTTATTTAGAGTTGGGTGTAAATACATTAAAGGTATCCTCAAACCATCTTATTTTTCTTGTCTGAATCTATCCCTCTCCTATGTGACTTAGTTTCCCATGTGACATATTCAATATTTGGAGGATTCACTTTCAATGTTTAAATAAAATTAATATAATTTCACACATGAATAATCTAATGTCCCTTAAAACACATCAAAAAATTACTTGAAATAAATTTTCATCAAAAATACCAAAAGGTAAATTCATTTTACAAAGTATAACAAAAAATTCACATTTCAAGAATCATGGATCGTACCATTAAAAAAAATTATAAAAAAAATTTAAATTGTTCAATAAAGAATGGTTTATAATACAATGGCTTTTCATAGAACCACACACCTCAAATAATTGGTATATACAACAACCATATAGGATCCACAAACCAAGAGGAATAAATGATCCTACAAAGAAAAAGAGATCCACAAACAATGAAATCCTAATAATTAAACCCAAATTAAATAATCACAATATCAATAGAGTCAGGATAAATCAAATAACTTGGAAAACCACACAATTTTTCAAAATAATGAATCCACATTTGACATTTAACATTTAACATGATGAATGATCTATAATAAATGCATTTATATCACATCAAAAACCCTAGATCTAGCCATAAAAACTTTTATCTAAGGTTTTTTCCATGAAAAGAATGTATATCCAAAATAATGATGGGATAATGGTCATGTAATGATGAATTAAATCACATACCATAGAAAATATTGATGATATAGAATGAAACTCCACTAAAATCACATCACGATGAATAATAATTGAAAATTTTATAAGTGAGAGATGACAAGGATTGAGATTTACCAAAATTATTGATTTAGATGGGTTAAATTGAGTCAATGAAAATGAATAAGAAATAAATTTTATATTAGTCTAGATAGGTTAAATGTATTAAAAAATGATACGTGCTATTAATCCCTTCAATGCATCTGTACTGAAGCAAGACACTAGATCTTGAAAAAAATTTATCCTCCTTGAAATGTTCATGTGATGAAGTATGTTTTATTCCATGAATATTTAGGGCTTGAAAAATGACATAATTCCCAAAATAAATCATGTCATAAACTATTGGTTCATTCCATGAACCACTATGGATATACCACTGAACTTATTTTAAAGACCCCAAAACCTAAAAGGATGAAAATACATGGAAATGAAAGGTATGGGAATATAAAATATATTCAAACCCAAAATTGAAAATTGAGTGTGAAAAATCTCCCAACAATATGATTCTACCCCCACCAGTTCAAGATAAAGAAGATTGATGAAATAAAATTTGAGCCAATTATCCCCTTATAATCGATCCTCGTTCCCACCTCTTGTGATGCCCTAGACCCATGCTCTAGGATCCAGTTTAAATAAACACATACATAATATAATTTCTTTGATACCGACTATAAAATCATGGATATAGCCATCCATAATTACAAAATAAATAATAATTATTAAATATATTACATCCAAATTATCTTTTCAGGATTAGAGATTTATATAATTATGACACATTATAAACTATGAAATACCATGTATTTCACAACAAATGGAAATTTTATTGATTATATATAATTAAATAATTAATTAATGATAATTATTCAACATCTCCCATAAGTTATTCTACGTGGAACTCCTTATAAACACATAACATATACTACTTTTATTCATATATTTGGGGATGGAAACATAAGAATGAGGTGAGCTCAAATTATCAATGAGGGAAATATAAAAAAAGCAATCATGGGAGGAATAGGTAAACAACACGAAGACATAATCATCTAGAAACTAGTAGCATTATATATCAATTAAAATAAATTAAAACAATAATATCAATAATACTAATGTCATATTGATGATATAAATAATTTTAGACATTAGAAATATGCTATTATGGAATTATTCCAAGACATTAAATTATAGATGAGAATGTAGTCAAGAAATCATGCTGAAATTTTCAAGCATAAAACAAATATAATTTTTTATATGTCTAATGAGACCTACCAATTCATCATGAGGATATATTTTTCAAGGCCCCTCCCATCAACTTAATACATAAAATTCATTCACCATAATATTCAACAAGAGCTTTCATTCCATTCCATGTGGAACCTCTTATTGAATAAAACATGGATCTTTGTATAATTAAGAATACATAAATCAATACATAATCAACCTATGATAACACCCAATAATCATAATTAATATCAATACATTTCCTATTTTAATAAAATGGATGACCTGACCATTAATCATCTAGAGAAATAAGGTGTATGGTCAAATAATATATAGTTAACTTTCCAATAATCATCCTTATTGGTATAACAACATAAGGAATTCCAATTTGTTTTTACATGTCAATAGAATATCATACATTCTAGGTTAACATAAACCAAATTGAATTATTCAAAATTTGATTTTCACATCGTATATAGAAATATGTATACATTTAAGTCAATACTTGAATAACATGATCATAAGCTATCTAGAGAACAAAAGTGGATGTTATGAAAAGTAATAACCATAGAAGTGAGAAATATTTATAAAAGGGTTTATGTGGTAGGAATAAATATCACTATAAATCAATGATATAATACTACATAATACTATTAAATATTAGAATGGACCCAAAATTTAGGAAATAAGTTCAAGAGATCAATCATAACTCAATGAGCAAAAGTTAAGTTTCAAAAAATATTTACTATTGGGGAAATAATTGAATGAATATCCAAATGAATAAGGGAAAATTATTTGGATATTAAATACCATGAAATATAAATAGTATTAAAATAATATATACATGGGTAGTGAATACTCCATAAAAAAACAAGGCATAAAAAAGGTATTATGTATCAAAGAATTAGAATGAAGGAAAAGAAAAATCCTTACGGATTGAGTAACATATTAATCAAAACTCCTTCAAATACATGGGTTGTATTTGAAATTAAAATACAACTATTTAAAGGAAATTAATGATATTAAATCTCAAATAGGCACTCTATACACCAAAAAATTAAAATTAGGTTCATAATATAAAACATATCTCAAAGAGAGGAATTTTAGTCTAAAATCCATTACCAATTGACCTAAAATCAATGAATGAAATATAAAATAATATATAATAAACATAAAAATATTAATAACTTAATTTATAACCTTAATACATTAAATTTTAATTCATAATTTTGCATACATATTCATTTTCTACACGAATTCATTCGATCTTCGACATGAGGTGTTTTTAGTTTTGATCATTTATACCAGTTTCATAATATCAATGTTCATATTCATTATTCATAAAAATTTTATTATTACCAGGTCATTAAGGATAATAATAGGGATTTTTTATATTCATTTAATATGTTCTAAAATATTCCATGAGTTTGTTATCATTTATCCTTGAAGATGAAATTTATAATAAACATGTTTCAACGATTCTTAACAACTAAAGGGTATCTTCATAATTAGTGATTTAAATGTTAATATAACATATTGTGAAGAGAATGAGACCATTATTTAACAATTTATTTAATATTATACTATTAATTATGTTCATATATTCATTCATGATATAAATTCATATTATTGTTCAGGTAGGTGGTTAAGCCGAACCGAACATGAACATAACCCAATTTAATGAATGATTTTAAGGTGATTTTATTACAATATCACTATAAAAGAATAATAATGATATTATTTAGTTTTTATTAGTTATATTCATAATTTTTTTGAATAATTATAAGAATAGTTAATGTATATAGAAATATTAGAGAATTTTAATAAAAGGCTATTCTCTTAGTAAACTTATTTTAAATGATAAATTTAACGATGATCAGCTGTTGATCATATCATTAATAGGTTATGTTATTTGTCATAATAAAAACATATTGATATTATAAAAATCACATTTATCCTTTAACACCATCCATATATCCATACTTTTAAGGTGGTTAATGAAGTGAAACACATTGCGTCGTGGAGGCGATAGTGCACAAAACATGTGAACGATAATTTTGTTTTTCTGAATAGATGGGGTATAAGAATAAACACTAATAGTATCATTAATATAATAAAATTATAGTAAATAAATTATACCAATATTAATTTATTAGAGTGTTTATAATAAATTTTAAATAATATAATGATGAATAAAAACTATATAGTTGATAATAATCATGTCTGATGTAATGTCCTAGGTTTTTGGAGTGGGTTGAATTCCTCTCCTGTTTTGAATTTTTGAAGTTTGGTGGTTTGAAAAACTCTTTTATTATTTGTAAAAAAATAATTTTGAGAGTTTATTTGACCCATGAAATAATTTTTAGATTATTATGAATGATCAGAAGGTGTCTTGGTGTTTTAGTTAGGTTTCAGTTTCATAGGAGCCCAAAAACCCAAGTTTCTAGGGTGCACAGACTAGGGCACACTGGTTGAAAAAAATGGGCAGCCTCCCAAGTTTAACCATATAGCCCTCTAAGACTTCTAGATAGAGTTTGTAAAACCATGAAGGGGGGGGGGGTAAACTATGTGTAACCTCTTCAATTCTTAGTAGAGGTGATAAAAATGGTTGACACAGGATTTTGGAACTGTGCAAGTCAACCATGTGATGTGCACCTTTGGATAGTGGATGTCACATGGTTGGTGCACAATTTTACAAACTATGTGAGGCAACCATGTACCTCATTTAAAGAGGTGAAATTAAATCCCCCCCAACTCTCTTATTTTTTCCCATTTCTCTCTCTCTCCCTCTTATTGTCTTCCTACAGGCATCGTGGGAGCTTTCTCTTTGTAACGCCCCGACCCTAGTTGCCTAGAGTCGGTGCATTATTACATAACATTGGCATGATCACAAGAAAGATCAAATCTCGAAAGACCGATTGGTTTAGTAGCCTTGGAAACACTAGATATATTCATAAGTTTTACATTACATCATAAAATGAAAAACTACTACAACAACATAATGTCTCCATAATCCACACTACTATCCCCTCATAATATCCCTGCAGGTCATTCATAATTTACTTCTTCACATCCTGGGGAAAAATAAAACATAGAAAAGGGGTGAGCTCAAATGCCCAGTAAGGATAACAATATAGCGGAAACTTTCATAAATAAGAATAAACATTTAAGGCAATGAATTACTAAAACAAAAGCCTTTTAAAATTGAACTTCAACATGGTATGGCAAAAGTAAAATGAAATAATGCCATTTACTTATTCACATGGATATTCTACTAATCGAATAATCACATGCAAAAATCAATAACCACTTTCATAATGTTGGAATGCATAATGCCAGACTATCATAACCACATAGCCAAGGCCTCGTGCCAAGGCTACAAATAAGATTTTGTCAAGGCCTTGTGCCAAGACACTAGTTTGTCTCATGAGACCTACCGATGCATCGATAGGTCTCATGAGACAAACTAGTGTCTTGGCACAAGGCCTTGACAAAATCTTATTTGTAGCCTTGGCACGAGGCCTTGGCTATGTGGTTATGATAGTCTGGCATTATGCATTCCAACATTATGAAAGTGGTTATTGATTTTTGCATGTGATTATTCGATTAGTAGAATATCCATGTGAATAAGTAAATGGCATTATTTCATTTTACTTTTGCCATACCATGTTGAAGTTCAATTTTAAAAGGCTTTTGTTTTAGTAATTCATTGCCTTAAATGTTTATTCTTATTTATGAAAGTTTCCGCTATATTGTTATCCTTACTGGGCATTTGAGCTCACCCCTTTTCTATGTTTTATTTTTCCCCAGGATGTGAAGAAGTAAATTATGAATGACCTGCAGGGATATTATGAGGGGATAGTAGTGTGGATTATGGAGACATTATGTTGTTGTAGTAGTTTTTCATTTTATGATGTAATGTAAAACTTATGAATATATCTAGTGTTTCCAAGGCTACTAAACCAATCGGTCTTTCGAGATTTGATCTTTCTTGTGATCATGCCAATGTTATGTAATAATGCACCGACTCTAGGAAACTAGGGTCGGGGCGTTACAGTTGGTATCAGAGGAAGTTTAGTACAAACCTTGGAAGCTAGATTTAGATAAACTCTGATTAGAGCACGTAGACCTAAGATGAACATTGAGGATTAGTATAGAAGAACTTCCTAGAATTTTGGTATTGTAGAGATTTTGTGAGTTTTTCGAGAAATACATCCCTGTCTGGATACGAGCAGGTAGAGGCGGCTCTGGCACAGATGTACCTAGGGGTAAAACCCGAAAACACCGCTTTGAGCTAGACTCGAACGGGAACTGGTGCACGACAACGGGCCTTGCTGCACTCTTGGTTACGACACTCCCGGGGGATATGCTTAGGATAACTCTCACTATCTTTACAAATCATTATGAAGGGTTTATGAGTATATACTTCCTCAAAGAAAACATTTTTATGATTATGGATTATATCCATAAATAGTTCAATTTATGTTAAGTGTTTTATAAGTATGGGATTATGTATTTTGATGCATAAACTGATCTAGTTTATGCCATTTTTTTTAGAAATGGCGCCTAGTGGAAGAAATGGAAACCGTATCAATGCACACACTCCATGTAGGGATTGCCCTCCTGCTCAAGATAATTATAGTGGGGCTGGTGATGCAACTGGTGCTGATCAGCTAATCACCGTACTGGGACAACTTACTCAGGTTATGAATAATAACCTTACCCGTATGGAGCACCCTGATCCGCAGCGTGGAGGATCAATGTTAGATCGATTCATGAGACAACAACCACCAACGTTCAATGGGAGTACAAATCCCTTAGTAGCTGAGCAATGGATATTTTCCCTAGAGAAAATATTTCAGGCTTTGGGGAGTAGTGAAAGGGAAAAAGTTACCATGGCAGTTTACCGCCTCACTGGAGATGCTGATCAATGGTGGTCATTGATTCAAAACATGAAGGAAGATGATGAAGTATCAAACATGGAATGGAGGGAGTTCAAAGATCTGTTTTTAGAAAAATACTTTCCTCGCGACCATCGAGCAGATATGGAAAGGCAATTTCTGAGTCTGAGACAAAAGGAGGATGAGAATGTCACAAAGTATGAGGCTAACTTTACAAGGTTAGCGAGGTACGCTGGTGATTATATTCGCAACCCAAGAAGTAAGATTGATCGTTTCTTTGATGGGTTAAAACCATTTCTCCGTCGAGCATTAGTCTCACAATCCTTTTCATCATACGAAGACATTGTCTCATGTGCTATCAAGACCGAAAAGGAATTCTCTAAGTCTTATGACTTTAAAGCAAAGCAAGAGAAGAAGAGACCTGCTGATCAATCTGGGAATGGAAATAAGGGGAAGAAGGGAAAGGTTGAATATCCATCTTGTGGTAAATGCGGGAAGAAACACCCCGGTGCTTGCCTGAAGGGAATGGGAGTCTGTTACAAGTGTGGTGAAAAAGGACACCAAGCTCATGATTGCAAGGGGAAGAAGGAAGCTACCAACGTTCAGTGCTACAATTGCAGGGAGATGGGGCATTATGAAAATGCATGCCCTAAGCGTCAGGAGAACTTACCTCAGAAAAGGCCAAGGGATCAAGGCCAGGCTTATGCTATCACTACTGCTGAGGTAGAAGCTCCGAAAGACGTGGTGGCAGGTAATTTAATGGTTTCCTCAAGTTTAGCAAATGCATTATTTGATTCTGGATCATCGCATTGTTTCATATCTTCCCAGTTTGCTAAGAAAATTAGATATTTCCAATTTGATTTAATAAGGGAGTTGTCAGTTAAAACTCCTAAGGGAAGTATCGTTGCAACAAAGTTTTGTGAATCAGTCCCCATTAGAGCACATAAATTTTCTTTATCTGCTGATCTCATCGTCATACCTATGATTGAGTTTGATATAATCCTCGGTATGGACTGGCTTTCGGACTATGATGCGAAGATTTATTGTAAGAAGAAAGAGGTTACGATTCTTGATGATAATGATAAGGAACACCTTATTTTTAGAGCAGAATCGTCACCACCTAATTCTTATTTAGATCCACCCCCAGTAGTTCAACTTAATTCAATTATTGGGGAGGAAGAGAATGAAATAACTATCGGTGAGGAAAGGAATGTTCAAATAGAGGATGTACCTGTTGTGAAAGAATTTGTAGATGTATTTCCGGAAGATTTACCTGGACATCCTCCAGAACGAGAAGTTGAGTTTTCTATTGATTTGATTCCTGGATCAAGGCCTATATCGAAGACCCCTTATAGAATGGCCACTGTAGAGCTAGTCGAACTAAAGAAACAACTAGAGGAATTGAGTAATAAGGGATTTATTCGCCCTAGTGTTTCTCCATGGGGAGCCCCTGTTCTTTTTGTTAAAAATAAAGATGGATCTATGAGGTTATGTATCGACTACAGGGAGATCAATGCTATAACGATAAAGAACAAGTATCCCCTACCTCGTATTGATGATTTATTTGACCAACTGCATGGAGCTCAATACTTTTCAAAGATTGACCTTCGATCTGGATACCATCAGTTGTGTGTGAAGAAGGAAGACATTCCGAAGACAGCATTTCGAACCAGGTACGGGCATTGCGAGTTTACTGTAATGCCGTTTGGATTGACTAATGCACCCTCTGTATTCATGGATCTGATGAATAGAGTTTTCAAGGAGTATCTCGATGAATTTGTGGTGGTATTTATTGATGATATCTTGGTATACTCCAAAACCTACAAAGATCATGAAAATCACTTGCGCATTATCTTGAAGACTCTGAGGAGGCATGAATTATATGGAAAGTTTAGCAAGTGTGAATTCTGGCTTCAGGAGATTTCTTTTCTTGGCCATATTGTCTCTAAAGATGGAATCTCTGTTGATCCTTCTAAGACCAAGGAAATCCAAGAATGGCCAGCACCTACGAATATAACTGAGGTACGTAGTTTTATTGGTTTGGCAGGTTATTATCGACGTTTCGTCCAGAATTTTGCCCGATTGGCTAACCCATTAACGAAGCTCACACGTAAAGGGGTTAAATTTGTTTGGACAAAAGAGTGTGAAGAATGTTTCGAAGAACTGAAGAGAAGATTAGTCAATGCTCCTATATTGACTCTACCATCGGGGAATGATGGGTTCGTTATTTATAGTGATGCATCGAAGAAAGGACTTGGCTGTGTCCTTATGCAGAATGATAGAGTTATTGCCTATGCATCACGACAGTTGAAAATTCATGAACAAAACTATCCTACTCATGATCTTGAGTTAGCAGCTGTGATCTTTGCTTTGAAGATATGGAGGCACTACCTCTATGGTGAAAAATGTGAGATTTATACTGATCACAAGAGTTTGAAGTATATTTTCTCACAAAAAGAACTCAACATGAGGCAAAGGAGATGGCTTGAATTACTCAAGGATTATGATTGCACGATACACTACCACCCGGGGAAAGCAAACAAAGTAGCAGATGCTTTGAGCAGAAAAGACCATGGAGTTCTGAACATGATGAGAATTGAAAGGGATCCAATTTTCATGGATCTAGTGAAGATGGACATGGGAATAACCAGGGAAGGTGAAACATCAATACTTTTTCAAATGGTTGCCAAACCATCTTTACTAGAAAGGATTAAGAGTTCTCAGACCGATGATGAAGAATTTCAGAAGAAGATTAAAGCTGTGAATGATGGGAGATTGAGAGACTTTGCGTATGAAGGTGGAATTTTGAAATTCGGGAAGAGACTTTGTGTTCCCAATATACCTGATCTAAAAAGGGAATTGCTGGATGATGCTCATAGTTCCAATTTCTCTATACACCCTGGGAGCACCAAAATGTATAGAGATTTGAAGGAACATTTTTGGTGGGACAACATGAAGAGGGAGATTGCTGATTTTGTGTCAAGATGTATGGTTTGTCAACAAGTGAAAGCTGGAAGGCAACAGCCTGGAGGAGTCATGCAACCTCTTCCCATACCGGAGTGGAAACGGGACAATATTATGATGGACTTTGTCATGGGGCTACCAAAGACTCCTAGAAGGAACGATGCAATATGGGTTATTGTTGATCGTCTTACCAAGTCAGCACATTTTCTTGCTATAAGAGAAGATCTACCCCTGGAACGTCTAGCAAGACTATACATTAATGAAGTTGTGAGACTTCATGGAGTACCCCTATCGATTGTTTCTGATCGTGATCCCCGTTTTACTTCAAGATTTTGGAAAAGTCTTCAGAAATACCTGGATACTGAACTTCATTTGAGCACTGCTTACCACCCTCAGACAGACGGACAATCAGAACGGACTATTCAGACCTTAGAAGACATGTTGAGATCTTGCTCACTTGATTTTCAGGGTATGTGGGATCAATATTTACCACTAGTAGAATTTTCCTATAACAATAGCTTCCATTCGAGTATACAGATGGCACCATATGAAGCGTTATACGGAAAGAGATGTCGTACACCAACCTGTTGGGATGACGTTGGTGAAAGAAAACTTGTAGGCCCAGAGCTGGTGGAGGAAATGGTGGAAAAGGTGAAAGTAATCCAAAATCACATTAAAGCTGCTCAAAGTAGGCAGAAGAGCTATGCCGATAATCGAAGGAAGGATTTGGAATTTCAAGTCGGTGATCATGTTTTCCTGAAGGTATCTCCATGGAAGGGAGTCATACGTTTTGGTAAGAAAGGTAAATTGAGTCCCAGGTACATCGGACCTTTCGAAATTCTAGAACGAATTGGGGCTGTAGCTTACCGATTGGCAATGCCGCCAAGTCTCTCCAAAGTTCACGATGTGTTCCACGTATCTCTGTTGAGGAAATACATGCCTGACCCAACGCATGTACTCACCTATGAGGAATTAGAACTGGAACCCGATCTTTCCTATTGTGAAGAGCCCGTCAGGATTCTTGATACAAGAGAACAAGTACTGAGAAACCGGACGACGCGTCTGGTAAAAGTTTTGTGGAGAAATCATAAGATGGAAGAGGCAACGTGGGAACCCGAGGAACTTATGATGAAGAACCACCCGAGTATTTTTATGCAGTAATACCCTAGAAATTGCGAGGATGCAATTATTTGAAGGAGGGGAGAATGTAACACCCCAAGCTTCTACGGTACGTTTCCCTTTGAATAATGCGATAGCGTGTGTTGTACGCAACCTCGAGTTCTAACACACACCACAACTAATTAAACTAGCCGTTGTGAATAGTAATACCTAATTTTTGAAATTATATATATTTTATATTTGAAAATGGACTTCATTTTTGGACTCGGAATATCGAATTAGCCTAAGGTGAAATTTTGGTACTTTTCGGATAACTTTCATATTTTGATGAATAGTGAAAATTACTAAATTTTAATTAAAAACAACTTTTTTAATCAAAATAATTAATAGTGATAAATTATGAATTTTAGTAGTTTTAAAGTATATTTAGAATATATTATTACCATTTAATATAATTTTGGTCATTGGACATAATTTTACAATTAAACCGAACATAAACAAGTGTCAATCTTTTGATAGTTATTATCTCTTAAAAACACGCTTTTTGTTTTGACAGTGGGAATTAATTTTAAATTAATTTCTGCCACTTCTGTGTTTTGAATTTAGGAAAATGGATTCCATATTTGGAATCAGGATGTTCAAATTGTGTAAATAGGTAACTTTTATTTTTAGACATTTTGAATAATTACTGCGGTAAATATTTTATTTACCATGGTTAAGGGTAAATCCGGTAAATAAGGGTTAAAAAAATAATATTATAATAATACTAAATTACCCTAAAACGTGTCTTAACCCTATTGGTTGATACATAGTCGACCATGGGCATCTTTGGGTCTATTTTGGGACCCCATGGATCCACTTGTAAGTGATAATGACACTTTAATTTAATTAAGTTAAAATGAATACAAAAATGACACAAGCATATATCTTTTAGCAAAACAATTGTTACATAGGGTTATATATGTTGGATTTTAGATTATAATTATTCATTAGAAATATAAAAAGATTTTCTACATAATGATATTTTATTTATAATTTTTAGACATTAATTAATTTATTTTATTTATGACACAATGATGATGCAGTAATTACTATAATAGTGAAAAATTAAAATAATTGATATTATAAACACCCAAATAAATATAATATGAAACTTTTAATGAATTAAACTAATTTTCTAGGATAATATGATATATTAGGATTGATTTAATTGACTTTGTTCGAAGTAATCAATCTGTTATGAGTTTCACAAAAATCAACTATTGAATAGTGTCAAAATTGACATAAAAGAGTTCTTAAAACAAATATTATATTATTAATTGATATTAAATTCCTAAAAATCTAAGGTTCGGCCAAGAGACTTATATTATGATAGGTTAATCATTAATGGACCACTTGGGGGTCGCTTGGATGTATATAGTAAGTTTATTAACCATATTATATAAAAATACAAAGAGACATTGTAAAAGTGAAACTAATTAACTTAGAGTTAATACTTAAAGATAAGGTTAATATAAGTACCCAAACCTGTCTAAATTCTATTGGATGAGTTGTTTTCGACCTATACCCACCTCATCCTTTGAATAGTCAACTTTGGAGCCTTTAGAAACCGAATATGAATTTATTATAAATTAATATTTCTAGCTTTTCCAAAGGTGCCCCTCACCCCTCTTATAAAAGGGCACTCCTTCTTCTCATTTCTTCACACCTTCAAAGCCTTTTGGTTCGGCCAAACTCTGCCCAAATAATCTCCCAACATCCCTCACTACAACCTAGAGGCCTTAGTTTGATCAGAAAGCCAACCTAAGGAGCCCTTTTGATCAAATCAAAAGGAAGAACCCGAAGAAGAGGTAATGATTTCACCACCCTTTTCTAAGTTCATTTCTTCTTCCACTTCTTCTTCCTTTGTTCTTACCATTCTAAAATAATAACTCCAGTATCTCACATATACTGTGATGTTATTATAAGTATGGTACAACCATATTCAGTATTCTATCCACCCTTTGAATAACATGTCACCATACGTGCGTACGTACGGCTTACCGTCTCCACGTCGTGGTGTAATTGTTATTCAATATAATATTATTTGGATGGGTATAATAATGATGTGTAACTCATGTAAATAATAAATATAACACGTTAATGATTCTGTATATATGATATACCATCCATTTATATATTATTATCAAAAGAATGATATTGTCGCTCGTGCGTACGTACGGACTACCGTCTCCACGCACGCGATGAGATTCATTCTCCATCGTAACCATTAAAGCGTAATTATCATTTTATGATTTAAAAATGATGTTTAAGGACTTGATATCATTCTGGATATGAATAATATACAACCTATCCTTTACAAACATGTCTTACGTAACAAAACATATGAAAGAAAACAAGTAAGTTAACACCCGAAACAACGATAATACTAAGATATTATTATCAAATCAATATTAAAAGATCATATATGATATCATATTAATGTATATGATTCTTGTATAATTTAATAACAATTATTTCACCATTATACAGGAGGTTAACCTACCACAACCAAGGAAAAGTACAAGGTAAGGGTTATTTCACAATCTCTTCATTATCCGAGGTTGTTTATACGTAATAATCTACTGGGATCTCGTTATCATCCACATCCATGTTTCTTCAAAATGTATTTCAAAACATTTTTACTATTTACAAGAATATGGGTTAAAGTCATTTATACCCTTTTTTGACTTTTTATAAGAGGTTTATAAAGGAATCTTCCCGTCGTTTTCAAAACAAGGTCCTTTTTAACCTTTTCGACAGAATTGAGGTAAGAATGTTTTTTTTAACTTATACGGCGGGTGCGGTTATTTTACGCCGTTATAAAATCTTAAAAGCTTTCCATACAAGCTTATAAGAATATTTTCAAAGAAAATGTTTTATTTTATATGGATCTTAAATGATTTCAAAATAAAAGGAGATATTTCTTTTAAAAGAATTTTGATTTCATCTATGTCAACATCCTTTGATGGATTTTAAGATTATTTGAAGTTGATTTATTATGATACAAAACTTCTATATTGTATTGAAGGTTTTGTGATATGTTTGACTGTGGATGTGCTATTTTTATACCATTCATAGTTTATTGTGAAAGTATTGACATTTCGTATGCTAGTTTTAATACGAATGTTTATGTTATGTTTAAACCTTTTCATATGGGAATGCATTGGACTTAATAAGTGACGGGTGGAGCCCGCTATAGCTCCTCGATGCATCGGTAGGTCTCATGAGACAAACTAGTGTCTTGGCACAAGGCCTTGACAAAATCTTATTTGTAGCCTTGGCACGAGGCCTTGGCTATGTGGTTATGATAGTCTGGCATTATGCATTCCAACATTATGAAAGTGGTTATTGATTTTTGCATGTGATTATTCGATTAGTAGAATATCCATGTGAATAAGTAAATGGCATTATTTCATTTTACTTTTGCCATACCATGTTGAAGTTCAATTTTAAAAGGCTTTTGTTTTAGTAATTCATTGCCTTAAATGTTTATTCTTATTTATGAAAGTTTCCGCTATATTGTTATCCTTACTGGGCATTTGAGCTCACCCCTTTTCTATGTTTTATTTTTCCCCAGGATGTGAAGAAGTAAATTATGAATGACCTGCAGGGATATTATGAGGGGATAGTAGTGTGGATTATGGAGACATTATGTTGTTGTAGTAGTTTTTCATTTTATGATGTAATGTAAAACTTATGAATATATCTAGTGTTTCCAAGGCTACTAAACCAATCGGTCTTTCGAGATTTGATCTTTCTTGTGATCATGCCAATGTTATGTAATAATGCACCGACTCTAGGCAACTAGGGTCGGGGCGTTACACTCTTCCTCATCTAGGCAGTGATTTGATTCCTCATCTAGACTCTATTATTCAATCCATACATGGAATTGGATGCTGTAACGACCCAAACCTGGAGCCACTCAACTGGTTCCCCATGCCTGATTTTCCACATAACCTCAAATGCATTTCCCCAAACGCCAGAGGCTGCCGACTAGCAGCGAGGGCCTTGGTAAGTTATTGGGGAAACTATGCCCTCATTTGGTAAGGTATACAAGTACATGAAATAACAGTCAATAGCAAAAGCAGTAAACAACTTACAACAACTGAAACTAAACAGCGGAAGCAATGTATAATATAATAATGATGAAAATGATGCAGGAGGTACAAGTATCTAAGGAAAGCAGCAAACAATATAATGTGCTGAAATACAACTGAGAACAAAGTACTAAAGTAAACAACAACTCCAGCAGCATCGCAAGCCTAAGATCGGTCTTATGCTCTCCATCTCCAACCAGCAATCATGTACCTGAAGTAGAAGGGCCACAATCCCTATCCACACCTACAACCATATAACCTGTTTGGGCCTAAAAGAAGGACCCAAATAGGGTGTGAGACTAGTCCCAGTAGGCAATCACTACAATATCTGTGCCCTAATGTCAGTGAGCAATATATCAAAATTAAATGAAAATAAATGCAGCAGAGAAACAGGAGTACACTAATGTAAACAATCCTATAAATCTCCATTAAAATTTATTTATTAATTTAATTCAATCATTTAATTATCACCCAAGGAATCTAGCAACATCTCTATATTCCCAAAGCATAGCAAGTAACACAACAGGTATCTCAGCAGACAACCTAAACTACAAGCAGTACAAAACACAAGCTTGTTCTTTGGCTTGGTGGACTCATCAAAACCAACCAAAAAATAATCATAGGTGACTCTTTGGGTGGATCACACTAATAGAACCCTCTAGTCAAGTAAACATACAAAGGCACCGACACTCTGGGAATATCTCACCGTCAATTCCCATGTGGTCTTGCAACGATAGCTATAGACTCTCTGAGGAAGAACTTACGTCTAATTCCCCCTATAGTCTCGATACGTAACTAAGGACACTCTAATGAAGTACAAAGTCCCATTCCCATAGGTCCTACGAACGATACTAATTTATAAAGACTCTCTAGGGAATCCCTAATCGTCAATTCCCTCTTTAGTTTACCACACCAGGTTCCCACAGCCCTGAGTAGTGTAGTCGTGCGTAATAGACTTTTAGCACCCCAAATTAAGCTCAAAAAACTACTTGGATAATAGCTACAGTGCATAAAAATCATATAAACAGTAGGAAATACATGCAATAAACTATATCATGTCAGACAAACAATGCAACAAGGTATGCCTCATGGCCAACCTAATCCAAATGGCGATAAACAGCCAAAACAGTGGGAACACCCATGGGGTGATCCTCAAACATGATAACAAGAAATTATCAATCATCTAATAACCTCAAGAATACATGCAATCTAAGGCAGATAACAATACATGATCAAAACCCTAACCCGAGATACCCGATACATGGGTATCCGACACTTTTTCACCAAAAACTCAAGGACAATCAACGTAGGGAAACAAACCACCTACCTCGATCCTAGGAGATCGATATACTTGAACCTCATCCTGTGAATTTTCCTAGAATGGAGTAGATTTGCAAAAACTTCTAAAATGTTCAACCTTAGATAACTCACGTGAGAGGAAGAATCAGGAAACAAGGCCAAACAAGAACCAAGAACTCACCGCTGCAATTCTATTGAAACCGACGGTGTTTGATTCGGATATCCGGTGACGGATTAGTGGATCAGAGAAGTTTAGACCTCCTTAGACACTCTGGGCGGAATTAGGTAGAGAAGAAGATGAAAACATGGTTAAGGCGCGACCCCGGTCCGATTAATAAAATAAAAAGAAAAGTACACAGTGTGTACTTCATGAGTACACGGCGTGTACTCGCCCTTTCCGTACACCGCAATAAGTAGCCTCCAAATCACTGCTACACACTGTGTGTGTGGCTTGGACATGGCCAGCACACGACCTCACGTGGGAGAAAAGTACACGGTGTGTACTCATAAAGTACACGGTGTGTACTTAGAAAATTTCCAGATTTTCTTCTTTTTCCAAAAAACAACCAGAAAAGGAAAACATACCTGAAAAGAAGGTCCAAATTCTTACAAACTTCTCCCCTTAAAGAAATTCATCCCAAAATTTCCCTAACTTGGTGGTGAAAAAGAAACCTCGAACAGCTCTGGCCATTGTGATTGCATATCGACCTCCCTCTCCCAAGTCTCGTCTTGTACACGGTTGTGCTACCATAGCACCCATACTAGAGGAACAGACCGGCCACAAAGTACCTTTTCACTATGATCAACAATCCTGATAGTATGCTCCTTGAACAATGCATCCTACTCCAGCTCAACCTCCTCGGGTCAAAAAACATGAGACAGGTCTGAGAAATAGCCTCGAAGCTGAGAAACATGTAAGACGTCATGCATAGCCTAATATCTCTGAGGTAACTGCAACCTATAAGCAACCTGCTCGACTCTCTCCAGAACCTCAAACAGCCTGATATATCTTGGTGAAATATTACCCTGTCTCCTGATCATCTTGTGTCCCAACCTCGGGGTAACACGTAGGAAAACCCAATCCCCGAACTTAAACTCCAAGGGTCGTCTTCGCTGATAAGCATAAGATTTCTGCTGAGAATGTGTAGTAGCCATCATTTTTCAAATCCACTCCACCTGCTCTATGGTCTCCTGAACAAGATGAGGTCCCAACATAGCTGCCTCTCCTGCCTCCAGCCAACACAAGGGTGATCGGCATGACCTACTGTACAAAGCCTCGTAAGGTGCCATCTAAATAGTTTCTTGAAAACTATTATTATAGGAAAACTCCACTAGAGGTATATGTCTCTCCCAAGAACCTCCAAAATCAAGGACACATGCTTGTAGCATGTCCTCTAGCACCTGAATCATGCACTCTGACTGGCCATCTATCTGGGGATGGTAAGCTGTACTCAGAAGTACCTGTGTACCCAAATCCCTCTGTAGCCCTTTCCAGAAATGCGATGTGAAGTTGGCATCCCTATCTGAAATTATAGTACTTGGAACCCCATGCAAGCACACAATATCAAAGATGTTCAACCGTCCAAGATTATTGACACCAAAGGTCTCCTTTATCGGCAAGAAGTGATCAAATTTCGTGAGCCTGTCAACGACAACCCATACCGCATCATTCCCTATCGACGATCTTGGTAACCTTGTCACAAAGTCCATCGCGACATCATTCCACTTCCACTCGGGAATGGGTAATTTCTGCAAAATCCATGCTGGTATCTAGTGTTCTACCTTCACCTGCTAACAGGTGGAACACCTCATAACAAAACTAGCCACATATCTCTTCATACCTGGCCACCAATACTAGCGGTGTAGATCACGATACATCTTGGTGACGCTAGGATGAACAGACCAAACCGAGGAATGAAAGTCTCACATCATCTCCTCGCGTATATTTTCTAGCACCCATACGCATCCCTGGAAATGCAAGATCTCATCCTCACCAACGGTCCATACAGGAAGAGGGTCCTCTCCTGACACGCCTTCCTGTAGGACTAGGCCTTCAAAATCTTCTAGCTGCCTCATTCGAACTTGGTCAATAAGTATAGAGGTAACAACTACAGAAGATAGGAAAGTCTGACCCTGTCTATCGTGCACCTCTAAATGCATCTCAGAAAACAGGGCCATAAGCTGCCACTCACTTCTAGCCTCCTGAACTGCATGTATTTGAGTCCTTCTGCTTAGTGCATCAGCCACTACATTTCCTTTCCCAGGCGTATAGGCAAGCTCGAAATCGAAAGACTATAGGTACTCAACCCACCTCCGCTGTCTCAGATTCAAGTCACGCTGCGTGAAGATGTACTTGAGACTCTTGTGGTCAGTATACACCACAAAATTCTCTCATAGAAGATAATGTATCCAACAACGCAAAGCATGAACAACTGCAGCCAACTACAGGTCATGCGTAGGATAGTTCCTCTCATGTGGAATCAACTGTCGATATCCGTACGCAACAACATGATCCTCCTGCATAAGCACTGATTCTAGCCCGATGCCAGATGAATCACAGAAAACTGTATAACTCTTGCCCGGCTTCGGCAAAACTAGAATTGGTGCTGAATTAAATCTCCCTTTCAGCTACTGGAAGGATGAATCGTAGGATTCTGACCAAACATACTTCACCCCTTTCTTAGTCAAGCCCATCAACGGTGATTCTAGGCATGATAAGTCCTGTATAAACTGCCTGTAATAACCACCCAACCCTAAGAAACTATGTAACTCGAAGACTTTCTTCAGCTTCTCCTAGGTGAATACTGCTCTCACCTTCTCTGGGTATACTGATACTCCTGTCTCTGAGATGACATGACCGAGGAAGTGAATCTCGTCCATTCAAAAGTGGAACTTCGAGAGATTAGCATATAACTGATGCTCCCTCAGCGTACTCAAAACGATCTCAAGATGGGTAGCATGGTCGTGTCGAGTGTGAGAGTACACCAAGATGCCGTCCATGAAAACCACCACGAAGGAATCCAAGTAAGGATGGAAAAATCTGTTCATCAGCGCCATGAAGACTGCTGGCATGTTCATGAGACCGAACGACATGACTGTATACTCGTATAGACCATACCTGCTCCTGAAGGCTGTAAGAGGTATATATGATGGTCTAACACGTAACTGATGATAATCGGACCTCAAGTCGATCTTTAAGAACACCTGAGCTCCTCGAAGATGATAAAAGAGGTCATTGATCCTCGACAAGGGATATCAGTTCTTGACCTTCAACTGGTTCAGCTTCCGATAATCCACACAAAGCCGAAGGGTACTATCTGCCTTCTTTGCAAACAGGACAGGCGAACCCCAAGGCGAAGTACCGGGTCAGATGAAACCCCTTGCCTACAACTCCTCCAACTGATTCTTGAGCTCCTGCAACTCAGGCGTAGCCATCCTATAAGGATAAATGGACACCGGTTCCGCTCCTGGAAAAAGCTCAATTGAGAAGTCTACCTCACGCTCCGGAGGAGAACCTGAAAAGTCCTCTGGAAAGACATCCCTGAAACGATCCTCCACTGGAGGAAAGTCTAACTGTGATGTCCCCTGGTCATCTAGATATAGAATAGAAATATGGGCTATAACTCTGCTAATACCATGATGCTCGGGTCCAAATCTACCCACCTGGACATCCGACTCGCCTCTATGAAGAAAAGACCCATCGTCTGGTGATACAAAACTCACCCTGCGACGATAGCAATCGACGATTACCTGGAAGGGAACCAACTAGTCCATCCCAAGAATGAAATCATAGCCTGTCATCTCTAGTAAATAGAGTCCCCATAAGAAGTGACACCCTACAACCTCAAGAGGGAATTATTTGCACTGACGTACTCTAGATGTCCTCGTTCCCAAGGGCATGTCAAGAGTCAACATGTCAGTAGATGAAAAGATACAGATCCCAAGGCTCTCCACAATAGAAACAGAGATAAAGATATGCGAAGCACCAATATCAAAAAGAGTTGAAGATAAAACTAAGGCTACTAAGATCGTAACTCAAATTGTAGAGGGTCCAGGATCCTGCTCTTGATGAATATGCTCTACAGCAAAATTCTGGCCTGCACCGCGGCCCTGCATAGCAGCCTGAGATCCCTGTACTGATCCTCCCTAAGCCTCACCACTACATCCACACCTCTAACCTAGCCTGAATGACCTGAAGAACTCTAGACCCCAGTCTGCTGCGGAACTGGTAATCCTACTCCTGTACGTGGAGTCGAAACTGATCCTCTTTCACTAGCCGCTGGAAGGGGAACCTTGCAGAAACGCTGTAGATGACCCATCTTGCCGCAATATCGGCACTCCACTATGTCCCTCGGGAACTGAGGCTTCTTATTCCCACTTCTTCCACACTGATAACACACCACTTGGGTGCTAGAAGGAATATATCGTCTACCAAAAGGAACACCTCGCTTCCTCGGATAACCTCATGTAGACTCTCGGTGGTGCTTCTTGCTGTCTACCTAAAAAGAATCTGCCCTGGGAGCTGAACCGCCCTGGTCTACAGCTCCATCATCCCTTAGGTTTCTCTCTGTAATGAGTTCCTAGTTTACAATTAGAGTAATTGAAGTCAACTGAAAGACATTCACCTGCGATATGATGTCCGGTCTGAGGCCTTCCTCAAAATTCCTTGCTAAAAACAGCTCGTCATTCCCCAGAACGGGAGTGAAACACTGTAACTCAGTGAAGTGGGAGGAATACTCCATAACTGAGAGAGTACCCTTCTGTAGGATCATGAACTCCCTGGCTCTGTTAGCCCTCAGCATCGCTGGGTAGAAGTAGTCGTAGAACATACGCTGAAACTCATCCCAAGCCATAACCTATTGGCGCCCAGTCTGCGAAACCACATCCCACCATCTCTTGGAGGAATCTCACATCATATAAGTCACGAGATTCAATATCCTCTATGGAGGTGTCTCCAGATGCTCGAAGATGGATAACATGGCTTCTAGCCATGACTCCGCAGCCTGCGGTCCTCCATCCCTGAGAACATGGGAGGATGTTGCTGCTGAAAAATCCGCATCAACTCTTCCATAGTTGGGGCATGATGATGACCTCCCTGGAAGGTCTGCATGAATCTCATGAAACCCTCTCTAAACTGAGCATTGGAACCAGTGTCTGGAATCACTGCAGGTGCCATGTCCGGAACGATAGGCGGAACTACTGGTAGTCCCTGATCTGCCGTATCAGGCGTACGGTCAATTCCTAGTTCCTGACATGCAACGAGAGGACGTCTTGGTTCCATAGATCTAAAAGATAAAAAATTCACCTTCATTAACGATGAAAACAATTGAAACATAAGAGAGTAAAACAGAACAGGAGGAAAAAACCTTTAAATTTTGGAAAAACATGACTACACGGTGTGTTTCTTAAAAGTTTACCCTAGGAGTGTACCTTGGCCATACATGGCTCTGTAAAACTCCTGGCTACACGGCGTGTTCTTAAACTACATGGTGTGTAATAACCCTTTTCCTCCCTGCCCGTTCACTCCTACACAGTTGGGAACACAGACTGTCCCAGCAGGAAACTACACGGTGTGCTTTTCCACTACACGGTGTGTCCTTAAGATCTCTCCCCTGTCCGTGTCGTTAGTCACATGGACTGGTACACAGAACACTACTACACGACATGTTGAAGGAGACACAGCGTGTAATTGACATGACTTACCTAGACCATGTTGTTAGTGACACGTCCTGACACACGGTCGACACTACATGGCGTGTTCCATACGAACACGGCGTGTACGCAGAAGGATAACACCAACCCGTGCTGTTGGCTACATGGCCGACTACATTGTCAACTATACACGGCGTATTCCCAAGGGAAACGGCGTGCACTTAAAGGAAAACCCCGGCCGTGTTGTTCATGACATGGTTGGATACCCAAGTCATACTACACGGTATGTAAACCAGTACACAACATGTTCCTACAAAAACTTTCACAACCTCGTGTCCCTACCCTCACAGTCAGTGACATGGCTAAAAACTACACGACATGTATTCATGAAGTACACGCCGTGTATTCTGGGTTTTTCCAGAAAATAGCCTCAGAACTGCACCGGAGCCTAGAAATCACAGAAAAACAAGCATTAAGGTGCCAAATTTCGATCCATGGGACCCCATAATCCCCGTGAATCAAAGCTTGGCATCATAACCATGCATATAACAAGTAAACAGTATAATAAACTCACGACCCACCAAATTTCGATCCTAGAGGTCCTATAACACCTCTAAGACCAAAGTTTGGCGTCCATGATAAGAATATTTAAACAAACAATACCCTATCAACATAGTAGTTATTCTATCACAGTAGCTATCACAACAACATGCATCTTCTATCACAAATTCTATCACAACAGCATGCAATTTTTAATGAAACCTAGATGGCATGGAAAAATGCATGACATGTGATTTTATAACATGTGCCTAAATGATGTATGAGATGACATACCCTCATCTCATCAGGTTGCAACAAAAATATAACCACAATCATATAAACAATAACAACACAAAACAAGTTCACCACCCAACGGTGAAATCAATTAAACTGTAACATTTTCAAAACTCAAAAATTGCAATATTCGAGGTAATATAGCTTTTTCTCTGTACACGAGTTCTAGAATACCTGGGCACAGATATTTACCATTTACATATTCTGTCCTATCCCTGTCTAGTGTTGCTAAATAGTAAGTCAATAGTAAAGGAAATAAACTCCTCTAATACCACTTTGTAACAACCCGAACCCGGAGCCACTCAACTGGTGCCCCGTACCCGGTTCACCACATGACCTCAAGCGCATTTCCCCAAACACCAGAGGCTATTGACTAGCAGCGAGGGCCTTGGTAAGTTATTGGAGAAACTATGCCCTCATTTGGTAAGGTATAAAAGTACAAGAAATAACAGTCAATAGCAGAAGTAGTAAAAAACATAAAAAAACTGAAACTAAATAGTGGAAGCAATGTATAATATAATAATGATGAAAATGATGCAGTAGGTACAAGTATCTAAGGAAAGTAGCAAACACTAAAACATGCTGAAATACAACTGAGAAAAAAGTACTAAAGTAAACAGCAACTCCAGCAGCATCTCAAGCCTAAGCTCAGTCCTATGCTCTCCAACTCCAACAAGCAATCATGTACCTGAAGTAGAAGGGCCACAATCCCTACCCACACCTACAACCATATAACCTGTTTGGGCCGAAAAGCAGGACCCAAATAGGGTGTGAGACTAGTCCCAGTAGGAAATCACCACAAGATCTGTTCCCTACTGTCAGTGAGGAATATAGAAAAAGTGAATGAAAATAAATGCATTAGGGAAACAGGAGTACACTAAAGTAAACAATACTACAAATCTCCATTCACATTTATTAATTAATTTAATTAAATCATTTAATTATCACCCAAGGAATCTAGAAACATCTCTATATTCCCAAAGCATAGCAAGTAACACAACAGGTATCTCAGAAGACTACCTAAACTAAAAGAAGTACAAAAGACAAGCTTGTTCTTTGGCTTGATGGACTCATCACAACCAACCAAACAATAATCATAGGTGACTCTCTGGGTGGCTCACACTAGAAGACCCCTCTATTCAAGTAAACATACAAAGGCACAAACACTTTGGGAATCTCTCACCGTTAATTCCCCTGTGGTCTTGCAACGATATCTATAGACTCTATGAGGAAGCACTTATGTCTAATTCCCCCTATAGTCTCAATACATAACTAAGGAAACTCTAAGGAAGCACAAAGTCCCATTCCCATAGGTCCTGCGAACGATACTAATTTATAACAGACTCTCTAGGGAAGCCCTAATCGTCAATTCCCTCTTTAGTCTGCCACACCAGGTTCCCACAGCCCTGAGTAGTGTAGTCATGTGTAATCGACTTTTATCAGCCCAAAGTAAGCTCAAAAAAATACTTGGCTAATAGATACAATGCATCAAAAGCATATAAACAGTAGGCAATACATGGAATCAACTATATCAAGGTAGGAAAACAATGCAACAAGTTATGCCTCATGGCCAACCAAAGCCAAACGGCGATAAACAGCCAAAACAGGGGGAACACCCATGGGGTGATCCTCAAACATGATAACAAGAAATTATCAATCATCTAATAACCTTAAGAATACATGTAATCTAAGGCATATAACAATACAGGATCAAAACCCTAACCCGAGATACCCGATACATGGGTATCCGACACTTTTGCACCAAAAACTCAAGGACATTCAACGTAGGTAAACAAACCACCTACCTTAATCCTAGGAGATCGATATACTTGAAACTCAGCCTGTGAATCAGCCTATAATAGAGTAAATCTGCAAAAACATCTAAAACGTTCAACCTCAAATAATTCACGCAATAGGAAGAATCAGGAAACAAGGCCAAAAAAGAACCAAGAACTCACCGCTAAGATTCTATTGCAACCGACGGTGTCCGATTCGGATAGCCGGTGATGGATCAGTGTATTGGAGAATATTCGGCCTCCTCAGATGCTCTGGGTAGAATTAGGTGGAGAAGAAGATGAAAATAGGGTTAAGGCGCGACCCCGGTCCGATTAATGAAATAAAAAGAAAAGTACATGGCGTGTACTTCATGAGTACACAACGTGTACTCGCCCTTTCCATACACCGCATTAAGTGGCCTCCACATCACCACTACACACCGTGTGTGTGGCCCAGACATGGCCAACACACAGCCTCGCACGGGAGAAAAGTACACAGCGTGTACTCATAAAGTACACAACGTGTACTCATAAAGTACACAACGTGTACTTAGAAAATTTCTATATTTTCTTCTTTTTCCCAAAAATGACCAGAAAAGGAAAACATACCTGAAAAGAAAATCTGGGTTCTTACAGATGCATATTGGTTAATCTATAACTTCGATTTTATATTTTCTTCTTTTATATCACCGTAAGGTGTGCTAAATCCCTTTGAGATGATTTAACCTATTTTTAGGTTGTTCCTATAAAACATATATTTCTTCTATATAAGATTGAGTTAGATACTAATATCAGACATGTGATAATCTTCCAACACAAGGTAGAGGGTTCTCATCTTTCTCCATGATTTAGCAATTATTTCAGGGGTATGACTTTGAGTAAACCATTGGTTATTCTGAGCGAGATCCAAATTAATTAATGGTTTCCTTTTAATTAGTTAATTGAACCCATGGGATGCATATGAGAATTCTCAATCATGTATAAAAATGGTATAAACATGGGGAGAGGCTTTAGACCTTTGATATTTTATTCCATGGTGTTATTTCTTTTAAGTTGAATTTTTTTAATTATAGGAATTGATTATGATGGGTCCATGGGAATGTGATGGGATCGACTCGAGAGTTGAGATGGAGTTGTTCATCTTGTATGAGGTGATGTAATCATCAGGTTGGGTGAGTCCCAGATTCAATGAGTGATGATAATCACTGGTTGGGAAACATGGTCCTCATATTGAGGCGACCAGGCCACCAGTCTATGGGAGAGGCTCATGTGATATTAGATGGCATTGGCCATCATGTGACATGGTTATAGTGGTATGAGGTGCCAGATGATGTTTATTAGGGACTTATTTTGACATTTATACTCCCCCATATTGGTGAATTCACCATTTGGGGTCATGTTCACATAGTATGTCTCAGATCATGAGGTTTTATTAACCACTTGTGTGGGCAGAAGCCATCATTAGTTGTAGATTAGGATGAAGGTTGGAGGTGCTTGCCATAGAAATCCACTGGGATAGTGAGGAGACATTGGTTGATGATGATGTGACCATCTATTGGGGGATGAGACTCCCCATACATGAGGCCGTTGGTCCAGGATATTTTGGAAGGATGAACATTTCCATTCCTTAGGACATCTTCTATTGAGATGACATTGTTATTATTATGGAGGATGAACATCACTGTTCCACAGATTTCATACTTTAAGGCAATCGGTTTTTTTATAAGATGTGGTCTGAGGGACTAGGTACTTGATTGGGGCATGCATTTAGGACATTATATATTGTTTATACACAAGGTATTGGTTGGCATGAGTGTTGTGTGTTTTTGTTAGAGGTGGAACCTAAGGGTTCACCTGGATAGATTTACAACAGGGGATGCCTTAGGTATAGGATAAGAATCCTCTCCACTTAGTTATACCAACATTTTCTGAAGTAGGAAATTTCTTCTTTGTGGATGTTTAGCACAAGGGAAGCAGGTTATATTATTTTTCATACATGTGATTTTTTTTACTTTCTAGTAAACACCTATATAATCATAGATGTAAGATAGGAACACATTGGAGGTTTCCTACTAAGAATCTTTCTCATACCCTACTCAATTCATTCAGGATGCATGTAGAATTCATTATTTTGTTCGGTAAAGGTTTGGTCTATGGAACTGGATATCTGTGTTGATTTATCATGTGATGGAAGGCATTGGACCATGTGTTCTTGATTCAACTAGAATTTCCTTTGGTTTTTTCTTTCTGTATCAACATGCTATTATACATGCATGTACTAAGGTTTTCCATGGGTGACCCCTTATACTTATTATATATATTATATTTTTTGGATGAATGTTATATAAATGGTATCTAGTATTTTTTTTATTCTTTAGTTTATATTGATATTGTTTATCATTATTGCTTCTACTACTATTTCTTGCACTTCCTCCATGGTCGGGTTACTAGTCCAGTGTCTTTTGGTTTTTCATTTTTGTAGATTTATTTGTATAGGTTAGATGATTATTATATCATCACCTGAGGGTATATTCTCCCCACTATCACTAATTTTCACCCTTGATTCTAGTTAGAATCCTTTGGTGTATGTGGAGGTGCACTAAAGGACCAATGCCACACTGGCCTGGATCACTGTTTGGGTGGAAAACTGGGTCGAGGTGTTACAAATGGTATCAGGGAAGTTCTTGACTAGGAATTAGCAGTTATGTTTGGATAGATAATAATTGAATAAAAAGTTTTCCTTTAATTTTTTGGTCTTCATATTTTGGATATTATAGAATAGATATTAGAATGTTATCAGAATTGGGATTAGAAATCATGTTTAGGTGCCTGAAAACCCATTCATGAGGGACGAACCAAGTTTCCAGGGGTGGAAATTTCTATTATCCTTTTCTCAATTTATAGTTACTATGCTTTCCCCCTCATGCAGTAGACTTAGGTGTTACTGTTATCTCTTTTTTCTATAGACCCTTGGTCCAGTATGGAAAGTGTGGTTGTTATGATTTTGGTTAGGCACATAGGATGTTATATATATATATATATATGAAAATGTTCCTGTGATAAAAAATGATTTTTGATATGTGATATATATGTATTTGTATGGGACTATCTATTATAGGAGTAGGTAGGGATGATGATATGGGGTGAATCTGATCACTAGGTTATGCCATGTGGTCATTGAATTGAGGTTACATAGTTCTTTAGTATGGGCATGGCCTAAGGAATTTGGGGTGAGTTGTTTAAGATGTCAACAAAGGAAGCTAAGTAGGGTTTTCCAACCAAGACTTCTTCGATGTCATCTTACTCACCTACCATGAATTAATACATGACATATGTCTCTTATGAGGGTAGGTGAGAGGTTATGAGGCTTGATTTACATGTGATACCTAGCTCTGATATGGGAGGGTAAGGGGCCGAGAGTCTGGATGTCGCTTGACATGGTTTCGATGGGGGAGAATAAGGGTAGTGGGATTGTGTTTCTTGTTACTCATTTCCCGATATGTTATATATATATATATATATATATATTATTCATGCCAAGACATTATATTGTTATTTATAGGTATTGAACCTAGACAGGATTTAATGGAGCATCAGGAGGGTGACGATTTAGTGTCATAGGAGTGGGAACATGTTGAGACCCCTAAGGGTTCGGATGAGGCCCAAAAGGGTAAATATGAGCATGGAATATAGGTACATGCACAATTATAGGATCATCTTAAAGTGGGAAGCCACATGATTTGACATATTTTATACTGTTTTCTAATCAGTATCTCAAAAAAAGTTTGGTACGAGTCATCAAGGGGATTGACAGGGGAGCTCAGGGAGTAGAGCCTTCAATGGAATATCTAACTTGGGAGTTCCAATCACAACACCTACCAATATTTCAGGGTGATGGTGGAAGACATGAGGCTGATAACTTGATCAATTCAATGTGGATGATTTCTAAGAGGATTAAGACACCCCCAGGGTAGAGGGTGAAGTTGGCTACTTATATTCTCAAAGGATAGAAAAAGAACTGGTAGGACATGCATGTCCAGGTAGAAAGAATCTAGGGAATATCTTGGAAGGACTTTGAGGCAAGGTTCTTTGAGAACTTCTTCCTGGATATACTAATGGCGGAGGGATATTGGGAGTTCTTGAGCCCTCAACAAGGTGACAAGTCCATCATGGACTATACAACGATATTCACCAAGTTTCCTCATTTATAACCGGGTATGGTTGGTGATGACACCTTGAGGGTGAGGAATTTTGATGATGGTTTAAAAAATTCCATTAGGGTTCAGGTAAACATAATATGCTTAGCCTCATTCTAGGAGGTGGTGAATCAGGTGCTCATAGCTGAGGGAAACTTGATAGGCCAGTCACACTCAAGCTGGGTGATGGATAAAAGTGAATATAGTGGTGATTATTATAATAGATGGATGTGAGTCCAAGGGGAGTTCTTTTATAGTGTTTAGGCTAGAGACTTGAGAATACCACCTTAGAGTAAATATTCAATAGTGGGTTTGTAGTGTGGGCATCCGAGACATGTGTCGACACAATGTGATTGGGTGTTGAAGGAGTGTTGAGCATGTGGTTAGGAAAATAATCTAGAGTTGTTCTATAGGAATTCTTCTTAGATAGCTAGCAGTCAGGGACTAGGGCAGAATCAGGGTTCTGATATTGGATCGGGACTAGTGTGAGGATATGGAAGTTGAGATTCAGCTACACAAAGAGGTTTTGGAAGAGATAGTGGGACCAAATAGTGGTGTTAATGGTCGATGGCTGGTAAAAAACCATAGGGAGGCCAATCCTAAAAGAATAAAAATTTAGGATATATGCATGGAGTGGAGATTATAAGCATCGATAAGGTTGGGGAGTCGAATATGGTTAGTGGTATGTCACGGGTGTAACCTTGGTTCATTTTTTTTGCATGGCCCTTGTATAGGAATGTTTTTTTGTGTGAATTGCACACGATGTTTATTTTGGACTTAATAGGTGTTGGTTAGTAGGTTGGAATAGGTTCAGATGCATTGTATATATATATATATCTATGTGTGTGTGAGGTGTGTGGCACCATGTGTCATTTAGGAGCATGGATGGATTCATTTATTGTATGAGTTATCTTGTAGTCTTAAAATCATTGAAATTCAGTACTTGTTGTGGTTTAAGGCACTAGAACTAAATTTGATCATCTAGTGAGATGTAAGACCTCATAGGTTTGATTCATAACATGGGATTGAGGTGGGCATCAGATGATTTGTGGTACAAGATGAGTTTTATATGTGACATGGGATGATTTGATCACCTGATGAGGTGTAGGAGTGATGATGAATGATAGGAGGATTTTGAGTCTAGGGATGGTCAGTGGACCAATGAATTATTTATTTTTTAGGTCAGGAAGTGATCGTGGTTGGTAAATCCCATGGTAGGGAGTACCCTGAGGGAGTTGAACTGTGAACATTTGAATGGGGTAGTCTAGATTAATTATATTGAGATTAGTAAATTCAGTTCCATCTATGGTATTTTATTGATATTTCGGGGATGATATATGTTAAGGTGGGGATATTTTAATGTAACATGTTATTAGAGTGGGTCTAATTCCTCCTCATTATTGAATTTTTGGAGTTTTGTGGGTAGAAAAACTCTTTTATTATTTATTGGAAATTAATTCAAAAAATTTCTTTGACCTAATACCTTGTTTTTAGATGATTCTTAATGATCTACAAGTGTCTTGGGGGGGGGGGTTTGGTTGGGTTTTGGGTGTGTCGTAGGGAAAACCCCCAAGTTTATAGGGTGCACATACTGGGGTTAATAGTTTGGAAAAACATTGTGGCCTCCCAAGTGTAACTGTATATCCCTCCAGGTATTCTGGATAGGATTTAGCAAACCATCCAGGAGGGGGTGCATGTCTATGAAGAACCTATTTAATTTTTATAAAAGGTAATTTTAATTTTTTTCCATATGGTTGGTAAAACCATATGGGTTAACCATGCGAGGTTCCACTTTGGATAGTGGGTTTCACACAGTTTTTTCATGGTTAACCAAACCATGCGAACCAACCATCCACCTCATTTAAAGAAGAGAAATTATTTTTTCCCCTCCACTATTATTTATTCCTTCCCCTATTTCTCTCCATTGTGTGGGAATAATCTAGGATCCGTGGGAGATTTCTCTTCCTCCTCTAGGTTGTGAGATATATTCCCCATCCGATCTACGTACATCAATCCATTATTGGTGTTGGATGCATATTAGTATGGCTCCAACCCATATTTCTTCTTTTTTCCTTTTCTTTGTCCTTAGGAATCTCCAAATCTGTGTGAGGTGATTTAACCTATCTTCATGGAATTCTTCTAAAATGTAGATTTCTTTCAAATAAACTCAAGATAGAGGATAAGATCATATGTGGGAGCATCTTCTAATATGAGGTAGATGGTTCTCATCTTTTTATGTGATTTAGTGGGTTCTTAGGGGGTTCATATTTGTGCGTTCCATTCGGAAGTCTAAGAGAGGCCATAATTATTTATTTTTTGTTTTTTAATTAATTAATTGTACCCATAAGATACCTATGGTAATTCTCAATAAAATCTATAAATGGTATGAGCCTAGTGAGAGGCTTCAGACCTTGGGTAGTTTTTGATAGGGTGCTTATTCTTTTAAATTAAATTATTTTAATTATATGAATTTCTTATGATAGTTCCATGGGAACATGATGGGATTGAACTGAGAATTGAGATGGTGTTGGTCATCTTGTATGAGGTGATGTATTTTTCAGGATGAGAAAGGCCTGGAATCATTGAGTGATGATGATCATAGGTTGGATGAAATGGTTATCAGATTGAGGTGAGAAGGTCTTCAGGATATGGGAAAGGCTTGTGTGATATTAGATTGTGTTGGAAAAAATATTGAGAAACATGGTCATAGGGGAATGAGGTTCTATATGATGTGGCCTAGGGAATTATTTGGTTATTTACACTCACATGTTTTTTCCAATTCAAAGTTTAGAGTCATGTACACACAGTAGGACTCAGATGATGAGGTGGTAATAACCACTAGTTTGAAAAAGGCCTATGTTAGTTGAAAATTAGGATGAAGTTGGAGGTTCATTCCATATAAATCCATGTGGATAGTGAGGATCCATCGGTTGATAGTGATGAGATTGTCGGTTGGGGGATGAGGCTCACCATACTTGAGGATGTTGGGCCATGATCATTTGGGAGGACAAACAAAGTCCTTCCTCAGGACATCACCTATTGACTTGACTATGTTATTATATAGAGGACATACATAACTGGGACTTAGTCATCATGATTTAATCCAACACGGTTTCTTATGAGATGAGTTTTAAGGGACTAGGTACCTAATTTGGGAATTCCTTTGAGAAATTAGTTATTGTTTGGACACGAGGTGTTGGTTAGCATGGGGTGATAGGTGTTTTTGTTAGAGGTGGAACCTATGAGTTATCATGGATTGATTTACATCAATGGATGCCTTGGGATTAGGATAAGGATAATCTATACTTCGTTACCCCAGTGTTGGTAAAAGTAGGTGATTGTTTCATTATGGATGTTAAGAATAAGGGAAGATATTTATATTATATGCGATGCATGTTTTGTTTTATTTACTTTTTAGTACCGAAATTCATAACTATAGATTTAATATAGGCATAGGTTGGTGGTGGCCTACTGAGATTCTTTCTCTCATACTACAAGGGACCTTCAAGACGTGTGTAGACTTTATACTTTTACGACCAGGTAAAGGATCGTTCTCTGGAGCTAAATTTTAGTGTTGAGTTAGCATGGGATGAAAGGAATGGGATCATGAGTTTTTTACTCAGCCAGAGATTCCAATTGTTTCCTTTTTGTATTAGAATTCTATTATATATGTACGTACTAAGGTTGGACATTAGAGATCCCTTCTACTTATTATTTTTATGACATGTTTTGGATTAATATTCTATAAATGGTATTCAGTACTATTTTTATTCTGCAATTGGTATTGAGTATATTTATCATTATTTTTTTCTACTATTTCTTTTTCTTCCACCATGGGTGGGTTACTAGTCTATTGTTTTTTAGTCTTTCTTTTTATATGATTTATTTATATATATTTAATATTTTGTTTCCGGAATATCTATGTTTTACTATGTCATAATCCATAAAAATGTATTTGTATAAATGAAATGTAACCATCAAGTTTTGACCATTTTATGACCATTGGTTAATATAACCATTGGAAATAATATTAATTTTTAATGTTATAATTATTGTTTATAAATAGAAATGATAATGGATAATTAATACAGAAATAAGAGTCGATGGCCTCATCTAGAAGACTCTTGCCGTATGAATCCCATTTGTTTGAGCATGGGAAGGAGGTAGCATCACTAGGCTTCACTCTGGACTAATCCCAATCCAAGCTTCAACATGTTAAGTTTAAAAGAAATCACATATAGGAGAAGTTCAAGTTAGTGGAGATTACCACTAAGGAGATGTTATCTGAACCACCCCAAGAGTCTATCACCATCACACACCTTACCCTTAGGTTGTGTGCGAGTGTTTTAAGGGTTTATGTGTCGATTCCCTAGATACTTAAAATGCAATCTATTTGTTTTAATAAAATTTTTATTTCATCATTTTAATTTTAAAAATAAGATTTTTTAATAAAATATATTTTTAGTTGAGTCAAATTTGATAAATTGATTTTAGATGTAAAAAATTATAATTTTGAGTGATTTCTCTTAGAGAATTATTATAGTAAAATAAACATCATTTTTGAATTTCAAATGTCAAAATTAATCTAAGGAGAATTTTTATTAGTTTTATAAGAAGATTCGTTTTTTTGATGAATAGTATTTTTTGATGAATAGTACTTGATGAATAATATTTTTTTTGTTGAATATTATTTGATGAATACTATTATTTTTTGATGAGTAGTAAAAAAAATATTTTTTTAAAAGAATTATTAAATAATTGATTCTACAAAATTATTTTTGAAAAATGGACATACACGGTTGTGATCAGTAAGATATTTAGAGTCTAATAGGAACAACACAATTTTTTGGTGAATAGTAACTTGACCCTTTGGATTAGTAATGTAACCCTTATGAATAGTTATTTGACCAATGGAACAATAACCTCATCTAAGGAAGTATAAATATAACACCCCAAGATTTTATAGTATGTTATCTCTTTAAAATAATTCAATAACTTATGCTACACACAATACTGAGTTCGAGCGCACCACGACTTACCAAACCAGCCGTTCAAAAAGAGGTTATGAATAATATTAACTTCATTTTTGAGTTTATATAATCCATATATTTTTATAATCCATATTATATGTTTCTTATACATAATATAAGAACAATTTCATTTTTCAGATAAAAGAAGTATTTTTCAAAAAATGAAATTTTACCGCCTTTTAATGGTGAACCATTTTTTTAAAACCAATATTTGACACTTTTATATATTCAATTTAATGAAATTAAATTATTCTTTATAAGTAGGACATAAAAATTTAGTTTGGATAAATTTTTCGTACTTTTATAATAACTTTCATATTTTGATGAATAGTGAAAAATACCAAATTTTAATTGAAATCAAAATTTTTAGTCGAAATAATTTATAGTGTTAAATTATACATTTGGATTATTTGGAAGTATAATTAGATTATATTTTTATCATTTAATACAATTTATTTCATTGTAAGTAATTTCACATTTAAATTTGACATAAACACATGTCAATCTTTTGATAGTTTTTAATGTTTTTTTTAAAAAACTTTGCTTTTTGGTTTTGACAACGGGAATTAATTTTAAATTAATTAATGCAGCTTCTATGTTTTGAATTTGGTAAAATATAATTAATTTTTCAATTCAGAATATCAAAATTAGCTTAGGGTGAATTTTTGTTATTTTTATGAAAACTTTCAATTTTTGGTGAATAGTGAAAACCACTTTGTTATTATTTAAAACCAACTTTTTTATTTAAATAATTATTTATTTTATTTAAATTTATTTTAGGTCAAAATAGATACATAATACCTATATAATTTCAATTTAATTCATTGGAGTCATTTTACAATAAGTTTAGATATATAAAATTTTATTGAACTTGTTACCGCATTTTACCCATCTTTTAGGAGCATTTACAAATTTGCATAAAACTTAATTTTACCGCTTCTGTGAGTTGAATTTAAAAAATACAAGATACACAGTTGACATCAGTAAGTAAAATGTGGTTCAATAAGATGAAAATAATTTTTGGTGAATAGTAAATTTTGACTTTTATTTACCACGGTTAAAAGTAAATAGGGTAATTAAAGTTAAAAATGATATTATAATTACCCTAACACATGTCCTAATTATATTGGATAAGTTTAATTCGAACAAAAACAAACTTAGGAATAAAATATGATTCTTTTGTTCCACTTGGATTAGATTAGGACACTTATTATTATTTTATTTAAAGAAGAGTTAAAAGTGTTAAATTCAAAGTTTAATAACTAAACCATTTTTAATATAGGGTTATACATAAGATAAATTCAACTATAAATATTAATTATAAAGTTAAAAAGATTTCCTACATCATGGTATTTTATTTATAATTTTATAGACATTAAATAATTAAAATTATTTATGACACAATGATGATGCAGTATTTACCTTATTAATGAAAGATTAAAATAATTAATATTATAAATATTAAAATGAATGAAATTTTAGCCTTTTAATGAATTCCACGAATTTTCTAGGTTAATATGACATTTTAGGTTTAATTAAATAAATTTTATTCAAAGTGATAAAGTTTTTATGACTTTCACAAAAAAATCAAATACTAAATAGTGTCAAAATTGACATAAATGAGTTTTTAAAAGAAATATTATATTGTTAAATGATATAATAGTCCTAAAAATATAAGGGTCAGACAAAGGACTTAAATAATGATATATATTTCATTAATGAACCACTTGGGGTTTTCTTTTCATTTTATAGTAAGTTTATTAACCATATAATATAAAAATACAAGGAGACATTGTAAATATTAAACTATTTAACCAAGAGTTAAATCTAAAAGATAAGGTTAATATGGTATCCTAAACTTGTCTAAAACCTATTGGTTGAGAGGATTTTGACCCATAACCACCTAAGGATCTAAATAAATCATTTTGGAGCCATTATAAACTGAATATGATTGTATAATAAAATAATATTTTAATTTTTTCCTATGGTGCCCCTCACCCCTCTTATAAAAGGGCACTTCCCATTCTCTCAAATTCAGACCTCCAAATCCATTTGGCTCAGCCAATCCCTACCAAAATATCCTCCCAACTATCCTCACATCAACCTATAGGCCTTCCCTTGAGCAGAAAGCCAACCTAAGGATCCCTTTTGTTCAAATCAAAAGGAAACACCTGAAGACGAGGTAATAATTTCATCACCTCTTTCATAGTTATCTTATTCTTCCAATTTATCTTTCTTTGTTATTACCATACCAAAATAATAACTACAGTACATTATACATAATATGTTGTTATTATAAATATTGTATAAACATATTCATTATTCTATCCATCTTATGAATGATAATGTCACCAAGCGTACGTATGTACGTCTTACCATCTCCACGTCGGGGTGTAATTTTTTATTCAACACTATGTTATTTGGATGGATATAATGATGAGTAATATGTATATAAATAATGAAAATAACATGATAATGTCTATGTAAAATTAATATACCATCCAATTCCACACCTTTTAATCATTAAGTAAATGATATTGTTGCTCGTACGTACGTACGTATTACCATATCCACGACGTAATGAGATTAATTTCCATGTTCAACATTCAATGATGATTATAAAAATATATATTATTAATAATTATGTAATATATTAAATAATAATTCTACTAGATATATATATATGTATGTATGTATGTATTTACTTACATATATCTTATTCACTTACTTATGTTCAATACGATATGAAAATGGAAACAACGTTTATGTGTACATATGACATACCGTCTCCATAAACGGTGCTTTCCAGTTCATATACCTATCTATTATACATATTTATTTTAAAAATATATATGATATATAAATCATGTTTTATATTCTGGATTTTTTAAATCGTGATCTAAATGATATGATCAATAATAACAAGTTAAAACATGTACGATAAAGAAAGCGATTATTACCCAAAATGTTAATTTAACATGGAAATCATTATTAAATGGGTAGTATAAAGTCATAAATGAATCATGTATGATATAATAAATATTAATATGGTTCTGGTATAATTTAATAACATACTATGGTCATTATACAAGAGGTTAAACATACCCTCAACAAAAGGAACGTGCAAGGTAAGGGTTAATTACTCAATCTCATTATTATCCAAGATTGTTTATGTTTAAGTATTTACTAGGAAATATTTATGTTCCATTTCCATGTTTCATAAAAGGGTTTTCAAAAGATTTTTTTAAGATACTGTTTAACTAAAAATAATTTTAAATGGTTTAAATATTAATTCTTCCAAATCATTCTCATTAATGTCCATGTTTTCAAAATGGTCTTTAAAGATTTATTTATATGGATATTAATGTTTTAAAATGTTAATTACTTTCAAAATATTCAAAGTGGTATGAGACACTTTGATTCAAAAATGTATTTAAATGTCTTCCTTTCTAAATTGAGTGACTTTTAAATATTTTCTTGAAAAAGAGATATTTCTCTCAAATAATTTTTATTTCATATATGTCAATATCCTTTGATGGATTTTACACTTGTTTGAAGTTGATTTATTATGACACAATATTCCATATTGTATTGAAGGTTTTGTGATATGTTTGACTATGGATGTGTTATTTTTATACCATTCATGGTTTATGGTTAAAGTATTAAAATTTCATATGATAGTTCTAATACAAATGTTTATGTTATGTTTCAACCATTTCATATGAGGAATGCATTGGACTTAGTAAGTGATAGGTGGAGCCTGCTATAGCTCCTTGATGCATCAGTAGGTCTCATGAGACAAACTAGTGTCTTGGAACAAGGCCTTGGAAATTTTTTTTATTTATAGTCTTGGCACGAGACCTTGACTATGTGGTTATGATGTCCAGCATTATGCATTCCCTCATTATAAATTTAGTTATTACATGTGGTTATTAGACTAGTATAATATCCATGTTCATGTTTATATGGTAATATTTTATTTATTTTTGCCATATTATGTTCAATTTTATGTTTAAAAGGATATTGTTTTTATTACACATCTTGCATTAAAAGTTTATAGCTTCTGCTAAATTATTTACCCTTACTGAGCATATGATCTCACTCCTTTATCATGTTTTATTTTACCAGGATCCCAATAAGTGTTTTATGATTGATATGAAGAGTTAAGATAATGGAACAATGGAATTCTCAAAAGATTTTTTATTCTATGTTGTATGTTAGAAAGTGTAATGTAACACTCATGTATGTAATCTATTTTTCCAAGACTACTAAACTGATCGGTCCTTCAGGACTTGATTCCTTGTAATCATACCAATTTATTAAAATAATGCACCAACTTTAGGTAACTGGGGTCAGGTATCTACAATAAATATATTTTAGTCATCTTAAATGGTAATGTGATATAAGTATATCATAGTAAAATTAAATATATGTTTTAGAAATTATTAGTTAAGTATTAGTACATTATTTATTTTATTTAATTTAAAATGAAATAAATTTTTATAAAATGAAGTTAATTTTTTAATTATACACATTGAAAAATGGTTAGGGTGATTTTTTTTGGATTTTCCTGAAATAGTTGATTTTTGATGAATAGTAAAAATAAAGTTTTGAGTTTTCGGTATGTTTAATGACATCTTAATTATGTCAGAATGATGTAATGAGTAAGATAAGATTTTGGTAGACTTTTATGGATAAAATTATGATATAAGGTGTCCCAAGAGGAAAATACCTTGGGAAATACCATGGTTTTATAAATACCACGAATGAGATGTCCTTTGAAATTTATAAAAAACTCCCTCTATTTTACTCTAAATACCCACCCATTACTTATTTTACGTTCATTAAAAAATCATTAACCTAAAATATATGGTAGTATTAAATAACAAGGAGTCATACCAAGGTTTCTTGAATACCTCAAGGTCCCTATCTTAGAGTTTTAGAAGTTACTTTTCAAGGTAAGGGAATTCTCAACTTCTCTTTTTTCCTTTCGAGTTCTATTTTATGTGGTATGTATTTCAAATTTCAATGTAATGTTCTTATTTCCATTTTATTATGTCCCTATACTATATTATGATTATTTTATGAATGTGTGACCCCTGTACCATCTCTTTTTAATGTTTTATAAAATCACGTTTCATACCCATTATGCTTCATAATTTTCGTCTAAAAAATCTCTCTCTTCTTCTCAATAAATTCTTTTAGTTTCTTTATGTGAATACCCAAGCCTATTTAATTTCTAGGGGTATTAATCAAGACCTAAAAATTATTTATTTTATTCTCTAATTGACATACATAAAACCCTTATTTCCTTTCGGTGGGTTATAAATGACATAAAGATCATGTTTTAAGTACTTTTTTAAAATGTCATGATTTTTATATGAAACCTATTTATTTTATTCTATTTGGGTTATTTATGAAATGTTTGATTATGATCTATGTTTATCACATGAAAATAAATACACATTAAGGGTGTTCCCTGATATCACTCCAATGCATTGGGTAATGAAGTTAATCTCTAGAGATGACAAGTTTTACAATACCTTGGTGAATAACCTTAGTAATTTTTATGACACATTAGGGATAAAACTTGGTGATGTGCTTATGAATGTATAAATTAAATTTTTTAGCCACATTTTCAAGTTATTATCCAAGTTATTATTATCATGATATTCCTCTTTATCATGCCTTTATAATATTCCTCATGTACTTATTGATATCACTCATGTTCACATGTATAATGTTTCACTTGTTTTCCCTTACTAAGACTTCTTCTCACCCTTTCAATTGATGTATTTCCCTAGGTAATGAGATTAAATAAATGTACTTAGGATCAACCGTGAATAATCCTTTCATGTGTAATAGAATAATTTTTTAAGTTTTCATGTATTATGTACCTTATTTCTAAGTCACTAAACAATAAAAGATACTTCATTTGTAAAATGTCTTCTAAAGTTATGTAATAAAAATGCGTGATTCCATAGTCGGTATCAAAATATAGTTTAGTTATTTTTATAAATTAGGATATGAAAACATTAGGAATAACCTTTTATAAAAGTTTAAATATAGGAAAACTTCCTGGTGTTTTGGTGAAATATCAAGTAAGTGGTTTCAAAGAAAATAAATCCTTGTCTAGATACGAACCAGTGGTTGTGGCTCTAGAATATATGTATCTAGGGGTACAACCCCAAAACACCACTTTGATCAAGACTTAAATGGGAACCGGTGCATGAAAATAGCCTTGCTGCACTCCTAGTTTGACACTCCTGGGGGATATGTTTGGTTATTCAAAAGATTTTAATGAACCATTATGAATGATTTATAGAAAATGTAATTATTGAAAATGAATAATGTGTTTAAGCCTGATGGTTTAAGACATATAAATGCTTCAGAGTTATAAGATTCTTAAATGAAACAAGTTTCTCACTATGGTTTTATTATTTTAGAAAATGGTGGGAAATAGGAGTAACTGTGCAAATGATGACTGCAACAAACCAAGCGCTAACAATCCTCTGATGGAATATGGAATGGGAACTTTCATGAGAATGATGAATAAAAAACTGAAGTTATGGTAAATAACTTGAATCAATATGATATAATGATTTCAACAAGATTGGAACAAAATTTTGTTGAGTCCTTTATGCATCAACGACCACAAATGATTAGTGGATTTACCAATCCATTGATTTCGGAACAATGGATAAGCTATATAGAAAATATATTTTTTTATACTTGATAGTTCTGAACAAGAGAAAGTCATCCTAGATGTTTACCACTTAGAGGGAGAAGCTGATCAGTGGTGGGTGCTGATTAAAAACATGAGGCCAAGATGGGAGATTGAAGCTATATAGTGGGAAGAGTTTAGAGGGATCTTCTTCAATAAGTATTTCCCTCATTCAATGAGAATGAAGATGTAGAAGTAATTTATTGAGCTAAAGTAGATGGAGAATGAATCTGTGGGAAGCTATGAGATGAACTTCACATGGCTTTCACATTACACCTATATATTTTTCATGGATCCTAATGGGAAGGTTGATAGATTATTCGGTGGACTAAGATCTCATCTACAGAATAATTTATCCAACCAAGACTATGATAGCTATTAGGAAATCTTACAAAGTGATATAGAAGTAGAATTGGAGTTCGGTGAGACACAATGGTCCTATAAATATAATGAAAATAAGTGATCAATGGAGCCAAGAATTGGGAGTATCTTTGATCATGGAATAAGAGGAAATCAAGTGCAACTTCCCACATGTAATAAATGTGGGAATAAGCATTTGGGGAGCTGCCTTCTTGGGTGAAGGAAGTGTTATAAGTGTGGAAGAGATGACCATATCACTCAGTATTTTCATAGTGAATTGAAGTATCAAATTACTAACACTAATAATAAAGGTATGATGGTGAAATCCATACCTAAAGTCCAATGATTCAAGTGTGGAGAACATGGGAAATTTTCCAATCATTGTCCAAATCTGAGGCTAGTGGAGGGGAATCACCATCAACCTCAACATAGGCCAAGGGAGAAATGACATGAATTTTTTTATCACGATGGATGAAGTTGAAGCTCCAAATGATATGGTGGTAGGTACTCTCATTGTTCATTCAAAGCTAGCAAATAATTTGTTTGATTCTAGTTCTATAAATTCTTTTATTTGCTCTAAGTTTTCATAGAATATAGAATCAATCCCTAAACTACTAGAAGTATAACTTTTAGTCAACACTCCTATAGGGATTTTCCAAGAATCAATAGTGTATAGATACTATAGTATTCAATTTGGTGAGCACAATCTCATAAAAAATTTGGTAGTCATTCCCTTGCTATAATTCGACATTATACTAGGGATATACTGGATCTCAAAGTATAATACAAAAATCAACTACAAAAGAAAGGAAATATCATTAGTCTTAAATAGACAACCAATAGCTGTTTTCAAAGGAGAGATATCTCTACCCGATATTTGTCTATAAGAACCACCCATAGCCTTCTTTATGGAGTTGATATATGAAGAATAAGAAGAAAATAAGAGTATAAGGATAGAGAATGTCCCCGTCATTTAAGAATACATTGACGTATTTCCTAAGGAGTTACCTGGACCACCCCTAGAAAGAGAGGTAGAGTCCTCCATTGAACTTATTCTTGGATCAAAGATGATTTCAAAAACCCCATATAGAATGGATAATGTGGAGATAAAGGAATTAAAGAAACAAATCCAAGATCTTTTGGAGAAGGTGTTTATCCAGCCAAGTGTGTCTCCTTGGGGAGAACCTATTCTCTTTGTGAAGAAGAAGGATGGATCTATTTGGTTATGAATTGATTATAGATAACTTAATGGGATCATAGTGAAAAATTGGTACCCTCTTCCAAGAATTGATGATTTATTTGATTAGATTCATGGGGATCAATTCTTCTCCCTGATTTATCTTCATTCTGGTTATCATCAATTGAGGGTGAAGAAAAAAGATATTTTAAAGACCGACTTCAGATCAATATATGAGAATTATGAGTTTATTGTTATTACCTTTGTATTAACTAATTATTTTGCTATTTTTATGGATTTTATGAATAGAGTCTTTAAGGAATAACTTGATAACATTTTGGTAGTTTTTATTGATGATATTCTAATATAATCCAAAAGTCATGAAGAGAATAAAGATCATATATGGGTTATATTGTAAAATCTAAGGATGGAGAGGTTATTTGGAAAGTTCAACAACTATGGATTTTGGTTACAAAAATTTTCTTTATTGGGTAACATTGTAACCAATGAAGGAATCTCAGTTGACCCTACAAAGACAAAGGTTTTTGAGGAGTGGCCTCATCCTAAAAAAGTAACTGAGCTTTTTAGTTTCCTTGGATTAGGGGAATATTATAGGAGGTTTGTGAAATTTTTTTCACAATTTTCTAATAAATTAACATTGTTAACGTGAAATGGGGTTAAGTTCATCTAGACAATGGAGTGTGAAGAAAGTTTCCAATAGGTAAAGAAGAGATTGGTTACTACACACATGTTAACTCTACCCTCTATCAAAGAAGGATTTTTTATTTTTAGCGATGAATCTTTGAAAGGACTTGGGTGTGTCCTCATGAAAAATGATAAGGTGATTTCTTATGAATCTTTATAGTTGAAGCCTCATGATCAGAACTATCCTACACATGATCTAGAGCTGCCTATGATTGTTTTTTCTATGAAGATATGGAGGCACTATCTTTATGGGGAGAAATGTGATATATACATAGAATATCAATGTTCAATGTATATTTTCACCCAAAATAAATTTAAAATGAGACATAGAAGATGGTTGGAACTTCTTAATGAATATGATTGTTCAATTCATTATCATCCTGGAAGAGAAAACAAAGTCACTGATGTATTATGTAGGAAATACAATGCTGTGCTATAAATGGTGAGGATTCAAAGAGATACTTTGAAAAATACCTTGTAAAACCGGACATGGAAATATTAAGGTAAGGGACATCATCAACCCTATATCAATTATCAACCATCATTACTAGATAATATTAAGAAAGATCAAAAAGAAGATCCTTTGTTATAGAATAAGTTTGGGGATGTGAAGGATGGAGAGTTTCCCAAGTTCAATATTGATCAAGAAGGTTTAATGAAATTCTGTACAATACTACGTGTTCCATATATTTTGGAAATAAAAAGGAGATGATTTATGGATCTCATAACTATACATTCTCTATACATAATGGAAGAACTAAAATATATAGGGTCCTTTGTGATCATTTTTGGTGGGATAACATGAAAAGGGAGATTATTGACTATACTAAAAGGTGCCTGGTATGTTAGAAAGTGAAGAAAGAGTGATAACTTCTTAAACGGGGTATTACAACCACAATATATACTAACATGGAAGTGGAACAATATAACTAAGGATATTATCACCAGTCACCCAAGAAATTCCAAAGGAAACAACGAGACATGGGTTTTAGTGGAATGTATCACCAAGACTACCCATTTTATCTTTATTCAGGAAGATTTATCTCTTTACCAACTTTCCAATATTTATGTGAGGGAAGTTGTAAGGCAGAATGGGGTACCACTATCTATTGTATCTGATCATGATCTAAGGTTCGCATCAAAATTATTGATAAGTCTTCAACATGAATTGAGTACTGAATTGAATTTCAGTACAAACTATCAACCCGAAACTGATGGCCAATCTGAAAGGACTATTCAAACACTTGAGGACATGTTGAGAACATTATAAATGGAATTTAATGGTGGATGTGTTCAACATATCCCATTAGTTGAGTTATCTTACAACAAAAACTTCTATTTGAGTATTCAAATGGAACCATTTGAAGCTCTATATTGGATGAAATGTAGAACTCATACTTGTTGGGATGAAGTTGGTGAGAGAAATATTATTCAGACTAATCTTGTGAAAGAGATGACAGAAAAGGTTCATGCCATCAAACAACATATTAAGGATTCTCAGAGTTATCAAAAGGTCTATGTCAACAACCATCGAAGGGACTTGGAGTTTGATGTTGGTGATAAGGTCTTCCTTCAAATTTCTCCATGGAAGTGAGTCATGAGGTTTGGAACGAAAGGGAATCTCATCCCTAGGTACATTGGTCCCTATGAAATCCTTGATCTCATAGGAGAAGTGGACTACCAGCTTGAACTTCCTCCAAATCTAGCTCAAGTTCATGATGTATTCCACGTATCCCTCTTGAGGAAGTACATACCCAACCCTTTAAATTTACTGAATCCAAAGGTGGCACAACTGGAACACAACCTCCTTTATGTGGATAATCCATTAGAGATCTTGGATCATAGAGACAAGGTTCTATGCAAAAAGACTACCTACCTTGTTAAAGTGTTCTCAAGGAACCATAAATATAAAGAAGCCATGTGGGAACCAGAAGAGACTATGAGGAAGAAGTGCCCACACCTTTTATCTTATGAGGGTATGAGTTGAAATTTCAGAAATGAAAATTCTTAAGGGGGAAGAATGTAAAGACCCAAACTTTTGAATACTATTTTGTTTCCTGAATATATATGTTTTACTATGTCATAATTAATAAAAATGTATAAGTATAAATGAAATGTGACCATTGATTTTTGATCATTATATGACCATTGATTAATATGACTATTGGAAACAATAATATTTTTTAACATTATAATTATTGTTTATAAATAGAAATGATAATGGATAATTAATGCAGAAAGAAGAGTCGATGACCTCATCCAGAAAACTCTTTCTGTACAAAGCCCATTTTTTCAGAGCTTGGGAAGGAGGTACCATCAATGAGGTTTTCTATAGACCAATCCCAAGCCAAGATTCAACATGTTAAGCTTGAAATAAATCACCCATAGGAGGAGTTCAAGTTAGTGGAGATTAAAAATCAGGCGATATCATCTGAACCACCCTAAGAGTCTATCACTATTGCACACCTTTGCTGAATAGTATTTTATGAATAGTATTATTTTTTGGTGAATTGTAAAAAACAATATTTTTTAAAATAATTATTAAATAATTGATTCTATGAAATGATTTTCAAAATCCAGACATACACGGTTGCGATCAGTAAGATATTTACAATCTAATAGGATCAACTTAATTTTTTAGTGAATAATAACTTGACCCTTTGGAAAAGTAATGTTACCCTTATTAATAGTAATTTAACCAATGGAATATTAACCACACCTAAGGAAGTATAAATATATTTTAGTCATCTTAAATGGTAATGTGATATAATTATATCACAGTATAAGTAAATAAATGTTTTTGAAATTATTAGTTAAGTATTATTATTTTATTAATTTAATTTAATTTAAAATGAAATTATTTTTTATAAAATGGAGTTAATTTTTGAATTACACATGTCAAAAAAATTTTAGGGTGAACTTTTGGGATTTTTTTGAAATAGTTGAATTTTTGATGAATATTAAAAATACAGTTTTGAGTTTTCGGTATGTTTAATGGCATTATAACTATGTCATAATGATGTGATGAGTAAGATAATATTATAGTAAACTGATGTCGATTAAAATATTATATAAGGTGTACCAAGTGGATAATACCATTGGAAAATACCATGATCAATCCCATGGTTTTTTAAATACTATTAATGAGGTGTCCTTTGAAATTAATAAAAAAAATCCCTCTCTTTTACTATAAATACCCACCCATTACTTCATTTTATTTCATTAAAAAATAATTTTCCACAAATATATGATAGTATTACTTCCAAAGGAGTCCCCCCAATGTTTCCTCAATCCATTAAGGTCCCAATATTAGAGTTTTAGAAGTTACTCTTCAAGGTAAGGTAATTCTCAACTTCTCTTTTCCTTTCAAGTTCTCTTTAATGTGGAATGTATTTAAAATTTCCATAACATGTTATTATTTCCATTTTATTATTTCCCTTGACTGTATTGTGATTCTTTTATGAATGTTTTACCCCTATCTCCTATCTTTTTAATGTTTTATAAAACCATGTTTCATACCCATTATGCTATAGAATTTTCATCTTGAAATCTCTCTTTTCCTTAAGAAATTATTTTATTTTATTTACGTGAATACCCAAAAAACCTTAATTTATAGGTGTATTCATCAAGACTTAAAAATTATTTATTTTATTCTATAATTTACATACATAAAACCCTCATTCCATTTTCATGGGTTATAAATGACATAAATACCATGATTTTAAGCACTTTTTAAAATGCCATGATTTTGATATGAAACCCATTTATTTTATTCTCTTTGGATTATTTTATGAAATGTTTGATTATGATATATATGTATCAAATGAAAATAAATACATATTAAAGTTTCACCCTAATATAACTCTAATGCATTGGGTAAAGAAATTAATCTCTAGAGATGACAAGTTTTATGATAGATTAGTGAATAACCTTGGTAATTTTATGACACCTTGGGGAAGAACCTTAGTGATATGCTTATGAATGTCTAAATTAAAGTTTTTAAACACATTTTAAAGTTATTATTCAAGTTATTATTATTATAATATGCCTATTTATGATTCCTTTATGATATTACTCATGTTCTTATTGATATCTCTCATGTTCACATGTAAACAGTTTCACTTGTTTTCCCTTATTGGTCCTTCTGCTCACCCTTTCCTTTTATTTATGTTCCTAGGTTATGAGATTCAATAAATTTTCTTAGGATGAACCTTGAAGAAGTATTTAATGTGGAATAAAATAATTTCTTATATTTTCATGTATTATGTACCTTATTTCCAAGACACTAAACTTTAAAAGATCCTTTGTTTGTAAAAAATGTCATGTAAAGTTATGTAATAAAAAGGCAGGATGCCATAATTTTAGACTGCAATTATATCATCAGCTAAGGGTATAGTCTATCCACTATCACCATTACACCCTAGTTGATATTAAAAATACTTTTATTTATGACGTGGTGCGTGTAAGTCCTAGTGGTGTACCATCCTAGAGCACTATTTGGGTGGAAAACCGGGCCATGGCACTACAAATGGTATCAGAGTAGTTCTTGACTCAGAATTAGTAGTATTTCTTGGATGGAAAATAATGTAATAAAGTTTTTAATTTTCTTTATTGGTCATAATATTTGGGCTATGGTAGACCAAAGATTAGCATGCTGTTGAAACTAGGTTTAGAACTGATTTTTAGGTTCCTGCATCTCCATCAATGTTTGACAGACCTAGTTGCCAAGGGTAAAAATTACTATTTTTCTTTGCTGATTTTATAGTTTCTATGATTTCCACCTTGTGTGATTGACTTGGATGTTATTTTTATCTGTTTTTCTATGGACCCTTAAACTTGTATGGCAAGGTTGGATGTTATTCTTTTGGTTAGGCACATAGGATGTTATATGTGTATATATGAAAATGTTCCTATAAAAAAATGATTTGTGATATGTGATATATATGTATATTTATGGTAATGGATCTTATAAGAGAAGGAATGGAAGTTTATATGGGGTAATACTAATCATTAGGTTGGGTGATGTCATCATTGGATTAGAGATAAATGGTTTGTAATGATGGGTGTGGCTCAAGGAATATGGGGTGAGCTATTCAAAATGTCAAAAAGGAATCTAAGAAGTGTTTTCCATCCTAGAATTCTTTGGTGGAATCTTACTTAGATACATAGTATTGATATGTGATTCCGAACTCTGATGTGGGTAGGCGAGGGGCCGTGAGTCCATATTTACATCTGATGCCTGGCTCTTATATGTGTGGGCATGGGGCTAAGAGACAAGATGTTGTGTGAAATGGTTGTGATGGAAAAGAGTAAGGGTAGTGAGAATACACTACCTATTACCAATTTACCTAACTACATCATATATATATATATATATTACTATGTTTGTTTGACCATTATATTGGTATTAAGAAGGATACCACCAAGATGGGTTCTAATAGAGTGTCTGGTAGGTGATGATTTATTGTTGTAGGATTGGGTATATGTTGAGATCCCTGAGGGTCACGATGAGGACCTGGAGAGTCATTCTAAGCATGATCCATAGGTACAGGAACATGTACAAGATTAGGTGCAAGAGGCGAAGCTTTTGGACTTGACATATTTTGTGTCATGTATTGATGAGTCTCAATGAAATTATGGTATGTTTAATCAAGGATATTTATAGGGGAGATCATAGAGTGGATCCTTCTATGGAATATCAGACTCAAGAGTTCTACTTGCATCACCCACCACTATTTCAAGGTGCAGGTAGACCATATGAAATAAATAACTGGATCAATTCGATGTGGACGTTCTTCTAATATCTTGATATTACCCCAGGGTGGAGGGTGACATTGGATACTTACATGCTTAGAGGACCATAAAATCATTAGTGGGATATTCATGTCTAGGCATGAAGAAAAGAAGGACTACATTAGAAGGACATCGAGGAAATTTTCTTCAAGCACTTCTTTCCGAATACACTGAGGTTAGAGATAACTCAAGAGTTCTTGAGCCTTTAGCAAGGTGATACGTCCATCATGAACTATGTACTGAAATTCACTGAGTTGTATCATTTAACATAAGTTATGGTGGGAAATAACACCATTAGGGTGAGGTATTTTGAGGATGGTTTAATGAACACCATTAGAGTTCTCGAAACCGTCTTCAGTTTAGCCTCATTTTTGTAGGTGGTGAATCAGGAACTTATAGTTGAGGGAAACTTGACAAGTTGGTCTTACTTGAGCATGGTGGAGGCTACAGGTGGATATAGTAGTGATGATTCTAATAGAAGGGATCGAGATTGATTGGAGTTACATTAGGGTTTTCAGGCCAAGGAATCAATAATAACACCTTAGAGTGGGTTTTTGATGGTGTGATTCTAGTACAAGAAGTTTGGATATGTGCGAACGTAGTTTGATCAGGTGTCAAAGGAGTGATGATCATGCAGTTAGGTCCAGAATCTCAAGAAATTTTGTAAGAATCCTTCTCGAATAGCTGGTAGTCAGGGACTGGGGCAGACTCAGGGTTATGAGGTTGGACCAGCATTTGTTCCAAGAGATGATAGTTGATATTCATCTCCATGTAATGGTTGTGGGAGAGATATAATGACCCATTTTTGGGGTTAATGGATGGTTTTTAGAGAAACACCACAGGGAGTCTAGGCCTTGAAGAGTTGAGATTTAGGTGATATGCATGCAGTGGAGCTGATAGGTGAAAATGAGGCTAGGTATTTGGTTATGGTTAGTTGTACTCCATGGGCGTAACCATCATTCTTTTGTTTTTTTCATTTCCATTATGTAGGAATGTTTATTTTGGTTGTACAAGGTTCAAGGGATGTTTATTTTGGACTAACTAGGTACAAGTCAGTAGGATGGAATCGAATCATATGTTTTATATATACACAAACACACACACACACACACACACATATATGTCTAAGGTATGTGGAACTAAAATCATTTAAGAGCATCGATGGATATGTATCTTGTATGAGGTGTGTTGGAATCTTGACATCATTGCGACACAATAATTGTTGAGTTGCAAGACACCAGTACAAATTTTGAGCATCCGTTGAGTTGTAGGACCTCATGGTTCCATGTGAGACATGGGAATGAAGAATACATCAAATGATATGTGGTACTTGATGAGTGTTAGATGTGAAAAAGGATGATTTGAGGACCTGATGAGGTTCAAGAGTTACATTTCTTAATGTGATGAATTTTAGTCTAGGTATGGTCAGTGGACCATCAATTTATTTGGGTTTGGGGTTGGGAAGCGATCGGGGTAGGTAACTTCTAAGGTGGGGAGCACCTTGAGGGAGTTGACCTATGCCCTTTTGACCAAGGTAATCTGGGTTAATTCTAGTTAGATGGGTATGTTCTATGTCATATTCAATATTTACCTAATATCTTTGGGATGAGCTATGTTATGATGGGGAGATTTTAATGTCCCAAGTTTTTGGGTTAGATCAAATTTCTCAAATGTTTTCAATTTTTGGAGTTTGGCGGGTAGACCAAATCTTTTTTTATTAGAACATAATTTTGAGAGTTTATTTGACCCAAGACCTTATTTTTAGATGATTCCTAATGATTAGAAAGTGTATTAGGGTTTTTTTTGGGTTTTAGCTATGTCAGAGGCTGAAAAACCAATTTTCCATTGTGTATAGACTACGACACACAATTTAGAAAAACCGTGAGGCATTCTAGGTGTACCGTATGACCCTAAAATTATTCTAGACATAGTTTTTCAAACCATGAAAGAGGGGTGTATGAACATGTGACACCTCAATAGTTTTTAGTATAGCAGATTTTCATGGATGTTGCGTGGTTTAGAAATCCATGCAGGTCAACCGTGTGAGGCTCCCCTTTGGATAGTGGGTGTCAAACTATTGTCACACGGTTAGCCAAACCATACGATCCAACCATGCACCTCATTTAAATAGAAAAAATTTTCATTTTACCCCTCCCCACTTATTTATTTTTCCCCTTTCTTTGTCTACCTTGAATGGGATTCCTCCAGGCATTGTGGGAGATTTATCCTCCTCCTCTAGGTTATGAGATAGATTCCTCATCCAGACTCCATTCTTTGATCCGTATGTGGAATTGGATTCATATCGATAAGGATCGAGCTCCCCTTGACTCTTTTGTCCCTCTCATTATAGAGTTATAAATTCATGCAACATTATTTACCCTATATTTAGGTTGTTCTTCTAAAATTATTATTTCTACCAAATTGGATTGAGTTTGAGGCTACGGTTGGACGTGTAATTTTCTACCAACACGAGGTAGGTGGTGCTCATATTTTATCTCTGATTTAGTTGTTTTTTTGGGTTGGGATTTCAGTTCTGCATTAGGTAGTATAAGTGTGATAGAAATTAATTAATGGTGTTATTTTAATTAATTAATTGATCCCATGAGATAATATGAAAATGCTTAATCAATTCTACAAATGGTATGGTCTTAGTGAGAGAATTTAGATAATGGGTAGTTTAGGCTAGGGTGTTCTTTCTTTTAAATTGAATTATTTTAATTATATGAATTGATTATGATGGTTCCATGGGAATGTGATGGAATCTTCTAAATGATTGAGATAGAATTGGTCATCTGGAATGAGGTGATTTAATCATTAGGATGGAAAAAGGCTTGGTTTCTATGAGTGATAATGATCATGGGTTGGGAGACTTGGTCATCAGATTAAGGTGACAAGGTAGTCAGTCTATTGGAGAGTCTCATGTGATATTGGATGGAGTTTTCCATCAGATAGAGTGACACAATAACATGGGAACAAGGTGGAAGAAGATGTGTCTTAGGGACTTATTTAGTGATTTCCACTCACCCGTGTTGTCCAATGCACCATTTAGATTCATGTGCACACAATATGTCTCAGATGATGAGATGGTATTGACCAATCATGTGGGTAGAGGCTTATATTAGTTTCATCTTAGGATTATGGTGGAAGGTTATTTCATATAATTCCACGAGGATGGTGAGGAGCCATTGGTTGATGGTGATGATACCATCGGTTGGGGGATGAAGCTCACCATGCTTGAGGCCGTGGGGCCATAGTGATTTGGGAGGACAAACATTGCCATTCCTTAAGATGTAATCCATTGAGACAATGGTGTTATTATTATATATGATAAACATTGATATGCCTCAAATGTCATGCATTAAGTTGACAATGTTTCCTAAAAACTGATGTCTGAGGGACCGAGTACTTGATTGGGGCATGACTTTGGGATGTCAGATATTTTTTAGACATGAGGTTGTTAGGACCAATAGGGGCCTATATACCCTGAGAGGGGGGGGGGGTGAATTAGGGTATGGATATTCTTTTTCAAAATTCTTCCTGCCCCCACTGGATCTTGACCTCTTTATTACAAGGGTCACTTTGTTTGAACTTTTGTGTTTATTATGATCACTTACTTTGTTCTTTATCTGATGATGATGCTTTACATGCAATGCCGGGAAGTAAGCAGACAAACATAGAGATTTTTACTCGATTCACCCTCACTGGGCTACGTCCAAGGAGCATACACCGACAAGTTTCCGGTCGTACCAAATTCCACTATTCTTCACTAGATGTGGATACAAAGGTTCGGGCACAATCACTCTATCCCAGGCTCACTGCCTTTAAAAGGTTTAGGGTCATCTCACTTCTTTCCCAAGGGTTACTCCCTATTTCTCTCTTTCTGGATCACTACCGGTGGACAGGATCACCTTCTTCCTCTTCCTTTTCTCACTGCTACAGAAAGGATCCATTCACAGTTTATAGACTTTTAGGTCTCTTCATTATAATTAATGAATACATCCTCTGTTGTATGTGGATGATATGTTGAAGTTCAACTTTCACCCATAGATGAATCTCTATTTGCACCGAAGGTATTAGGAAATCTTTCAGCTTTCACGCAGCCCAGAAACACTACCGTGAATCAACCTTACTTGGCGCGCAAGTCAAACCCGACGCACAAGTATTGGCGCACAAGTCAAAGGTTCCGCGCAAGTCCACCTCAACTACTTGCGCAACACAAGACTCTTCAACTAAAAACTTGCATGACACACTTCCCTTTACGTCCAAAAATATATTGGCGCGCAACAAACAACAATCGCCCTTCATCAACTCTAGCGCGCAAGTCCTACCTGTGTGAACCACCACCACATGCGCGACCACCACACCTGCATGACGGGAGCTCTAATTTTTCAAAGTGTTTAAGTCCATTATAAATGAGGATGGGTGGTCTAGTATTTTTAGGCATTCTGAACACCCTGCACGATGGCGCGCAAGTCTACCCTCGACGTGCAAGTCTCGGCGCGTAGGTCTCTTCCCCTGTAAGTCACGTGCGCGACCAAACCAATACCTACGTGACCCTCTTTCATTTTCCATATTTTGATCTTATGATCTTGAAAAATCACAGGCACGCAAGTTCTCAAGATTCCAAGGCATCGGCGCGCAAGTCTCTTCACGATGCGCAGGTTACCTACGCGACCACACTAATACCTGCGCAACCCTCTTTCCTTATCCATATTTTGATGCTCTGATCTTGAAAAACATATGGTGCGCAAGTTTATTCTACTTCAATTCAACGATGCGTAGGTCTCTTTTCCAAAACCACTTTCCTCCATTTGTTGATTTTCAGGCCCAAAAATTTGGCAAACACTGGAAAACGGCGCCACCTTGTATCTGTTCTTTTTGTACCACCTCCATATCATCCATTACTTTGTCGACATTATTGAATCAAACATGAATCATTGACCACAACTCTTGAACTCAACATTCCACCATGAAATCCTCTTTGTCAACAAAATTTTATGTCATTGTTTTTCTTTGTCAACAATCACCACACAGATTTCCACTTTCTCAACAAACACAATCACCTAAAAAATGCTTCAATGATACCTTGAGGGATTTTTTCCCAAAAATCCCCCCCTTTTGGTTTGTTGACAACTCTTCCATAAAAAGATACATCATTAATTTTTTATCCACCATTCACCTCATGCGATTATGATAATGTTCAAGGATTTACTCAACACATACTCTAAGCCCACACGAGCAATGCTCGGCATGAGAAACAAGAGTAAATGAAAAGTTCATAAATGAATCACTTCATCTATGACACTCACGGTTAAAACCACACTAAAACCAATTTGTTGGAAGTATTCTTACCACATTCCAACACCACTCTTCTGCTTTTATCACGATCCTCAGCTATCGTGATATCTGTTCTTTGATTGATCACTTCTAGAATTGTCAGATTTAATACTCTCCTCCTATATCATTGCTCTCCCCCTATCTTGCTGCTCCACCTGTCAGCTTCTCCCTGTATCAATCATGATTTATCAAATTGACACGCTGTCTACCCCTTGAACAATCGCTATTTTCTCCCCCTTTTTCAACGAACCCAAAGGTCACTCCTTTGCAGTCTGTAACAGAGTAGAGAACACATATCATCACATTAGGGAAAAACACATCATACCTCAGGGAGAGGGAGAAGGGTCCCACACCCAAACTCGTTTAAGTGCGGGGAGTCGACTGAACTCCCAGAGCTAGTCGATGCCTCTCAAAAGCTTCTTTGGGTAAGGCCTTTATCAAAATGTCAGCAACCTGTAACTATGTAGGCACATACTCCAACTTCACGATTCCCTGATCAACCTTCTCCTTGATAAAATGATACTTTATCTCAATGTGCTTTGTCCTTGAGTGATGGATGAGATTTTTGCTGATATTTATAGCACTTGAGTTATCACACTGGATTCCGATCGGAGACTTCACTTCAACTCCCATATCTTCAAGCTTTTGCTTCAGCCATAATAACTGTGTGCACGCTTGAGTGGCCGCAATATACTCAGCTTCCGCGGTGCTCAATGAAATGAAATCTTTATTCTTTCTTATCCAAGAAATAAAAAATCCACCAAGATAGAATGCACCACCTGATGTTGATTTTCTATCATCCGCTGAGCTGGCCCAGTCTGCATCAGTATATCCTAATAACTCCATCAGAGATTTTTCAGTATATGTCAATCCGAAATCCACTATGCCTTGGATATACCGAAGTATTATTTTCACTTCAAGCATGTGTATTTCCTTAGGATTACTCTGATATCTCACTGCTTGGCCTGTGGCGAAAATAATGTCAGGCCTTGTTGCAATTAAGTAAAATAGTCTTCCAATGATTTGCCTGTATTCTGTGATATTAACTACTTTGCCATCCTCATATTTAGATAATTTCATCTAGGTAGCAACTAGATTCTTCATATATTTGGAACCCTCCATTCCAAACCTTCTTAAAATATACTTGGAATATTTGGATTGAGAAATGAATGTTTCATTCCTTCCTTGTGTCACCTATAGACCAAGGAAAAATGTTAGCTCTCCAATCATTGACATTTCAAACTCATTTTTCATGAATTCAGAAAACTGTATGCACTGAGCTTCATCTAATCCGCCAAATATTATTTCATCGACATAAACCAACACCATCATCCTTTGATTACTATTGTTGTTGAATTAGAGATTGTAATAAACTCCCCCATGCTGGAAACCAAGCTTCTTCAAGTACTGATCAAGGCTTGAGTACCATGATCTTGGTGATTTTTTCAGCCCATAGAACGCATTCTTCAGCCTGAAAACTTTGTTCTCATCCCCATGAATGAGAAAACCATCTGGATACTCAATGTACACCTCTTCTTCCAGAACCCAATTTAAAAATGCATATTTGACATCCATATAGAACACTTTGAACTTTCTTTGCACTACTATGGCTAAAAATAATCTGATTGTCTCCAGCCTAGCAACTAGTGCAAATGTCTCATCAACATCAATACCCTCTATTTGGTAGTATTTTTTGCACACCAGTTATGATTTTTTTCGAATCACTGTTCCATCTTTGTTCATCTTGTTGTGAAAGACCCATTTAGTCCCAATGACATTCTTATCTGCTGGCCTTGAAACAATCTCCCACATCTGATTCTTCTCAATCTGATCTGTCTCTTAATTCATGGTCTGAACCCAGTTTTCATCTTTAGATGCATCAACAAAGAATTTCGGCTCAACCTAAGATAGAAAAAGATGCCTGCTATAGTGATTTCAATTTCCTTGTCTGAACTGGGGATGACTAATCACTGATGATATTCTGCCTATCAATTTCAGCTTGACTCTTTGGCTTTTGTATAGATAAGGATTTTACTTCCTCGTACTCACCATCAATATCTTCTTATGAATCAACTTCAGCCACTTCTAATCTACCTGAGTCTCTTACCACTTTCTCACATTTAATAGAAAACTTTTCACTGTGTCATTGTACAATGAATTCATTTCTTTGAACTTATTTCCTCATATTTTTGTTGACACACCTTTGATTTTCTCTCGAAGATTCTTGGTATCCTGAAAAAAGTCAGCTGATACCACATTGTTAAAACAAAAAGATAATCATCAAATTCATGGTTATTGTTGCTTTTTCCTGTGTTTATTTATTCCCTTAATAGGCAACTCCTGATCTGAGTCATCCAATTAATGCTTTAATGGATCTTACATCTGATTTTGTTTTTGAATGCTCCCCCCATGTTATGAAACACTTCCTGGGGTTAGTCCCACTGTTTAGACTCATAACCATTCTTCTCCTCATGCATCATTTATTCTAATTTGGAACTCAGCATCGAGCCATTAACCAAATCTCTAATCCTACTGAGTTGGAACTCGGTGTAGGAAACAAGAGATAGAGTTAATAACACAATCACTTCCTATTGTGCTCTGTTGTTCTATTTCTTCTTCAACTCTAGTACCTGATTTGAATCAATTGAAACTCTAGAGCATATCACTTATCCACATTTCATATTTAGATGCCACTTCCCCTTGGATCGTATCTCCCTAAAACCTAAAACACATGAATCTTTAGTTAATAGCATTTTTATACATAAGGAGAGGGGCGCTTTTGGAATCCTCAAGATGAGGATTGCGGTTGATCTTAATGGGTCAACCCTTTGATTCTTTATTGTAGTTAATCACACTATTTCCTTGCTTCTTCTAGCTACCTAGCCAACTTCAACTACTCTGGCCACATGAATAGGCATTCTTTACTCACATTCTGAGCCTTTTTCTGATTTGTAGATTCCGATGGCTTGACATTTTTTACAATTTGGGGCTTAAACCCACTAGTACACATTTTCATCTTTGATGTTCCACCAAAATTCCATTTCCCTTTATTCCTTACCTAACTAAGAATTTCTTTTCTTTCCATCTTCCTTTGCTTCTTCCACCATTGTAAGGATCTTTCACCTTCCTCCACTTTTCACTGTGGAACACAACATGTGGGTTTTTCAATACATTCTTTGTTCATCTTTCTTTTATTAGATGTTTGAGTCACCATACTCTTTTTCACTGGCAGTGAGTCCTCCATTGAACGTTCATTCTTCTTTATCATAGCTGGAGTAGATCTCCCCTTAATCTTCAAGGTTTGTTCACATTCTCTCCTTGATAGATGTTGTGAGTATGAAAAAGGAGGTGACTGATACACCTTTTGTTCATCTCCTTTTAATTCCCCTGAGGCTCTAAGCCTATTCTTCTATTTACCTCTTTGCCTCCCATTGTAGAATTTCTCATTATGCATCATTGAAGTTGAGAATCTCCTTTCGAGTTCCTTTTCCTTTCTTGCGTTCTTCTTGCTAAAATTTCTTGCAAAATTCCCATGATTAGAACATATGAAACATCTTACATTAAAAGCATACCTCATTTCATCATCTCTCAGCAGATATGGTGATGCAGCTTGAGTTCTTATTCTGATATTGAGCTCCTGAGAATCTTGAAACATATTCATGGCGTGTCCCATTCTTCCACATAAATAGAATCTAATGAATGCTCTCATATGAGAGACTCTTCTCTCTGATTTCTCATGACGCTTCTTCTTATTCTCAGATATATCAAAGTTTATGTTTTCACAGCCTGAAATGTATTCCAGAGACTTTGAACATAATCTTGACGTGTGGCCATGAATCCTACAGAAATAGCACATGTCATCACTTCTTTTTAGAACTGTTCCCTTAGGCCTATCTATAGCACCTATAGGTTTTTATCCACTCCTGGAACTATTCATGGATCACATTCTATCATGCACGGGAGGGGATTCATCAAATCCAATGCCTGATTTTCCCAAGATATATGGTCTTTGAGCTGAGAAAATATTTTGTTGTTTCTGCTCAGAAATCACATACTTCCTTTTCATTTTATCATCACCTTCCAAAGGACAACCGAATAGTAGGTGCAGTGAATCCTTAAACTTAGGTTTTCCTTTTTTCCTTTGATATCTCTATTTCTTTCTGGGATTTTTCTATCACTTCCTCCAATTTTTGAATCTTCTTATATCTAGATTAAAGTTTAGCATTAAGTTCTTTTTTGAGATTCTTCTAGCTACTCAACTAATCTTCAAGTTCCTGTGTGAGCTTTTCCACCATGTCACTCTTCTCCTTCACCTTCAATTTTTCTTGAGCAACATATTCAGAGACAGATTCATTCTCTTTTTATAGACTTTTATTCTTCTGAACTTCTTTAGAAAAATGTGTTGCTAGATCATCATTTCTAGCTTTCAGATTCTGAACTTTATCAGACTTTTGATTCTCTTCATAATAACCAACCTTTTGTTTTCTTTTCATTTTATCCATCTTTTGTAGTTCTTCACCTTGAGAATAGTTCTTCTCCTTTAGATCAGTAGCCACATCAATAAGCCTTTGATTTAATCCCCTTAACTTGTTGACCTCAATTTACAATACTTGGATCTTGATTTATTTAGATTTCATCTCTTCATCCAATTTCGGATCCAATTCCTTTGCCTTATGGACAACTTCCACTTTTCAACTTCTTGGTGTTTCTTCATCATCAGTGGTTCCAACGTCACTTGGAAAATCAGGTTCTTCACTTATTCATTCAACATCATTGAATGAGTAATTATTTTCATAGTACGATTTATCCAAACCATTCTTCTGTTCACTACATGATTACTTTAACTAAATCACACTCTTTCCATTGACACTTTTACAGTGGGTAATTCCACCAGCTTTCTGCTTCTTCTTTGACGTTCTTCCCTTTTCCATGGCACAATATAATAAGGGAAGACTGGATCTTTAACTTGAGAAATCGACTGAACCAAGTCAGAGAAAACAAATCTGATAAAAGAAACCTTCCCTCTGATACCAATTGTTAGGACCAATAGGGGCCTATATACCCTGAGAGGGGGGGTGAATCGGGGTATGGATATTCTTTTTCAAAATTCTTCCTGCCCCCACTGGATCCTGACCTCTTTATTACAAGGGTCACTTTGTTTGCACTTGTGTGTTTATTATGATCACTTACTTTATTCTTTATTTGATGATGATGATTTAAATGCAATACAGGGAAGTAAGCAGGCAGACACATAGATTTTTACTTGGTTCACCCTCACTGGGCTACGTCCAAGGGGCATACACCGACAAGTTGTCGGTCATACCAAATTCCACTATTCTTCACTATATGTGGATACAAGGGTTCGGGTATAGTCACTCTGTCCCAGGCTCACTGCATTTACAAGGTTTAGGGTCAGCTCACTGCTTTCCCAAGGGTCACTCCCTATTTCTCTCTCTCTGGCTCACTGCCGGTGGAGAGGATCACCTTCTTCCTCTTCCTTTGCTCACTCCTTTGGAAAGGATCCAATCACAGTTTATATACTTGTAGGTCTCTTCATTATCATTAATGAATACATCCTCTGTTGTATGTGGATGCTCTGTTGAAGTTAAACTTTCACCCGTAGATGAATCTCTCTTTGCACCAAAGGTATCGGGAAATCTTTCAACTTTCATGCAGCCCAAAAACACTACCGTGAATCAACCTTACTTTGCCCGCAATTCAAACACAGTGCGAAAGTATCGACATACAAGTCAAAGATGCCACGAAATTCCACCTCAACTACTTGCGTGACACAAGCCTCTTCAACTACAAACTTGCATGACACACTTCTCTTTACACCCAAACCAATATTGGCACGCAATAAACAACAATCGCCCTTCTTCAACTCTGGCGCGCAAGTCCTACCTGCACGACCCACCACCACATGCGTGACCACCACAACTGCACTATGGGAGATCTTATTTTTCAAAGTGTTGAACTCCATTAGAAATAAGGAGGGGTTGTCTAGTATTTATAGGCATTCTGAACACCCTGCACAACGACGCACAAGTCTACCCTCGACGCGCAAGTCTCGATGCACATGTCTCTTCCCTTGCAAGTCACGTGCACGACCAAACCAATACCTGCGCGACCCTCTTTCCTTTGCAATATTTTGATCTTATGATCTTGAAAAACCACAACTGCACAAGTTCTCAAGCTTCCAAGACATCGGCGCGCAAGTCTCTTCACGGTGCGCAGGTCACCTACGCGACCACACCAATACCTACGCGACCCTATTTACTTAGCCATATTTTGATGCTCTGATCTTGAAAAACATATGGTGCGCAAGTTTCTTCTACTTCAAGTCAACAGTGCGTAGGTCTCTTTTCCAAAACCACTTTCCTACATTTGTCTATTTTCAGGCCCAAAAATTTAGCAAACACTGGAAAAACAGCGCCACCTTGTATATGTTCTTTTTGTACTACCTCCAGATCATCCATTCCTTTGTCAACGTTCTTAAATCAAACATGGATCGTTGACCACAACTCTTGAACTCAACATTCCCCCATGAAATCCTTTTTGTCAACAAATTTATATGTCCTTGTTTTTCTTTGTCAACAATCACCACACAAATGTCCACTTTGTCAACAAACACAATCACCTCAAAAATGCTTCAATGATACCTTGAGGTATTTTTTCCCAAAAGAGGTGTCAGTTGGAATGAGGTGTTGAGTGTTTTGTTAGAGGTGGAACATAGGGGTTCAACTGGATTAATTTACATGAGGGGATGACTTGGGCTTTAGTTAAGGATCCTCTCCACTATGTTATACCAGCATTGGATGAAGAAAGTGATTGATTCCTTGTGGCTGTTGAGCAAAGGGAAAGTAGGTTATATTATATGTTGTTCATGTTCTATTTTATTTAATTTTTAGTAGTCACATACATAATCAAATATGTATAGTAGGTACACGTTGGTGGTGGACTATTGAGATTCTTCCTCACACCATACATGGAACCTTCAGGGTGTGTGTGGAATTCATACTTTTGCGATCAGGTAAAGGTTCATGATCTGGATCTGGATCTCAATGTTGAGTTAGCATGGTATAGAAGGCATGGGACCATGGGTTCCTACCTCAAGTGGCGTTTCCTTTTATTTCCTTTATATATCATCATGATATTATATATGAACATACTGAGGTCGTCTATGGGTGACCCCTTCTACCTATTGTTTGTATAAAATGTTTTGGATGCATGTTCTATAATTTTTATCTTACTATATTTTAATTCTATAATTAGTATAGAGATTATTTATCATTATTTATTTTAATATTATTATTTGTGCTACTATCATGGGTGGGTTACTAGTCTAGCATCTCTTGGTCTTTCTTTTCCACCACATTATTCAATATAATAGACCATTATTATATCATCATAGGAGGATATAGTCTCCCTACTATCACCTACTTACACCCTCAATACTAGTTATAAGCCTTTGACGTATAGGGAGGCATGCCTAAGGCCTAGTGGAACTTAGATTGAATAACTTTTTGGGTGGAAAATTGAGTTAGCATGCAACACCAGAGACATAACATTTCCTTTAAAGTCTCATTGGAAATGAAGGACTTATGGAAATAAGGGTGACAAGAATATTTTGACCATCAGATAGGGTTTTATGAGGAAAAATATTAGTTATTTTCATGAAGAAATTTGAATGAGTGGTGCATCTTGAAGTGGTGAAGGTGCTACCCTTTTATAATTTAAGGGACAAGTTGTTTTGGGAGAAACCCTTATATTTTTAATAATTTAAGGTTACCATTAAAGTGTCAAAGGGAACCAAATGGAAATAAGGAGAAGAAAATTACTGTGGGTAAAAACTCAACTAATCCAATCCATTTTTATATAACATAATGTACTTTATATATTTTCTTTTTAACATTCTATTTTTAACCCTAATTTACTTTTACCTTAATAATTTATTTCTATCCTTAATAATAAATTTTAATGAAAAAGATTAAGATTTAACTTTTCACCTACTTAGATACTTCTAATTCTAATCTAAAAAACCATTTTTCCAAATAAAATTTATAAATGTGTGAAAATTTAATTTTATAATAAAAAACCTTAATCAGATAATTTTTTTTACATAAATAACATTTTCAACCTTAAATTTATATATAATAAAATATTATTTTGTATAATTTTTTTAATGACATAAGATGATTTATTATAAAAACATAAATGATATGAGGCCCCAATTGAAAGAAAAAACTGAATCTTCCTTGAAAATAATTAATTTAAAGAAAAGGAGAAAACTAGTTTTTTGTAAAACTAATATTTTAATTAGTTTTGAAAATGTTGTAAATATGATTTATAAGCTGAAAGATTTTTTTAAAATGAATAATTTTATTTCAAATATTTATATTTGAACACTTAAAGTATTTATATTCTTATTAATCATTATTATAAATTGGTAAATTCATAAAAAATACATGTTTCGTGAAAAACATATTTTTTGAATAAAATCTAAACTTTTTTTTTTGAAAAATATAAAAAATTTATACTTAGTAAATATTGATATTAGGAATTAAAAAGTTTAGTTATTTTTAATTAATTTAAAATTCCATAATTTATAAATTATTTTTTTAACACCATCATAAAATATAATGAAAAAGTATTTTAATTGGAAAATGAAAATCTTAAATATTAACTATTATTATTAATCATTCATATAATTTGAAAAACTAAATTGGTGTTAAAAATTAATTAATATAAAATATAATTTATCATTATAAATATATATTTTTGGAATAGAAATTAATATTGAATAAAATATAATTTATTTGAAAAATGATTTTATAAATAATAAATGATATTATTTGTCATTTTAGGTAAACTAATTGAATTTAATTTAAATTTAAAGTTGATTTATTTTCTATATAGATATAATTCATAAATAGGTTACTTGTATTTATTCTCACTAATTTAATGGATATGTTTTTAATGATCATTATTAAATATTTATATTTTATATAAATATGTCACTACTTTATTTAACTTTGGTGATATGTGTGGAGAAAGATATCAAAATCATTGACTTATTTAAAGGTAATCATATATTACAATTTCAAGGTGTTACATTTTCATCCCTTAAATAAATTTCATCCACTCAGTTTAAATCATAGGATTAGAGTAATTTCTATAGGGAACTCATAATTAACCATGCACTTCTAGATGATCATGGGTTTATCTAGGATGTGGCATGAGGTTCTTTATATGAAAAATAATTATAAGTTCTTAATAAAGAGATATAAACCATTATTAATTTCACTTAGTATTATACCAAGGTTGGTAGATCTAGATCCATATAGAATTACATTGCATAATCCTCGAAAATTATTTTTATGATAATCATACCAATCAATATCCTATAGTTGGTGAAAACTTAAATAACACAAGAAAATAGATAATATAGAGTGATATTTCACCATCTAGTACATTAGTATTGGTTTCATATGATTTTTCTTATTCACATGGTTATTAGTGACTATCTCCCTTTTTAGGCCTTGGATTGGGACATTGAGTCATATAATTCCCAACCCTCATATAATTAATGGAACTGATATTTATAGCTTCTCTAATTCCCTTATAAGTGCGATTCTGATAACATTGATCTACAAACTTAACAAATTTACCAATTCCATTAAGTAAATTTTTCCATTCTTCACACAATATTTTTGAAGAATAAGAAATTAAATATTATTTCCTTCACCATCATCATCAATTTTTCTTTCAAGAGACTCAATTTTTCTCTTCTATATTGTGTATGGAACATTGACTATTTTCACATTGTTAATCATATTTCATGATAGCTGGTTTGGAAAAGTATCAATGTTTCCCACTTTATAAACCATTTTGATGGGATGTTCATCGAGATAATATAATCATTTTCCCCTTCACAAATGGTTTATTATATTTCTAGGAACTTCTAAAACTAATAGAGTTAACATGAGTGACTATCATTATAACCTATATTTCTTATCAATAAAATTGTATCACACTCAGTTTAACCTATATCAATCATATTTTAACATATTTCATTCTTTATTCATCTAAGGGAACATTGATTTGGGTTCTATCACAGTTATTAACTTAATCCTTGAAATAGAGATCCAAAATTACCATGAACATTCAAATGATATTATTAACCTAATAATTATTGAAATGTATCTATCAAAATCTAACTTATCCTTCCTAAATCAACATTATCCATTTATATAATCATGTTCCCGAATATATATATACCCAAATAATATAGTCTCAATAAAATACCATTCAAAAAACCATGTAAATCTATAAAAAATTAAACCATAGTGAGATTATATATTCCACAAAAAATCAACTCAGTATTTCATCCTCAAATTGTATTAACCACTAGTTGATAAACTAGATACTATATACCATAAAAAAAAGAGATGATCTTCACCAAAAATATCATTAATCAATATTAAATCCCATGCTTAAAAATTAATATAGAACTTAATTCTTTAAAATAATACCACACTTTATTATCTCATTGTCACGTGTATATTAAACATAACAATTATCTATACCTCAATCATGTGTTCTCCAATATATATCCATAAAAATATAACTTTTTTCATTAAGTAACTTTTCATGTTTATTATTACAATTTATTATATTTCACTATATATTTAAATTAAATGACTGAAGAATGATTATTATATGTTTCACATAATCCTCTATAACATTTAAAATATACTAAAATTTTATCGATAAATATAAATTCCCAAATTATTATAGAAACAAATATCATGAATTAAATTATATTAAGATGTCGATCTCACTATAAAAGGTAAGATTAGAAAAATTACTTTTTAAATCATAATATGAATATACTAAAATTTATATCAGTTTACTTAGGATCCCTTATTTAATTGTAAGACATAATGGTTTCTAGATACATACCATTCTTAGCTTCATATTTATGATCCTATTTCAACCAAATACTAATACTAAATTTTTTATTATAATATCCAAAATATGAATATGAAAGAACCTACATAAATATGTCTTCCCATATGAAATATATTTTTTTCAATGTATGATACTTTTTTATTAACCAATGACTCTAATTATTCAATACATGGTTATCTAAGGCCATTTTTCCATTATGGTTTATTACCTTATTTGTTATCATCATTATTAAATCATTTATAATGGCTTGTAAGGTGAATTTGGTTAACCAAATCACATCTATGTAGAGTTTCTTACTATGTGTGAATTATTATGACCACTCATCATGCATTTGAGTGATGATTGAGTCAATGATTAGCTAACACTTTTCATGGTGATTACACCTAGTTTCATTTATTACATAACCACTTCCATTTTCCAGTATTTATATAGGCCTATATAGTTAGTAAAAACCACATAATCTTCAATTTACCAAAATATAGGATTTTATTCAAAACATAGACTTATTCCTAGGGTTTTCATTGATGTTTTATTATCATAATCCCCAAATAAAATATGTTTTATTTCCTTAGCTTCAAATTACATCATTATCCTTAAGTGTAATATATTAATATGAACCTTAACTTTTCACACCTTAAATTATATTCAATAAACATATTAATCCCCAAATTTATCTTAACCTTTCCATTGATTCCAACTGTGATGCCCTCAACATATTCTCCCAGATCCAACATAAATAAACATATACTTTCTTTGATATTAGTTATAAAATCTATGATATGAATATTTATAATTAAAAAATCAATAATAATTATTGAATATCTTACATTTGAAGGAAATATTATGGTTTATAGATGTAGATAATTAGGATACATCATACTATAATAAATCCTATTTATATTTCAACTAATGAATTTTGTTTTAATGATATATAAGAAAATACTTAATTCATGATAAGCTTTCAACATATCCCATAAAATATTACACACATGTTATATTTTTAAAAAAGTCACATGTAATAAATTTCTTCATTACTAGGGGTAAAGAAAAAATAATAAAGGTGTGATCTTGAACACATTGTAAGGGAAAAATATAAGAGAAGAAATCATGACAAAAAAATTGCATAAATATTATAAAAAGGAATAAAAAAACATAATTTCATGACCAAATTAAAAATGGGTGAATGATACATACATGAAAATAAATTAAAACATGGATATAGATAATAGAAATCTCATACTAATGGAATACATAATTTGAGACATCAAAAACATGTGTTTGAGGAATTTATCTTAGAAATTTATCATTGGTCATGACCTCGGTCCATACATCTTGTTGAATTGGACATGCAAACACCAAATACCAAAATATGTTTTGTCTCATGAGACCTATCAATGAATCGAGGGGATATATAATTTTGGTCACCAACCGTCACTTGTATTTTTCAAATGCATTCACCATAATAGTCAATAATACCTTTTATACCATTAATTGAGGAACCTATTACTCTAAAAAATATAAATCTCCATATAATGTGGAATATTTAAATCAATAAAAAATCAACCTAGGTTAGCAGTAAGTAATAATAATGAATATAAATAGTTTTAACATGTCAATAAAATAAATAACATGATCATAACTCATCTATATAATGAATGTGGATAGTCAAATGATACACAATCAACTTGATAATAATATTCCATATTAGAATAACAACATAAAACACACCAATACGTTTCCCCACTTCAATAGAATATCATAATCTCTATGTGAACATCATCCAGTTTAAATCATTTATAATTTTATATTCACACTATATTGAGAAATGGGAATTTGTCCAAGTTGTGATTGAAAACAATATGACCATAAGATATCTAGAGAAAGAAAGTAGTTAGTGTCAAAAGAACATATCCTATAAAGTTAGAATTTTTTTCAGTGGGTTTATGTGGTAGGAATGTATATCCCCAAAAACTAAAGAGATAATAAAACATAATACAATAAAATGGTATAATGTACAAAATTTTTATGAAATAAGTTCATGATAATAATCATATCTCAATGAATGAAAGTTGAGTTACAAAAAATTATTACTACTAGCGAAAAAAATTAATCAATAGCCAAATGAATTAGGGTACTTTATTTTTAAAGTAAATCACTTGAAATAAAAATATAATTATAAGAATATATCCATGGGAAGTGAATACACTATGAAAATAAAACATGTTGTACAAAAGGTATTATGTATCAAAGAATTAGAATTGAGACCATGGAAAACTCTTGATGCTTGAGTAACACTTTAATCAGAACCCCTTGAAATAGAGGGCTTGTAATTGAACTTATAAAGACATTATTAAATGATAATTAATTATAGGATATCTCAAATAGGTTGAATATAAACCAAAAAAATTAAATTAGGTGTATAATTCCAAACATGTCTTACAGAGAGAAATTTGAGATGATAAAACCCCACCTCTTGTTCTAAATTCCATTAACATAATTTAAATTCATATGTTAAATACAATATTTTATTAATACTTCATTTAGAACCATAATCATATCTATTTTCATTCATAATTTTCATATATAGTTATTTTCTACATGAATTCTAATCATATTTTGATTATTTGAACTAGTTTCATTATATTGGTGTCTGTATTCATTATTCATACAAATTACATCATTAATAGGCAATTAAGGTTACTTATAGGGACATTTTATAATTATTTAAGATGTTCCAAAAATCCTTTCATGAGTGTTTTAGTCTTTATCCTTGAATATGAAATTTCTAAGAGTTGTGTTTGAGTGATTCTTTACAATAAAAGGGAATTTTCTTAATTGATGATTTATATATTTATATAAAATCTTCAGAATAAAAAAATTTATTATCCACAAATTTAAATTATATTATACGATTAATTTTTTTCCTCTATTATATCAAGATATAATTTCATGGTATCATTCATGTAGGTCATTAAACTGACCCAAACATGAACATACCCTAATTTAATGTATACTTATGAGGTGGTTTCATTATAATATAATTATCCTAGAATATTAATGATCTTATTTAGTGTTTATTAGTGTGATATATCATAATGTGAAGGAATTATAAGGTGATTCAAAGGATATTAAAATATTTCACAATTTTAATAAAATTTTACCCTCATTGTATGCTTATTTTAAATGAATAAACTATGAATGATAGTTTAATTGTAAAATAATTAAAAATTTCTCTAAATTATCATTGAAAAATATTATAAATTTCATTAATAACATATTTATCTTTCAATAACATCCTTAGATCCATCCTTTCATGGCAGTGAAGGAAAAAAACATGTTGTGCTGGGGAGGTGGTAGTCCTCACAATGCAAGAATAATAGTTTTACTTATATTAATATATGGGGTATATCAATAAACCATGATAATACACTTAATATAATAACATTAACATATATATATATATATTTTAATAATACTATTATATTAGTTTTTTTATAATAAATTTTAAAAAAGATAATTAATATGAAAAACTAAGTAGTTGATAATAGTCACTCTATGTACTTGATTATTCCTTAGAAGTATCCATGAAAATGAAGGGCCTATTATAAATAAAGGTGGTCAGAATATTTTTTAAAAAATAGAAAAATCTATGCGGAAAAAATGGATGAGTTTCAAGGATAAATTTTAATGATAGGTGAGTCATAATGTGGTGAATATGTTAACCTTTTATAAGTGATGGGAAGGGAAGTTTTAGTAGTAAATCATACATTTTCAGTAATGTAAGGTTACCATTCAACTGTAAAATTAAAATAAATGGATAAAAGAAGATAGTAAATTTATAATGTGCTGAAAATAACATTAAACACTCTTTTTTGAGACAACATTGATTGTTTTATGGATATTTGTTTTTAACTTTTACCCTTATTTACTTTTACCTTGGTTTTTTATTTATAACATTAGTAATTAACTTTAATTAAAGGTTTAATATTGAAAATTTTACCTAATATGATACATCTAATTTGAAATTTTATAATAATTTTATGAAATAAAATTTCTAATGGTGGGATAATTTAATTCTAAAATTCATACACTTAATCACATAAAAATAGTTTTTAGGGAAATAATATTTTATGAATTAAATATATTAAAATAAAAAAATTACATTGGATACTGATTTTAATCAAATAAATTGATTCATTATAATAAAAATAATGGACCCATGGCATCTAAATCGTGGGAAAACTATATCTCCCTTGAAAATAAATAATTCAAAAAAAAAGATAGAGAGTAGTTTTTTATTAAAGTTACATTTACATTTGTTTCTAAAAATATTGTAATAAAAAAGGTTTAGGATCTAGGAAAGACCATTCCTAAAAAGATGAAACAAATATTTTAAGATTAAAAAATTTATTTCATATATTCATACTTTACCGCCTAAAAGGTTATTAAATCTTATATATTATTCTTAGAAAATGATAAATCCAAAGAATTATTGGTTTCATGAAAATTGTATTTTTAGACTACAAACCAAAAAAATTTCAGAAAATGCCTAAATATTATTAATATATCAATTATGATATAAGGATTTTAAAAATGAAGTTCATTTTTTTTTTAATTTCAAAATCTAAAATTTATAAATTTAATTTTGGAATAAAATCATAAAATATAGTGAAAAAACGTTTTAATTAGAAAATAAAATTTTCAAATATTAAAGGATATTATTATAATTTCATATCATTTAACAAATAAATTTGTGTTAACTAATTATTAATATAAAAAATAATTATCAATATTAATATTTTTAAGTAGAAAATATTATCGCATAAAATAATATTTTTAGAAAATTTTTTATTAACATTAAATGTTTTTGTTAGTAAATTTAGGTAAATTAATTGTGTATCATTTATATTATATGTATCCTTTATTTTCTATAATCATATAATTAATTAAGTTGTCACTCATATTAATTTACTATAATAAAGTAATTAGGTTTTTAATGGTAATAATTAAATATTTATATTTTATCTATATATATCTCTCTTCTATTTATGTTCGGTGTTGAGTGTGGAGAAAGCTATTGAACACATTAACTTATTTAAAGGTAATAATAAATTATAATTTTGAGTTATTAAATGTTTTTTTGAGAGTCATTTCTTTTCTACCACAACACTTGGATGAATGATAAGTATTGACCATGAGGAACCTTTTCATGAAAATAAATAACTAGAACTAGATGCTAAACCATCGACATATCTAGCTCCAAATAAATCTCCTCCCAATTTAGGACATAAAAGGGGCAAGGAAGATACTTCTGGATATGAGTCACATAGAACATATCTTGAAATGAAGTCAATTGAGATAGAAAGAGTAACCAAAAATACAACTTTCTGATTTACTTAGTGATCCAAAATGGACCCACATATCTTTGAGTTTATTTACCGTTCTTCCCTATCAAAAAATGATCCTACAGGCATGAAACTTTCAAAAAAACATGGTCACCAACTAAAAACTCAAAATTATTGTTTCAATGATCAAAAAAAGACATATATAGACTATAACGACCCATACTTTACATACATTGTTAATACTTCAAAATTTAATCATACTTATTACAACATATAACAAAACCACGAAAGGACCGTATATGTATAGTGTCTTTAGAAACTGGGAAACATAAACAACTAGTTCATAAAGAATCAACTTTGCCTCCCACTTATTTCATCATATCTAGAGTCCCTTTTTGGAATATCCTACTTAATAACCTTCTTCCTGACCTGGGGAAAGAAAACATACCAAAAGGGTGAGCTCAAATTCTCAGTAAGGGTAAACAAAAGAAATATCAATCACATCGTATACACAAGCACATAACTTTTGGAAATCTTAACCTGAAAAAGAGACCATAATTTCATAACATGGGATAAATCATGGCAGTGAAATGTAATCACAATAATCATAACTTAAAACAAGAAACTTTGTGGCATACACACATAATCATAGAGAATCATTTCTTGTTAGTCAAGACTCATTGCCAAGACTATCTTAGTGGACAAAGTCCCTTTCTGAACCGAGTCACCCTCGTTTCAGTCCTGTTTCACTGAACCGATATAACCTACCGTTCCAGCCATGTCTATCTCATGAGATATAAAATCTTCACCCAATGCAATGGAGGGAGATATAGGTCCCACCCATCTCATAATGACACCATTCTTATGTATGCCACAAAATCTTAAAACATACATCATTGCATAACCCATGTAATAAAAATGAGAATCTTAAACATCGTGACATCATAAAACAATTCATATAAGATAAAGGAATTCATAAAAAATATTTCCATCACAACATAATCAAATCCATGTAATAATAGGGATAGAAACATAACCCTTTATTATCTTAGCTGGAAAATAATTTTGATAAAACACTTGAACTCCATTCTTGAGGAAAATATCCTTTCTACTTCAAAAACATTTTTCCTTTCTTAACATGTCATAAAATTTTAAACTAAAAGAAGTTGATTGAAAATAAAATTGAAAAATGTAAATGAAGCTTCTTGGAAATAATGTTTTAAAAATCCATTCATGCCGAATAAGTTAAAAAAAACATTCTTCGTACTTTTGTCGAAAAAGTCAAAAAGTACCTCATACGAAAAATGACAAAAGATTCCTTTCATATTCTTTACTAAAAACTCACCGAAGGGTAAAATTAGATTTAAACTATTTTAAGTGGATGGAAACAATATTACATATTGAGGGAACATGGATGTGGATGATAAAATACACCCCAGTAAATACCAAAGTATAAACAATCTCGGATAAAAATGAGATTGTGATATTTCCATTACCTTAGGTCCGACTTGCTTTGTAAGTGTCCGAACCTCCTGTATAATGATTTAAATAATGTTATTGACTTATTCCAGAATCATACTTATTTTTATGATATCATATATGGTCATATTCTTAGCTTCTTAGTAGTAATATTTCATTGCTACTTGTTATTCGGGTGTTTATAACTTTTTGTTCTTATGCGTGTTTTGTCGAATATATTCTTCTTATTATCTTTAGGTTATAGATACCTCATTTCCAGAATGGTATTAGTGTAATATATATCATATTCATTCATTCAATTCATTTATATAATCATTATGAAATGAAGATCATGTAGAATGAGTCGCATCACATCGTGGAGACGGTATTCCGTACGTACGCACGAGTGATGATATCATTCCTATGATCGTGGAATTGTATTGGAGTGTATGTATACTATTTCAGAATCAATATCACTTTATAATAGTCATATATAGTCATTATTTACACCATTATACCCATCCAAGTAAGGTGGTGGTGGAAAATAGATTACACCACGGCGTGGAGACGGTATTCCGTACGTACGCACGCGCGGTGATTTCTTTTTCCGTAGGATGGATAGATGGTGAATTAGGGTTGTTTCATACTTATAATAACATATCAGTATATGAGTGATACTGATGTTATTACTTCATAATGAAACAACTAAAGAAGAAGAAGTGTAAGAAGAAATAAAGATGAAAGAATCGGTAACGGACATTACCTCTTCTTTGAAGTGCTTCTTTGAGACCTCCTTTTAGGGCACTAAAATGGGTCTTTGAAGAATACCAGAACCTCTAGGATGTCTCTAGGGAAGTGGAGAGGAGGAATTGGAAGGGTTTGGCCGAGCTTGAAGGCTCAAAGTGGTGTGAGGAAGAGAGGGAGGAGGTGCCCTTTTATAAGGGAGGAGAGGGGCACCTTTAGAATAACTAAAAATATTATTTTATTATAAAGTCAAGTTCGGTTTTAAATAGATCCAAATTGATTTATTTCTAGGCTAAGGTGGGGATGGGTCAAAATCCTCTAATCCAATAGAATTTAGACAAGTTTAGGTTCCTATTTTAACCTTATCATTTAGATTTAATATTAAGTTAAATAATTTTACTTTTACCATGTCTTCTTGTGTTCTTATACTATAAGGTTAATAAACTTACTATAATCAGCCAAACGAACCCAAAGTTGTTTATTATTAATATATATAACCTTATCTAAGTCATTTGGCCGAATCTTAGATTTTTAGGAATAAAATAACAATTACTAATATAATATTTGTTTTAAAAACTATTTTATTTCAATTTTGACACTATTTAGTAATTGATTTTTGTAAAAATCATAATAGAATTATTAGTTAGAACCAAGTTAATTAAATCAATACTAACATGTCATATTAACCTAGAAAATTAGTGGAATTCATAAAAAGTCTCAAATTACATTTATTTTGGTGTTTATAATATCAATTATGTCAATATTTCATTAATAAAATAATTACTGCATCATCATTGTGTCATAAATAAATTAAATTATTTAATGTCTAAAAATTACAAATAAAATATCATTATGTAGGAAATATTTTTAGCTTTCTAATGAATATTTATAGTTGAATTTATCTTATGTATAACCTTATATTAAAAACTATTTACTTATTAAACTTTGATTTTAACTATTTTAACCCTTCTTTAAATAAATTAATAATAAATGTCCTAATCTAATCCAAGTGGGCCTAAATGGTCATATTTTATTCCTAAGTTTGTTTTTGTTCGAATTACACTTGTCCAATAGAATTATGACATGTGTTAGGGTAATAATAATATCATCTTTACCCTTAATTACCCTATTTACTTTTAACCGTGGTAAAAAAAAGTAAAAAGTTACTATTCACCAAAAAATTATTTTCATCTCATTGAACCAAATTTTACATACTGACATCAACCATGTCTCTCAGATTTTTGAAATTCCACTCACAGAAGCGGTAAAATTAAGTTTTATGAAAAATTCAGTTTTTTTAACTACCACTTAGTGGTTTCACTATTCATCAAAAATTGAAAGTTTTCAGAAAAATACCAAAATTTCACCCTAGGCTAATTTCGATATTCCGAATCCAAAAATGAAGTCCATTTTGAAAAATAAAATTTATAAAATTTCAAAAAGTTGTTATTACTATTCATAACGGCTATTTTTAATAATATTTTAATAGTATATCATTGTTTAGTGAAACTCGGTATTACGTACGACACAAGCTATCGAGGAAGGTCGCGATTTCGTGTAAAGCAAGCCAAGCAAGTGTTGTGTAGAAAAATATTCCTTTGATGATTTATATAACATAAAAGTCTCGGGTGTTACATAGACACTAGGGTTTCATTGATGATTTAATAATAGACTAAATTATCATCATCATTTCTTGAGTAGTTCTTTATGTGATAAGGTAAATCTCACCCACCCAAGGCCAACAAAGAGATGAATTACAAGGTAAACCATACAAAAACTTAAATGGATCTGTTATGATAGATGTATGGTAACTATAGTTTGAAAAAAACTAATCTAGTCCCATATATTTATCCTAAGAGAATATAAAATCCAAAATATATGAAAGAATCATATCTTATAAAATCTTAATTGCTCACTCTTTGTAGCCTTATGTTTGGGGATAGTAATTTGTGCTAAACATAAACAAAAAACCCATTGCCTCTTGGTTGTAATTTCAAAACCAAGAGGTAAAATAGTGGTCCTAATCCAAAATAATATTGCAAAACACCCCATAAAACCTCATAATATCCTAAACAAATATCTTTACAAAATCCTAAACCATTTCGGTGCCTCGAATCAGAATGAAATGATAAGACTTGGTTAGTTGGTAAATCAATACCCATACAACATTATTCCCTTAGGAAGTACATAGTAGTAAAATGATGAAATCAATAGAAACCTCATCCCATTTATAGATAGGCACTAGGAGAGGCTGAGGAAAACTAGAAGGTGTTTAGTGTTAGACCTTAATTTTCTAATAGACATATCAATAAGACACAAAATAATCTATAGAGTGCATCAAACATGGACACCAAAATTGGAACTTCATGTAATAATACATATTCATTGTACCAGGATGAATAGATCAATATAAACAATTACAACTTTCCACAACAACCCTTCTTATAGATGAAGGAATAAAATAACGGTCTTTGAAACAAAGAAAGAATTATTAGCAGAGTGACCACATGATAATGGTCTCCCCACCATATAAATAGTTTCTAATACATCTAAACTCTTACTGTCTCTATTTCTCTTGAAAAATAAACTTTAGAAGATAGGAAATAAAACAAGAACTAGTTATAAAAATATTATAATATTTCTCCATATCATCCACATGTATCCAAGAAATGGGTCCCTTGATATTCCATTCAACTTTTTATTCCATCACTTATTAAGAAGGAAAATATATACTATGATCATCAGAAACAAAATTCCCCTATAGAAGGATATTGGTGATGTTGAAGTTGAATGATAGAAGATACTATACCCTTCACCTATACCTCTGGATCTAGTCATTCTAATAAAATATTTAACTTATAATCTAATGGTAAGAATAGATTATGATTATTTCCCAGTAGTGGTAATATCTTCAAAATTTTTGGGAATTATTAATTATTGTGTGTTCTGGATCATGGGTAGGGTAATTACTTTCATGTGAATGAAGATAATAACAACCATAAACTACTAAATGAACTTCTTGTATTGGAAAAAAACCTAAAATAGCACATAAAGCATAAAAAAAAATATGTACACCTTTCCTACATTTATAAATATTAACATAGGTTATGAGGTTAAATGTCACTTAAATTCATCAAATTAAATCTAACACTTAGAATCTAATATGAATTTCACCCCTTTACTTGTAATAACAGTCAATAGATATTCATGCTTCGATAATTCCTTCAGGTAAATCTCAATCTCTTCTTCAGTGATTGAGTAAACCAAAATCTTTCCCAGGCATTAAACAACAATAGAATCAATGTAAGTGTGTAAAATATGATTAATTAGTGGCATGAAATTAGAATGGGAATTAGTCGAGCCGAAAGTAATCTCAATATATTAGGTGTGGCAATACCTACTTATGTAGGTGGTATTTTTAAAATATGAATCCTTAAATCTAAAAAAATGATATTTAGACTCATGTTTGATTTTGGAAAACCACATTAATCTATATAATTAATCAATAAAAACATATAATCATGTAAAGGGATAATATTTCTTAATTGTTATCCTATTTATCATCTAGTAATAGACACAAAAATAGAGAATTTTATCATCTTTCATTACATAATGAACTGGGGATACACAAGGTGTATCATCTGGGTGAATAATTTTTTTTCATATATTATAATTTTATATTTATCTCCTGAAATTCTTTTGCTACTATTTGATAGGAAGGAATTGATTTGGACTAATTTCCTAGAAAAAAATCAATCAGAAAATCAACTTCCATCCCCGATGGTAGACATGAAAAATTAGTTTGAAACACCTCAAAAAATTTCATAACAACCATTAGAATATGATTACACAAAGGTTAATCCCTATGTTAAAAAAATAAATTGGTTTTCCATGTTTTGGTAGAGGAGGACCTGCTGGACTAGAATTCATATTCCACTATCATTAAAATGACTGAGATCTGCCATTAGAGGCAGTAATGAACACAACCAATAATAGAAATCAATATCTTCTTTATAGGAAAATAACCAATCCACATTTATAATGATTTTAAATAGATAAAATTTTTTAAATTTAAATTTTAAAACTAATTTAGGTTCAGATATATAGAAGTCACATGAGGGGTATTAGAATCCACACTCCTTATTTTTTTGAGAGCTGTCATTAACTCTATAACAAATGAAATGAGTTACATTGGATGTTTTAAAATATTCCTGAAATCCATTGATATAAAATAATGAGAGACAATTATATTATATAAATTGGGTTATAAAGATGAATAAATAAGATAGTACCTCTAACTATCTATGGAATCATATAAACTTATCTTGGAGGGGCTTCCACTATGTGTAACGTCCTTATTTCATTAGCCTAATGCTGGAACCCTATATTATTTGAAGCATCTGACTACACCAGAAATCCATTAGGTGCTGATAATCCTGTTCCTTAATGTGGAATAGAAATATTCTGATATAAATTCTATAAGTTATATTTTCATCCATGAGTTATAAATATTTGTATGCCTAGGGAAAGAACACCTTATGTGCTTGATCTTTCTGCACTAGTAGAAAGTTATAGAACCACTGCTAACCATTGTAGAAGGTGTGGTATATCCCCAAAACTAGGAGCCACCACCACCACCTTTATAAGACTCATTCCACTTACTCTTCTTTTTATGGAATCCACTTAATATACCATTAGGTGGAATATGAATTCCAAACAACCCCAACTTTCCCACTAGGGTAATTTTTCTATTGTTCCTCTATTCACTACCTCATCATAGGTGGTAAAATTATAAATAATAACTTGATATAAAATATCCCATCACATTCCCATTTGAAACCTCTAAAATGAAAACGTATTATTTGATAAAATCTCATGTGTGAAATGAACCAATTTAGAAAAGTATTTGATATATTATAATATATTCTATAAAACTAGGTTAATGAAGAGTAACTCAATGGATTTTTCCATTACTAAAGATTTAGGAGAAAACTACCAAAAAAAGATAACCTTGGAGCCCTTCCCCTCCAAACTATTATGATTTTTTCATGAACCATTATGTCTCACAATCTCCTGTTATGTCCTTCAAGCATAAAGGTGGAACATTTCACTTTTATAGAATCTAGAGTTTCAAAACTATTTAATATTTATCCAATACTTTCCAGAAAAACCTACACTTAAAGAGGATAATTAATTACATATAAGAAGAGCGGTTTCTATCAATGAAAACTTTGGGAATGATCTTGATCACCTCTGATTCCTGGTTTCACCTCTCGAGATTGATCCTGGGTGGGGAAAACACCCTGGTCCAAGTCATAAACCACTCATACCATCACTTCAATAATATTATTATAAAATAGAGGGTTTAATAAAAAAGTCACCTATAACATGGTCTTGTGGAATTATATGAAGATTTCTAGTTGTAATGGTGCTACAATAAAGAAATAAGAGATACCATTAAACATGTGAGAAATATTATATTTAATGAGGATACTATAAGAAAATAACTGTGAGAAGATAAAAAATCAATATAAGAGAAACATTTCACAATATCCAATAGTAACATATGGTTCATTATGACAAGTTCTATCCAAAACAATTCTTGTAACCCTCCTATTATGTTCTAAAAAACACTATCTTATGTCTATGAAAACATCCAAATACATGAATACCATGAAAATAATATCCATTTTATAACAATTTTTCACAAAACAACATCGGATATCCTAGAACTAAGCACCCATTCTAGCCCCTGGTAAGGCTCCAAAGGGAATTATCGATCCCCATGTGTTGACGAAAAGTTCCTTACAATTAAGAGAAACCTTTTGGAATGATTTTTCCACTATAAAACAAATTATCAATAAATTAAATATTTAAAATAAATGAAAAATGTTAATTCAATGTTCGATAGTGGAAGATATTTTTTTCAAGGAAAATACAAGTTCCAAACCTAAATAGTTAGTTTAAAGTATATGATACCAATATAAAATTATCTCTATGTGATATGAGTTCCAATATCCCACCATGTTACTGAAAAACTCTCACACATTGCTAATATGGATAACAGTTACATCCATGTGATGCCTTTACTTTACCTATTTCATGTAAAATAAGATCTACATACACCCAAATGTATGTGTAGGGTGTGAGAAAAACAAGCCTAGTATGACCCCACCATGTGTTTTATAAGTAGCCATTAATAAATAAACGAATTATTCACATTTAATGAAACAAAAGGCAAAAAATACAAATTTTCATAGTTTTAAAAAATATTGGAATTCACCCTTTCACATAAATATATAATCCATTACCAAATAAAACTAGTTTTATAAATCATGTAAAATAACCATTCAAAAATTTAGAAATATTGGAACTACATCCTAGTATATATTTAGTCCATTATAGTAGGGATCCTCACACCTTAGTGAACATATGACGATTTTTTCATGAATCACTAGAATAATAGGCCTAGCTATATGAGAAAATCCCTAATAAGTTAACCCCATGTTATAATATAGTTTAGTTAGAGTTGTAGCAAAAATACAGGCAGGGTTTCCATATACTATCCAATCATGTTTTTTTAAATCTATCCACCTATTTATGATCCCATGATCCAATGTACAATTTTTCACACATGGAGAAATTACTTTCATAGTTTAAATCATCTCAAGGGATTATCATAGAAAATAATTAAACATACCTGGTAACAAATCATAAAATTATTTTAAACCCACTTTAATTAACAATACCTAAAGTGAAATAAATTTCAAAAAATGACCCCAAAATTCAATAATTCAAGAACCATGGATCAAATCATTAAATAATTTTAAAAAAAATTTAAATTAATATGTAATAATGGTTTATAAAAGATAATATTTTCATGAATCAACCAATATAAAACATTTTGTATATAAGAAAACCATATGAGACCTAGTAACCAAGAATAAAAAATGGTCCAAATTTGAAAAGAGATCCCTAAGGCATGAAATCCCAATCAGCAAACCCAAATCCAATAATCCCATGATCAATCAATATAAGATAAATTATATAACTTTGGGAAGCTCAAGGGATATCATAACATCCAAGCTTAATCCATCCTCTAACTTCCAAAACCATGATTATTTTTTTATAAATCCATTTAGATCAGTTCCAAAACCAAAGATCCATCAATAAAAATCATGAACATGGTTCCTTATAAGAAATATAAGGGAGATCATGCATAATTATTTGGATATTATCAATGAATGAGGAGCTAAATCACATACCATAGAAACCCTAGATTATATAGGATGAAGCTCCACCAAAATCCCACCAAGATGGATAAGAAAGAACACTATAACATTAGAGATGCCTTATGTGCAAAAAATGATCAAAATGAGGGACTTAAGTAGGTTAAATTGAGTTAGATCACATAGGGATGAATTAAATTTTAGATTTGTATTGATAGATTCTCAATGTGAATCATAATTCACATAGTGAATCCCTTTGAAAAATAAATACAAAAGTTAACCACCAGATATCATAAAGAAAAATTATCTAACATGAAAATTTCATGGTGCAAACTAAGTTTCACATCATGAATATTTAGGGTATGTATCACAACCCAACGCCCAAAACCATTCATGGAATGGACTCATGGTTCACACTATAATCCTCAGTAGGTATAACCATTCACTTCATTTAGAGACCCAAAAAATCCCAATAGGATCAAAATACTTATAAATTAGATTGGGAGGTGTCAAATATTAACACTTGGATGTGATATAGGTGTATGAAACCTCCTTATGATGTATACCCAAACCATATCCTCTCATTATTATTTACTAATTGACATGTTGAATCAATAAGGTCTTTGTATGACTATATCCCACAAAAACCATTATTAGTCCCATTCACCAAGTAATCTAAGATATATACTAGTAAATTAGATATAAAATAGACTATTCTATAGGATGTTAAACATATTACAAGTGGTTGTAGTCATATAACTATAAAATATATGAAAACATGTTTCTGGATGGATGATATTAAAAGTCACCTAATTTGGTCATAGATGTATTAACATAAAATTAAATTCATTTGGTACTTGTTGCATAACAATAAAATTTTAATAATTTGTAATATTTGGAAGGCCTTAAATGTAATAATAGTGGTTTTATCAAATTACCTTAAAATATATAACATATCCCACTTGAAAACCAATTTTTTATGTTCTTATTTCCTTTACATGAATGTGTAGTAAGCTCATACCATTATCCTAATCCTAGATCCACAACACCTACCAACTCCATGTATAATGATAAATTCAAGAGTTCCTTGTTTAGTAGCTTCAATAAATACTTTAATAACATATTAGGGGAATAATATATAACATTTTATAAATACATATTTTTACATCAATTCATGTTAAGGATTGTTCACTCTCACAAACAACGCAAACATTATTTTCACTAAGAATGATCTTTTGAATATGTAATAATTATATAATAGATCCTAAGACCTGGATATAAAACCGCTTTTGGGTTGAGTTTACCTCCCATCCTATTGAAAAATATAAAATTTTAAGAATATTTTTCATATACCAATGAGATACTATTATTTAGAAGTTGGTACACATGAAGAAATGAGTTGGGGATGAAAAATCATGGGGGAAAAGAAATGGTGAACTTTACTATAAATCCATTACCCATAAAAGACATTTATTAACCATAAAATTTTTATCTAGATGTCACAATAATTTTTTTATTTGTTTGTTGTTTTCTTAATTAGGGTCTCTTGCCATATCCAAATGGTATATTTGAAAACATAATGACATGTAAAGCATCCTATCCTGGTTGATGAAAACAACATTATATCTCAAGATACTAAAAAACTTAAAATAATTCTATATACATATTCCTTGGCCTTTATGAAGGCCACATACTACAATTTATCAAGACATTATCCCCACTATAGTGCCCAAAAAACTAGATGGAGAATACTCTGGTGAGATAATATCACCTAAAAAGATCCATCCTATCTTTAGATGTATTTTTTAAATCCTTGTTTGAGATGAATACTTATTGGGTCATAAAAATAATGATAATCCATGACTAAGAAGGTGGACCCTATCATGAAAACAAATCACATCATGAGTCATTCCCCAGATCACAATAACACCTTCCATCCTCAATATAGACAGGACGAAGAGGAAAATAACTATGAATCTACCACAATACAAAATATTCCCAAGAGTTCATGAATTAGTAAATTTATTCACCAATTCCACTCATACATATCTACCTAAAAATATTTTTAGAATACCACCTCAAAGATTTTGACCCCAAGCATCCCAAAATTGACAGCAGGAGGAGGGATCTATTGGGAAAGTCAATTACTAATGTTATGGAGTAGTTTAATACTAACATTACCATTTATATTCTAGATTATTATAACACATTTTGATGAAAATCATGAAGCCTTTTATAAGGTTTTATCCTAATTAATGTCAATTTACACATTGTGAGACTTCAAATAGGATTCTGTTTTTGTCCCCAATCTCCAAAAAAGAGCATCTAGGATTAGGGATCATGAGGGAAATTAATATTTGTGGAGAATGTCCCTACCACTATTCATACCCATGAAAATAAATTTATTACCTACTATTCTATGAATGATTTAAAAAGAGGTCCTTCCCATAATATCCACTACGATTGTCCTCCATAAATCTCTATATTAAAGGCCAATATAGGTCCTCCCACAAGTATCCACTATGAAAATTATCTCCGTAACACTATAATCATGAAATCTTGAGGTCACCCTTTGAAAATTCACTACATAGGTCATATACGCATAACCATAATCAATACCACTTGAGGTCTATAAAAGAATTTATAATGAAGGTCCTCACCAAATCCCCATAACCAAGAACTCTGTATGACCTTCTTAGAGAATATCCTTTGGAGGTCCTCCCTTTGACACTAAATGGGTTTATTACAAAGTTATACCTCCTAATATAAAATATAACATCAAAATTAATATAGGCACTACCCATTTTAATGTGAATGTTTTTAGATATTATGGTCCTCCCTTGAGATAAAACCTCTTATGTTCTCCCCAAAATATGTGAATATTGATCATTAAGTTCCTCCTCAAGATTCCATTTGTGGAGGTCCTATATGAAAAATGATGATTGATATTCATGGATACCCCCATCAATAAATCATCATTAATTGGTAATTAAAAAATTCCTCACCCTTGGAAAATATATCCTCCACAAAGAATATATTTTTTAAAACCTCTTTATGCCTAAGAAAAGCACTAACATGAAGTTCCTCCCCATGATGGAAACCAATAAAATGGAATCCATACTTTCCCTCCCCATATAAATCAATATGTGAACTATGTATATCCTACCCAAAGTATGTATTTTAGAGGTACTATCTATGATAATGTATTTATATAGAACAAAGTTACTCTTTATAGTGAATATTCAAAAATCAACCATGGTGGTCCTCACCATTTCTCTCATTGCAAAATACCTCCTCAAAATGGAAAATTTTTCCAGAACAAAGGCCCTAGACAAGTCAGGCATACTATAAATATTACCTCATATAGATAAACACTCAATAAAATAATGATAGATACACTGGTCACCCCATCATTGATTAGTGGGGTCTGATCCTTGTCAATGGGATACCCGAAAGAGCAATAGTTGTATGTACCTCCTCTAGATGATGTCTCTTCGGATGCGATAGAGGTGGTTTAGAGTAAACAATTACTCTTAATGAAATTGTAGAGAAATGAAATTTATGGTAAGGTCAAGTAGAAAAAATGATATCTAAGGATGAAGATAACACTATGGACATGTTGTACGAATTAAAAAGAGAGAGAATAATGGATATGTTGGGAACATGGTCACTCCCCAGTAAAATGTTCCAAAGACATTGAATGTGAAGTTCATAACTCATATTTTTCATAATATAAGGGTGAATATCTATCATCTTATGTACAAAAACATACCATATAGAGAGTACATAAACCATTTTAAGAAGCTATATGATCTTTTCATCCATGTCGATGTTATCCCTTTTTTAGTTTCCAAGAACCTCAATTCAAAAAAACAATATCAGGACCCCAATGTACCCTACCCATATTTCTAAAGGTGCTTAACCAAATATGTAACAACCTAATATTTTATTAAGTTTTTTTAGATATATACTAAGGACCATAAGAAAAAGAGGATTTAGTTACTATTTTTAGAGTTGGTTTTCTAAACAATAGGTAAATGTTTCATTTTTATTTTTGAGAGGTGGTGTTTGAAAACCACCACTAAATATGATTTTTTAAATTATTTATATTCTAATTATTGACAGTTTTCAAGGGGCTATGACAAGAGTTAGTAAATCCTGAATTTATTTTTTATTTTATTTTTTAAAAAATTTATCATTGAAATTTAAAAAACCACTTTGATATTAATAATAATAAAGTATTATTATTTATCATTAAAATTTTAACGACATGTTACTAATTAATATTTTTTCTTATTATTTAATTGTTTTTAATAATTATTTAATAATAATTAATTATAATTTTAAATAATTATTAATGGTTAATCATTAATTATTAATGATAAATGATTAATTATATACTAATTATCGATTAGTAGTTAAAAATTATTTAAAGATTTATATATTTACATAAAAATACATAGAAACACACACACACACATATTATTTTTATTTTTATATAATTATATATAATTATATATATATATATTAATATAATTATAAATACATATAATTATAGATATTTTTATGTATTTATGTATATTTATTTAGGTTGATCCATATTTAGAAATATCTATATATATTACGAGGGGGAAATATATAAATATAGGTAATTATATGTATATATGTATATGAAATGGGTACTCGATTTCAAGTTCTTTGACTTTTTTTTCAAAGTTTGATTGTTTCTGTTGTGGATAAATTGTTTTACGTATGTCCCTCTATTTGTTACGTGTTTTATTTTCATTAATACAGTGGCCTCGGAGCCTTACCCTATTATTATTATATATGTACGCATATACATATTTAGGTAAATTTATGTATAGTTATATATATTTATTTGTATTTATTAGTATTTATGATTATTTATGTGTATTTATTTATATTTATACATATTTATGTATATATATATTTATATATGTTATGTGGCTATACATATATGTATATATATGTATATGTGTGTATTTGTGTATCTGTATATGTGTTTATATATATAATTATTATTAATTATATATTAGTAATTATATATATTTATAATTATAATTATTTATAGATAATTATATGTATTTATGTATATATATGTATATTTATATGTATATTTATGTATAAATAAATATTTATAAGTATTTATATCTATATATATTTATATATATTATGTGGATATATATATTTTTATGTATATTAATATGTGCTTATATATATATAATTATATCTAAATATAAATATATATTTATATTGATATATATATAGATATAAATATATATATAATATATATTTTCAAAGGTATTTATATTTCTCTATTTTTATATATATTTATATATATTATGTTGCTTTATATATACAATTGTTTTTATGTATATGTATGTATTTAGATGTATTAATATATATTTATGTATATTTATTTTTACTTAAAAATATTTATAGATATGCTTATTTAGGTACATTTATATATATTTTTATATATTATGTCACTATATATATATATATGTATTTATGTACAATGAAAAGTAATTATAACTATATATATATATATATTTATAAATTATGGATAAACACACACACACACACGTATGTATTTAAAAGTATTTATCAGTATATATATAAGTTTATTAATAATTATTTTTTCAACACATGAAGAGTTTGAGGGGGTGGTAAATAATTTGTAGAATAACCAAGAGGTAAGGGTTTCAAATCTCATGTTACACATATATGTACTTGGTTTTATAGAGAGGTTCTAGGTGGGAAAGCATTTGGTGGGTCTTATTAGAGTTGGCCTAGGATAAAAAATAATATTAAATAAACAAAAATAAAAGAGTAAAAAAATAATGAAATTTTTATATTAAAATTAAGAATAAAATAAAAAAATATTTTCAAACATTATCTCTAAAGGAACAACCATTAAATAAAAAAACACCATTAACAAATTTTAGGCTCATGAATTCACAACATATTATATAAAGCATTGCAGAATCATTTAGAAGTGGTTTAAAGTGTCACTAAATGAAAAAAACAATAGTAAAATACCATTTTCTTATATATATGTCAAATAGATTTTATCCCATGTAACAAAAAACTAAACTGAAGCAAGATATATTAAAAATGTAACACCCTGAACCAAACCACTAGGTTTGAGATAGATAGGCACAAGAAATAATGTGCTCCTCCCTATATGAAAGAGGATACCAACTGGCAGCAAGGGTCTGAAAGCTATTAGTGGGGAGAATATACCCTCGATTACCATAAATAGACATCATATAAAAAAAAAATAAAAAAAAAATAATATGAAGAGGAAGTCAATTTATCATTATATAATATAAAAATGGCATGAAAGCCATAAAAATAAATTTTAAAGATCCCTATTTGGAAATATAAAATAGAGTGTTCAAACTTATAAGCAGGTAAATCCCAAAATTCTATAGAAATCGTCTCGAGTAAATCTTGGTACCATTACCAACTAATTGCTCCATAGCTCTGCAATCTTCTATAGGACCCTTATCCTTACCTGGATCATTAATTATGAATTTTTCATGCACATCGAGATTTCCATGAAAGGTATGAGTAATAAAACCTAATTTGGCACCACCAATGCATCCTTTATATGTGTTAGCAGGTAAAACATGTGTATGCCATGATATAATAAATGCACAAACAAGAAAATAAATCATATGCCGAGAACTCATTTTCTAACCAAGCCACTAAAAACCAAAGTTGTACATGCCTTTGCGCCATAGTGTTCTGTATTTATCATATTTTAGGCCTCAAGGATATTTACTCATATCTAAACCTTAGAAAAATCCAGAAGGTCTTCTCACTCCCAATTTCAATGCCATGGTTGTAGAATCAAGGTCGTAACACCCATACCATGTGTTTAGGTCCATCTTCATCCTTGTCACATGTCATGCACACTCACCCTATAAGGGATAACCATATCATGATAGTCCACATATCCCAAGTAATAATAAATGCTTTGAAAATTTATGTAATAACAGATAATATGGTATTTCATACAATGTATGAATATAGTAGGGAATAATGAGATCCATTTTCAATATACAAGTACATGTGGTCAAAATTAAATGTGGCTAACAAGCCTCACAAGTATACCTATGGAATCAAAAATCATATATGGTTTTCATGGGATATAGAAGAACCAACATGTGATCACTATCAATCATGTTCAAATAAGATGTGTTAGCACAAGAATCATATCTTTTAATGAATTATTTACAAGGTCCGCAAATGGTACGTAGCTTCTTACCATAAGCTCATTGATGAGGAACTCTAATATTCATCATGGGATCAATGACCTAATCAAATTTCACACCCACAAAAACTAGTTCACACATAAATGAAACATATATGATATTTAAAGTTCATAAATGAAGGGTTTTAGGAAATAGACTTGTGAAGATTCCATGCCCGGAAGAGAAATTATGGAGTATCATACCTCACAAAGTCTATTAATAGAACTAGTTTTGATATATGTCGATAAAGATGACACTAATTCATCAGAACCATTGTCAATCAAAGAATGGATAATAAATTCTTCCTAAAATCTACATGCGAACCTCAGATCTAGTAAATTACCATCGATCCACCTTGAATCCTTCATCATAATAGAGTTTAGATATGAGAAACATGAGGTAGAAGGTCTCAAGATGGTCAATCTATAATAACTTACCTAGAAATTTACATTTTTCACAAGATAACTATCTCAGGTAAATTATATTTCATCCACACATTGAATCCATCAACAATCTACCAATGGATTATTAATCTCAAAATATATCAACACTACTAGAAAAATGACCTATATTTGAGGACCAACAACCATAGATTAATTGGTTCGTGGATATAGGTTAAGATATAACCATATTTATTTTAAAACCATAGATTTAGATTAGATATACCCATGAACAAAAAATCCCTTATGGAAAATTAATCCCCTAGTTTTTATCCTCCCTCGAGGATTTCATCTCCCACTTTCCGACTCACCCAATCCCTCTCCTAAAACCCTTCTCCTCGAATGATCATCACCCGACTGAATTCTCCCTTATCCGATCCTCACCAGCTTCCCCTTCGCCATTCCTCCACCCCTCACTGACTTCTCCATTAATGGATCCTCCATCCATCACATGTTCCTTCCCTCTTTCATACCCTTATTCGGGTGTTCCTCCTCCATTTAGTGTGTCAACAGGTGCTTCCCCTCTTCATGATTGAGATCCCCATACTCTGTACAATAAAACTTCCCTTCCCTACCTCCTTCTCTCATGAAGAACCTGATTGGGTTTCTTCTCTCGTGACATTACCTATCATTTCACTTTTTGATTTGGGTGGTTCAGTATCATTTTATCATGTCAGTTTGAGGTAATGTATCTCCTCACTTCTCCATTTTCTTCATACTTCACCTTCATTGATTTTTATTCACATGTTTAGGGAGAAAATTTTACTAGTTCATGCTGAAATTATTATTCTTGATGGAGCTTTCATATATGTCTTGTAAAAGATGTCCTATTAGGAGATATTTAAGCCACATCTCATTGTTTGACTTGAGGTATGTTTCCTTATGTATTTTTAGCATTTATAAAAATTTTGGGTGAAATTGGCCGTTGATTTGGGTGTTTAATTTGGGGATTTCATGTGGATTAATTTTGGATGTGTGCCATGAGTGGACCACACCCTGTTGCTCAGGGTTTTAACACCATGAGGTTTTCTAGTGAGTTTGGAATTTATTATGATGATTTTTGTTTTTTGGATTTAATAATTTTTTTAGTAATTTAATGATTTTTATTGATGATATGGTCACTATTGGACATAGAGGAGGCTGGTATGAGATTGGGTGTAACTATGGATCATTGGTTAAGGTAGGTAGCCTTTTATTTATTGATTCTCTTTCTTAATTTATGATTTTATGTTCATGTTCCATCATTATAATTATTTTATTCATGTTGCATGACTTCTGTGATACCATCTATAGATTGGGATGAGATCACCTTTTCTTAATAGTCAACATGGAACACATAACTTTCTAAATGGTTTGATGGTGGAACCTTAGGTAAATTAGTGTTAGTGACCCTCTTCATGGATTACTTGGAAAACAACTCATAACACCAATCATTTTCATCATATGAGTCCACTCTATAAATTGGAAATTCAAAAAATGTGAGTGTTTAAATTTAACTATGCTTCTTAGTTTAATTATTATAGTTCAAGGGATTAGTTATAAAATTATTTAATGATCAAAGGAATCTATTTATTCATGATTATAATTAATTTTTAGGGGGTATTTTAGTATATCATTTATTTATTTTTTTTGTTATCATTATTTGTATTATTATTATTCTATAATTTTTTATAGTGTAGGGACATTTAAGAATCATTCATGTGACATATTTAGGAATAAGTTTTTTGGAATTTGAAGAGGATACTGTAGCCATTTTTGTATCATATATTTTAAAGAGTATAAAGAATTCATTGAGTGAAATGATGTACTAGACACCGTTGTTTGATACATAAAAAGTTAAACCTAATTTTTCTACTATACTCTCTAGATATCATAATTTGATCCTCAAGAATCTTCATTATTAATACTAACATTTCTAATTTTACATGACTTTTATCTTCTTTATCCTTAAGGTAATTTTCTCAACCTATTTTAGAGGCCAATATATTTTTCAACCATTATTCATTGGTTCCATTTTTTATTCATTCACTCCATGTAATTGTCTACAATATAAATTTTTTCATATAGTGAATGTTTTATAGAGTAATACAACAATTAAAAAAGTATGTGGGTTCTATTTTTACCCATAAAAGTTAATAGGTCTTGTAGTTAAACCTTGGGAGTCCTAGTTTCCTATTAACCTAAAAAATTCTAGAGGTTAAGACTGGAACTTGAAAGTTTAGGTATAGGGTTCCTCATGTAATGGATAGAGACATAACTATACCAAAAAAATAAAGGAGGTTACAAATTAGCCTTTTAAATTCTAGTTGGGTCTTCACCTGTAAAAGGATGGTTTTTTTTTCTAAACTAAAAAAGATAAGGTGTTTTTGTTAGCGAGTCTAGGTGTAAATAAGTTAGGATGTAAAGGGTAGTAAATCCTCATAAAATGTCATTATTATTATAATGGGTATCATACTCTTGGACTATGACTGGGATGAGTAGACATAGGATCATTTATATTTAAACTACTGTAAAACTTTTAGTGCTTTCTTATTAATATCTTTTATTTTTACCCCTTAAACTTTAAATAATATAAATATTTATTCTTGATTTTTTTTTATTTTAACCCATCGTATTATATTATTATGGTTTAGCACTGATAAATATTTTGAGCTTGAAATTTTTCCCCCATTTTTTTCATTTCTATCACCCATTTGATATTAAACAATTGGTATTATAGAAGGCTCTTATTGGGATATATTTTTATCTAACATCATATCTCTTTTATAATTTTTTATATAACTTGTATCATAGTTCTTTAAAAGACTAAGGAAAAGAACTTTTTTAGTGATTTTTTTCTTAAGGATTAAAAATTTCTTGAATTCCTCATTTTAACCAAAATTCAATGGTAGTAACTATATTTGGTAAAAAAGTACTTCTGAAAACTTATCTTGAAAATATTAATATTTCATTTCAGGATATTCTAATTAAATATTATGTTTTACTTAAATATAATCATGTTGATTTGAATGTTAATGATTCTATTAAATATGATATTAATTTAATGGTAATTAATATCCTTTATTAATCCTTTTTTGTAAATGTACTTAATTTTTTTGATGCTGTACTGGTTATGAAATCTAGAAAGAACTTGAGGAGACCACTTTCCAAGGAAAGAGTGTTAGGATGTCATTTTGTTCTAGTTTTAAGAAATCTATTCACATTTAAGTGGTGTATCCAATCAAGAAAGAAGGAAAATATTTTTTTTAAAGAAGATATCACTCATGATAAATCATGTTTTAATATAGATCATTAAAATATTATATGTTATCGATGTAGGAATAAGGGACACATCAAACTTTATTTTCTGACACAAAAAAATCATAGGAAATCCAAATGGAAGGAAAAAATGGAATTAATACTTAAAGAGATAAATAATAAATAATATAATTAATAATGTGTACATATTGAATATTAATGTGCATGTTTCATAATGTTTATATATTATAGAAACCCATTATAAAATACATAATAATGCATATATTTTTCAAAATGAACATATATATTTTAAATATTTTTTTAATAATAAATATACATTACATATAGGTATATTTCATATTATAAATATGGGAATTGATTACTATTTATACTCAACCCACCACAGTGTTAATATTATTTAAATATATGGTGTATAATTAAATAACCAAACTACCATTAACACTTATGATATTTTCTTTCACCATATGCCTCAATGATTCTTTCCATATTGTTAAAACTTATATTTCATATTTTCCATTAATATTATTCATTTTTCCTTTTCTTATCCTTATTTTTATTTCTAAACCCATTTGATACATCTTATAATGAGATTTATTTTCCTCCAGAAACACCTTCATAGTGTACTGATCAATTTGAATGTTTGATAATAGACGTGATTTTAACATAAATGTTGTTTATTTTCAAAATACAGTTGAATACATGTTATGTAGTGTTTTTTGTTTACCACATTGAATGAAAAATTTATTGCAATGAAAAAATACATGTCAAAGGATTCTACTTAAATCACTCTTCCATAAGAATTTAAGTTGTGATGATCTATTGAGTTTTTATACTATAACCTTGGATAATAATCTACTGGTAAATTATTTTAAATTTTATTATGTATCTAAAACTAATTAGAGTATAATTTAATATTCTTGTGAATTAAGACACTCTCTATTTTTTGTTTATAGTCAAAAGAAATATTTATAAATTATTGTATTTATGTTACTGATTTTTTTAACAGTCCATGAATTTATACATGTATTGGTAGGTTATGGTTAGTGGGTATTTTAAAATCCATAATATTTTAGAAGGAAAAAATATCATGTTTTCAAAAATGTTTTCAAATAGGATCTATCCATATCATATTTTATGAATAAAATAAATTTCAAAATTATTTGTGAGTTATTGATTGGTGCATTTAGAATCTTGATTGGTTTTTCCTCTCTATATAGGGACTATTCATTGACTACATTTTCATACTCTTCATAAACTACCATTTCAAATACTTATATAAAAAAAACTATTTAAAATTGTTCACCAACCATATAAAATGTTTCATTTCAATGTGTGATAGTTTATTATTTGACTTTAACTAGTTTTTTGAGAGTGTTATAGGAACTCAAATTATTTTCTAATTCATCTTACATTTCCGCTTCTATATATAAGTTATCATCATGAAGTCTCAGGATGAATTTGAATATAGAGGTCTCCAAATCAATATGAATATTATTATTATATTTCTTAACATCGAGGTAGATTATTTGAAATATTTAATGCATCCATTATAATATAATGAAATTTCTTTGGGGGAGGAATAATGATAAATATATTCATCAATATTTTTATCACTCTGAATACAATAAGCATGTGGTTTGAACTATTCATACTTTAATGTATTAATTATCTTATTGAATTATTTTTTTCTTATTATTTTTAAAAGTCTTTCATTAGTTCCCTAAATATATATTAATATGAATAGAGGTATATTCTTCCATATGAGGCACTACCAAACTCTCCCTTGATATAATTTCATATATTCACTTCATATATACTCAAGTAAAAAAAACTAGTCATGAAAAATACAGTTCAATTAAATATTGAACTTTGTGCTCTAATTTATGTTTTAATTGAATAGTATCTCAAAATACGAGGGTTTATAGGCTCTAATACCAATTGAGAGTCCTAGTGGACTATGTAAACACACCCTGGGTGGGGGGGGGGTGACCCTATTGTTATATGATTTTAATGATTACCAATTTACTATTTAATCCTTTAAAAACCCTATAGACATAAACCTATGTGGTTAGTTAAGACTATATATTCGTATATTGTTTAAGAATTAATACACCTATATACAATGAAAATTTAAAATTAAATATAATAAGTACTATGAAAGTGTTTAATCCCTCCATGGATTCCTACTCCTTGTAGTACATATTAAGTCTATGTATAAAATTATCCAAAAGAGTATTATTGTAAATACAAGTGGAGTTGTTGGATGTTGTTTCCTAACATAGTTCATCCCACACTAGCATAATATCCCACTGTGTTAACAATCTCTATCACCCCATAGGAGTTCATTGATTCTCATTGGTGGTTATAATAGTCTTTATACCCCCTTTAAATGTATATTATAATCTATCCATGGATTTATCTACACCCATAAGGTCTTATATTCTTACACAAATACATAGATACTTCCTATACTTAAATGTATTCAATGAGAAAACATAAAGCTCGACCTTTATTATACTACACAACTCTTATATTCTCTTAGAACAAATTGATGGATGTTGGTTGGAGTAGGACACTCAAGAGGGTGGTGAATTGAGTTCTTATAAATTTTTTTGTCAAAAAGTTTATTTAAATTATTTCCCATATTTAAAATTAAATCGGCCAGTTAAATAAGGTAGTAAAATTATAATAGCTTGACTATTGAAATAGTTTCTCAGAAGATTGATTAATTCTTAGTAAAAGCAATATAATATATTGATACAAATTTTGAAACTATTCTATTAAGGAAAAATAGTTATAACTACTATCCAAGACTAACTATCAAATTAAAATTTAGTTTTCTGAAATATGAGTTAAAAACATAGAAAGAATAAATTGAAACACACAATAGATAAAACAAGTGGTTTAGTCTCAAGATGAGACCTAATCCACTCCACTAGGTGATCACCTTCCATGAAGAAATATATAAAAAGGATTGATCCACACCCTAGATTGGGGTTAACAATAGCATACAAGACTGTCCAGGTCATAAGACCTATTACACTGTTCTACATGGGAATACTAATATCCAGGTCACACATGACCTCTTCCACAGTTATACGTGGGTGAAACAAGGTGTAGAAATATATTAGAGTGAGGATATCTTGTATCCTCCAGTTCAGTACAGGAGACATTGTGTGTGTTTAATGAAGATACAAAAACTACTCAAAGAGTAATAAAACATTACACAACCAATAAAAATGTAATGAGATATAGTTTAGAAGGTTCTCTATGTCATGAAATGCAGCTCTAAACTCTTTGGATGTAGTAGATGAAAAGTTACAATCCTTTTTTGAAAATAGAGTATCGTGAGTCAAGTGGTCTATTTTTCAGTGCAGTGAGATGTTCCTCTTCTCCTTTGAGTTTATGAATGGATTCTTTCAAGATGGTTCACAGTAAGTTCTTCATTTTTTTCAACCAGTAGGAATTGAAAGTTATTCCTTTGGTGTGTTCTTGCATTTATTGGTGTTCTTCTCTTTTTCATGCATTCCACCGCTACACTGCATACCCACATTGAGTGGAACACTTTGTTTTTATTTTGGGTGTTTGTGGTACTAATAACAAAGTGAATGATCTTCACACTTCACACCTCGTACTATCTACTGAGAGGACTACAAGAGATCATTAATTATATCAGTTACATTAAATGACTCAAATATGATTGTTGGAAACAAATTTATTTAATTGAAAAAGACAAAACAATGGTTAAGTATGGAATAGTGAGACAATCGCGGTGAGAAAGTCACGATGAGACAATCACAATTAGACAGTCATGGTGAGACATTCATGGTGAGACAGTCACAGTTCCATAGTTTCATTGATATCTAGAACAAGTAGCATAGTTTTGGTGTCTGGTACTTTGTGAATTTGGGAACCAGTAGCAAGACTACAGTTTCATATAAATGGTGTCTCAGGTAATAGTGTTTAGTCCTTTGTAAAAATTATGAATAATGTATTATTACAGTGTCTTGGAAATAGTAGCACATAAATAATGTATGGTCCTTTGAAAAAATCTGAAATCGGTAGCAAACTTATGGGTTCACAGACTTAGAAAAATATATGAAAACTGTCTTAAGAAGTAATATTCATAGAATGGATTAAGATTAAACATAATCATACTAAAACATAATTGAACAAGATTTAAACATAGTTTATAAGATTCAAACATGATTCTGGAGATTTTAAATAATGATCTTGTGAGAGTATAAAACATGAGTTATAAGAGTGTAAAACATGATTTATAAGCATTAAAACACAAGGAGTCCAAAAATCTCCAATCATGATTTGTGATCATTAAAACATGAGGAGTCCAATAGTCTCCAAACATGATTTGTGAGAATTAAAACATGAGGAGTCCAACAATTTCCAAACCTGATTTGTGATCATTAAAAAATGAGGAGTCCAACAATCTCCCCCCTTTTGATGATCACAAATCTGGGCATTTACAAGTAAAATATTTTAGAAATAAACATATTACTTATCAAATCAACATATTAAATCATATATATAATAAATAGCATAAAGGGTAATTCTTTGCCCTTATTTCTACACATTATTTCTCCCCCTTAGAGTAATGGTGCTGAAATGTTCTCCTCTTTAAGTGCCTTTTTTATTATTTTCTCCCCCTTTTGGGATTATCAAAAAGATAAGAGAAATAGAAAAAGAAGATAACAAGTGAAGAAACAACAAAATGACAAATTTTATTAAATAAAAGGATAAATTACATTACAAAAAAAAATGAAAAATACAATAGATCCCTATCAAAATCGGCCTTCATTTCTTGGTAGAGTCAGTTGACTTAGATTTTCTTTTGTCAAAGAAATCAGATAGAGAAGCAAGAGGTGAAGAAGTGGAAGTGGTAAAAGCAGTAGTTAGGGAAGGTAGTGACACTCCTTCAATGATAGAAGGGGAATGGGTAGGTCTGATAGAAGACTGAGGAAAATGTTGCTCAATGATGATATGTCTAATCTGGTTCAGATCTGGAGAAACATACATAGTCACTAGAGAAAAAGTGGTGGGGGAAGAAGGATAGGTAGTAGAAGGTATTCCAATACTAAAAGGAGTAGATTCAGAAGCCACAATTGCAGTACTCTGAAAAAGGAGACAAGTCTTTAAGATGTTGATAAAATCAGAGATGATATATCCACCATAAAATATGGATTTCACAAAACCATCCTTGTTTTCTAAAAACTTCTCTAGAGTGGGTGTGAATTCCTTAATATTTAGCACTTGGTCCTTGAAGTCTTGAGTGACTGGTGGTATCTTCAAATTTTCGAAAAGGTACTTGAAGTGATTAGTTAGATCATGCTTAAAATAAATTATCTTAAAGTATAAGTCAAATTTCTTAGAGATTTCCTCCTGAGCATCATTGGAAATCATTGAATATACCCTCACTAAATCAAGTACAAGTACAAGGTCACTATTCTTGATGACAACAAAGGGACTTTCATATCAACACCACTCAACACTGACTGAAGCTCTTCTTTGAAAACTGTTTTGATCAATTCACTATCCACATGTTGGGATGGCTGTCGAGAGGCAGATGAAACTATAATAGCTAATGTGAGGGACTTAAGTTGATTGACAACATTTTGTAAACAACCTTTATACTCATCGGTCAACCTATTGAGTCCAAGAACAAGCTCACACATCTCATTGTCTAACTTGGTGTTGTTACCAGCCACCTTTTCATATATTGTAATCAGGTTTGGTTGAATCAAGGACACAAAATTTTGTGGAGTCATACCACCAATATCCTCACTAATATTAGAATAAGGAGATTGACCAGTTGGTGAGACTTTATACATATCTTAAACCATAGTTTTTAAAGATTTCAACCCATCACTCAAAATCTTGTTCTCAATCCGAACTTCCTGAATTTCATGAAACATATTTGGTTTAATCTGTCATATAGTTTTCTCTAACCGTAGGGCAACATCCCTTTCACTAAGATTTGTTATAGTGGTAGGTTGAGACTGTAGAAGCTTCCCAAAACTAGACAACAAGTTGTCTCCAAAAACTTTCTGATCATTATAACTTACAAAATCAGAAGATTCTTAAGCAGATTTAAGGATAGGAACTGAAACAGGTTTAGATTTCATAGCAGGAGGTAATTATTTGGCTAAAATTAGTTTCAACTAAAACACAGTTGAAAGATTATCCCTTTTACCAAGGCTTCTTAGGCATCATCCACATAAAAATAACTGGGAAACCTATACCAAGTATCCACAGAACTTTGGTTAATAGGATTTGAAGGTTGAATAATTTTTAAGCTGGGGTATTGCTTTCCCTCAATAGGTGCATCTATTATAGGACTAAGAGACTCAATCTCTTGAACCATTCCCAAAATTCTAGCTCTATCAGGTTCACCCATATCTTTTTTAGCTATCTGAAAGGCCTTTTACATTATTTTCTTAGTAGATAATATTATTTTAGGTTCATCTTGTTCTTCAGATCATTCCACAGCAGTAGACTATTCCTCAACAGTAAGATCATTCTCAATAGTAAGCTATTTATCTATACTAATACTTATTTTAGAATCATATTTAACCTTTTCACTTGCTTCAACATCACCTTTAGGGAGAGGTGATATCTCAGGAGATACTCTCAAAAAACCTTCACTACCATCATTAATTGGTTCAACATCTAGATATTCCATAATCTCATCAGCTTATAGTATAGGATTAGATATATTTTTAGGTATGGAGGGATTTTAAATAGGATTAAAATCCTCATACAACCTATCATTATCCTAAACCCATGATTTCTTCTAGGGATTCCATCTTATTTTCATTCTCCTGCAGGTATCCTTAGAGATATAAAAATATCATTCCTCAAGCAATTCTTCATTTTGGAAAACCACACCATTGTCTTGAATAATACTATAAATGAACCTTGAATATAAAAGGGAAGTAGAATTTGATGTAGTTTTAAGCATTTCACACATGTGAAGTATAATATACATACATAAGTTAATTTTGTGTTAATTCTTCAGAAGATGAATTAAAAATACATCCTGATACCTAAGAGTAGAAAAATATCCTTTCCTTAGGTAGATGAGATGTTGAATGAACATGAATAACAACCTTGAATCACCATCAAGCTCAACAACAATAGAAATTATCTTCTTCTTATTCCCAATAGAACTTCTAAGAGCCTCTTATAGGATAAACACATCACTAGGTGGAGGAGGACCACTTTGTAATTCCTCAAAAATCCCTTCATGAGGTATTCCTAGGAAGGAATCCCATAACCTCAAAGAAAAAGTGCATCTTTGACAATTTACCTAGCTTCTAACTACAAAATCATCCTTGTAATTGAAGGTAAACTGGACATACTGATAAAAATAAAAAACAAGACTTGGGTAGATTGGTATTTTCTCCTTGGTAAACCAATATGACCAATACTTTTCTTTTAGAACTCTTAGAACTAGATACTTACTAGTCATGAGCCACTTTGTACAGATTTCCTTTTCTAGTATGACTTTTTGATCCTCAAGACCTGGGTTCAGTGGTTTCTTGGGAATTACAACAGGAGAATTCTTCTGTTTCTTCTTAGACCTATGCTTCTTAGGAGTCGATGAGGATGAATGCTTCATCCTAGGCATTCAACATAGGCTCACAAAAGATGAGAAGGATGGAAAGAAGTTTGAGAGAGATAGTGGGTTTTGGTTTCAAGAGAAGTGACCTCGAGAGAAGTGAAGCAATGGGTATTTATCATTTAGGGAGATCAAATGTCATGAAAACAAAAACACGGTAAAAAGAAATAAAACACTCGATACAAAAATAAATATTTAAAAATAAATTATAAATAATACAGTGAGACTAGTGCAAGCATTCATAGTGTCAATATTACTATGTGACATAACATAGTGTGACTGTAATAAATGATACAATGAACAAAGACACCAAACTATGAGAGAGTAATCCTAAGATAGTAAACTGAGATAATAATACTGAGACAATAATCCTAAGATAGTAATCCTGAGTCAGTAATCCTGAGATAGTAATTTTGAGATAGTAATTATGAGATAGTAATTTTGTTCACTTAGGTTAATCATTTCTAATTCATGTATTATGTAATTCATCCTTTCAGAATTTAATGGATTAGTGAAAATGCCAACAAGACGATATTCTATGCCAATTAATTATAAATTAATATCACCCTTTTGATAATGATCTCTCAAAAAGTGATTTCTTAAATCAATATTCTTTGTTCTAGAATGAGAAACTGGATTATTTAATATGTTAATAGTACTTGTGTTATCACAATTTATAGGGACATGTCTGAATTAATATCCATAGTCTATAAAAGCATGTTTCATCCAAAAAATCTGAGCCCAACAACCACCAGTAACTATGTATTCAGCCTTTGCAGTAGATAATTCAATTTTTTTTCTTTTTAGTACACTATGAAACTAGTGAGTTTCCCAAAAAGTGACATGTTCTAAAGGTTCTTTTTCTATCTAACTTACAACCACCAAAATTAGTATCAGAATATCTAACTAGGTCAAATAATTTTCCTCTCTGATAAAACAATCCTAAGTTGGTAGTATGTTTGAGGTATTTTAAAATCCCTTTAACATTGAGAAGATGTGTCTCTTTAGTATTTTCCTAAAAACAAGCACACATACACACACTAAAAATAATATCAGGTCTACTTGTAGTCAAGTAGAGTAAACTACCAATTTTTACCATTCTCATCAAGATCCAACTTACAGTTAGTACTCATTGGAGCATCACTACTTTTAGTATTATCTAAAACAAAAGGTTTTAGAGGATCCTTTGTATATTTACTTTAATTTAAAATAATACATTCCTTATTTTTAAAGATTTTAAATCCAATAAATAATTTTATTTCACCCATCAAACTCATTTCAAATTCATTTTGCATCATCTTTGAAAAATTAATACATAAGGATTTTTTTGAAGATCCAAAAATAATATCATCAACATAGATTTGAACAACTAAAACATCTTTATAAATCCTTTTCATAAAGAGAGTAGGATTAACTGTGACTTTTTTAAAAACTTTGGAAATAAGAAAACTACTTAATATATCATACCAAGATCTTGGATCTTGCTTTAAACTATATAAATCTTTTGTTAATTTTGAAATAGTATTTTAAAAATTACGTTTTTTTAAAACCATGGGGTTGTTCAACAAAAAAATCCTCAACTATATACCCATTTACGAATGAAATCTTGACATCCATTTGATATAGTTTGAAATTTAGATGTGATGCATATGATAATAGTATTCTTATGGCTTCAAGTCTAGAAATTGGTGAAAAAGTTTCCCCATAGTCAATCCCTTATTTTTGACTATAGCCTTGAGAAACCAATCTAGATTTATTTCTTAATATGGTACTAGATTCATCTTCTTTATTTTTAAACACCCATTTAGTGACTATGGTCAAGATGTCTTTAGGGCTATCCACAAGTTTCTAGAATTTATTTCTTTCAAACTAATTTAATTCCTATTTCATATCCATCACAAAAAATTCATCATTGATTTCCTCATTGATGTTCGTAGGTTCAAGTTGTGACAAGAAAGCCTGATTTTCATATTGATTTCTTAGAGATGCTCTAGTCCTAGATCCTTTTTCTAAATCTCCAACAACATCATCTAAATGATGGTTCTTAAGGGTTCTATCAGATCTAGAAAAATAAGGACTAGTAATTTCAGGTTCTTCATTAGGTTTGGGTTTATTAGGGTTTGAATATGGAAAGTTTACAAAACTGGAAGTTTTAACAGATTCCTTCATAAGATGGTCATAAGATTTATCATTGATGTCCAAATTTGACATATAATCCTCAAGATTTTCTATAGAGATATTAGGTTCATGCAGATCTATCTCATCAAACTTGACATGTATAGATTCTTCCACACATTTGGTTTTCTTATTAAAGACTCTAGGATTTACTAGATATTGAATATCCAAGGAAAATTCCTTCATCACTCTTGAATGAATTTTTTTACAGATTATCCTTAGTGTTAAGGATATAGAATTTATAACCACAAAATTTGAAGTAGTTAACCTTGGGTTTTATATTGTTCCCTAAATCATAGGGAGTTATTTTAAGAATTGGTATGATTAAGACTCTATTGATTATATAGAATGCTATATTAATAGTTTCTACCCAAAAGTACATAGGTAGGTTATACTCAATAAGCATGGTTCTAGAAATTTATTATAGGGCTCTGTTTATTCCTTCTACAACACCATTTTGTTGAGCTGTATTAGGGGCAAAGAAGTTATGACTATAGCCATTTTAGGAGAAAAAAGATTCAAAATCTTGGTTTTCAAACTCATAGCCATGATAACTTCTTAGAGATTTAGTTTTAAGACCACTAAGATTTTCTACAGTCCTAGAATACTTGGTAAAATGAGAACGAGATTCACTTTTTTGAGACAATAAGAAGGTCCAAGTATATCTAGAGTAATAATCTACAAGAACATAGAAATAGTTCTTCCCATTAATAAATGAGACTCTAGAAGGTCCAAACAAGTCCATGTGAACCAACTTGAGAGGTTGAGAAGTTAAAACTTATTTCTATGGTTTGAAAGAGATTTTTTACTATTTACCCTATTGACAAGGATTACATAATTTATCATTTGGAAACCCAAGTTTGGGTATATCCTTGATTAATCCTTTTTTAGTAAGATTTCTAAGTGAGTGCATATTTCTATGTCCTAGTCTTATATTCCAAAGCCCAGACTCTCTATGAAATATACTTAAGCATGAATCATTTTGAGAAATTAAAGAATCTAAGTTAAAAGCATAAAATTTTCATTTCTAAAAGAAAAAAAATACTAATTAATTCTTAGAGTTAAAAAAATTGCAAGAATTATTTTCAAATTTGACATGAAAACCATCATCAAATAATTGTGAAATACTAAGTAGATTATATTTTAATCCATAAAAAAAGTACTTTAGAAATTAAAACTGAGTTAGAGTTACCAACTTGGTTGAGTCCAATTATTTTTACTTTAGCATTGTCACCAAAGGTGACATTCCCACCATCAATATTTATTAGGTTCTTGAAGCATGAGTAATCTCCTATCATATGTCTTGAACATCCACCATCCAAATACTATAGGCATTTATAGGATTTGTTCAAACATCTTTCCTGTGTAAGGATCAAACAAAATAATATTTTCATACCAAAATTTATTTGGGTCTAGTAACATTAGTAATAAGATATTTGGGAACCCATACTTTCTTTATGGGTTTCTTATAAGAAGTATGTAGAGTATTTGAAAAATAGACTTTATTTGGTCCAAAAAAACTTTAAACATTAGAAGATGTCTCATAGCTAGAACCTGTAGAAATTTTTCCAAAACTGGGCATAAAATTGGATTTTTCAGATTTAGATAAAAAATGATTTTTTTGTCATATTCCTCTTTTCTGATTGGTATCCTATTCTAGTAGTATACTTCAGAGTTACTTTTTACCAAAAAATTAAGCTAAGATCTCCTTTCCATTGGTAGATATTTCTAGATCCCTTTTTAAATTCTCATTTGACAATTTAATTTCAGGGTTTTCCTTAATCAGTTGTGAATTTTTCTCTTTTTCTACAGCAAGTTCAGATTTAACAGTGGTAGTCAAATCATACTATTTCCTTAATGATTTTTATTTGTATTTTAGTTAATTATAAGTTTCTTCTAGCATTTATAAGTATTCAAAAATTTATTCATTTTTTATCTTTTTAGAATCAATTTCATCTCTATGATAATAAGAATTTTGTACAGGATAATCAAGAGTCACCTCAGATGTGTTTTTCATAAAACACATATTGGATTTGTCAGCCTTTTCATTAGGTGAAGACTTTGAGTCACTTGAACTATCTTCAGAAACACTCAAAGTTTCCTTCATGTCCTTTTTATACTTTCTATCTTTTTCCCCACATCTCTTATTATATTTTATCTTGGGACAATTAGCCTTTACATGTCCTCTTATATTACATTTATAACAGACTATTTCATTGGAAGTATCACTTTTATTCTAATCCTTTTTCCATTTTCCCTTGTTGTCATAATTACTTTTTTAGTTAGGCTTCTTGAAGAATTTAGTTATCCTATAAAACTTCTTAAACCTTCTAGCTAATTGATCCATTTTCTCATAACTATCAGATGTTGAATCATCATTAATTGTATTTTCATAATGAGTTTGTATCCTTTCCTTTTCCTTTGTTTTGGAAGTAGTGGTTTTGAAATCCACTGACTTTCTCTTTGGTTCATCCTCATATTCATTTTTATACTTTTAATTCTTCCTCATACATCATCAATTTGACTATCATCTCCTTTACTGGAAACTTTATAATTTCATAGGATTCTCTAATTGATATAAAAATCCCTCTCTATCTATCTAGTAAGCATCTGAGTATTCTCATGATTTTCTCCTTGGCTGTAACATCTCTCCCCAGAGAAATCATAGTATTCACCATTTCATTAAACTTGAGGTACATGTCATAAATAAGATCATCAGGCTTCATTTTACAGTTATCATATTTAATAGTATATGTGTTAAGTTTCATTTACTTAACACTAGAGGTTCCTTCATGTGAAATAGATAGTGTCCCAAATTTCATGCAATGTTTTACATGTAGAAATTCTGTTAAACTCTTTATCACCTAAGAAATAGTATATAGAATTCATGGATTTGAAATTATTATTATAATCAGCCTTAGTTGGTTCATCCCAAGTATTTCTATTAGTATCAAGAATATTATATTCATATATAATTGAAGATCAAATCTCAAAACCCATAGTTTCTAGGTGTATTTTCATTTTAATTTTCCACTGTTCATAATTTGTTCCCTTAAAGAATGATGGTATGTCGGTAGCATAACCTTCCAATCTATTATACATGATAAATAAATAGGCTTTTAAGGAACTAAAAATTTAGAACTAATAAAAATTTAAAGATCTTTAAAACACAACAAAAATCACAATTAAATAATATTTTTAAAACAGATTTTAAATTTTGAAAAATAGTAACATGAAAACCAACATTTGATACCAAATGTTGGTCTAAGTAGGACACTCAAGAGGGGGGTTAATTTAGTTCCTATAAAAATTTCTGTTAAAATTTTTATTTAAAATATTTCCCCAATTTAAAATAAAACATTCCAGTTAACCATGGTAGTAAAATTATAATAGCTTGACTGTTCAAATAGTTTCTCAGAAGATTGATTAATTTTTAGTAATAGAAATATAAGATGTTGATATAACTTTTAAAACTATTCTATTAAGACAAAACATTTATAAATACTATCCAAGACTAACTATCAAAGTAAAATTTAGTTTTCTAAAATCTAAGTTAAAAATAGAGAGAATAAGTTGAAAGAACCAGTGAATAAAACAAGCAGCTCAGTCTCAAGCCAAAACCTATGCAAGAACCCAAACCTTCTTTTTAGGTATGGGCTTTATTTTCTGGTGTTTTTGAGAAAAATAAGAGAATCTAGAAATTTAAGGAGTACACGCCGTGTACTTTTGAGTACACACTATGTAACTGGTTTCCATAGGTGATCATGTACTGGCCATGTAAAAGATGAGTACATGGCCATGTGGGATGACCTAGAGACTAACTAAAAAGGGGGACGATTAAGGAAAGTACCCACCGTGTACCTTTAGAGAACATGCCATGTAATTTTCTTTTTAATTGTTATATCATACCGGGGTCATGCCTCGTTCACAGAAATTCCTTATTCTAATGACATCTCATCCAGGAGCGACTAAGGAGCACAATTCTTCCTAGATCCTCTGATCGGTCATCCTTCTCCGATTCAACCACCATCGATTGCGTTTGAATCGACATAGTGAGCTCTTCCTTCTTCTAGAGTCTTTTTTCTTTGATTTCTCCTCTTTCGTGAGATATCATTTGTTGAAAGTTTTGGATGTTTTTGTAGATCTACCACATTCTAGGTCGATTCAAAGGCTGAGTTTCAACTATATTGATCGTACAACATTGAGGTAGGTGGATTGTGCCTTTCCATAGTTATTTTTTGAATATTATGTGCAAAATTTCCCAATACCCTAGAACGGGGTATTGTGTGTTTAGGGATTTTAGCCCTGTTAATGCCTGTTATGCCTTCTATGCCTGAGTAGAGGTTGTTTGATTGTTAATAGGATTATATTCCATGATATGGATGTGTTGCCCATGTTTTCACTAATATTGACCATTGGTCTAGCTTTTCCAGTTAGGTTTCTTGTTTTCCATGCCTAGTGTTGTTAGGATGGAGTGATATTATCTAATGCTGTTATATTCCTATAGATGTTTAGCCAAGTAGTTCTTGAAAACTATTAGACAAGTAGTTCTTAAGGTTTACTTTGGGTGCTGAACATCATTTTTGCATGATCGACTTACACAGGGCTGTGAGAACCTAGTGTAGTTAAACCACAAGGGGAATGGACACTGAGGGATTCCCTAGAGTGTCTGTTACTTTTCGCGTTGCGAGACCATAGGGGGGATAGTCATGAGTGCTTTCTTAGAGTTTATGTACTTCCATTTTTCAAGACCACAAGGGTAATTGGATGTTGAGTGCTTCTTAAGAGTGTCTATAGTTACCGATACAAGAACATAAGGGGAATTGTCAGTTAGTAATTCCTCAGAGAGTCTTTAATAAAGCTTAACGAGAGGGGTTAGACTGTGAGTACATACCAGAGGGTTTCTTGTTCTTTATTGGTTGAACCATAGGGGTTAGTCTATGAGTACTTCCCAGAGGGTTACTTGTTTTTGATTAGCTCCTTACTTGTTATATAAAAATAATTTCAATTGAAACTGTAGGATTGTTTACTTTTGAGTACTTCCTTGTTTACTGCTAAAATTTTATTATTTCCTGCCATATATATTCACTAACTGTTAGAAATAGATATTTGGGTTGTTTCCTACTGGGACTCATCTCACACCCTGTTTGGGTCATGCTTTTGGGCCAAAATAGATTATATTACTGCAGGTATAGATAATGGAAAGTTCCCTTCTACTTTAGGTACTTTATTTCTGTGGAGCTATAGAGCATGGGACCAAGCTGAGGCTTGCGATGCTGCTGGAGTTTATTTTTTTTTCTTTGAACTTTGGTTTAGTACTGTATTCCATCATTATGACTTGTTTGGATTATTTCCTACACATATGCATCATGAATCGTTTATATATATGTGGTTTAGTTGTTTATTACTTCCAGTCTTCCGCTGTTTACTTATTCCATGTTATTATGGATTCTGCTATTATTATCTATTCCTTCCCACTGCATTACTCTGCCAATGAGGGACTAGTTTCCCCACTATCACACCCGAGGCCCTTGCTGCTAGTCGGTAGCCTCTGGTGTTTGGGGATATGCACTTGAGTCCTTGTGATCAAAAGGGTATGAGGCACCTTTGGGTGGCACCCGGAACCGGGATGTTACAAAGTGGTATTAAAGGAATTATTTTCTTCTTAACTTACTATTTGGATCCTATATCTAAATATAGGAAGGAATAAGTACTTGGTAATAAGATGTTCCCAGAAGTAGCTAACCAGTGTACAGGGAAAGGCTAATTTACCTCATATATCATGATTTTTCTAGTTTTGAAATTATTACAGTTGATTTGATTTCACTGTTGGTTAATTCACATGTATTGTGATGTTATTGTTGATGTTATTGAGGTTCTATTTCTGTTGCAAACTGATGAGATGAGGGTATTCCATCTCATGCATCATATAGGCACTTGCTAGAGATCCCATGTCATGTATTCTTGCCTTTCCATTTAGGGTGAAATATTGATTTCATGTTGTCACAATAGATGTTGTGCTAGCTATTCATGCTGTTATGATAGATGCCTTGATATAATACCTGCTATTTGATAGGGTATTGGATTTTTTAAGGTTTCTTCTGAATGAACGCCAAACTTCAGTTCTTGAGGTTTTATGGGTCCACATGGATTGGAATTTGGTGGTTCATTACACTGTTATTCCTATATATGACATTTATAAGATTCCAAACTTTGATTCAGGGGGAGTATGGGCCTTCATGGATCAGAATTTGGCACTTTAATGTTCTTTTTAGTGTATTTTCGGGGTTCCAGAGTAGTTTTTGAGGATTATTGCCTAGAGAAACCTAGAATACACATCATGTAATGATAAATACTCACCATATATCCTTCTATTTTAGAAGGAACCACTTTTCTTAAGTACACTCCATGTAGTACTTAACCGTGTGACAGACTGTGTGGACAAAGACACGAGGTTGGGAAATATTTGGTGGATAACGTCATGTACGATACATACATGCTGTGTTGTATAGTTTATGTGTCCAACCATGTGACTAATCAAACAGATGAATGGAACTTAGGTTATACATGCAGTGTAAATATTGAACACGCCGTGTAGTGTAACCTATGTATCCGGCCGTGTGACTGACAACAAAGGTTGGTGAAATCTTTCTAGTACATACCATGTCTGGAACGAACACGCTGTGTAGTCTCGTTCTCAGAGAACTGTGTGTGTTAGTTGTGTGGAAGAACTCGGGCAGTGGAAAATGTTTCAAGTACACGCCGTGTCTTGATAGAACACGCCATGTGTATGGGGTGTTACACTACCTGGATTGGAAAGAGTACATGCCCATGCGAAGGATTAAAGGAACACATTGTATATGGGTCACACACACTGTGTATCCCTATTTTTAAAAACTTGAATGATTTTATTCTCTTGTTCCTTTATTGAAATTCTATGTTTGAATCCTAGATAATCTTGAACTAAGGCGTGCGCTTGACCTTGAAGAGTCATGCCACCGTGACGTCCTTCAGTTTTACGCTAGATTCAGGGAAATAATCAAACACCAGACCTGGATGGTCAGGGACTATCAGAAGATCCTTCCGTTGTGCCTATCTTGGAACCAGTCATTATTCCGGATACAGGTGCTAATGCACAGTTCTATGAAGGCTTCATGAGGTTTATTCAGACCTTTTAAGGAGCACCACATTCTACCCTGTCTATGGTAGAGTTGACATGGGTCTTTTAACAGCAATATCCTCCCACTTTCTCAAGGGATGGAGGACCTCAGGCTATTGAGTCATGGTTGGAAGCCATGATATCTATCTTCGAGCATTTGGAGATGCCTCAGAGAGGAGGGTTAATATTTCTACGTATATTCTTTAGGATTCAACCAAGAGATGGTGGGATGTGATATCTCAGGCGGGATGCCATCAGGTTGTGGCTTGGGATGAGTTCCAACATACCTTTTATGATTAATTCTACTTGGAGACTTTGAGGGATGACCAAGCCTGAGAGTTCTTGAGTTTAGAGTAGGGAACCTCTCAATCATGGATTATTCTTATCGCTTCATAGATATGTAGTGCTTCACACCCATTCTAGGGGGTGAAGAGTTATTCTTGGAAAGGAAGTTTGAGGTTGGTCTCAGGCATTAAATCTGATCTTAGGTGAACATATTCAGGTTGAATACCATCTCCTCTATAGTCAAACAGGCGCTGATCACAGAGCAGAATCTAAGGGATTCTAGGGCTATGAGACAGGGAGGCTCGACATCTGGAGTTGGTACCCCTCTAAATGACAACATGAAGTGTTGTAGGGAGTCTATGTGTGGAGACCCAAGGAAGTGGGATACTTCTTCTGGTAGCTAGGTGGTGTGCTACCAGTGTGGGAAGAGTGGGCATAGGAGACCACATTGCCCGAGAGACCCAGTGGAGTGCCGATCTTGCAGCAATATGGGCCATCTTCAGTGTTTCTGTAAGTTCTTCTCACCAGTAGCTGGTGACAAAGATTCATCTATGACTCCTCATCCAGGAGTAGGACCACCAATTTTTCATTAGTCTGGGAATTGGAGTTTTTCCAGTCATTCAGGCCGAGGTGGTGGTCATGGACATGGTAGCCAGTCTCCAAGATTTCAGTGATAATAGGGTGGATTAGATTAGGGTGGTCAGGCAGGGTCACAGGGCCATGTTTTATGTCATAATTTTGCAGTATAGCAGACCCAACAAGAGTAGGATTTAGGAACCTCTACAGTTAGAGGTACAATTTTACTTGCCTTAGTTTTAGCTTCTACACTTTTTGATACAAGGTCTTCCCATATTTTCATATCTGTTGCTATTATGGAGATCCTTGGGCTCTTTATCTTTACTTTTTCTGATGTCTTTATGCTAGTTACTCCATTGGGGACAAGAATGAATAGTGTACATCAGTGCAAGGGGTTCCCTCTTGAGGTTGGTTTGTGTCACTTCTTATGGGACCTCTATGTACTAGATATGATAGGATATGATGTCATTATCAGGATATAATGTTTGGTTCCCTACCAAACTATTGCCGACTTCTATCATCTTAGGGTGAGTTTCACATCACCAGAGGGCAGTTTGTTTCAACACAAGGGTGAATGGAATGTCCAGGAGAGCAGAGCAGGACCTGAGCATCATGGGTTGGGAGGAGTTACAACCCAGATTTTTAGTCTATATCTGGATGAACAGGGGACTTCATAGTTGGACTTTCCTCCAATGGTCGATTGTTTCAGGGATGTCTTTCTAGAGTAATTTTAAGGTTTTCCTCTGGAGTGAGAGGAATACATTTCTATTGAGATTGTTCTAGGATCATCACCGGTGTCCATTACTCCTTATAGGATGTCTATAATAGAGTTACATGAGCTCAAGAAGTAGTTAGAGGAGTTGCAGGAAAAGGGTTTCATCTGACCCAGTACTTCTCCTTGGGGTTTGCCTGTCCTATTTGTGAATAAGGCGGACGACACCCTCAAACATTGTGTGTATTATTGGAAGCTGAACCAGTCGATGGTTAAGAACCGATATCCCTTGACGGGGATTGATGATCTCCTTGATCAGATTTGAGGAGCTTGGGTGTTCTCGAAGATAGACTTGAGATCTGGTTATCATCAGTTGCACGTTAGACCATCAGATACACCTCTTACAGCCTTTTGGAGTAGGTATGGTCTATACGAGTATGTGGTTATGTTGTTCGGTCTCATGAACATGCCTGAAGTTTTCATGGAACAGATGAACCGAGTGTTCCATCCATACTTGGATTCTTTCATGGTAGTCTTCATGGACAATATCTTGGTTTACTCTCACACTCGACATGACTATACCACACATCTTGAAATTATTTTGAGTACACTAAGTGAGCGTTAGTTATATGATAATCTATCAAAATTCCACTTTCAGATGGACTAGATTAACTTTATGGGTCATGTTATCTTAGATACAGGAGTATTTGTAGACCCAGAGAAAGTGAGAGAAGTAGTTTCATAGGTGCGACTGAAGAACGTCTTTGAGGGATGGAGTTTTCTAGGGATGTCTTGATACTACAAAACTTCATACATGACTTTTCACTCTTAGAAGCACCATTGATGGGCATGACTAAGAAGGGTGCAGAGGAATTATGGTCAGATTCTTGAGAGTCACCCTTTCAAGAGATGAAAGGGAGGTTGACTTCAGCATCGATACTAGTTTTTCCAGAGCCAGGAAAGAGTTATACAGTTTACTATGATGAATTAGGTATCAGGTTGGGAGAAGTGCTTATGCAGGGGGAAGGAGTCATTGTGTATGGGTCTCTGAAGTTGAGGCCACATGAGAGGAATTACCCGACACACGATTTGGAGTTGGCTGCAGTTGTTCATGCTCTACACTGTTGGAGAAATTATCTGTTAGGAGAGAATTTTGTGGTTTTCACCAATCACAAAAGTCTCAAGTATATCTTTACCCAGTGTGATCTGAATTAGAGATAGCGAAGGTGGGTTGAGTACCTTCAGTCCTTCGATTTGAGCTTGAATATACACCTGGGAAAGATAATGCAGTGGATGATGCGTTGAGCAGGAGGACACAAATATAGGTAGTTCAGAAGACCATTAGTGAGTGGCATCTTATGGATCATTTCTAGGAGATGCATTTGGAGGTGCACAACATACAGAGGTAGACATTTCTTTCTTCTGTATATATTCCCTCTACTCTACTTGATCGAGTGCATTTGAAGAAGCTATTAGATTCATAAGGCCTAGTCCTGTAGGAGAGTGTCAGGAGAGGACCCTATTCTTGGATGGACCATAGGCGAAGATGCGATCTTGCACTTTCATGGACATGTATGGTTGTTAGCAGACATACATGAGGAGATGATGCGGGACTTTCGTTCCTTAGTTTGGGTAGTTCATCTTGGTGTTACCAATATGTATCAAGATCTACATCATCAGTATTGGTGTCCAGGTATGAAGAGAGATGTTGCTGGTTTTGTGATGAGGTGTTCCACCTGTCCGTAGGTGAAGGTAGAGCATCAATGACCAACATGGATTTTTTAGTAGTTACCCATTACTAAGTGGAAGTGAAATGATGTCGCAATGGATTTCATGATATGTTTTCCGAGGTATCCTCGGAGGAATGATGGTGTATGGGTTGTCATTGACAAACTCATGAAGTTTTATCACTTATTTCCGATCAAGGATATCTTCAGTGTTGATGTGAAGGGAAGGCTGTACATTCAGGAGATAATACATTTACATGGATTTCATCACTCCATTGTTTCAGATAGGGACGCCCATTTTACTTCTCAGGTCTGAAAGGGATTATAGAGGGATTTGGGTATACAGGTACATCTGAGTACAACTTATCACCCCTAGACAGATGAACAATCCAAGAGTACTATTTAGGTGTTGTAGGACATGCATCGAGCCTGTGTCCTAGATTTTGGAGGTTCTTGGGAGAAGCACATACCTCTTGTGGAGTTTTCCTATAATAATAGTTTTTGAGAAACTATTCAGATGGCACCTTATTAGGATTTGTATGGTAGGTCATGCCGATCACCCCTATGTTGGATGGAAGTAGGAGAGGAAGTTATATTGGGACCTCATCTTGTCCAAGAGACCACAGAGTAAATAGAGTTGATTAGGAAGAGGATGGATACTATGAAGTCATGATAAAATTATTATGCTGATCGACGGAGATGACCTATGGAGTTTGAGGTCGAAGATCAGGTTTTACTGCGTGTCACACCGAGGTTGGGACACATGAGGATTATGAGATAGGGTAACCTTTCGCTGAGGTATGTCAGGCCGTTTGAGTTTTTTGAAACGGTCAAGTCGGTTGCCTATTAGTTTTAGTTAACTCATAGGTACCAATATATGCACGACGTCTTCCACATTTCTCAGCTACGACGTTACTTCTCGGACCTGTCTCATGTATTTCAACCTGAGGAGGTTGAGTTGGAGGTGGACACATCATTCGAGGAGCATCCTATCTGGATTGTTGATCATAGTGAGAAGGTTTTTCATGGCTGGTCTGTTTCTCTATTATAAGTTCTATGGTAACACAGGTGTGTACATGATGAGACTTGGGAGAGGGATGCTGACTTAAAATCATAGTGGCCAGAGCTATTCGAGGATTATTCTTCTACGCTGCCTTGCTAGGGAAATTCGGGGATAAATTTATTTAAGGGGGGAAGTTTGTAAGAACTCGAACCTTCTTTTCAGGTATGAGTTTTCTTTTTCTATTATTTTTGATAAAAAGTGGAGAATCTAGAAATTTAAGGAGTACATGCCGTGTACTTTTGAGAACACACTGTGTACCTGGTTTCCATAGGTGACTGTGTATTGGCAGTGTAATGACTGAGTACATGGCTATGTGGAATGACCTATAGACCACCTAAAGTGGGGGCCAATTAAGGCAAGTAAACACCGTGTAACTTTATAGAACACAAAATGTACTTTTATTTTTAATTTTTATATCAGACAGGGTCGTGTCTCATTCACAAAACCCCTTATTCTAACGACATCTCATCCAGGAGTGACCGAGGAGTGCGATTCTTCCCAGAGGCCCCAATCGATCATCCGTTCTCTGATTCAACCACCATCAATTGTGTTGGAATCGGCACGGTGAGATCTTCCTTTTTATAGAGTCTCATTATTTGATTTCTCCTCTTTTGTTGGATATAATTGGTTGAATTTTTTGATTGTTTTTGTAGATCTACCGCATTCTAGGTCGATTCAAAGGTTGAGGTTCAACTATATCGATCGTAAAATGTCAAGTTAGGTGGTTTGTGCCTTTCCATAGTTAGTCTTTGAATATTATGTGAAAAAGTGCCCAATAGCCTAGAATGGGTTATTGCTTGTTATGAGATTTTATCCCTGTTAATGCCTACTATGCCTTGTGTTCCAGATTAGAGGTTGTTTGATTATTAATAGGGTTATTTTCCATGATATGGATGTGTTGCCCATGTTTGTACTAATATTGATTGTTGGTCTAGATTTTCTAGTTATAATGGTTGTTTTCCAAGCCTAGTCTTGTTAGGATGGAGTGATATTATCTAATGCTATTATATGCTTGTATCTCTTTAGCCAAGTAGTTATTGAAAGCTATTAACCAAGTAGTTAATATGGTTTACTTTTCCCGATGAACATCGTTTGTGCATGATTGAGTTACATAGGGTTGTGGGAACCAGATGTAGTTAGGCCATAAGGGGAATGGACACTGAGGGATTCCCCAGAGTGTCTGCTACTTTTCTCATTGGGAGACCATGGGGGTATGGACGTGAGTACTCCCTCAAAGTATCTATACTTCCACATTGCGAGACCACAAGGGGAATTGGATGTTGAGTGCTTCCTCAGAGTGTCCATAGTTACCGATACGAGACCATAGGGGGAATTGATGGTGAGTGCTTACTCAGAGAGTCTTTTCTAAAGCTGTACCAAAGGGGTTAGACTATGAGTACTCCCCAGTGGGTTTCTTGTGCTTGATTGGTTCAACCAGAGGGGCTAGGTTGTGAGTACTTCCTAGAGGGTTACTTGTTTTTGATTAGCTGCTGACTTGTTATATGAAAATGAATGTAATTGAAACTGTATGATTGTTTACTTTTGAGTACATCCTTGTTCACTACTTCATTTTTCTTATTTCTTGCCATATATATTCACTGATTGTTAGGGACCAATATTTTGGTGGTTGCCTACTGGGACTCATCTCACATCCTGTTTGAATTATGCTTTTGGGCCCAAAAAAATTATATTGCTGCAGGTATAGATAAGGGCAAGTGCCCTTCTACTTCAAGTACTTGATTGATGTGGAGACATAGAGCATGGGAACAAGCTAAGGCTTGCGATGCTGTTAGAGTTTATTTGTTTTCTTTGTACTTTGTTTTAGTACTGTATTCTAGTATTGTGACTTGTTTGGATACTTTCCTAGACATATGTATCATGCATAATTTATATATATGTGATCTTGTTGTTTATTACTTATAGTATTCTGCTATTTACTTATTTCACATTATTACATGTAACACCCAAAGCTTCCACAATACACTTCTCTTTGAATAATACAATAGCTTGCGTCTAATACACCACAACCAATCAAACTAACCGTTATGAATAGTAATACCCAATTTTTGAAATTTTATACATTTTATATTTCAAAATGGACTTAATTTTTGGATTTTTAGTATCAAAATTAGCTTTGGGTGAATTTTTGGTATTTTTCTGAAAACTATCAATATTTGATGAATAGTGAAAAACACTGAATTATAGTTTAAAATCGACTTTTTATTTAAATATTTATTTATTTATTTTAATTAATTTTAGGTCAAAATAGATACATAATACCTATATAAGTTCAATGTAATTAATTGGAGTCATTTAATAATAATTTTAGATATATAAAATTTTATTGAACTTTTTACCGTTTTTTACCCACCTCCTAGGAGCGTTTTCAAATTTGCATAAAACTTATTTTTACAGCTTCTGTGAGTTGAATTTAAAAAATCCAAGAGAAACGGTTGAAATCAGTTAGTAAAATGTGGTTCGATTAGATGAAAATAATTTTTGGTGAATATTAACATTTGACTTTTATTTACCACGGTTAAAAGTAAATAGAGTAATTAAAGGTAAAAATAATATTATAATTACCCTAACACATGTCCTAATTCTATTGGATAAGTTTTTTTGACCAAAATAAACCTTAGGAATAAAATATGATCCTTTTGGTCCACTTGAATTAGATTAGGACAATTATTATTATTTAATTTATAGAATAGTTAAAAGTGTTAAATTCAAGTTTTCATAACTAAATAATTTTTAATATAGGGTTATAATAAGATAAATTAGACTATAAATATTAATTATAAATCTAAAAAGATTTCCTATATAATGGTATTTTATTTATAATTTTTAGACAACAAATAATTAAATTTATTTATGACACAATGATGATATAGTAATTACCTTATTAATGAAAGATTAAAACAATTGATATTATAAATATCCGAATAAATGTAATTTGAGACTTTTTCTGAATTAAAATAATTTTATAGGTTAATATGAAATTTTAGGGTTGATTCAATGAATTTTTTTTGAAGTAATAATGCTGTTATGACTTAAAAAAACAGAATACCAAATAGTGTCAAAATTGACGTAAAAGAGTTTTTTTAAACAAATACTATATTATTAAATGATATAATATTACTAAAAATATAAGGTTCGGACAAAGGACTTATATAATTATAGATATATCATTAATGAACCACTTGAGGTTCTATTGTCATTTTATAGTAAGTTTATTAACTAATTATTATAATAATACAAGAATACATGGTAAAAGTTAAACTATCTACCTAAGAGTTAAATGTAAAAGATAAGGTTAATATGGTGACCCAAACCTGTATAAAACCTATTTTTTGAGATTTTTTTGACCCATACCCACCTTATCCTTGAAAAAAATCATTTTTGAGCCATTGGAAATATAAAATGATTTTATTATAAAATAATATTTCAATCTTTTCCTAAGGTTCCCCTTACCTCTCTTATAAAAGGGCACTTCCCCTTCTCTCAAATCCACACCTATAAAGCCATTTGGCTTGTAAAAACCCAGAAAAAATATCCTCCCAACTTCCCTCAATTAAACCTATAGGAATTAGTTTGATCATAAATCCAACCTAAGGATCCCTTTTGATCAACTCAAAAGGAAGCACCTGAAGAAGAGGTAATAATTTCATCACCTCTTTCTATGTTCTTTTCTTCTCCAAGTTCCTATTTATTTTTTTTATTTCCATACCAAAATAATAAATCCAAGTACCATATACATAATTTTATGTTATTATAAATATGTTACAACCATATTCATTTTTCTATCCATCCTATGAATGATAAAGTCACCATACGTGCATACGTACGGCTTACTATCTCTACGTTGTGGTGTAGTTTGTTATTCAACACTTCATTAGTTGAATGGGTATAATAATGAGTATAATTTATGTAAATAATAAATATAACATGTTAATTAGTCTGTATAAATTATATACCATCCATTTACATACAATTTTAATATCAAAAGAATGATATTGTCGCTCGTGCGTACGTACGGATTACCGTCTCCACGAATGCGATGAGATTCATTTCTCCATCATAACCATTAAAGAATAATTTTCATTTTATGATTAAAAATAATGTTTAAGAACTTAATATCATTTTGGATATGAATCAAATACATACTATCCATAACAAACATGACTTATGTAACAAAACATATAAAGGAAAACGAATCAGTTAACACCCGAAACGATGATAATACTAAAATATTATTAAAAAAACAATATTTGAAGATCATATATGATATTATATTTATGTATATAGTTCTTATATAATTTAATAACAATGATTTAACTATTATACATAAGTTTAAATAACCCTTTACTAAGGTAAAGTATAAGGTAAGGGTTAATTTCACAATCTATTTATTATTTGAGGTTGTTTTTACATGATTATCTACTGGGTCCTCTTTATCGTCCACATCAGTGTTTCTTAAAAATGTATTTAAAAACATTTTTACTATTTCCTATACTATGGTTCAAAGTCATTTATACCCTTGGTTTAATTTTTATAAAATGTTTATAAAGGATTTTTTTTCTGTCGTTTTCCAAATTAGGTACTTTACGACCTTTTCAATAAAATTAAGGAAAGAATGTTTTTTTAACTTATACGGTGAGTGCGGCTGTTTTATGACATTGTAACACCTTTGATGTTTCTATTACAATATTATAATAATATTTTCAAAATAATTTTTTTCTTTTATAATTACGTGACTTTTAAATGATTTCAATATAGAATGATATATTTCTCTCAAACAGTTTTGATTTCATCTATGTCAACATCCTTGGATGGATTTTACACTTGTTTGTAGTTATGATACAATATTCCATATTGTATTTAAGGTTTTGAGATATGTTTGATTGTGGATGTGTATTTTTATACCAATCATGGTTTATGGTTAATTTAATAACATTTTATATGCTAGTTTTAATATGAATGTTTATGTTATGTTTCAACCTTTTCATATGAGGAATGCATTGGACTTAGTAAATGATGGGTGGAGCCCGATATAGCTCCTCGATGAGTCGGTAGGTCTCATGAGACGAAATAGTGTCATGGCACAAGGAATTGACAAAAAAGTTATTTGTAATCTTATCATGAGGCCTTGACTATGTGCTTATGATGTCTGACATTATGCACTGCATTATTATGAAATTGGCTATTGATATTGCATGTGATTATTCGAATAGTATAATATACATGTGAATAAGTAAATTGAATTATTTTGATTTATATTTTCCATATTATGATGAAGTTTAAGTTTAAAAGGATTTTGTTTTAGTCTTATACACTGCCTTACATGTTTATGTTTATTTATGAAGGTTTCCGCTATATTGTTATCCTTACTGAGCATCTGAGCTCACCCCTTTATATGTTTTATTTTTCCCAGGATGCAAAGATGTATATTATGATTGACCTATAGGGATAGTCTAATGGATATGAGTGTAGTCTATGGAGACAATTTTTTTGTTGTTTTTCATTTTATAATGTAATGTAACATTCATGCATGTAATTTATTTTCCAAGGCTGATAAACTAATTGGTCCTTCAAGACTTAATTCCTTGTAATCATGACAATTTATTAAAATAATGCACCAGATCCGGGCTTCTGGGGTTGGGGCATTATAGTTGGTATCGTAGGAAGTTTAGTACAAAACATGGAAGCTAGATTTAGAAAAACTCTGATTAGAGAACATTACCATAAGATAGACTTTGAGGATTAGTATAGAAGAACATACTAGAATTTTGGTAATGTAGATATTTTGTGTATTTTACAAGTAATACATCCCTCTCTGGATATGAGATGGTAGAGCCAGATCTGGAATAGATGAACCTAGGAGTGAAAAATCTGATAAGGAATTTTAGTCTTGACCCAGGGTATCCTGGTACATGACAATGGGCCTTGTTGCACTCTTGGTTATGACAATCCTAGGGGATATTATTAGGATAATTCAAATTTTATTTACAAACCATTATGAAGGAATTATGAGTATATACCTCCTCAAAAAAACATTTTCATGATTGTGGACTATATCCAAAAATTGTTCAATTTATGTTAAGTGTTTAACAAGTTTGGAATTATGTATTGCGATTCAAAAACTAGTGTAGTGTATGCCATTATTTTGAAATGGCGCCTAGTTGAAGGAATGGAAACTGTATCAATGCATGTAATCTATGTAGGGATTTCCCTCCTACTGAAGATAATTATAGTGGAGCTGGTGATGTACCTGGTGCGGATTATCTTATCACCATATTGGGACAACTCACTCATGTTATGAATAATAACCTTACCAATATGAAGAACCCTGATCCACAACACGAAGGATAAATGTTAAACCACTTCATGAGGCAACAACCACCAACATTCAGTGGGACTACAAATCCATTTGTATCTGATCAATGGATAAGTTCCTTAGATAAAATATTTCATGCTTTGGGGAGTGGAAAAAGGGAAAAAGTTGTCATGGTTGTTTATCGCCTCACAGGAGATTCAGATCAATGGTGGTCATTGATTCAAAACACAAAGGAGGATGAAGAAGTATCAAATAGGGAATATAGGGAGTTTAAAGAGATTTCCATAGAAAAATAATTTCCTCATGATTATCAAACGGATATGGAAAGACACTTTCTGAGTCTGAGGTAAAAGGAGAATGAGAATGTAGCAAAGTATGAGGCTAACTTTACAAGGGTAGAAAGTAATGAAAAATATTATATATGTAACCCAAGGAGTAAGATTGATTGATTCTTTGATGGGTTTGTTATTTATAGTGATGCTTCAAAGAAAGGACTTGGTTGAGTCCTTATGTAGAATGATAGAGTTATTGCCTATGCATCTTGACAGCTAAAAATTCATGAAAAAAACTATCCCACTCATGATCTTGAGTTAGAAACTATAATATTTTCTCTGAAGATAGGGAGAAACTATCTTTATGGAGAAAAATTTGAGATATATACCGATCACAAGAGTTTGAAGTATATTTTCACACAAAAATAACTCAACATGAGGCAAAGGATATGGATCGAACTACACAAGGATTATGATTGCACTATACACTACCACCCAGGGAAGGTAAATAATTTGGCAGATACTTTGAGTAGAAAGGATCATGGAGTTCTGAACAAGATGAGAGTTGAAAAGGATCCTATATACATGGATCTAGTAAATATGGACACGGGAATAACCATGGAAGGTGAAACATCAGTACTTTTTCAAATGGTTTCCAAAAAATCTTTACTAGAAAGGATAATAAGTTCTTAGACTGATGATGAGGAGTTTCAAAAGAAAATTAAAGTTGTGAACAATGGTAGATTGATCGAATTCATATATGAAGATGGGATTTTGAAATTTGGGAAGAGACTTTGTGTTCCTAACATACCTAATCTAAAAAGGGAATTGTTGGATGATGCTCATAGCTCCAATTTCTCTATACACCCTGGTAGCACTAAGATGTATAGATATTTGAAGGAACATTGTTGGTGGGACAACATCAAGAGAGCTATTTATGATTTTTGTGTTGATATGTATGGTTTGTAAACAAGTGAAAGCTGGGAGACAAAATCCTAGAGGATCCATGCAACCTCTTCCAATACCTGAGTAGAAATGGGATGATATTACGATGGACTTTGTCATGGAACTACCAAAGACTCCTAGAATGAATGAAGCAATATGGGTCATTGTTTATCGTCTTACCAAGTCAATACATTTTCTTTCTATAAGAGAATATTTACCACTTGAACGTTTAGAAAGACTATATATTAATGAAGTTGTAAGACTTCATGGGGTACCCCTTCGATTATTTCTGATTGTGATCCCCAGTTTACATCAAGATTCTGAAAAAGTCATTAGAAATCCCTGGATAATGAACTTTGTTTGAGAACTACCTACCACCCTAAAACTGATGGACAATCAAAAAGGACTATTCAAACCTTAGAATACATGTTTAGATCTTGCTCACTTGACTTTCAAGGTATGTGGGATCAATATTTACCTCTGGTATAATTTTACTATAACAATAGCTTCCATTGAAGTATTTAGATGGCAATATAAGAAGCATTATATTGAAAGAGATGTTGTACACCAACTTTTTGGGATGATGTTGGTGAAAGAAAACTCATAGGCCCAGAACTTTTTGAGGAAACAATGGAAAAAGTGAAGGTTATCCAAACCCACATCAAAGCAGCTCAAAGTAGGCAAAAGAGCTATGCCGATTACCGAAGGAAGGATTTGGAATTTCAGATAGGAGATCATGTTTTCTTGAAGGTATCTCCATGGAAGGGTGTTATACATTTCTATAAGAAAGTTAAATTAAGTCCCAGTTATATAGGACCTTTCGAAATTATAGAACGAATTGGGGTTGTAGCTTACCATTTGGCAATGCTGCCAAGTTTCTCTAAAGTTCATGATGTGTTTCATGAATCAATATTGAGAAAATACTTGCATGAACCAATGCATGTAATCACATATGAAGAAATAGAACTGGAACCCGATCTGTCTTATTGTGAAGATCCTGTCAATATTCTGGATACCAAAGAACAAGTTTTGAGAAACTGGACGACTCGTCTCGTAAAAGTTCTATGGAGAAAACATAAGATGGAAGAGACGATGTGGGAACCTAAGGAAATTAAGATGAAGAACCACACAATTCATTTTATGCAGTGATATTCTAGAAATTTTTAGGATGAAATTATTTGAAGGATGGAACCCCAAGCTTCCATGGTATGCTTCTCTTTGAATAATACAATAGCTTGCATTATATGCAACTTCGAGTTCTAACACACCAAAACCAATCAAACTAGCCGTTATGAATTGTAATACCCACTTTTTGAAATTTTATAAATTTTATATTTCAAAATGGACTTCATTTTTGGATTCATAATATCAGAATTATCTTAGGGTGTTTTTTTGGCATTTTTCTGTAAACTTTCAATTTTTGATGAATAGTGAAAAACACTGCGTTATTGTTTAAAACCATTTTTTTAAAATAATTATTTATTTTATTTAAATTTGTTTTAGATAAAAATAGATACATAATACCTATATAAGTTTAATGTAATTAATTGGATTTATTTTATAATAAGTTTAGATATATAAAAGTTTATTGAACTTTTTACCGTCTTTTACCCACCTCTTAGGAGCATTTGCAAATTTGCATAAAACTTATTTTTACCACTTTTGTGAGTTTAAATTTAAAAATTTGAGAGACACTATTTAAATTATTAAGTAAAATGTGGTTAAATAAGATGAAAATAATATTTTTTGAATAGAAACTTTTGACTTTTATTTACCACAGTTAAAAGTAAATAGGGTAATTAAAGGTAAAAATGATATTATAATTAGCCTTACACTTGTACTAATTCTATTGGATAAGTTGTTTTGACCAAAACAAACCTTAGGAATAAAATATGATCCTTTTGGTCCACTTGGATTAGATTAGGACATTTATTATTATTTAATTTAAAGAAGAGTTAAAAGTGTTAAATTCAAGTTTTCATAACTAAAGAATTTTTAATATAGAGTTATACATAAGATAAATTAGACTATAAATTTTAATTATAAATATAAAAATATTTCCTACATAATGGTATTTTATTTATAATTTTTAGACAATAAATAATTAAATTTATTTATGACATAATGATGATGCAGTAATTACCTTATTAATGAAAGATTAAAATAATTGATATTATAAATATCCAAATAAATATAATTTGAGACTTTTTGTGAATTCCAATAATTTTATAGGTTAATATCACATGTTAGGGTTGATTTAATGAATGTTTTTAGAAGTAATCACACCGTTATGACTTAAAAAAACAAAATACCCGATAGTGTCAAAATTGACATAAAAGAGTTTTTAAAACAAATACTATATTATTAAATGATATAATATTCCTAAAAATATAAGGTTCGACCAACGGACTTATATAATGATATATATATATATCATTAATGAACCAATTTAGGTTATCTTGTCATTTTATAGTAAGTTTACTTACCAATTATTATAATAATACAAGAATACATGGTAAAAGTTAAACTATTTAACTAAGAGTTAAATCTAAAATATAATGTTAATATGGTGACCCAAAACTGTCTAAAACATATTGGTTGAGAGTTTTTAGACCCATCCCCACCTTATACTCTAAATAAATCATTTTGGAGCTATTAGAAACCAAAAATTATTTTATTATAAAATAATATTTCAATCTTTTCCTAACGTGCCCCTCACCTCTCTTATAAAAGGTAACTTCCTCTTCTCTCAAATTCACATCTCCAAAGACAATTGTCTTGGCCAAACCCTGACCGAATATGCTCTAAAATTCCCTCAATTTAACCTATAGGAATTAGTTTGGTCATAAATCCAACCTAAGGAGCCCTTTTGATCAACTCAAAAGGAAGCCCCCGAAGAAGAGATAATAATTTCATCACCTCTTTCTAAGTTCTTTTCTTCTTCCACTTCCTATTTATTTTTTTATATACATTCCAAAATAATAACTCGAAGTACCTTTTAAATACTGTGATGTTATTATAAATATGGTAGAATCATATTCATTATTCTATCCATCCTATTATTGACAAAGTTACCATATGTGCGTAGGTACGACTTATCGTCTCCACGTCGTGGTGTAGTTTGTTATTCAACACTTAATTAGTTGGATGGGTATAATAATGAGTATAGTTGATGTAAATAATAAATATAAAATGTTAATTATTATGTATAAATTATATACCATCCATTTACATATGATTTTAATATCAAAAGAATGCTATTTTCGCTCGTGTGTACGTACGGATTACCGTCTCCACGAACGCAATGAGATTCATCTCCCCATTATAACCATCTCAGAATAATTTTCATTTTAGGATTAAAGATAATTTTAAAAACTTAATATCATTATGTATATGAATAAAATACATCCTATCTATAACAAACATGACTTACATAACAAAATATATAAAGGAAAACGAATCAGTTAACACTCGAAACGACGATAATACTAAAATATTATTAACAAAGCAATATTAGATGATCATATATGATATCATATTTATGTATATAGTTATTTCATAACTTAATAACAATTATTTACTATTATATAGTGGGTTAATATACCCTTGACCAAGGACAAGTACAAGGTAAGGGTTAATTTTACAATCTCTTTATTATCCGAGGTTGTTTTTATGTGAGTATCTCCTGGGACCTCTTTATCATCTACATCTGTGTTTCATAAAAATGTATTTAAATAATTTTTATATTTCCTAGACTATGGTTAAAATTATTTTATACCCTTTTTTTACTTTTTATAAAATTTTTATAAAGTAATATTTCTGTTGTTTTCCAAACAAGGTACTTTACTACCTTTTCAACAAAATTAAGGAAATAATGTTTTTTTAACTTATATGGAAGGTGCATCTATTTTACACCATTATAACACCTTTGAAGCTTTCCTTAAAATATTATAATAATATTTTCAAAATAAATATTTTATTTTATAATTACGTGACTTTTAAATGATTTCAAAATAGAAAGATATATTTCTCTCAAACAGTTTGGATTTCATCTATGTCAATATCCTTTGATGGATTTTACACTTGTTTGAAGTTATGATACAATCTTCTATATTGTATTGAAGGTTTTTAGATATGTTTGAAAATGGATGTGTTATTTTTATACCATTCATAGTTTATGGTAAATATATTAACATTTCATATGATATTTTTAATAGGAATGTTTATGTTATGTTTCAACCTTTTCATATGAGGGATGCATTGGACTAATTAAGTGATCGGTGGAGCCCTCTATAGCTCATTGATGCATCGGTAGGTCTCATGAGAAAAACTAGTGTCTTGGCACAAGGCCTTGAAAAAAACTTTATTTTTAGTCTTGGCATGAGGCCTTGACTATGTGGTTATGATGTCTAGAATTATGCATTCCATCATTATAAAATTGGCTATTGATATTTCATGTGATTATTCGACTAGTATAATATCCATGTGAATAAGTAAATGACATTATTTTGATTTATATTTTTAATATTATGATGAATTTTATGTTTAAAAGGATTTTTTTAGTCTTATACATTGCCTTAAATGTTTATGCTTATTTATGAAAGATTCCGCTATATTGTTGTCCTTACTGAGAATCTGATCTCACCCCTTTCTATGTTTTATTTTTCCTAGGATGCAAAGAAGTATATTATGACTGACCTGAAGGGATATTTTAATGGATATGAGTGTGGTCAATGGAAACAATGTTGTTGTTGTTTTTTATTTTATAATGTAATGTAAAACTTATGAATGTATCTAGTACTTCCAAGTCTATTAAACTAATCTGTCTTTAGAGACTTAAACTTTTATGATCATGCCAATATTATATAATAATGCACTGACTCTGGGTAACTAGGGTCGGGGCGTTACATTACAACTTATGCTTTTGTTATATGTTTCTCTCAGTTGCATTACTATGCCAATGAAGGCATAGTTTCCCCACTATCACACCCAAGGCCCTCATTGCTAGTCGGTAGCCTTTGGCATTTAGGGAAATGCTCTTGAGGCCTGCTGACCAACCAGGTATGGGGAACCTTTGGGTGGCACCCAGAACTAGGACGTTACAACCTAATCCACTCCACTTGGTGATCACCTTACCTAAAGCAATATATAAAAAAGTTTGATCCACACCTTGGATTGGGGTTAATAATAGTACACAAGAATGTCCAGGTCACAAGACCACTTCCATTATTCTACATGGGAAAACTATTATCCAGGTCATATAGGACCTCTTCCATAGTTATACATGGGTGAAACAAGGTGTATAATGATATTTGAGTGAGGATATCTTGTATCCTCCAATTCAGTGCAAGATATTGTTTGTGTGTTTAATACAAACACACACACACACACTACTCAAAGAGTAATAAAATAGCACACAACATAGAAAAATGAAATGAGATAGAGTTTAGAAGGCTTTGTGTGATGTGAAATACCACTCTATACTCTTTGGATGTAGTAGATGTAATGTTACAGTCCTCTTATAAAAATAGAGTATCATGAGTCGAGTGTTCAATTTTTCAGTGTAGTGATATGTTCCTATTCTCCTTTGAGTTGCTGCACCGATGCTTTCAATATGGTTCATAAAAGATTATTCTTTGTTTTCATCTAATAGGAATTTAATGTTCTTCTTTCAGTGTGTTCTTTAATGTATGGGTGTTCTTTTCTTTTACATGCATTCCACCACTACACTGCATACCCATCCCGAGTGACACACTATGTTTTTATTTCGGGTGCTTGTGGTATAACTGAAAAAGTGCATGATCTCCACACCTCGTACCTCATACTGTCTACTGAGAGGACTGCAGGAGATCATTAATAATATCAATGTCATTAAATTACTAAAATATGAACTTTATAAATAACTTTTAAATTTAATTGAAAAAGACAGAAAAATGGTTAAGTATGGAATGGTGTAAAAATTGTAGTGAGATAGTCACGATGAGACAGTCACAGTGAGACAGTCATGGTGAGATAGTCATGGTGCCATAGTTGTGTTGAGATCTAGAACTAGTAGCATAGTTATGATGTCTAGTCCTTCGTGAATTCTGGAACCATTAGTAAGACTATAGTTTTAGGTAAACATTATCTCAGGTAACAGTGTCTAGTCCTTTGTTAAAATTATGAATAGTGCCTTGTTACTGTGTCTTGGAAACGGTAGCACGGATTCAGTGTTAGGTCCTTTTTGAAAATCTAGAACTGGTAGAAATATTACAATGTCACAGACTTAGAAAAATATCTATAAGCTGTCTTAAGAATCAGTATTCATAGAATGGATTAATATTTCACATAATCATAGTAAAACATAATACAATAATATTTAAACATAGTTTATAATATTCAAACATGATTTGTGAGATTCTGAATCATGATCTTGTGAGAGTTTAAAACATGTGTTATAAGAGTGTAAAACATGAATTTTAAGCATTAAAACACATGTTTCCCAACAATCTCCAAACATGATTTGTGAGTATTGAAACACGAGGAGTCCAACAATCTTCAAACATGATTTGTGAGAATTAAAACATGAGGAGTCCAAAAACCTCAAAACACAATTTGTAAGCATTCAAACACGAGGAGTCCAACAATGGATTTATCTACTAAGAATGTAAACCCTTCAATGTTGGGTGTAAAAGTTTATGAAAACTCACTGAAAATCAAATTTACGATTCATTCTTCTCATATCTTCTTCTTCTACTAGATCTCTCCTATAGAAAAGAATTAGGCCACACAACTTTCTTGTCTTATTCCTTTGGAAAACCCATTTTTTTTTCTTGTAGGGGTTATGTAGTTCTTCCATTATTCTTTATTGAGATATTGGTTATCTTATCTTTTCATTCCTTTTATTCTTCATTTGAGAGATTAACTCTATCTCTTATCCAACTCATGAGTAATAATTATAGTAGCTACATGGCCTCCTTATTTTATTATTTTCTTCCTTATCAATATCTTAAATATCACATGAGTAAGTAGATGTATTAAATGTCATTTTCATTTTCAATATCCAAAAATGGGATTCTAAAAAGGATTTCTCATTATTGGAAGAAATTTTTCATTATAAAATTCTAATATTTAGGTTCCCATGATTTTATTTTTAAACTAAAGGATATTCCAAATATACAATTTGTTATTTCACCTCAACTGGTTGAATAATTATATATTTTATTCCTTTGTTTGGATTGGTTTAATTCTTCCTAAAAATATTCCAAGAAGATATACACATTTAATATTATACCAGGTTATATTGAATACATTAGCGTTGTCCCCAAAGGTGGACATTTCTCATTTTCTACATAAGTGATCCATTAAAGTTTTGTCTATTTTCAGCAGTCTACTCAACATAAAACTCTTATTATCTTGATTGAGTAAGAATAAAATTTATTCTATTTAAGATATTATATAAAGCTAGATCATATATGAATTCTCCTCAATAGTGTTCTTAAAAATAAAATAATTTCTCTTAAGGTATTTTAATTTTGTAGACATTCTACGAAAGTATGATACCCTTAATCACAACTTTTATGATTATATTATCCAGTATATATCAAGTATTTATAAATATTCATCATGTTTTGATTTATAATTAACTAAATTATCGTTTTCAGATATCATCCTCTTCCGAATATCACGATTCTTGTGTTTTTTCACTAATTGAAATATATTTTGTGTAGACAATATTTTCCTTCTTCATTTTCCAACAGCTAATGAAAACATATTATCTACTAAAATTATCCTATCCAGACATAACATATCTCAAACTTATGAGAATTATCTTATACAGAGAAAAAATATCTTACTACTAATTTAAATTTCTTATGTTCACCTCAAATATCATATAGGTGAAATAGTTCTCTTAAACATATCTCTTACATATATATAATTCTTCTTAGGAGGTCCAAAACTTCTTACATACAAATTCAGAATATCATACATATATGAATTTCAATTAGTGAATTCTACACATTTCATTGAGTTTTAGAAAAATTCCTAGTGAGTTGTAGACTTATTTATGAAATAGTATTTTAAGCCAACAAACTCATTTTTTATGTCCCACTCACCTCTTTTAGTGGGTTCTTCATCCAAAAAATCTCATAAACACCATCTTGTTGATTTCCAATTTCAATATCCTTTCCACTTATTATTGTGATTTCTATGACACACTCCCTAAGAGTTGGAATCGTTTCACAATGTTTGTTAATTTTTTAAATAAAACCTTTGATGCATATGTGAAGTGGTAGATTATTATAAATATAAAACCATTGGCTTAGTGGAAAGCACCCCTTAATTCTACATGAAAAATGGGGGTTCAAAACCCATTGGGCGTAGGAACTGTAGCAGTACTGTAGAGGACTGTAGCAGTGGCAACACTGTAGTAACGACAGGCACTGTAACGACGACATGTCACTGTAGCGGTGGCAGAGTACTATAGTAGTGCGGGTACTATAGCAGTACTATTCACAGAATGGGCTTTGGGCCAAAAAAATGGTCCTACGGGTCATGTAGTGGGCTAAATGACCACTGGGCCTTCGGGCTATGTAATTGGTCTCACTCTACCCAATTAAAGAGGTCTTTTCTTTGCTTTAATAATAAATGAGGCTTCGACCCCAACCTTTTATAAGTCATGATGTAGTAAAATCCATCATGTTCTAGTTTTTTTATCTAGGGATTCATGATACTAGCCCACGATATATGTATTGAATGAAATTGGATATCATTTGAAAAAAAGCCTTTATTAATGATCATGTTATTTAGTATTGGGATTTACATAACAATTTAAATATTCTTTGTTCATTTTTGGCTGTGAAGGCTTATATCATTTATCTTGTACATTTGATACACTGATCACTTATATATAAGAATTCATTATATCTCACTTATTTTCCCATTTTTTACTTTCAGATGGTTTCTTATGATAAAGCTGGTTCTATCTAACTCCATCAAAGGTAGTGAGTTTGACATTGTATTCGAATAAGGTTTCTTCAATTTTTATTCTTTGGACCAATTTTAATGAGGTATTTTCAGATTTTTGGGTTCCCTATATTTTTGTAGTGAATTTTGGATCTCGTTGAGGTGGATTAGAGCCATCATTGTCAAAGGCCACTTACATGTGTATGCATAGGTCAGAATATGAATACATATGTTCCCCCTTTATATATATGCACTCATGGAATTATGAATATATATATTGGGGTTTTAGTGCTTATATAAAGATATGAAAAATCCATATGTGTGTAAGTTAAAAGGTTATATACAACTATAAACACACATATAAGGACCCCCTTGTGAATATCTACCCTTGAGAATTTGTACATAGGGGCTAGGTGTCCTTATATATATATATATATGTTAAGGTGAATATGTGTGCAAGAAGAAAAAAAGGAAGATTCAAGTTGTCATCATACAAAGTAGAAATCCCTAAGGTTATGGTAGGTTCCCTATGCCCAACTCTTTAATTTGAATTCCATAACTACTTGATTGTCTTAGAAACATGTTTTTATTATTATATAATGTGTATATGATATAAAAATAGGTTTTGGATATTTGAAATGGTATTTTGACCTATTTTATATGATTTCCCAAAGCCTTCAATGTGGAGTATTTTCCAACTCGGTATTCGAACCTATTCATTGGTATTTAAACTAATTTTATTTCTATTAAAAGAATGTGTATCTTCTTAACTTTAATCAACAATAATATAAGTGATATTTTCTTCCCAAACTACATTATTCATTCTTATTAATGGAAGATCATCAACCTAAACCTCAAAATTCTTGTATCCTGCCTTAAATTTTATACTAGAGCCGTAATTGGAAGATGAACATAAAAACTCATTCTACTTTAACCTAAACCTATTTATTTATAATATATTAAATAGAATCATTCATCATCTCTTAATGAGACTATACATCCATTCTTCGTCACCATCTATCCTCTAAAAATCATCAGATGATGCTACTTGATACTAAATGTCAGTATTTATAGTAGGTTTATCCTCATTATTAGACTATTTTAACCCCATAATATTTGAATTCATCAATAGGTGAGGGAGGTCTCTCTACCTCAGCTACTACAGGTAATGCTGGGACTGAAGAATATTCTCTATGATGTTTTCCCTGAGTAATAGTAAGCAATTCCTTAGAATTTTCTCCCTCCTCTCCTTTATTTCTAATAAACACTAGTTTTTCCAAGAAAAAACTTAACAAGAATATATAAATTCTACATTTATATACTAATAAAATGAAACTATGATGAAATTTTATTAGATGATTTGAATTTACATCTACCTTGTAAAATAGAAGGATGAGCACCTGACCATAAGGATAGAAATTGATATTTAATGATTTATGTGAGTAATGATACATGTATATCAATATATATATATATATACATACACATATATATATATATATATATATATTCATGTTTAATTTCTTCTATTTTATTTGAAAAAAATAATATACATATATTAAAACAACCCCTTTTCAAAGTCCCATTCCCTTTGAGAAATCCCTTCTAAACTTTACATAACAAGGACCTTCCATTATAGTTCTAGGTCCTTTATAAGAATCTTCATGATTGTATGGGATCCAAATGGATTGAGTATAACATAATGTGGAATAAAAAACTCATAATTATCTATCTCAAATATAAAAATTAACCTCTATTCATGTTTTTATAAGAAAATTTTATCCAAATAAAAAGTATAAAATGAAATTTCCTTCATTCCAGAGATGACAATATCCTCATTTTGACAAAACATTAATTGAGAATTCTCATAAAAATATAAAACATAAATAAATTCATTGTTTTGTTTTCATCAAACACAAACAATCATCCTTGAAAACTTAAATCTTTCTTTAGTAAAGTCAATATGAAATTGAACTATATAAAATCTACTACCTTACCAGGAATAATTCACCTCCTAGTACCTAAGTAATTATTTTTAACTGAACATCTTGAACCACCTTCAAAGGTTCTATTTTATTTCTACTCGGTTGAAGGTTAAATGTTCAAGTGATCAAGTAATAGGGTTCAAAGGGTTTATAATTTAGTGAGGAATAGAATTAACCATGGTTGTTCTTCACCATATATCCTCTAATTTCTTGAAATTGAATCTCCTTCTAGAATAAATAATATCATCTTGAAATAATGAGATTAATGATAGATGGGATCTCAATTGATAATGATACAATGACCATTAAGGCATGAATATTTAGGGTAATCCTTTAGTTTCATAGTGTGAATGTGTAAGTAAATATCCTAAGGGTGGGATGAGGGGTTGTTTTATTGATGGGATTACTAACATTCATAGGTGAGTGGTTCTATTTTCTACTTCCCCTTGTGGTTTTTCTAATATATTTTGAATTTTCAAATAAATTTAGTGGCCTCAATGTACTATATATTATGCCTATGATTTAAATCAATTATTATAGTTGATATTCGTATCTACTTTTGGCACTTTAGGTGTGACAAGTTTATGATTAGCTGTGCAATGTTGTGTGGGTTAGATTGGATTTAGTATGTGTTCAGTTGTTTAAACTCCATGTGGTATTGACGTTGGTGGTATGTTTGGTTAGAGGACCATTAAAAGTAGTCACAATTCCTCTATAGTTTTTAATTTGTTTCCATAGACTATATTTAACTTTGAATTTAGTTTCTCATGTGTGGTTTATTTTAGATTGAACCTTGCATGATTTAGTTTCATTAATGTGGGGGTACAGTGCAGTACTATAGGGGTATGCAGTGCGTTGTATGAGTATGAAATGGGATGCAATGTGGTATTTTAGGGGTATGCAGTGGGGGGGGGGGGGGGTGAAGTGGGGTGCCATAGGGGTGTAGTGTAGTTAATTGTGGGAGTAGTAGGGGTGAAACACATGTTGTTTTTATGGGGTGTATTATTATGTAGTGGGGTGAAGTGCAATGCTGTAGGGGTATGTAGTGGGGTGGGGTAAAATGTAGTGCTATAGGGGTATGTTGTGGGGTGGGGTGATATAGGGGTGTAGTGAAATATAGTGGGGGTGGGGTGTAGGGTTATACAATGGGGTGGGTCATAGGGGTATGCAGTGGGGTGGTGGTGCTGTAGGGGTATGAAATGGGGCGGGGGTGCAGTGGGGTGTTGTAGGGGTATGCAGTGGGGTGCAATGTAGTGCTTTAGGGGTATGCCGTGTGGTGGGGTGCTGTAGGGGTGTAATGTAGTGCAGTGGGGGTGTAATAGCAGTGTAGTGTGGGGTGTTTTTATGGAATCTTGAGGATGTATCCTTGTTTTACAATGATGGAAGTATAAGATGCTTTTTTCCCCTGAAAATGATGGTTATAGACATGGTTTTGAACCATGGCTGTATACTTATTTCCATACTTTTAACTATGTTTATTAGACTAGAACCATGATTAAAAACCATGGTAACAAATATAAGTGGAAGTTTCTAATGCCACAGTTGATAATATTGGTAGTATACCTATTCCCATTATTCAAAACCATGGATATAGTATTTTCCTTATAGCCAATCCGTAACCATCCATAACTAATTAAACCATGGATATTACCTATAGCCACAATTAACAATTACGACTATAGGTAATTTTTCTAGTAGTGTAAGAAGATGAACATGGATCTTTCCAAGGGGTTGGGGTTCCATCATTAGTTCCCCATCAAGAATATATTATCGAAGAAGATACATAACCACATACCCATAAGATTACCATAGTTGAGGGTAGATCTAGACCTGATCTAGTAACATCATCAAATCACTAGATATATCACAAATCTACGAAGGAAGGAATTAACCATCATCATATTCTCTTATAAACAATATATATATCATATATGAATTCACATCTCTCAAGGTAAAAGTGAAATTTGGTGTATATATAGAGAAAACCTATTTATCTTATGTCACAGGATTCATCCATCCTTAAAAGGATAATGAGAGACATATGGGAGAGATCAATAATCAAGAGATAATTTATCAGGTTTGAAATAGGGTTATTGGGGATGGATGTGGGTAGTAATTTAAGAGTAAAATTAGTGGAATTAAATATCCATGTTGTGAAATTAATTCACAATCATCTGGGATCTATTGGTGGGTTGGTAGCACCATTGGGTGACCAGTGGCTATCCATATACTAGGTGGTGTGAATGGAAGAACCAAATAGGTTATTCTCATACCATTAGCTAGATGAAACCTCACCAACATGTTGGTGGTTTCTTTATAAAATTGGAGACCTACTATAACTCCACTGGTGAGACGATGGTAGTCTATTGGCACCATTTATCCTTGACTTATATCACCTTTCCATCCTTTAATTCATAAGACATTTTCACATAAAAATTTACCCTTAAATCATGAATAAAAAAGAATAAAAAATAAAAAATATCAAATTTAATAAACATTAAACATACCATTATTTTAATTAAGAGAAGATGTTACAATTATCACCCTCAAATAATTTCTTATCATCAAGATTTACCTCCAACAGTTCAATTCCAAAAACATATTTCATTGAGAATGAACATCTACCCCTATATACAAATTCTCCTCTAGGGCCCATCCATGAATATATAGAATCTATAAAAGTGGTATCTTCTTCCCTCAAATGAATTTATCTCTCTAGTTTGAAATCCACCCTGGGCATTATGTGTACGTTGTGTTAGGATCCTACTCAATATACTAGTAGTTGATAACTTTCTTAGGGTCAATAATATACCTATGTAAATGATACATATGAAAATAAATCATGAAAAAATTATTATGAATAATAATTATCTATATGGTATACCACCACTCCCATCCACATGGTAATTTTGAAGGATTCTACATATCATGTTGCTAGTTTCCCTTTCTTTCTAAAACATAAATGGACTGACTGAGGAGTCACTCTCAGAAAAACCTGGTCATATGTAGAAAAATACAAATGTATCCTCCAATTATTTTCATAATATCACTACCAAATCTAAGCTATGATCATTGAATTCTGAATCGATTTCACTATATTGGTGTCCACTTATAAAAAATTGGGTCGCAAAACTACTAAGTCACCCGATTTGTGACAATATAGAATAAAATGAACTTTCTTACCATAAAGATCCTCATATGGATCCATAGGAATAAAATCCTATAAACATTTTTTGTATGACAACTTATCTAAGAATAGGTTATCATCCTAGGATCCTCCAAAATCTAAAACACAGGGTTAGTGTATATCCTATAATATAAGAATATTCCCCTCAGATTATTTGTATGTTTAGGGATGGTGTGATGTTATCAATATTAGTTGAGTTGCTAAGGAATTATATTAGCCATAACAAAACCACAATGTAAAACACACAAAACTTCTAGATACATTGCTTAGTGTAACTCCATTAAAGTGTGTAATCTCACAGATAATTTTTTTCCATCTTATCTAACGAGTGAGTCTCATAGATCAGTAAGAAATGAGAAACATTAAATACATAATTTACAATAACCCAATAAAAATAATCAATCCTCATGGTCATCAATATCCCATAACAATATCCTACAACATTCACATCAGTATAGGATATGGCTAGAGTAAACCACCTAGATATTGGTGCTTGAACTTTATCATATGATTGGAAAGGCATTAGGAAACAAATCCATAAATTTACCTATTCATGCCTATCCCACCAAACATCCACCTAGGGTCATGGTAAATAATTATCTCTATAGGATGCCCCACCCACTTTGAGACATGTAAATCTCTCATCAAATCTTCCCTGATGGGTCAAGGGACTTAAAACCCCCCATGCACTAGGATCACATCATTGTTATCTAAAAAACCCCTAGGTATTAGGTCACAAACTACTAGATTTTCCCATATCACAACACTATCTGGGTTGGATTCCTAATTATCCTTCAACCAATAACCTAAATAAGATGTGATCACTTATGGAGTGCATGCCATTGATCCCTAGTCCTTATAATCATCCATCCTCAAGTCAGCTAATAATGTCATTAGGCCCCACAATTACTCTAAAGTCCATTAATAAATATGACAAGCTTTCAAAATATTATAGCTAAGAAAATTTTCAATTAAGTTACATTTACCTGATGTATATGTCATCTCTATTTTGAATGTACTAAGGTACACTACCCAATACCTCTTCCTCAAATTTAGATCCTTATGTGAGAATATATAGTAGAGGATTTTATAGAACATGTAAATAATAAATCTATTGAAGAAGAGATATTGTCATAAAAAAATCAGAGTGTAGACCACTAGTACCCACTATAAGTCATTGGTAGGATAGTTCATCTCATGGGGTTGCAACTAACGTGACCCATAATCTTCTACCTGATCCCTCTATATTAATAATTCCCACAAAAAAATATCATATTGAATCAAAATATACATTATAAACTCTATTATGATCCGGAATAATAAACACTATAGTTGTAGTCAACATCCTCTTTAACTTAAGAAAAACCTCCTCACACTGGCATGACCACTAAAAAACCAGCCCTTTTGATTTCTAGCACAGTCATAGGTTCTAATAAACATGAGATGTATGAGATAATAAAATTATAGTACAAAGATAAACCCTAGAATATCTGTATGTAAATAATTTTCTATGGATGTGACCAAGACATCACCACCTCTAATTTTTCTTGGTTCACTAATATACAAGCTCATAAGTCACATGTCCTCAAAATTACACCTCCTTAATCTAAAAGTTAAAATTTAACATCTTAGCATAAAGATAACAAGTTTAATTTTTTCCTAGGACTATCTCGAGATATTTGGAATGTTTCACTAAGGTTAGTGAGTAAATGAAGATATCATCATTGAAAACCAAGATATAAAAGTCAAGGAATGGGTTAATGTTCTTGTTCATGGGAGCCTGAACACTACCAATGCATTCTTTAGTCTAAATGGAATCACCAAGTACTTCTATAGCTCATAACTACTCATAGAAGGAATATTATGAATGTTGATATATATAACCAAGATCTTATACTATCCTAATCAGAGATCAATTATGGAGAACCAATGGGCTCCTCACAACTGATCAAAGAGATCATCAATCTAAGGAAAAGGGTAATGCTTATTTATGGTCACCTAATTTAGTTTCTAGCAATATAAATATAGTAAAAAACAACCATCCACCTTCTTAGTGACCAAAATTGGTTTACCCCATAATGATGTACTCATCCTGATAAAATCATTATATTCTATGTATAATAGAGGGATTTTGATCTCCTTCAACTCAACCAATGACATATGATAAGGGGTTATCAAAATGGTTTGAATACCTGAAATGATTTCTATCTTAAACACTATTCCTCTATCTGAGGGGAGTCCAGTGAAGTCATTTGAGAATTATTCAAGAGTAATATAAATAATTAGAGGAAAATATGAGTTAGAAGAAACTAATACTACTGAATGATCCAATCTTGCAATATGAAACTTAACAATCCCAATATAGATCGCGTTTGAACCAACTATACCTTCTCCCATCTTCCACTCACTAATCATCACAAAATTATCTCCATTACATGATATAAATGATTCTTGTATCTGATTATAATAAATATGTGATCTATAACATATCATCTAGTATAGGAAAAGAATCACATCGAAGATCATTATTTCTAGAATCATAAAGTTACATATATTTTTATAATAGGATTGTACTATATGCCACTCTATGCATCATTAACAATGATAAAATTTATTTCCAAATGACATATCAAGAGAAATAATAACTAAAGAAATTATAATAGGTATGTCAAGTAAAAAAACACGTGCATATTTAAAGTAATGGAAATAACTAGTAAAAGAAAAATAGTAGAAAATTTATAAGTGATCAAGACCATAAATTGAATAGTTTAAATTACCACACCACCTTTTATTAGAGACTAATACAATACATACACTTTTCCTAGCTCCATGACACATCACTAACCTCTAGGTGCATGAATTTCCTAAGACTATTTCATTTGATCCTACTGGGTATGACCTTAGATGGATATTTTGGTTGTAGATCATGTCTATCATACATCGATGTATAAATCAAGCCTCAATGATTAGGTGAATAACTAATAGTGATAAATCATCATTCCATAATTTCAACACTTACTTTAATTTTCTATAATGGAATTGCTATAAAGTCTAACCTTCATGTAGTTAAAGAACTATGGAACTCCTATTGAGGAGGATGAAGAAACCATAATCTCCTCCATATACTTACCACTACCTCAATGTATTCCCTTATTATCCCTCTTACAACTACAATAGGAGACACTCACTACTACAATAGAAGTTCCACTCTCTATAATTTAGAAGAGTGGATGAAGGAAAACTGCTCAATCCTCCTCTAGGCCCTTATCAATTGGAATGTCCTTACATATAACCTCTAGGTAAATCATTTGATTGAAACTCTTAACCTACCATATGATATAATAATGTATATCGATCTTCAAATCCCTAGCCTTCTATGTTTCTTTAAAGATAAGAGTGGAGAAAAATTAAGTAGTACAATGAAACAATTGTAGTATACTTATTCCTTCATAGTTCACTACTAAAGCTACACAAATTACTAGGAACAATATTCAATCAATGTTTTGTGAAATAATTCAATGAATAAAATATTATTTATATCCTCCTAATAAAGGCCCTCACATATGCACACTTGAACCATGAATCTCCACCATTTTATAACACGTCCATAAAGCATGAAAGTCACTATCTTGAAACATCATTAATTTGATGTCTTAAGTAAATAAAATATTCCCTCAATGATGTCAAACCAGTCATCAGTATCCCGTGGTCATCCGGTGCCCTGAAATTTTCATGGATAATGGAGCTCAAATTCATAGGTGTAGTCAGCCATGGTCTATTGTTCTCCACCTCCATGGGTAGGTAAAATCTGAAAGAACTTGGGATACAATGGATCCAATTCAAAATCTATTAAATCAAGTGTGAGCGCATACTTAGGTTCATCCTCCTACAATTTTTATGGTGGAATTGGGGAGTCATCCATAGCATGTGAATTCCGGAATCTCCAAGGTGGTATTTTTCTAAAATTCCAAAAGAATAATTAGTTATTCGAAAAAATTAAGACAGATTCTAACCGTTCAATCATATCAAATAAACATTTTCCTAAGTGGATCCACGTAACTCATGGTATATCTCTCCTAGAATAACCCATGCTCCTCCATACCTACACGTTATTCACAATTATATATATATATATATATATATATATATATATATATATATAACACAACAATATGCTCATGTTCAACAAAATAATTCCAAAAATAGATATATGACATCAATAAAGAATACAAATATTTTACTCAACAATGAATATACATATATACTAAACTAATATAACAAATAAAGGAATTAAATTAAAGAAATACTACACATCTCCCAATAGGTATATATATGTAATGTGATCTTACGTGCTAGATTTTGATGCATGAATACACCAAAATCCCATTAAATAGTCACATAAATAAAATCAATTGCAACATAGAGGCCTATTACACATGTGATGGAAATGCACATGGGATCTCCCCTACCAGAGTTCCACACAACTTATCTCCTTTATACTATGAACCTTGTTATCCTAAAAGAAATTAAATGAAATTAAGGATTTGATACCATTTTTTAATTCCCCAAACAAAACCACCATGTTCAATCTAGAGAGAAGAAGATCTCATGCATTCCTCTCTATATACAAGAGTCTATCTACTAGTAGTGAGGGTATAAACATTGCTAAGGAAGATATAATACCCTCAGTAACAATAACCCTACACTATAAACATAAAAAAATATAATAAAAAAAATATCAAGATTAATTCAAAGTATAATAATTTGATCTAAAAGTATCACACATGTCATATAAATAAATAACTATGATCCTATTATAGAAAGTAAAACTAGAGTGTGAAAATGTATAATTAGATAAACCATAAATCCATACAAAAAGCCTTTAGAGTCCATTCCAAGACTACTAAAACTATACACTCTATAACTCAATAGTCTACCACACACCCCTTTCCATTACCTAGATCCTGAATCATGAATTTTTTATGTGCATCAATAAACTCATGTTGGGTGTGAGTTATTTAATTGAATATTACACCACCAATAGACTCTTAACATGTGTTCATAGGTACAATTGGTATATTCCATGGTATAATAAATGTGAAAACAAGAATAAAAAATCACATGTTGAGAGATCATGTGCTGACTAAGCAACCAAGATCCCCACATGTACCTGAATCTACTTTGTGCCTCATTCTTAATAATATGGATGTAAGTTTTAATTAGAGATAGAAAAAAAGATGGTGAACATATATATTAACAATTACAAAGAATTGATCTAGATTGGTCCACAAGGACGTCAAATTCTAGCTCCATTATGAGTTAGGCCTCAAGGTCACAATATCCTATCGAAATATTAGGTCTGACCCAAAGACAATCTTACCCCCCAACTCCACTTCCACGGGTCTCACATTAGGGATATCACACCCCTACCCTATGTTTAGGTGAATTTTCTTCATCATCGCATTTCATGCACACTCCCCTTATAAGGGATAACCATACTACAATTGTAAATCAATCTTGAATACCATCCAATGCCTCCAAAGGCATGGTAATATCACATAATTGGGTAGAGCACACATGATAAGAGCATAAAATGACATCATAAGAATCAGTATCACCATAGATGTACATGTGAAAAAAATCAAACAGGTTTAGAAACCTATATAATCATACTCATGGAATTGAACATAATATATGAGTCTCATGGGATACACACACATACACATGAAATGTCATGACCCATCCCCAGGGGCCCGTATTGTGACTACCCCAAGCCCGCCTTCCATAGGCCAGGGACTGGCGACTAGCACCAAAGGCGTAACTCCCTAAAAACTAGGAAGGAATTGCCTTTATTAAACGTAAACACACACAAAAACAGAGTAAAAGCGGAAGAAAACACTAAGTAAAGCAGTATATCAAGTGTGCTAAAAGTAAAAAGGGGCTGGAAATACAATCCCAACAGAAAGGTACAACTACAACTGAAAGAAAGTACAACTGAAAAGACAAACAACTGGAAGATGGAATTAGTTCCTGGATCGTCCTCCGGGTTCCTACCTGAAGGGTAGGTAAAGATTTCCTCCTCAGCACTCCGTGTCTATTGGTCCACTCCGAGTGACTTCATGCCGAGTGTCCACCTCTGGGTACCGTACTGTCCTGTACACTCTGCCTCGATCAACGCTATCCGTTGTCTGCATCTAACACAACGAGGTGTGGGCATAGCCCGTGTAGGGGTGAATATAACGATAATCAGTAGGGACCCCAAGACCCTCAAGGTATCACAAAATCTAACAAGAATAAACCACAAATAAATATCTCAACAGATAACCTTTACTTAGGTATATGCCCATACATATACCTAATTTATCAAGTAACCCATCTCAATCATGAGGAAAACATAATGGTCATTGACTCAGATCAAACTAGAATTTTCATTCGTGATGTGGAAAACACGGCTGCTAGAGAACTACTCCTCTTTCAAGTACAGTGGTCCTGTCACAACTCCGTGGTGCTACTCACTAACCTCAGATTGCTGAGGTACTCCTCCTATCGAATATCACGGGTCAGCCGCCCCAACATAGTAGCACTCCTCGCCATGGGTCTGCCGCCCCAACACAGTAGCACTCCCCCTAATAGCCTACAGAGGTACTCCTTTTGTCGAGTACCGCGGGTTTGCCTCCCCAACACAGTAGAACTCCTCTGCCATGGTTCTATCTCCCCAACACAATAGCAATCCCCACTGGGCTAGTCAAGTCACTTCGAATTGAATCGGACAAACAGTTATCAGGTCTCACCCAACTACAAGGTCTTCGTACTCCATACGCTTGTCTCCAGGAGGATCTTCTCCATGAGCTACTGGTTGATACTTCCAAGTGTCACATAATCTCACATGGAATTATCTCAAAGGACCTCCTCTTCATAGGGGTCTCAACGCAACAGACGACGTGTCAATCGGACGCCCGATCTGTGAGTTATTAGCCTTTCTATCCCGGGGGCCTGGTTGGTTTCGTGTACGAACAAACCCAACCGTATCTCAACTGTACCCCGAAATCCCATGGGGTAAACACAAATGAACCATTTCTCAACGAGATTAACAAAGCAATCGACGATTTTTCAAACGGACGTCCGGTCTTAGAGTTATTGGTTTTTCCGTTCCAGGGGCCCGGTTGGTTTTTAAGCTAAAGCCAACCTGACCATACTCAAAATATGTCCGAACCTTGAGCGGAGTATTCCAAAAGATATTTCTCAACAAAAGGAAACCAAGGTAATTGACGGAACGTCAATTGGACGTCCGGTCCTTAAGTTATAAGCGTTTCTGCTCCGAGGGCCCGGTTGGTTTCGGGTTCGAACCAACCCGTCCATACCCAAACTTCGCCAAAACCTTGATTGTGATAAACCTAAACGACCGTCTCGATCCAAGGATTCCTACGCAACTAACGGTACGTCGACCGGAAGTCCGTAGCTCATGTTATGACTGTTTAACCAAAAACGGTCCGAAAAAGGGGGGTCTGGGCCCGGTCCAACATGGCCCAACCCACCCTGGGTCAGCCCGAACTAGGTCGACCCGACCCGGATTCGGGTCCAGCCCGGTTGGGTGTGGCCCAGCCCTGCCGGCGCGTCCCAGCCCGCATGGCCCTCCCCGACCTGGCCAGGGGGGGGGGGGGCTGGCTCGGCCAGCTGGCTGAGCGGGGAAGGCGCAGCCTCCCCAAGACGCAACATTAAGTCGCGCCCCTCCATCTCTGGAAAGAAAAAGCCGTTCCGGTCTTCCTCCACTGCCACGGCTTTGCCACGACGGACTACTTCGACATCATGCCGCCTCCATCGGTCGCCGACACCACCGCGCCGGCGTGGCTCACCGCCACCTTCCGCGGACCACCGGACGCGCTTCGGTGGTCCATTTTTCCCACCGTCTACGCCAGAAGCTCTCCCGGGTCCCGCACTTCACTACGACGGCTTCAAATCACTTTTTCATCCCTATTTCATCGTTGCTTGTCATCCCGCACACAAACGAACAACCAGCGGAGAGTCCGAGCTTGTTCGTTATCCCGTGCCCTCTGCGTTAGAGGTTCAAACCATAGTTCATCATAAAAGAATGATCATGTTTGAGGATATAAATCACATTTATGGAAATTATACAAAAACAACCCCTACCTTTATTATGACGTTGCACGTCATCGAGCCGCGGAAAGAGGAAAGCGTCACGATAGAACGACGTCGCGGAAGAACAGTGTCGATCCCATCGACATCGGAGGAAGAAAAAACGTTTTCGTTGGCGACGTTCCCCCGCGGCAGTGTCTCCTCCCTTGACGCGGAGGAAGAAGAAGAAAAGGCACGTTGTCCATGACTTCGCATTCTTCGTCGAATGTTGGTGTTCTTCATCGGAGAAGAACACTTCCTTCTAAATCCTCTTAAGATCTCTCCCACCAAAAATTTTCCTACACAACAATTGTACCAAACTAAAATAATAGATCATGATATTATTTTATTAACCCATGCTAATGAAAGATCAATTCAAAAGAGTGGTGCCACTTAATTAATAAGGCTATTAATTAAATGGGTTGGTAACTTTGATAGGTGGGAGGTGGATAGGTTCCTCCTTAATAAATGAGAGGAGGTGTCAAGTAATTAAATTCAAGGGAGTTAAAGGGGGGTTTCAAGGGAGATGAAAGGTTGGGGATCATGTGGGCCCCACCTTAAAAATATCCACACATGGGAAGTTATGTGGGGATGGGCCCCACTATTAACTTCCCCATGTAGGATTTAACCTCCATGGTGAATAAAATTGTTCTAAACAATTTTATTTAACTTTTTAACTAATCCCCAAATTTTAACTTTCAACTCGCATAAAACGAAACTGTGGTAAAGATCCCCTTAAGAAATTACCGGCGCTGCGAGTTCATCGGTGTCCTCGTATTTCAATTCCAAGCACTGGTTCAAAAGTTAGAAAAACCCGCACGTACGTTTACTGAACGCACTCGAACAAAACTTATGAAATTGATTTGGGGCACACCGAATCACCGAATCAAGCACCGTCAGAAACCACGGACTCATAAAATTCCAAAGAATTAATAAAAAAATTTCCTTGAAATTTTTGGGTCTTTAAATTACCCCCACCTCAGAGATTTATGTCTTCGTAAAGCTACAACACACACTAGGGAAAGAAAAAGGGGTACTGAGCATGCATTTGATCCTCCCGCTCCCAAGTGCTCTCCTGGAGATTCCTGTGCTGCCAGCGAGTGCGCACCAGAGTTATCGACCGTCCACATAGGACCCGCTCCTGTCGATCCTCAATCTCCACTGGTACCTCCGTGAATGTTGCCCCATCTTTGATGTCCAGCTCTCCGTGGTCGATGATGACAGATAGGTCGTGCACGCATCTCCTCAGCTGAGATACGTGGATGACGTCGTGCACCCAGTGTAACTAAGGTGGAAGGGCCAGGCGGTAAGCCACTTCGCCTACTCTGATGAGGACCTAGAAAGGTCGGAAGAATCATGGAGATAACTTGCCACCCCGGCCAAATCTCCGTAGACCTTTTCGAAGTGATACCCATAGGAAGACATGGTCGCCATCCTCAAACTCCAGTGGTCTCCGTCTCCTATTAGCATAAGACTTTTGTCTGCTCTGTATAGTCTTCTTCCACTCCTGAATGATCTGCACCTTCTCCGTCGTAGCCTGAACCATCTGCTGGTACTTGGTGCTCCGCCTTCACTTGCTGAAAAGTGAGGCATCGTGAAAGGAACTCTGCTACAACCTTCTCATACTCGGCCACCAGTGCTGTCGTCTGAGGTCCTGATACATCTTCGCCACTCCTAGATGTACTGCTAGAGGAGAAGTGTGAAACTCCCTCAACACCTCCTCCTATAACCTCATGATGGGAACACTAGCCAACTTCTTCCTCATCTCCTGAAAACTCCGTTGGCATCTCTCAGACCATACGAAGGGCTGCCCTTTCCTCATCAATGCTGAATGCGATGCTGCAACTATGGAGAAGTCTGGCACAAAGGTAAGTCTGGCCAACTCCTGAGTGACCAACTGCACCATCTAATGCAAGATTCCATCCTGTGCTACCTGGGGTTTCCTTTTCACCAAACAAGGATAAACTCAATCTGAACATTGTAGATAAACCACAAACTTTTTTCATAATACAGTCAATTTGTGTATGAACTGTGGTTGCCCAGTCCATACCCAAACTAACATTGTAAGACCTCAATGCTGCCACCAAGAGGTTCCAACCAAAACTCTCGCCTCAAGGGTCAGATCACACCGTCGGCATAAGTGTGATTATCGAGTCTCCTCCCAAAGGTATCTACTGACGTGAGGATCAAGTCAACGGATTAACCGGAAACTCTAGGCCTAGGACAAGATTCATGGAAGGATGGAATGATTGGTACCCATGTCTATTCATATGGCAGATAGTAGTAGACACAGTCCGTACCCTGAATCATTCCTAGAGCCCTTGGGTCACACTCATTGACTGCATGCAATTAATATTTTTCCCGTCCCTCCTGCTCCCTGAGCCTGGTGAGAACTAAAAAGGCGGGTGGTTGTAACATGTCGAAATGTACATCACCACATGCTGCCCTCCTAGATCTTCTTCCACGTCTGCTTCTTTGTAGATTCATCTGTCCTTAACACTTCCTCTTCTTGAAACATTTTACATGCCCAAGTCTCTGAGACCAGTGTCAGTTCACTGCTTTCCCACTGATAATATTCTCTAGTTGTATCCATTCATCCAAAGAACATTCAACCACAAAGGTTCTCTCTAGCACCCTAGCATAAGTAGGAATGCATAGAGGTAAAGTTCTGGCTCAGACGTCCTTAAACACACCTTTCTCAGAGGTCCGAGCTCTAAAGCACTAATCGTATCATAGTCATCAAGTACCAGGAAAGATCGGTATGCCTCGATGAATACTCAAATACCGACATGTCGTCCTGCCAAAGTTGTATAAGCTCTAGAAAACTCTCAGCCACCCCTTCAAGCCAGTCCCCAACTGCATGTGAGTTGAACTCGCCTCAGAACCTGAGGGGTATCTGATGCTGAAACACGTGTAAGGCACTATGCCTACATGTGTCATCTACCAGTACCACCGGTTTTAACTACAGACCAACAGGTAGTGATACGACTGGCGCACTACCCGAAGGTACTATCTCAGGCATCATTCCACGTACCGAAGCCTCCTCACTAACCAGACCAACCTCATGGTCACTCAATGGAAAAAACTAGTAGCTAAGATAAGTATCTACTCTAATAGTGTCTAAAATTGGTGTTGAACTTAATAAATCACATCTAGACAGTCCACTACTGCCTGGGAATCTGCCTCGCCTCGTAACCTCGGAGGCCTCTGCTGCCGGAACTCGTGAAACAAGCTCTGTCGGCGTGCACCGTCCGCTAGAAAAGCTGGTCGCATCTGCTGCCCAATAGGTGGTGGTGCTGCTGGTACACCACCCAAAGGTGCCATCATAGTAAGAGGGCCCTGCACCGGAGCCTCATCACTCGGTGGGCCGTCATGAGGTACTCTCTCGGAACTCCAACTGACTGTCTGCGTGGAGGCATCCTGAATAGATGCAACACAGTCAAACGATTTAAACCTGGTGAGCAGACCTGGTTGAGATGACTTAAAGAAAACTTTTGAAAACACACACGCAATCAGTGTTTTCATGCACTGAGTTGGAAATCAGTAGTCAGGGTCCTGGTGTATGGATACGTCGGCCGCCGCACCAACACTGGACTCCCTGAACGGAAAACCACACTCGGTACTCTTAACACTATTTCTTCACAGAAAGAATGATCAGAGTCCTGAGTTCTGTGGTAGAACCGACTCCCATGATACCAATTTGTCACGACCCTTCCCCCGGGGCCTATATTGTGACTACCCCAAGCCCGTCTTCCATAGGCCAGGGGCTGACGACTAGCACCAAAGGGGTAACTCTCTAAAAACTGGGAAGACATTGACATTATTAAACGTAAACACACACAAAAACAGAGTACAAGCAGAAGAAAACACTAATTAAAGCATTATATCAAGTGTGATGAATGTAAAAAGGGGCCGGAAATACAATCCCAACATAAAGGTACAACTACAACTGATAGAAAGTACAACTGAAAAGACAAACAGCTGGAAGATGGAAGAAGCTCCTGGATTGTCCTCCAAGTTCCTACATGACGGGTAGGTACAGATGTCCTCCTCAGCACTCCGAGTCTATCGGTCCGCTCCAAGTGCCATCATGCCGAGTGTCCACCTCCGGGTACCGTCCAGTCCTATACACTCTGCCTCGGTTAGCGCTGTCCGTCATCTGCATCCAACACAATGAGGTGCAGGCATAGCCCGTGTAGGGGTGAGTATAACGATAATCAGTAATGACCCTGAGACCCTCAAGGTCTCACAAAATCCAACAAGGATAAACCACAAATAAAGATCTCAACAGATGACCTTTACTTAGGTATATACCCATACATATACCTAAGTTATCAAGTAACCCATCTCAATCATGAGGAAAACACAAAGGTCATTGACTCAGCTCAAACCAGGTTTTTTATTCATGATGTGGAAAACACAACTACTAGAGAACTCCTCCTATTTCAAGTACGATGGTCCTGTCACGACTCCGAGGTTCTACTTACTAACCTTAGACTGCTGAGGTAATCCTCCTATCGAGTACCGCGGGTCTGCCGCCCCAACACAGTAGCGCTCCCCGCCATGGGTCTGCCGCCCCAACACAGTAGCGCTCCTCTTCCATGGGTCTATCGCCCCAACATAGTAGCGATCCCCACTGGGCTAGTCAAGTTACTCCGAATCAAATCGGACAAGCAGTCATCAGGTCTCAGCCAGCTACAAGGTCTCCGTACTCCATACGCTCATCTCTGGGAGGATCTGATCCACGAGCTACTGGTCGATACTTAAAAGTGTCACGTAATATCACATGGAAGTATCTCAAAGTACTTACTCGTCATAGGGGTCTCAACGCAACAGACAACACGTCAATCAGACGCCCGGTCTGTGAGTTATTAGCCTTTCTATCCCGGGGGCTCGGTTGGTTTTGTGTACGAACCAACCTGACCGTATCTCAACTGTACCCCAAACTCCCATGGGGTAAACACAAAGGGACCGTTTCTCAACGAGATTACCAACTCCATCGATGATTCGTCAAACGGACGTCCGGTCTTAGAGTTATTGGCTTTTCAATTCCAGGGGTCCGGTTGGTTTTTAAGATAAAACCAACCCGACCATGCTCCAACTATGTCCAAACCGCAAGTGGAGTATGCCAAAAGATCCGTATCTACAAAAGGAAACCAACGTAATTGACGTCACATTAATTGGATGTCCGATCCTTAAGTTATAAGCATTTCCGCTCTGAGGGCCCGGTTGGTTTTGGGTTTGAACCAACTCGGACGTACCCAAACTTCACCAAAACCTTTAGTGTAATATAGCGAAACGACCGTCTCGATCCAAGGATTCCTACACAACTGATGTTGCGTCGATCAGAGGTCCGTAGCTCAAGTTATGTCTGTTTAACAAAAAATGGTTAGAAAAAGGGGGGTCTGGGCCCGGTCCAACCCGACCCAACCCACCCTGGGTCGGCCCCAACCGGGTCCGGGTCCGGCCTTGTTGGGCACTGCTCGGCCTGGTCAGAATGGTCCAGCCCGACCGGCGCGGTCCGGCCCGCCCCAGCCCAGCCGGGGGGGGGGGGGGGCGCTGGCTCAGCCAGTTGGCTGAGTGGGGAAGGAGCAGCCTCCCCCAGACATGACATTAAGCTGTGCCCCTCCATCTTCGGAACGACAAAGTCGTTCCAGTCTTCCTCCGCCGCTGCGGCTTAGCCGCGACAGACTGCTTCGGTGGTGCACCGCCGGCGCCGGCGCCACCGCACCAATGGGGCGCGCCACCACCGCCTTCCACGGACCACCGGACACGCTCCGGTGGTCCGTTTTGCGAACTGTCTACGGCAGTGGCTCTCCCGGGACCCGATCTTCCCTAAGACGGCTTCAAATCACTGTTGCAGCCACGTTTCATCATCACTCGTCATCCCGCGCACAAACGAACAACCGGAGGAGAGCCCGAGCTTGTTTTTTAGCCCGTTCCCTTCACGTTAGAGGCTAAAACCATAGTTCATCATAAAAGAACACTCATGTTCGAGGATATAAATCAAATTTATGGAAATTATAAAGAAACAACCCCTACCTTGATTATGATGTTTCACGTCATCGATCCGAGGAAAGAGGCAAGCATCGCGATAGAACTGCGTCGTGGAAGAACGGTGTCGATCCCGTCGACATCGGAGGAAGAAAGAACATTGTCGTTGGCGACGTTCCCCCGCGATAGTGTCTCCTCCCTTGACGCGGAGGAAGAAGAAGAAAAGGCACATTGTCAGTGAATTCACGTTCTTCTTCAGAGTCGTTCTTCATCGAAGGTTAGTGTTCTTCGTCGGAGAAGAACACTTCCTTTTAAATCCTCTGAAGAGCTCTCCCACCAAAAATTTTCCAACACAACAATTTTCCCAAACTAAAATAATAGCTCATTCTATTATTTTATTAACCCATGAAAATCAAAGATCAATTAAAAATAGTGGTGCCACTTAATTAATAAGGCTATTAATTAAATGGGTTGGCAAATTCAATAGGTGGGAGGTGGAGAGGTTCCTCCTTAATAAATGAGAGGAGGTGTCAAGTAATTAAGTGCAAGGGAGTTAAAGGGGGGTTTCAAGGGAGATGAAAGGTTGGGGCTCGTGTGGGACCCACCTTAAAAATATCCACACATGGGAAGTTATGTGGGGGTGGGCCCACCATTAACTTCCCCATGTAGGATTTAACCACTATGGTGAATAAAATTGTTCTCAACAATTTTATTTAACTTTTTAACTAATCCCCAAATTTTAACTTTCAACCCGCATAAAATGAAACTGCGGTAAAGATCCCCTTATGAAATTACTGGAGTTTCGAGTTCATCGGTGTCCTCGGATTTCAATTCCGATCACCGGTTCAAAAGATAGAAAAACCCTCATGTAGGTTTACTGAATGTACTCGAACAAAACTTCAGAAATTGATTCCGGATACACCGGGCCTCAAAATCAAGCGCTGTCAGAAACTGTGGACTCGTAAAATTACAAAGAATTAAGAAAAAAAATTTCCTTGAAATTTCCTGGTCTTTACATGAAATCACTATCAAGCATGGTAAAACAAAAAATTCCAACACGTGAATCATATCAAGGAAACAAGTGTATATAAGGATGTGAAATAGTAAAGAACTTCCTACCATATGATTGTTAATGAAGTACTCCAATATTCTTAATATTATCAAACCCTAAATCATGTTTCACACACACACATAAAATTTTCCACACATCAATAATTCATACACTTGATTTTTTGTTCACTAATGAATGGGTTTAGGAAAAATACATGAGGCACATACATTATATATTCCATAAAAAACTATTTCCAAGATATATCGAAGAAGGGGAAATGGTTCACTAGATCCATTTTCAATCATAGAACTGTTCATGAATTCCATTTAAAATAAATAATAGAATCTCATATCTAGTCAATAATAATTAATCCAAAATTAATTTTTATCAGAGTAGATATTTGAAATGAGATTCAAGAAGAATAAGGTCTCAAGATGACTGATCTATGCTAATTTACATGGAAGCATGCAACCTTCATGAGAGATCTAAGTCTTATCAGGTGGATTACATTGATACTTTAAAGACATATAAAATATACCAATGTATTGTCAATATCACATTAGATCATAAAGGAGAGAATAGACCATGCTAATGGGCTGTGGTTATATATTTAATCTTCTATCATGAAGCGGTCTAGGAAGAAGATCCATAACCATATACCTATAATATTCCCATATTGGAATGTATTTATCGATTTGATCAAGAGACAAAATAAATCATAAAAGTCCATTAATTATTTATAATGGAAGGAACAAATCATCATTTAATCCTTATATAAAGAACATATCCATAAAATATCCATGAAAATATCTCAAGGGAAAAAAGGAAATTAGTGTATATCTAGGGAAAACATAATGATATAGATTCACCAAATTGATCAAATACTGAAAGGTTAATGGGAGATGAATGAGATAGATCAATAATCATGGGAGGATGCATTAGGTTTTAAATATGGTTATTGAGGTCATATTTGGATATTAATTAAATTATTAAATTAGTGGAATTAAAAATCTATGGGGTAAAATAAATGCACACACATCCAGGTTCCACCGACAAGTTGTTGTGTAATTTAAAACCACTGGCTGAATGGCAGTGGCATGAAAAAACTATAGACCCACTATAACTCCATTTTTTGGCTAGTGGGATACCACCAGCTAACTGATGGTATTTTATATCACCCATTTAGCCTTGTCTCAACTCATATATTCATTAATTAATTAATCAACACATTTAACATTGAAAACAACCTTTGAAAAACCCATAACAAAGAAGAACAAAAATGAGAAATAGAGAATTTAACAAACATTAATCTTATCATACCTTTAATTAATAAATTTTTTAATGAAAAAGATAAAATTATATGTAATAAATATGAATGTTATAATATTTCCATATATTTTTTTAGGTATAATTTTATGTAACTGCAGTATTCTGTCTATATAAAAAGGGGAAGAAGTGGTATTATGCAATTGGAGTCTTCATTACAAGGTGTATTTTTCTGAGCATAGAAGGGTAAAAGTGTATCAAGGATTTAACCTAGACTAAGAATAAGTATATATTTAATAACTAAATCTTGAGAAAAATCATATATTAGAGAAGTTAATGCCCATGGAAATCCAGAACAGATCCATGCATGCTGAATCATAGCCTCAGAAATCCACTATTTCTTATCTTACCCATAGATCTTATCTAGAGGCCATGAGGGGTTTTGTAAAAAAATGTATGTTGATATAAATTGAAAATTTATAATGTAATATACGGTCTCATTATCTATAATTATAATAAATTTTAATATTAAAATAAATTTTAATATTTTTATTTAATAAAAATATCTTGATATTTAACTAGGAAATAATTAATCAATTTTAAAAATTAGGAGTAAATTTATTTGATATATAAGATAATTTTTTTGAAGAATTCTATATTTCAATAAAATACTTTTTTTAAATTAATAAATTAAAAATAATCACTTTGAGTTTTTTAATTTTAATGAAATGTATTGAATATATATATATATATATATGAAATCAAATTATTACTCATTTAAATAATTTTACTTTGGATATAATAATAAAAAATTCACTTTTTTTCTTCAGAAAAATACCTTTTTCAAAAATTTATTTTTCCACATTAGAGATTATTATATTAAAAATAATTTATTTTGATTTTAGAAATTGATTCATGTAAAATTTATTTCATAATTAAAATCAACTTTTTTTAATTGATTATATGGTTAATTTAATTTTTGGCCCTAAATATATGTTATATAGGTAAAAATTAGCTACCAAAGTAGAGGTTAAAATGACGTAAAAAATTTAAATCAAGAGGCCAAGTCTCAAAATATCACAAAGGATCATAATTAAATGGGTGGATCAAGGACTTATCATCATTAACATATAATATTAACCATATTTAACAAATTTTTATCCACTTTAATTGAGTATGAAATGACTTAAAATGTTATGAAATTACTATTTGACAAAATGCCACCCCTCTCACCTATAAAAGGACCCCTTTACCACCCCACTTCTCCCCACACCTAAGGCCAAATATATTAACAAAAAAACTCTAAAAAACCCTCAATAATACTCATTAAAATTCCATAATAGTTATATTCTCACAAAAAAACCAATCTAGGATGGATTATAAAGTGTTCTAATGAAAGATATTAAAGGAAGAGAAAATTGTTTTAACTAATATTTTTCATGTTTATTTCTTTTTATACATCCTCCAAATCAATTATAACCATCATAAAATCAAGAAATATGAACCTTTATTATATTTAAATGTTATTAAGTTTATGTAATAACTATTATCTATCATCCCCCATTCATTAGAACATGAAAATGTTGCTCGAGTTATGGTCAAATGACTGTTTCCATGATTGAAGTTTTTCATTTTCATAATTAGATTATATAGATTGTTATAAAATTATATTTAATGAATAAATTATATATTTTTGATATGATTAATATTATGTAATTATAATTGTTAATTATATCAATAATGTTAATAATAAATGTTCATTAAAAATTTAACAATCTAAAAAGAATACACCAATACACTTTTCATAATTATAATTTATTTTTCTCAATATATTAAGAATTATTAATTTTTTGATGCTATAATGATATTGAAAAAACATATATAAAATTATTTTGATGATCAAACAAATTTTTTACTCCTTTCATTATGGTAAATATACAGAATAAACATTAAATAAATTTTCTAAACATCCCCAAGTGTCCAATGAAAGTGTGAACTATAAAATAAATGAAATAAATATTAAAATAAATGGACTTTAAAAAATTAAATATATATTAATTTTTTTTTCTGAAGCTGTTACTTAATAATCATAATATTTTTATCCAGTTAGTATACATACACACCAAGAGAGTTGAGACATGTGTTCAGGATTCATTGTCTCAATTTAAATTCATTAAGAAATTTTTATTATTATAAACCAATTGACTTATATATGGTGTAATTATAACGTTATTTAATTCCTATATGTTAACAAAAATTTCATTCTTGGTGGTTTCACTTTCATTTATGCTCCCCCTTCTCATTATATTTAAATTCATATGTTAACTAAGTTTTATAGATTGTTGTTGACTTAATTTAATTTCATTAAGTTATAAAATTTATTCTTGAACTTAATATATATATGCTTGGTTTCATGAAAAATAAGATTTTATTATAATTTATTTCCACTACATTTTTTTGGGTTATATGTATTCTCGAAATTTCACCACCATTATGTTCCCAATTTAACCAAACAGTTTCCTGTATGTGGGATTGATATTATCCATTTTTTACTATCAAGAATCTATTTCCTATATTCCCATATTATTTATATTTTTATAAAAATTATTTTCTATATAATGCATTAAATTATATGTTAATTTTATATTACCTTTAACTTTCTTTACCAAGGGTTTAATAGAATATTTTTAATGTTATCCACATGACTCAATTATTTATATTTTAAAAAATGTATGATAAGAATAATATTTTCAATGCTTACAAGATTATATAATTTTATATATTTCATAAATTTTTTCACAATTAAGAATACACTCTATGTTTCAATTATTTTTTTTTATGAAAAACCCATTCTCATTATTAATTGAAATTATCAATTTAAAAATAATTGATTATTTTTTTGAGGAATAAATATTGGGATTTCATTCCACATAAGTATATATTTATCTTCCACTCCACATTTAATACTATCAACAAAATTTAATTTGAAGGTTTAATTATTTTTAATGTGTTTTAAATTAAAATTTTTAATTTCCTCTCTTCAACCTTGACATATAATTTTAAAAGTTGCATAGGTGTTTGAAATTACAATAATATTATAAAACCATTATGTTTTTTTTAAAATTTCATATCTATTTTCATTTCTCACTATAAAATATCAATATATTTTAGAGATATGATTCATGTATTACCATATAAATTATCTTATGAATTTATAATTCATACCTCACATTTTTCGAAGGGTTATGTTCTCAAACCCTCTTCATCTCTCTCTTCACATCATTTTTCTCCTTTATATCCTTATTTTTTAATATCATGGTTATATTCGGTATCAATTACACTATTTCAATATTTCTTATTATTATTGACATACCTATATACCCATTACACTACATAGTTTCAATACGAATGATCCCTATGAAGAAATATTTTTAATTTAGTAACATGGGAAATATTGAAAATCTATGTAATTATTATTTTAATATGGATATTTATTAATTAATTAAGAATTTTGGTTATGTATTGTATTGTTAATTCATAATTTTCATTGACGAATGAATTTTAATTTATTCATGATTTGTGGGGAAAATAAATATGTATCCCCTTGATGCATCAGTACATCTCTGGGGAAAATATTTTAGGAATTTGGGGTAAACCTTACCCATTAATATATGATGTATTGGATCATGACCTTGAAGGTATGATTATAATTTCTAACATTATGTTTTCCATAAATATGAAATAATATAATGTTTTATACTTGATAATTTATATTATTAATTCATCCATATATATATATATATTACATAATATTATTCATAGTTATATGGAAATTTATTATTATTATTTATTCTAAAAATATTATTCATGGTATGTTTATTTCATGATAGGTTAGGGTGTTCAATACCCCTTAGTGAGTGTTTGAGATCAACCTTATTATGTTTACATTTCCCTAAGTTATGTAGAGGAGTATTATGTAAGAAATTTATAGATGGGTGTTTTGTGTGGATAATTTTGTGGATTATGTTGAAGAAATATTGTCAAATTTTGAGTCATTAGTTTTGTGGTAAAATGACCATTTGATGGGAATGATATGGGGTTTTTCTATTATTTTTTTATTAAATTTATAAAAATATAAAACAAATAGGTATTGAGAGTTTAATTGAATAAATATTTATTTGTGATATTGAAAATATGGAATGATAAGTATGGGTTGCTTCAATTGGTTTCAAATCTTGTATGTAAAAGATTGTTTTTTAGCACCAGATCTGGGAGTGCAGGTATGAGGAGTCATACATGGTGCCAAATAGGGGTTTAAATAACTTTAATAGTTAAGATGTTATCATAGGAAGATAATTTAATATTTGTGGATACCATTATTAGGGAATATGTTCAAGGTTTATCCTAAGTTTAAAGGAATGGATACTCTATTTAAGGTCTTATTTTATTGTATTTTGAGGTGATTATTGATATTTGTGATATTTTTATTGGGGTTTATAAATAATTAATGATTGGGTTATAGGTTTCACATAGGTTTTGTATGTAATTTTAGTTAAAAAAATTAAATCTACTTTGGAAAAGTATTAATATATTTTTGGAGTATACAAGATTAAGATATATATTGATTATTATGAAATTAATTTTGTTTTTTTGATAATGTTTAATAATAAATTCTTAAATCATAGGATTAAATGAATTGTGGGATTAGTATATATGGAAAAAAGATATTGGCTTAATTATTATTTTAATTTTAGACTAGAATGCATTGGTGGAAACCCTAATGATAAATCATAATATAGTAAAACATCTAAAAAATTTGATGTAAATTGTTTTTGGTTTCCTATAAAGGACCTCTGTATCTAGATACTAAAAATGGAATCATTCTATCTATCCAATGAACCTAAGGATAATAACCATTAAAATAGTTTATTGAGAATTATAATTATATTCACTTGATGTACCATAAGAGGCCCTAACTGCACAATATATTTGATAGTCCTAAGTGATATGATTTGTATTATTTACTATCTATTTGTGAACTATTATAATGGATTTTGATACAACCTTATAGAGAGAGTAATGAATATATTAATAAAACACTCTTATTTTTTTCATCAGTGAGAGAAATTAAAATTTTGAGCATATATTTTATTTAATGGGGTAGAATGTTACAACCTAAAATTTTAGTATCTATTTTCATTTAAATAAATATGAAATTAAATATCTTTTATCATACATAATAATTAACTACAACAAACCAAGAAATATTATTAAGTTAAAATTATATGTATTAAATATGAATCTAATAAAACATCCATTTATTTGGTTGGAAAAAATATATGTTTTTGCATTATGAAATATATATATAAAGAGAAGTAATGGAATCATATAATAGGAGTCTTCATTATGAAGATCATTTTTCTAGGCATGGAAATGAATTAAGGCCTCTAATATTTTCCAATGAAAAATACCATGATGATATTTAATAAGTATGTATTGAGATAAATAATCAAATATATATATATTAAATCTCATGGAAATCACTATAATAACCATTACATATAAATCACTACCCAATACTACCACCATTTCATATTATAACCTTAGAACTTATAGAAAGTTCTCTTGGGTTTTTTTGAGTTGAAGTGTGGAGATATAAAAATATAATTAAAAATATAATATATGTTACCATTATTTTAACATTTTATAAAATTTCATTATATAATAAATCTAAATTTTTTACTTTAATATAAATTTATTTCCTAATTCCTTGTAAATAATTAATCAATTTTTAAAATTAGGGGTCAAATAATTTGATATTTAAAAGACTAATTTTTTTTTATGAATTATATTATTATATAGTCAATTTATTTGAAAAAAATAAAAACAATTAAAAACTTTTAAATATTTAATTTAATAAAATTTATAGAAATTATATATTAACAAACAAATAAAAAATCATTTATGTAATTTTACTAGGAAATTAATAATAAAAAATTCAATTTATGTTCAAGATTTGTTTTTCTAAAAATTGATTTTATATCTTATACATTATTAATAAGATGAATTTGATAAAATAGATTTCATATTTGGAATCCATATTTCAAAATTAGTTAATATGGTCAATTAAATTTTTTGTTATAAAAATAAGTTACAAAGGTAAAAATTAGTCACCATGATAATGGTTAAAATAAGGGGAAGATGATAAATCAATAGGTTTGGTCTCAAAATATCACAAAAACACATCTATAATTTTATGGATGTGATACTTATTGATGTTATATTTTCATTTCACCTCTATGATCAATTTTTTGTAAACTTTACATGAATATGAGATATCTTATAAGGTTACAATATTAATAATCAAAAAAAATCCAACACTCTCACCTTTAAATGTCCCCCTTCACCTCCTAACTTCTCGTAATAAATATAAACTCTCAATAAGGAAAAAATTATCAAAAACCTTCCCCAACCCAAATTACCATTTCTTAGAGGATCTTGTTTCACTAAATGTCTAATATAATAATACTTAAGGAGTGGTCTAAAAGAGTATATCATAGGAAGAGGTAATGTTTTTAACTGAGTTCATTCAAGTTTTATTCTTCTTCTAACTCCTTTAAATAAATTATACCCATACTAATATAATGATCTCAATATCAATAATCTTATGAAATGATATTATAAATATGGAATAGCCATTATCTATATTCCTCTAATTAATTAGAAAATTAAAATTTTCCCATGTTATAGTTATATTATTGCCTCCTTGAATGACATATATTATTTTTGAACACCAAATTATATGGTTGGTTCGAAAAATCAATTTTATAATTAAATAATATTTTATTATATTATTTAAATTATTGGTAGATAAATTAGTCTCTCTATTAATAATATTAACTATATATGGTGATTATAAATTTAATAGCCTAAATTAATCACAACGAGACACTTTAATAAATTCAAATCTATTTTTAAAAACCTATTAAAAAGAATATTTTTTCTACTAGAATGATAACGAATATATATATATATATATATATATATAATTTTGTATATGATGAAACTATTTTATATCTAATTTAACCATGATTAACATACTCATAAAATTTTGGAGTATTTAACCTAACAACACCACATGGCCAATGAGAGCAACCACCATACAATAAATGAATGTCATATGGTAGTAAATGGACCTTAAAAAATATAATATATATGAAATATGTTCATAATAAAGCATTTAATATACATTATTTGGTTATTCATGAAGTTAGATACATGAACGAAGTGAGTCGAGACTTGTGGGATAAGTTCTTTGCCTCAATTTATATTCCTTGAGACATGTCTAATTTAATGAACAAATTTACTTTTATATATTTTATATAAAACCCCATTGAAATATTGAATATTATTTATTCATTGTAATTTTACTTTTCATTAATCTCCACCCTTTTCATTGTCTTTTGATTCATACATGACATAATATGAAAGGATTTTTGTTAACTTAATTTAGTTTCATTGATTTATAAAATTTAGTCATGAGCATAATAATTATATGTTTGGTCTATTCCATAATTAAATTTTATCATATTATAATCCCTATTTATTTTCTTGGGTTACAATTTTTTTACATTTTACCTTCATTTGTTTTAAAATTCAACAAAATAATTTTTGGTATATGGATTTGACCCTTTCTCTTATTTATGGTTGGGAATATTTTTCCTAAATATCCATATTTATTATATAGTCACGTAAAAGACATTATATCAATATTAATAATTTATTAAAGTAATATTTGTTTTATTTTACTTTCATTTAAATTGTTTTAGAATAATTTTGGTATTTTTTCCTTCATGGATCATTTTTGACTTTCTTTATAAATGTGTGAAAGGTAACACATTTTTAATGTTAATCACTTGACCAACTCTTCCATATTTTATAACCATTTTTCATAATGAGGAATCTTATCTATGTTTTTGGCTTTTTAAATAATAATATTGATCCTTTTTACCAATGAGTTTTTTTAAATAAATGTGAATATTTCAGAAGAATAAATTAATGGATGTCATTCTACATATATATATTTCTATCTTCCACTGATAATTTCATGTATTTAAATTTATTTATTTTCATGGTTTTGTTATTTGGAATTTATGGAAAATTAATATTTTTAATTTATTTTTTTCTTCCTAGAAATGGATTTAAAATGTTAAATAAAATTATTTTATGTCAATATTAAATAATAATTATGAAAATTATTTTTATAATATTTTCTATATTTTCTTCACAAATAATAAAATATAGTTCTCTTTTAGTGATATTTTCATTAATTTTCCTCTAAATACTCTTTTTAATCTATAATTCACACCATACCTTTTTCAAAAGGTTTATGTTCTCTATCACATTTCATATATCTCTTAACATTTTTATTATTATTCGTGTAAATAATTGTTAATTTCATGGGAATATTATTTAAAAATTACATGGTTTCTATATTTTTTATTATAATATTGACATGACCATTTTTCTATTACCAAATATGGTGCTAGTTGGAATATTGATTACCCATAATGTTATTCCATTTATTTACTTGGGAAATATCTAAAATCCATATTATTGCTTATTCAATATAGATGTTTAATTATTAATAATAAATACATATTATTTTTTATACTCTTTAATCATTCCATTGTATGATTAATTTAGTGATAACTGGGCCCCAAAATTATATATCCCCCCGATGCATGAGTAGGCATCATGAGAAAAACTACCTTTAGTATTTGGTGTTAACCATTCCAATTTATGTATGATTTATCGGTAAAAGGCCTTGAAAATATGTTTATAATGTCTTAAATTACACATTACATCACTATAAAATTTGATATTTTTATCCTTGTTATTATTTAAATGTTTATGTATTCCATTGATATATTGTTGGAGTTGGTGGTCTAGAACCAACTACTTTGTACTTTATTCATTAAATAAAAGCCTTATCACATCTTTATTGTTCCTCTGCATGACATGTCATGTGATAATGTCCTAAGGACAGCTGTTCAATTAAAGGGTCGTAGCGGATCCCTGCTATGATGAGAACCCGAAAGTGCCATAACACTGTTCTTGAATGTATGTTCTATAGACGGATGATATTATTTGAGGGACACAAATAATACAGGTCATTAGGGGTGAGGACTCATAAAACTTTGAGGCACCTTCTCATGGTGTGCGCCCTTGGTAATATCCAGGAGGATATTATGAGAACGAGACCCGCCAGTAGGAAATCCACATTTCATAGTGTCATTGGATGTTCCTATCTACGGACGTGTGTATTGATCCTTAGACTTTAAGATTATTATTAATGGGTATTACAACTCGCGCACTTAGATATATTGATGAAAACTGTGATGACACACTATTCGCAGCGAGGTAGAATACGTTGGGTGCGTCACGAGTAATACCGCATTAATAGATAATGCGAGAAAGGATTTGTCCCTTCCATTCCACAACGGAAGTAGATATCTCAGGCCCTTTGATGGAATTGATATAGCCTAAATAATTCCATGGCCATGGTAAGGTATGGGCAAGTTCAATTCGGGGAAGTCAAAGAAAGAATAATCAAGCACATGGGTTGATGGCACTAGCATGCAAACTGCTTGATTGGAGATATCAAGACAAAGGGATTATATTACACGGTAAGCGTTCGTAGGAGGTGACATGTCATTGCGGCATTAACTTCTTTCTCTATGGGTGCCTTGGCGTGTTTCTAGACGCTAACCTTGGACTTTAGGCAGGCTCAGCCTAATTCCACTGAGAAAGAGGCCTAGAGGGTCACACACTAAATGTGTCCATGTATCTCAGTTAAATATTAATTTAACAAGTTAAATAAATATTATTCCGACTGTGGTTTAATAATTATTTAAGGATGTCTGATCGCATTTATTTTGACACTAGTTATTCGATAGAATATACTGTGGATAAAATAATATATTTATTAGCGAGTAATGCAGTTACATTTATTTAAGAAATAAATAGTCATTACTCAAGGTCTAATAAATGTGGTGGAGAAAAATGGAAAATAAAAGTACACGCCGTGTATATTAAATATACACGCTGTGTAGTTTTATGGAAAAAAGTACATGCCGTGTATTAATTATTACATGCCGTGTAGTTTTTCCAATTGGGATTTTGAGGATTTAATATTGTTTTATTAAATGATATTTATTATAATCAGCATGGGCGCATGTCAAGAAATTAATAATTCGACATGGGGGTTTTCAATAAGAGTTAATGAAATAAATAAAACACGTAACACATTTATTTATTATCATAACTCTATTAACCTCAAACCTGATTGTAGATATCCTCGCAACCCCAACATTTTTTGAGAGCCATTATTGTGCACAACGTATTTGGAAATACTCTCAAGCCAAGAGAGAATTCCCTTTCCACCAAAAATTCCCTCAAGTTACGAGTGCAAGATCCTCCACCGGATCAAGGTGGTCGAAGGCGGACATCGCAAGCGAAGGTTCTTCTGCGCTAGCACCCGGAGATCTCTTCGGCGACGTCCGGAGATACGTGACACACGTGTGGATCACCGCTAGAGGAATCCTATACTTGGATTCTACGACACAACGATGGATCACCGAATCGTGACCGGACACATCAACGAATAAATAATTCCAACGAGGTAATTCATATGCATTAATTAAATTAATTATAATCAACATATGATGATCCTCCTCAAGGGTTCCGGGACTCATCTTTTCTTTTCGTTCTTCGTTCTATTCCGAAGATTCGGCATTTTATATCGTGACGGATATCGGATTGAACATTGTTTAACGAAAAATTAAGTTGGGCAAACCCACCAACGCGCTTCCGCTGCGCCCGGAACCTACAAGTGGTATCAGAGGGGGTCATATCGTTGGTTATAATTATTTAGTTTTTTTTGGGTGATTTACGCATTTAATAATTTAGTTATTTCAATTCATGTTTAATCGTTCTGGAAATCTAAATATCGAGATCTGTTCCTCCTCTCTCGTTTCTCGTTCACTTCACAGAAACAGATTTTTCTTTTAATTTTGATTAAAATAAAATAGAGGAACTCATCTGGAGGAGCCAAATGTTTCTGGCCGTATAACACTAGAATACACGACGTGTATTCGGAAGTACACACCGTGTAGTCTAGGTTCAATGCATTGATTGATCCGCCAAATCAGGCCGTGTATTGGATTCTTTATAAGAATTTAAGACACCGTGTGTTGACCAGAAATAGGTGGCACACGGTTTCCATAATACATGCCGTGTGGTCCAATGAACACGGCGTGTAGTCCCTTCAGGTTAGGGTTGGGTCGTGTACTCCGTACATAGCCTGCCTGGCTGGAAACCATGTAATGCGGAAACTACACTGCGTGTGTCCCACTGTACACGCCGTGTACTCTGAAAATTTCCGAAGTACATCAACACGCCCTATCCCCGGGCGTGTACTTTGGATGGATGGTGAAGAAAAAGTACACGCCGTGTAGTCGGAACTACACACCGTGTACTCACCCAAATTAAGCAGATTTATTAAAATTTATTATTATATTATACAAACCCTTGAGACGTGTACCATGGTGCAGGCGTAAAGCTGAGGCACAACACTTGATAGGTGTTTTATATATATGTGTTTAATTTAACATCTGCGTAATAAATGGGAATTCACCGGGTTGCCTCCAAGGTACAAGTTGTGTACAAGGATAATTTTAAATGAATTTATTTGTTTAAAATTATGATGGATGAGAATCTCAAGGAAATTTAGAAAAGGGATTTAAGATAAAAGGATTGATTAATTAAAGATAATTAATTGATTCGAGTGTGATTTATCTTAAACAAGAACGATTAAATAATTGAATTCTAGTTTTATTTATGCGTAAATATCGTTGCATGTATGGATGATCATGAGCTAGACCGAGACCTTTGTATGTGAATGGTTTCTTTTAATTTATTTATTTAAATTAAATTTGTTGGCCTACGAGCAATCTCCTCATTAATATGTAGGGCCTGCGTGCCCAAGGATTCTTTTATGTAAAATCCCCTTTTTTCCCTCACCTGCGTGTGAGATAAATGCATATGTAATTGATGGAGCTCCCAAGCTAGTGGAGGCGGCTCAAGTCAGGGGCCAAGATGAAACCAATCCAAGGAGATACAAAGGTGGACAGGTGGAAAGCTGTAAACACGAACCCGAAAGGTTCAAGGTGTTTCTCCCCTAGTTCTTGGGTTAGTTTATCAACCGCTAGATAAACTAACCAATAGAAAAGCTCATGATCATACCATTTATTTTATTTCTATCAGTTTCATGGTTTATTTATTGTGGGTGTGTTGTCACGATCACACAATTAATGAATTAAACGAGCATGCAAGATGGAACTAAAATAAAATTGGCTTATACGTAAATATTATCTTAGACATGTTTAATCACTTAAGTATATCCCACTTAATATTAACAAGCATGTAATCAAAGATAATAAAATGGAAATTTACGTATAAGGATAAAATCCCTCAAAGTAAATATTAAGTCGTCATAGCCTTCCATAATCTTGGTTAGAATCGAACCATAGTTCAAAGTGCTTGACCAACCCTAGTTCGGATGCTTTCAATTATCGGGGAATTCTAATTCAAGGTTTTGGGTTGACTTGACTTGGTTCGCATCAAGGGTTGACTGCCACAGCAGGACTTGGTGTGACCAAGAGGCAAAGGTTGAGGAAATCCAAAAAGGATTTCAGGATTGGGGAGTCCACTCAGCGGATCAAGAAACTGTGAGTTAATGCAGTTGGCATTTGGAATGCCTACCTAAAACCCTTCAAGTTGCTTGACCAACCCTAGTTGGGGTAATGCGAAGGGCAATATGGATCCTTTCCACTAGAATATTCACCCAATAGAATATTCCGAAGTCAATGGTGAGGGCTATTGGATTTCGATAAAATAGTGGGAGACTAATAAGTATTAATTTATTTATTTGTCTCAATTTTTATAATAAATTACTAAACCTTTTCTCATCTTAAATTGTAGAAACGACAAGAAAATGACTTCAAACATATCATTGCTCACCATACTCGAAAAAGAAAACCTTCTCACCGGCACCAATTTCCAAGAGTGGCAGAGGCGTTTATGCGTCGTCCTTCGCCACGAAAGGAAATTATATGTGCTGGAAGAGCCTATTCCAGTTGCACCTGGGAAAGAGGCTAGTGATGAGGAATTATCTCTCTACATGAAACACATGGATGATGCCACAGATGTCCAGTGTTTCATGCTATCGGCCATGTCTAATGAGCTCTTAAAGCAACATGAAAACATGGATGCGTATAGCATGATGTCTCACCTTAAATATCTCTACCAAGAGAAGGCGATACATGAGAGGTATGAGATCTCCAATGCTTTGTTTACCACGAATCTTGGAGAGTCTGCGCCAGCTGGGCCTCATGTGGTCAAGATTATTGGCTACATTGAACGCTTGGACATATTATGTATTAAATTCCCAGATGAGTTGCGTACAGATCTCATCCTATCATCATTGCCCAAGACCTTCTCTAGCTTCATTTTCAACTATAACATGAGCGGAAATGAGAAGAGTCTATCGGAGCTTATGACCTTGATTCGCCAGGTAGATAAGGACATGGGGCGTGACAAACCCGCGGTCCTTATGGTGAACAAGAAAAGGAAGGACAAGGAAAAGGGGCCAAAGACTTATAAATGGTCTGAAGCCCCCGAGCAACGTCCCTCCAAGAAGGGGAAGATCCAGAGGCAGGGCAAGGAACGGGAAGCAGTGTGTTTTGCATGTGGCAAGCAGGGCCACTGGAAGAGGAACTGCATGCAGAAGCTTGGGGACGCTAAAGGTGCATTCGTTATCGAGTGAAATCTTTCTATTTCTACACATTGGGTATTAGATACAGCTTGTGGGGCTCACATCTGTATTCAAATACATGAAGCAAGTAGATTTAGAAAGATCACCAGAGGAGAGGTGGATCTTCGAGCTGCCAATGGCGCAAGGCTGGTTGCGTTGGCTATTGGCGACTATCACCTATCATTGCCAACTGGCATGATTTTGGTTTTACAAAACTGTTATTTTGTGCCTAGTGTTACCAAGAACATAATTTCTGTATCTTGTTTGGATATGGATGGATTTATTTTCAAGTTTGGAAATAAGGGTTGTCTCTTTTATAAGAAAAACATATGTTATGGTATGGCACATTTGAATAATGGTTTGTATGTATTAAATTACGAAAACCAAGTGTTGGCAATCGATAACGAAACAAACTCACATGACTCATACATCACCCAGTTATGGCGTCACCGCCTTGGTCATGTGAACGAGAAGTGCTTGACAAAGCTCTGCCAAGATGGCTATTTAGACTCTACTGAGCTAAAACCACTTGATAGATGTCACGCTTTTTTACAAGGAAAAATTACCAAGCCACCTTTTGGTGGACAAGGTGAAAGGGCCACAGAGCTTCTAGGATTGGTACACACAGATGTGTGTGGACCATTTCCAGTAGAAGCTAGAGGTGGATATTCTTACTTTATTACTTTTACTGATGATTTGAGTAGATATGGCTATGTCTACTTAATGAGGTATAAGTCAGAGTCCTTAGAGAAATTTAAGGAATTCAAGAATGAAGTAGAGAATCAACTTGGTAAGAAGATAAAGAAGCTTCGATCGGATCGAGGTGGAGAATATCTGAACCAAGAGTTCATCGATCTTCTACGGGAGTCTGGGATTCTATCTCAGCTCACTCCTCCTTATACACCATAGTTGAATGGTGTTAGTGAAAGGAGGAACCACACCTTGTTGGACATGGTGAGGTCGATGATGAGTCATGCGGATCTTCCATTATCCTTTTGGGGATATGCATTACAAACTGCAGCATACACATTAAACCGAGTACCAACTAAGGCGGAAAATAGAATTTCATCCGAGTTATGGAATGGAAGAAAACCCACTTTGTCGCACACACGTGTATGGGGATGTGAGGCATTTGTTAAGGCCTTCTCAGGCAAAAAACTAGCACCCCGGGGCACGAAGTGTATCTTTATAGGATATCCCAAGGAAACAAAATGATATTACCTATATAACACCCAAGACAAGAAAGTGACTGTCGCCAGACAAGCCGTCTTTCTTGAGAGGGAGCACATCCTCAAGAAGGATAGTGGGGGCAAGATTGACTTCGATGAAGTTGATGCTCAAGATACACAGGAGTTGGTACAGGAACAAGTTCCACAAGTCCCCGTGGAAGAGGTTCCAGAAACACAAGTACTGCGTAGGAGCTCAAGAGAGGTAAGGGAACCAGAGAGATTTGGTTTCCTAGTCACCAAGGATGGTGAATCATTATTGTTGGACAATGATGAACCTCTCTCCTACAAGGAAGCAGTAGAAAGATCAGAAGATGCAAGATGGATAGAAGCTATGAATTCTGAGATGGATTCCATGTATCAGAACCAAGTTTGGGTTCTGGTCAATGAGCCAGTTGATGTAAAGCCTGTTGGATGCAAATGGGTATTCAAAAGAAAGCTAGACATGGAAGGTCAAGTTAGCACCTATAAAGCAAGGCTAGTGGCCAAAGGATTCAGACAGCATCAAGGAATTGACTATGATGAAACCTTCTCGCCAGTTGCCATGTTTAAATCCATAAGAATTATACTTGCCATAACAGCTTACCATGACTACGAGATTTGGAAGATGGATGTCAAAATAGCATTCCTTAACGAGAACCTTCAGGAAGATGTCTATATGACACAACCAGAAGGGTTTGTGACACCAGGTGAAGCCAAACGGGTTTGCAAGTTGTAGAAATCCATTTATGGATTAAAGAAAGCATCCAGGTCATGGAACATTCGATTTGATGAAGCCATAAAGGAATTTGGTTTCATTAAGAACGAATGTGAGCCATGTGTTTATAAGCGGTTTAATGGGAATGCGGTCGTCATCCTAGTGGTATATGTTGATGACATATTGCTTATTGGAAATGACGTACCAGCCTTACAATCAGTTAAGGACTGGTTGAACAAGTGTTTCTCCATGAAAGACTTAGGATAAGCAGCCTACATTCTGTGGAACAAGATCATTCGTGATAGATCCAAGAGGCTGCTTGGACTAAGTCAGGGTACATACATTGACCAGATACTAAAGAGATTTAGTATGGAAAAATCCAAGAGGGGATTGGTTCCAGTGTCACATGGCTTACATATTTCTAAGAAAATGTGTCCCCAGACACAACAGGAGAAAGATAGGATGAGAAAGATCCCATACGCTTCGGCTATAGGATCCATCATGTATGACATGTTATGTACCAGGCTTGATGTTGCCTATGCACTGAGCATGGTAGGTAGATATCAAGCAGATCCAGGAGAACAACATTGGACTGCTGTTAAGACTATCCTTAAGTATCTGAGAAGAACTAAGGATATGTTCATGGTGTATGGAGGAGACGAGGAGCTTGTCATCAGAGGGTATGCTGATGCTGGTTTTCAAACAGATCAGAATGATCTGAAGTCGCAATCTGGATATGTTTTCTGTCTCAATGGAGGAGCTGTGAGCTGGAAGAGTTCAAAGCAGCCAGTTGTCGCTGATTCTACAGCGGAGTCCGAGTATATAGCGGCCTCTGATGCAGCCAAAGAAGCCATTTGGATTCAGAAATTTGTCCAGGAGCTTGATGTGGTGCCTAGCAGTAAATATCCCATTACATTGTATTGTGATAATACTGCAGCGGTGACTCTTGCAAAAGAACCAAGGTCACATCAACGGACAAAGCACATACTCCGGAAGTTTCACCTCTTGAGGGATTTCTATCAAAGGGGTGAAGTTTCAGTGAGCAGAGTGTCCACGGAAGAGAACGTGGCAGACCCCATGACTAAAGGCCTATCTCAGCAGAAGCATGAATATCATGTGAGAGCTAGCGGGTTAAAGGTTGTTAGCAGTTGTCTCTAGTCCAAGTGGGAGTCTGTTGGAGTTGGTGGTCTAGAAACCAACTAATTTGTACTTTATTCATTAAATAAAATCCTTATCACATCTTGATTGTTCTTCTGCGTGACATTTCATGTGATAATGTCCTAAGGACAGCTGTTGCATTAAAGGGTCGTAGCGGATCCCTGCTATGATGAGAACCCGAAAGTGCCATAACACTGTTCTTGAATGTATGTTCTATGACCGAATGATATTATTTGAGGGACACAAATAATAAAGGTCATTAGGGGTGAGGACTCATAAAACTTTGAGGCACCTTCTCATGGTGTGCGCCCTTGGTAATATCCAGGAGGATATTATGAGAACGAGACCCGCCAGTAAGAAATCCACATTTCATAGTGTCATTGGATGTTCCTATCTACGGACGTGTGTATTGATCCTTAGACTTTAAGATTATTATTGATGGGTATTACAACTCGCGCACTTAGATGTATTGACGAAAACTGTGACAACACACTGTTCGCAGCGAGGTAGGATACGTTGGGTGCTTCACGAGTAATACCGCATTAATAGATAATGCGAGAAAGGATTTGTCCCTTCCGTTCCATAATGGAAGTAGATATCTCAGGCCCTTTGATAGAATTGATATAGCCTAAATAAATCCATGGCCATGGTAAGGTATGGGAAAGTTCAATTCCGGGAAGTCAAAGAAAGAATAATCAAGCACATGGGTTGATGGCACTAGAATTCAACCCGCTTGATTGGAGATATCGAGACAAATGGATTATATTACACGGTAAGCGTTCGTAGGAGGTGACACGTCATTGCGGTGTTAACTTCTTTCTCTATGGGTGCCTTGGCGTATTGCTAGACGCTAACCTTGGACTTTAGGCAGGCTCAATCTAATGCCACTGAGAAAGAGGCCTAGAGGGTCACACACTAAATGTGTCCATGTATCTCAGTTAAATATTAATTTAACAAGTTAAATAAATATTATTCCCGACTGTGGTTTAATAATTATTTAAGGATGTCTGATCGCATTTATTTTGACACTAGTTATTCGAGAAAATATACTGTGGATAAAATAATATATTTATTAGCGAGTAATGCAGTTACATTTATTTAAGAAATAAATAGTCATTACTCAAGGTCTAATAAATGTGGTGGAGAAAAATGGAAAATAAAAGTACACGCCGTGTATATTAAATATACATGCTATGTAGTTTTATGGAAAACAAGTACACGCCATGTATTAATTATTACACGCCGTGTAGTTTTTAAAATTGGGATTTTGAGGATTTAATATTGTTTTATTAAATGATATTTATTATAATCAGCGTGGGAGCATGTCAAAGAATTAATAATTCGACATGGGGGTTTTCAATAAGAGTTAATGAAATAAACAAAACGCGTAACGCGTTTATTTATTGTCATAACTCTATTAACCTCAAACCTGATTATAAATATCTTTGCAACCCCTACATTTTTTGAGAGCCATTGTTGTGCACAACAGATTTGGAAATACTCTCAAGACAAGAGAGAATTCCCTTTCCACCAAGAACACCCTCAAGTTACGAGAGCAAGATCCTCCACCGGATCAAGGCGGTCGAAGGCGGACATCGCAAGTGAAGGTTCTTCCGCGCTAGCACCCAGAGATCTCTTCAGCGACGTCCGAAGATACGTGACACACGTGTGGATCACCGCTAGAGGAATCCTACACTTGGATTCTACGACGCAACGACGGATCACCGAATCATGACCGGACACATCAACGAAGAAAGAATTCCAATGAGGTAATTCTTATGCATTAATTAAATTAATTATAATCAATATATGATGATCCTCCTCAAGGGTTCCGGGACTCATCTTTTCTTTTCGTTCTTCGTTCTATTCCGAAGATTCGGCATTTTATATCGTGACGGATCTCGGATTGAACATTGTTTAACGAAAAATTAAGTTGGGGAAACCCACCAACGCGCTTCCGCTGCGCCTGGAACCTACATATATTACATGTCCATAGTATCAGTTATATGTTTTTTTAAATTTTTTGCACCATATTATTCATGTATTATTTATTCCATGATATCTTCGATTGTATTCTACTCCTTACTGATCTTATGAGTTTACCCTTCATATGTTTCAATTTCATCAGGTTATAAAAAAGTGTGTTATGTTATAAAGTTTGAGATTCATGTCATTTGTAGAGAATTTTTTCAAAGAATCAGAAGAAAAATTGTTAAATAAGTAGTCCTCAGTTCAGTGAGAAAATTCCCATTTATTTGTCCCTTATCAAGGTGATTACCCTAATGGGGGAGGGGTAGATCAGGGTTATACCAATTTTAAACTTTGTTTGTTTAATCTGATCTTGTTCTCTCAATGTGAGGAACACCTCTTTCTCTATATTACTTTCACTCTATGAGTAATGAAAATTATGAATCACACAAAATATTTTTACATCATTCACCAAAACTATGATAGTATAAGGAGAATTCACATTAATGTGCTTATGTACCAAAATCAATAAATATAATTTCTTATTAATCATAGATTCATAATGACCTCACTAGACCTCCTAGATTATAACCATGAACATATTGAAATCTCACTTCTCTCCTTTACCTGTAAACTCACTACTCCTCATGGTAATATCTTTTTCTTTATAAGATGGTGTTTGAAATATACTCTACAGATGGTGTTTCCCTCTAAAAACTCTTCATTTAATATCTATTGGGATACTCATGAAAATACTCCCTTAACTTCAAACTTCCAAAAGAAATTTTAAGTTCACTTCAATCATTCTAGTGTGAACACAAATTCCTCTACTCTTTTTCACACTATTTAATTTCCATATACTCTAATATGTGTCATCCCAATAAAGGGTTCCTCTTTTTAAATATCTTATTGACATGAAAATTTACACTAGATAATGATTTCAATTAATGTGTATTTAAAATATACTATAACCATTCATAAATAGATATATAAACCTTAATTATGTCCCCCAATAAATGCAATTTTTATTATCCTTGTTTTACTGAATTGAACCACAAAATAGTCAAAAAATGTATTTCCTCTGGAAACCACTACATGAAATGTGTGTTTTTATGAAAAAAAACCTTCCAAATGTCTAGAAACATTGCCAATTGTATATTTTTTCCTTTTATTATAGAGATCCATATATTTATTCCTAACATTAAAGGAAAACACCTTGACCATAGGAACCACTACACCTACTTTGGGATCACAATTTCACATAAGTTAAGCATCAATTCCAAACTCTATGTGCTATGATATGATAAAAAATAACTAGATGTTTCTCATGAGATAGATCCATTTATATTATGTGGACCTCCTTGGTGAGTAGATTATTCCATCACCAAAATCAAGGTCTTCAATTATCTTCATTCATGACCAAAACCTACTCAATGACAACATATTCCTTCTATATTTCTCTCAAAGGAACTTCTATGACAACATGGTTAATGAAATGGTCTGGTTCACATAAATTGGACATTTTTGATATATCAAACTCCATACATTAAATACAGTGTATTTTGTTAATTACAACCTCCACAATACCCATTTTCATCCATGCCTCTTTACCCATGTGATCATCCAGAGCACAACACCAACTAAAATGGTGTTCTCAACTGAAAAAATCCTCACTCCAACCATTATAATAAAAAATCATATATGTTTTTACAAGTGTGTTGTCCAAGTCATGGGGGATAAATTATATAATATAATGAATTAAATCCCCTAGCCTAAATTTTCTAATTGATTACTTCATTTTGAATGATAATCCTTTATTAAATTTTTCAACAAACAATACCCAAAGATTTATAGGAGGGGACTTTTGCTAACAATATCCCCTTTTGGGTTGATTGAAATTAAAAACACCTTGTCTAAACTATAATATTCAATAAAATTAATTAGTGATTACCAAATCAAAAAATCTAACCCCATGTGATCCATAATCAGTGCCATAAAATATATTATAAAAAAAATATTATCTTGATTACAAATTATAACGTTCAACACAGATATTCTCATAATACACACACTTATCCCCTAATTAAAAATTGAGACACACTCTCCCATTAATGTATGATTTCATAACTTGTTTAATAATATAAATGGAAGGAGTATATTTATAAACAATTATCAAAGAATCCAAAGATATAACATCTAATATAGATTATAGAAAATGATTAGTAAAATGATAATAAAAAATGAAAATCCTCCATATATTTCCCTTGAGGGAAATTCCCATGGGGTAGTGGGGGTAGTACATCTACACAGATATATATATATATAGAGATTTGTCAATACTCCAAGAGACAACTGATGCCATATAAAAACCACTGTGGGTTATCCTTTTTAAAAGATACACGACTTTGAGTTGGAACATACCCCATCTTCTAAACATATTACTCCATATTCTCCTTCAAGAAATGATATTTAATCTTAATGTGATTATTCCATGAGTGTTAAATGAGATTCTTGGTAATTTTTATCTCACATGAGTTGTCACACATGATTAAAAAGGAAGATATATGTTTAATTGTAACGCCCCAACCTCAGTTACCCAGAGTCGGTGCATTAATTTAGTACATTGGTATGATTAAAAGGAATCAAGTCCCGAAGGACCGATCAATTTAGCAGTATTGAAAAAATAGATCACATACATGAATGTTACATTTTCACTTTAAGATGTTCAAAACAACATAAATAATCTTTATGAATGCCATTATTCCCTTGGCTTAACCCTACATAACAATCACAACACACTTCTTGGAATCCTGGGAAAAATAAAACAAAGAAAGGGGTGAGCTCAAATGCTCAGTAAGGGTAAGCAATACAGCGGAAACTTTCAAAAATAAGCATAAACATTTTAGGCAATGTATAAAACTAAAACAAAATCCTTTTAAACTTGAACTTCAGCATAATATGGCAGAAATAAAATGAAATAATTCCATTTACTTATTCACATGGATATTCTACTAATCGAATAATTACATGCAATATCACTAACCACTTTCATAAAGATGGAATGCATAATGCCATACTATCATAACCACGTAGCCAAGGCCTCATGCCAAGAATACAAATAAGATTTTGTCAAGGCCTCGTGGAAAGACACTAGTTTGTCTCATGAGACCTACCAATGCATCGAGGAGCTATAATGGGCACCACCCGTCACTTACTAAGTCCAATTCATTCCTCACATGAATACGTTTAAACATAACATAAACATTCGTATTAAAACTAGCATACGAAATGTCAATAATTTCTACATAAACCATGAATGGTATAAAAATAACACATCCACAGTCAAACATATCACAAAACCTTCAATGGAAGTTTTTTTATAATAAATAAACTTCAAATGAGCTTAAAATCCATCAAAGGATGTTGACATAGATGAAAATGATGAGTAAAACTTTTTGAGAGAAATATCCTTTTTGTAAAATAATTTAAAAGTCACACATTAATAAAGGAAGTAATTTTAAAAGAGATTTTTGAATAAAAGTGTCCCATACCACTTTGAAACTTTTGAAAAGAATTATCATTTCAAAACATTCATGTCCATATAAATAAATCCCTAAAATCATTTTGAAAACATAGACATTAATTAAAAATATTTAGAAAGATAAATCTTTAAAACATTTGAAATTATGATCTTGATAAAGAGTACCTTTAGAAATCCTTAAAATCTTCATTTTGAAATCATTTTTATGAAAAATGGACATGGATGATAAAAATGTCCCAGTAAATACTTACACATAAACAATCTCAGATAATGATGAGATTGAAGAATTAACCCTTACCAATTTGGTAACTTACGAAACATACAACCCATGAAAGAGGTATCATAAAATGAATATGTAAATACACAAAAATTAAAGTGTATTACACAAAGAATACAATTATGGGAAGTACATACACCACACAAAAGGTAACAGTGGCAATATGGCATGAATCTCACGGGAATAAGGAGTGAGATGAAAACCCCTTACCTTGCACTTTCCTTTAGTCGAGGGTACGTTTAACCTCCTATACGAAGATTGTAGTATGTTATTAAATTATACCAGAACCATATTAATATTTATGATATCATACATGATTCATTTATGACTTTATATTACCCATTTAATAAAAATTTCCATGTTAAATTAACATTTCAGGTAATAATCGCTTTCTTTATCGTACGTGTTTTAACTTGTTACTCTTGGTTGTATCACTTAGATCATGATTTAAATACTTCCAGAATATAAAACATGATAAATATATCATATATATTTAGAATATAAATATGTATAATAGACATATATATGAAATGGAAAACACCGTTTATGGAGACGGTAGTCCGTACGTACGCATAAACACTGTTTCTATTTTCATATAGTATTGAACGGGAGTAAGTGAATAAGATATATGTAAGGACATAAATCCTTATATATATAAATATATATACCACCAGTAGAATTATTATTTCATATATTACATACTTATTAGTAATATATATTTTTATAATCGTCGATGAATGGTGAACTTGGAAATGAATCTCATCACGTCATGGAGACGGTAATCCGTATGTACGCACGAGCGAAAATATCATTCTTTTGATATTAAGATAATATATAATTGGATGGTATATCATATATAAAGAATACTTATAATGTTATATTTATGTTTTATACATCATTATTATGTCCATCCAAAAAATAATGTATTGAATAACACTTACACCACGACGTGGAGACGGTAAGCCGAACGTACGCACGTATGGTGACATGTCATTCAAAGGATGGATAGAATACTGAATATGCTTGTACCATATTTATAATAATATCACAGTATATAGTAGATACTGTATTTATTATTTTAGAATAGAAATAACAAATAAAGAAGAAGTTGAAGAAGAAAGTAATTTGAAAGAGGGTGGTGAAAACATTACCTCTTCTTCGGGTTATTCCTTTTGATTTGATCAAAAGGGCTCCTTAGGTTGGATTTATGATCAAAATAAGGCCTCTATGTTGAATTTATGGAAGTTTAGAGAGTATTTTGGCAGGGGTTGGCCGAACCAAAAGGCTTTGAAGGTGTGAATAATTGGTTAGAAGTTGGGTCCTTTTATAAGGGGGAGGAGGGGCTCTTTAGAAAAAACTTAAAGTATTAATTTATAATAAATTCATATTCATTTTATAATGGCTCCAAAGTGGATTATTAAAAGCCTAAGGTGGGTATGGGTATAAATCCTTTCAACCAATAGATTTTATACAGGTTTGTGTCATTATATTAACCTTATCTGTTAGTTTTAACTCTTGGTTAATTAGTTTGACACTTACCATGTCACTTTGTATTTTTATATTATATAGTTAATAAACTTACTATATACCTCCAAGAGACCCCCCAAGTGGTCCATTAATGGTACAAATATCATGATAAAAGTCCATTGGATGAACCTTATATTTTTAGGAATTTGATATCAATTAATAATATAATATTTGTTTTAAAAACTCTTTTATTTCAATTTTGACACTATTTGGTATTTTGTTTTTTTTGAAAGTCATAACAACTTGATTACTTCGAAAAAGATAAATTTAATCATCCCTAACATGTCATAGGCACCTATAAAATTTGTTTATGTCATAAAAACTTTGAAATTATATTTATTTTAATATTTATATTACCATTTATTTGATTCTTTCATTAATAAGGTAATTACTGCATCATCATTGTGTCATAAATAAATTTAATTATTTAATGTCGAAAAATTATAATTAAAATATCATTATGTAGGAAATAATTTTATATTTATAATGAATATTTATAATCAAATTTATATTATGTATAACCTTATATTAAAAATGTTTTAGTTATTAAACTTTGATGTTAACTCTTTTAACTCTTCTTTGAATTAAATAATAATAAATGTCCAAATCTAATCGAAGTGGACATAAAGGGTCATATTTTATTCCTAAGGTTGTTTTTGGTTGAATTAAACTTATCCAATATAATTAGGACATGTGTTAGGGTAATAATAATATCATTTTTAACCTTAATTACCCTATTTACTTTTTACTGTGGTAAATAAAAGTAAAAAGTTACTATTCACAAAAAATTATTTTTATCTTATTGAACCACATTTTAATCCTTGATATTAACCCTGTCTCTCAGATTTTTGAAATTCCACTCATAGAAGTGGTAAAATTTAGTTTTATGTGAATTTTCAAATTCTCATAGGAGGTGGGTAAAAGACGGTGAAAAAGTTCAATAAAATTTTTATATATCTAAAATTATTATAAACTGAATCCAATGAATTACATTGAATTTATATAGTTATTATGTATCTATTTTGACCTAAAATAAATTTATATAATATAAATAATTATTTAAATAAAAAGTCGGTTTTAAATAGCGACTAAGTGTTATTCACTATTCATCATAAATTGAAAGTTTTCAAAAAAATACCAAAACTTTACCCTAAGATAATTTTGATATTCCAAATTGAATAATGAATTCTATTTTACGAAATTCAAAACATAGAATTTTCATTTATTAATTTAAAATTAATTCCCGTTGTTAAAACAAAAAGCGTGTTTTTAAGAAACAATAACTATCAAAATATTGACACTTGTTTATGTCCGATTTAAATGTGAAATTATGTCCAATTACCAACATTGGATTAAATGATAAAAATATATTCTATATATAATTTTAAACCACTAAAATTCATAATTTATCACTATTATTATTTCGATTAAAAAAGTTGTTTTTAATTAAAATTTAGTAATTTTCACTATTCATCAAAATATGAAAGTTATCCGAAAAGTACCAAAATTTTACCCTAGGCTAATTTCGATATTCTGAATTCAAAAATGAAGTCAATTTTGAGAGGTAAAATTTATAAAATTTCAAAAAGTGGGTATTACTATTCATAACGGCTACTTTGATTGGTTGTGGTGTGCGTTAGAAGTCGAAGTTGCGTACAACACACGCTACTGTATTATTCAAAGAGAAGCGTACCATGGAAGCTCGTGGTGTTACATTATCCCCTCCTTCAATAAATTGTATCCTCGCAATTTGATATTGTTCTTTGAAAATTAAGGTTGAAAATAGAAAAGATCTTTGTGGGAAAACCCACATCGGAAATTTGGTTAATAAAATTTAGTCTTAATAAGATGAAAAGAGAAATGAAAGGGTCAACACAAAATTATGATCTTGATTAGGATGATATTGGTGGAAATTAGAGACATATAATTGGAGGAAAAATATAAATATTTATAGGTAGTGATTGAGGTCATCAATCACAAAAAAGTTTAAAATTGAGGTCCTTAAATTCATCAATCTATGATGATTTAAAATACCATCGGTTCAACAAAACATAAGGTATTAGGATAACACAATTTTGACATTTCAAAACATCTTAGTTGGAATCCCACATCGAAAAATGAATTAATGAGGCCTCTATTTAAAATAAAGAGTGATAAGTATGAAGATTACCGAAAATAACACATACTAGGGTTCCATGGAGGAAAATATAGATATGGAAGAGAAATATAACCATCAATTATCTGATGGAGAGTGGTAGAGAACATGTCTATGAAAAGGCCAACAATCCCAAAGCCAAAAATTAGTGATGATCTAAGGTACCATCTAGGACAACATTTTTGTTCTAAGTTCCTTTTCTTAATGTTGAGGAATTTATTTATGGGATTGGCTAAGATCATAAGGAGATATACTCACTTTATAATTAGAGTTTTATCCATTAATAAATTTCTACCACAAACTCATCTTTCACCCCAAAACATAATACAACTCAAAAATACTCTATTTATCCTAATCGTTTAGGGTTCCAAATATAATGAATTTATAATTGACATATCAGACCCTTTATGAAATGAAACTACATTATACCATCCAGGAACTTCATATAACACAATGGTAGGTGGTAAATCCCAATTTCACTATGGTTGTGGGTTTGATTCCCGCAGCTTTGTCTAACACGATGGGTCGTCACACGGTCTCCGTGTTGTCCTTTTATAAAAATCCAAAAAATAACCTTTCAAACTTAATCCATTCCAACCTTTAGACTTATCCAAAATACTATTATCCAAACTCACAGTCCAAAATTTACAAGGAAGTTAAACATAATGAGGATCCTTTTTTCCATGTAATAACATGTGAACGCATTCCTCATATATTCTTTTACAACACTGAAACATCCTGAATTACCAAAATCAAACATCTCTTATTCCAAAATCACTACCTAAATATTAGGACCATATTAAGGTTTATCTTTCTTTCAGCCATGTAATTTCAAAATTTTTTAACTCCCTATAGAGTCACTTTTCTTATTACTATAAAATCTCAAATCCTCAATGAAATAGTACTGCAGTACAATCCTTATTTATTTCCAGTACATCATTGATACAACACTTCAATGAAATAATTCCAAAATAAAAACATAAGAACACTAGTCATTCCTCTTCATCTGTGGTAGTATCATAACTTGACTATTATCCAATAGCATCATTTGCGGCATAGTCTGATAACTGGGACATTGGTTCGCATAGTGTTCAAACTCCTTGCAGATGAAGCATTGTACATTTGAAACCTTTTTATTACACTTGCAGTCATGTACTTGGTGTCATTTTTCTCCACACTTATAACATAATCTCATTCCATTCAAGAATTTTCCAAGGTGATTCTTTCCACACTTATCACATATGGGAAAATCCTTCTTTACCTTATTCCCTTTATCTGTCCCTCTCTCTAGCATCCTTTCTTTCTCTGGCATCCCTTTATAGTCATAGGACTCCGAGAATTCTTTACTTATCTTATCAAAACATGATACTATTTTTTCATATGATGATAACACGTGGGAGACTATTTACCTTCTAAATTCTGGCTTAGGACCATGAAAGATATGATCCTTCTTACTCTTTGGATCATACGTATTACGGGAGTTCACATTCCTTCTACTAGGCGCCATTTCTATAAAATAGCATAAACTAGGTCAGTTTATGAATAACAATGAATAATTCCAAAACTTGTAAAATACCTAATGAAAATTGAACAGTTAATGCATATAATCCATAATCATAAAGATGTTTTCTTTGAGTAAATATATACTCATGAGCTCTTCATAAGGGTTTGTAAAGAAAATGAGAATTATCCTAAGCATATCCCCTGGGAGTGTCGTAACCAAGAGTGCAGCAAGGCCCATTGTCGTGCACCAGTTCCCGTTCGAGTCTAGCTCAAAGCGGTGTTTTCAGGTTTTACCCCTAGGTACATCTATGACAGAGCCATGTCTACCTACTTGTATCCAGACATGGATGTATTGCTCAGAAAATTTACAAAATCTCTACAATACCAAAATTCTAGGAATTTCTTCTATACTAATCCTCAAAGTCTATCTTAGGGCTATGTGATCTAATCAGAGTTTATCTAAATCTAGTTTCCAAGGTTATTGCTAAACTTCCTTTGATACCAACAGTAACGCCCTGACCCCAGTTATATAGAGTCAGTGCATTAATTTAATACATTGGCATGATTACAAGGAATCAAGTCCCGAAGGACCGATCAGTTTAGCAGTCTTGGAAAAATAGATCACATACATGAATGTTACATTTTCACTTTAAGACGTTCAAAACAAAATAAATAATCTTTATGAATGACATTATTCCCTTGGCTTAACCCTGCATAACAATCACAACACACTTCTTGGAATCTTGGGAAAAATAAAACATAGAAAGGGGTGAGCTCAAATGCTCAGTAAGGGTAATCAATACAACAGAAACTTTCAAAAATAATCATAAAAATTTTAGGCAATGTATAAAACTAAAACAAAAGCCTTTTAAACTTGAACTTCTGCATAATATGGAAGAAATAAAATAAAATAATTCCATTTACTTATTCACATGGATATTCTACTAATCGAATAATCACATGCAATATCACTAACCACTTTCATAATGATGGAATGCATAATGCCAGACTATCATAACCACGTAGCCAAGGCCTCATGCCAAGACTACAAATAAGATTTTGTAAAGGCCTCGTGCCAAGACACTAGTTTGTCTCATGAGACCTACCGATGCATCGAGGAGCTATAGTGGGCTCCACCCATCACTTACTAATTCCAATGAATTCCTCATATGAATAGGTTTAAACATTACATAAACATTCGTATTAAAACTAGCATACAAAATGTCAATAATTTCTCCATAAACCATGAATGGTATAAAAATAACACATCCACAGTTAAACATATCACAAAACCTACAATGGAAGTTTTTTATAATAAATCAACTTCAAATGAGCTTAAAATCCATCAAAGTATGTTGACATAGATGAAAATGATGAGTAAAACTTTTTGAGAGAAATATCCTTTTTGTAAAATCATTTAAAAGTCACACATTTATAAAAGAATTAATTTTAAAAGATATTTTTGAATCAAAGTGTCCCATACCACTTTTAAACTTTTGAAAATAATTATCATTTTAAAACATTCATGTCCATATAAATAAATACCTAAAATAATTTTGAAAACATGGACATTAATTAAAAAGATTTAGAAAGATAAATCTTTAAAAAATTTGAAATTCTGATATTGATAAAGAGTACCTTTCAAAATCCTTAAGATCTTCATTTTGAAATCATTTTTATGAAAAATGGAGATGGATGATAAAAATGTCCCAGTAAATACTTACACATAAACAATCTCGGATAATGATGAGATTGAGGAATTAACCCTTACCAATTTGGTAACTTACGAAACATACAACCCATGAAAGAGGTATCATACAATGAATATGTAAATAAACATAAATTAAAGTGTATTACACAAATAATACAATTATGGGCAGTACATACACCACACAAAAGGTAATAGTGGCAATATGGCATGAATCTCACGGGAATAAGGAGTGAGATGAAAACCCCTTACCTTGCACTTTCCTTTAGTCGAGGGTACATTTAACCTCCTGTACAAAGATCCTAGTATGTTATTAAATTATACCAGAACCATATTAATATTTATGATATCATACATGATTCATTTATGACTTTATATTACCCATTTAATAATAATTTCCATGTTAAATTAACATTTCAGGTAATAATCACTTTCTTTATCGTACGTGTTTTAACTTGTTACTCTTGGTTGTATCACTTAGATCATGATTTAAATACTTCCAAAATATAAAACATGATAAATATATCATATATATTTAGAATATAAATATTTGTAATAGAAATATATATGAAATGGAAAACACCGTTTATGGAGACGGTAGTCCGTACGTACGCATAAACGCTGTTTCTGTTTTTATATAGTATTGAACGGTAGTAAGTGAATAAGATATATGTAAGTACATAAATACTTATATATATAAATATATATATCTCCAGTATCATTATTATGTCATATATTACATACTTATTAGTAATATATATTTTTATAATCGTCGATGAATGGTGAACTTGGAAATGAATCTCATCGCGTCGTGGAGACGGTAATCCGTACGTACGCACGAGCGAAAATATCATTCTTTTGATATTAAGATAATATATAATTGGATGGTATATCATATATAAAGAATCATTATAATGTTATATTTATTATTTACACATAATTATTATATCCATCCAAATAATAATGTATTGAATAACAATTACACCACGACGTGGAGACGGTAAGCCGTACGTACGCACGTATGATGACATGTCATTCAAAGGATGGATAGAATACTGAATATGGTTGTGCCATATTTATAATAACATCACAGTATATAGGAGATAATGGATTTATTATTTTAGAATAGAAATAACAAAGAAAGAAGAAGTTGAAGAAGAAAGGAACTTGAAAGAGGGTGGTGAAAACATTACATCTTCTTCTGGTTCTTTCTTTTGATTTCATCAAAAGGGCTCCTTAAGTTGGATTTATGATCAAAATAAGGCCTCTATGTTGAAGTGAGGGAAGTTTAGAGAGTATTTTGGCAGGGGTTGTCCGAACCAAAAGGCTTTGAAGGTGTGAATAATTGGTTAGAAGTTGGGTCCTTTTATAAGGGGGAGGAGGGGCTCTTTAGAAAAAACTTAAAGTATTAATTTATAATAAATTCATATTCATTTTCTAATGGCTCCAAAGTGGATTATTAAAATCCTAAGGTGGGTATGGGTCGAAATAATTTCAACAAATAGATTTTAGACAGGTTTGGGTCATTATATTATCCTTATCTTTTAGTTTTAACTCTTGGTTAATTAGTTTGACACTTACCATGTCACTTTGTATTTTTATATTATATAGTTAATAAACTTACTATATACCTCCAAGAGACCCCCAAGTGGTCCATTAATTATAAACCTATCATTATAAAAGTCATTTGGACGAACCTTATATTTTTAGTAATTTAATATCAATTAATAATATAATATTTGTTTTAAAAACTCTTTTATGTCAATTTTGACACTATTTGGTATTTTGTTTTTTCTGAAAGTCATCACAACTTGATTACTTCAATCAAGATACATTGAATCATATATAACATGTCATAGTCACCTAGAAAATTCGTGGATGTCCTAAAAACGTTGAAATTATATTTATTTTAATATTTATATTACCATTTATTTGATTCTTTCATTAACAAGGTAATTACTGCATCATCATTGTGTCATAAATAAATTTTATTATTTAATCTCTAAAAATTATAATTAAAATATAATTATGTAGGAAATAATTTTATCTTTCTAATGAATATTTATAATCGAATTTATCTTATGTATAACCTTATATTAAAAATGTTTTAGTTATTGAACTTTGATTTTATCTCTTTTAACTCTTCTTTGAATTAAATAATAATAAATGTCCTAATCTAATACAAGTGGACCTAAAGGGTCATATTTTATTTCTAATGTTGTTTTTGGTCGAATTAAACTTATCCAATAGAATTAGGACATGTGTTAGCGTAATAATAATATCATTTTTACCCTTAATTACCCTATTTACTTTTTACCATGGTAAATAAAAGTAAAAAGTTACTATTCACCAAAAATTATTTTTATCTTATTGAACCACATTTTACTCCTTAATATTAACCATGTGTCTCATATTTTAGAAATTCCACTCACATAAGCGGTAAAATTAAGTTTTATGTGAATTTAAAAATTCTCCTAGGAGGTGGGTAAAAGAGAGTGAAAAAGTTCAATAAAATTTTTATATATCTAAAATTATTATAAACTGACTCCAATGAATTACATTGAATTTATATAGGTATTATGTATATATTTTGACCTAAAATAAATTTAAATAATATAAATAATTATTTAAATAAAAATCCGGTTTAAAATAACAACTCAGTGTTTTTCACTATTCATCAAAAATTGAAAGTTTTCAGAAAAATACCAAAAATTTACCCTAAGCTAATTTTGATATTCCAAATTGAATAATTAATTCTATTTTACCAAATTCAAAACATAGAAGTTTCATTTATTATTTTAAAATTAATTCCCGTTGTTAAAACCAAAAGCGCGTTTTTAAGAAACAATAACTATCAAAAGATTGACACTTGTTTATGTCCGATTTAAATGTGAAATTATATCCAATTACCAACATTGGATTAAATTGTAAAAATATATTCTATATATAATTTAAAACCACTAAAATTCATAACTTATCACTATTAATTATTTCGATTAAAAAGTTGTTTTTAATTAAAATTTAGTAATTTTCACTATTCATCAAAATATGAAAGTTATCCGAAAAGTACCAAAATTTCACCCTAGGATAATTTAGATATTCTGAATCCAAAAATGAAGTCCATTTTGAGAGTTAAAATTTATAAAATTTCAAAAAGTGGGTATTACTATTCATAACAGCTACTTTGATTGGTCGTGGTGTGTCTTATAACTCGAAGTTGCGTACAACACACGTTACTGTATTATTCAAAGAGAAGCGTATTGTGGAAGCTCGAGGTGTTACATTAATGCTAATATGTTGAAGATGTTATTTTTTCTACATCAACTAACTAAAATATTTATCCACGTAAACAAAATTTTCCCCTATAATGATTAATGAAATGACATATATTTTTTTATTTTCTAGTAGATAAAAGAGTTTTTAGTATAGAATACACATCCAAATGTTTATTTTTAGTCATCAACAAAAACATTCTAATCAATATCTGTATACCCTAATAATTTTAATTAATTATTTATATAATTATACAACCCAAAATACACTATTTGGGTAATATAATATAGTATACACATCACAACCTTCTTTTTATTTTCCTTTGGAAAACTATGATATCATGTAGCTTGACATGTCAAGAACAAATTGTCTGGGGGAATGAATGTAAATTTAATATAACCAATGAAAATTATTTAATACTAAGTCATATCAAATACCATACCTTCACAATCATTGAAATTTTTTATTTGGGTATCTACTAGAGTAGCCATAGGTCTATAATAATCCATCTAAAACCTATCAAACACCTCCATATCATAAATGGTTTTGATATAAATATACCATTATTTCATTGAATAACCTGCAGACCAAGTAAAAAATGATATATCATCTATTAGAGATATATTTAATTCACACAACATTAATTTTGAAAACTGCTTTCATTGGGTGTCAACCAAGCCTCTAAAGATATCACCATCAATACATATAATAACCAAAATACACTATCATTTCTCATTCTTGATGTATAGGTTGTGATCAACCCTAACATAATTATAAACTATCTTTTATAGATACTGATCCACCTATGAGTACTAGGCTCTTATAACTTGTTTTATCCCATATATTGGTTTGTTCAACCAATACAATTTGTTCTCTTCATCATGAAAGTGGAATCAATCTAGTTGCCTGCTGTGTAATTCCTCTTCATAGACCCCAATTATGAATGTTTTTTTGGCATCAATTTGGTAAATATTAAAACCATTTTTCATGGTCATATTTATAAAAAATCTATGTTTCAATCATATACATGAGAGAAAATGTTTCATTAATGTCAGTTCCATCAATATGTGAAGACTCATTGCACATAGGATATGACTAATTCATTTTAAAAATGGAATCGTCATTCAGTTAGTTTTATAAAATCCATTTGGTTTTGATTTTATTTTAATATTTTATCATTGGGAATATTTCCTTGGGTTTTTCCAAATCTATTCGAGATCCAAAATCATATATTTGACCCAACTCACATCTATAACAGCATCAAACAATTATTTTTTTCCATCGAGGATAATAACAATTTTTTTGGTGTGAATTAATATTTATTCTCAATACCAATTATGTATGGCTACATAAGATGTTATTATCAATGATTTATACTATACTAAACCATTTTATTAAACTTGTAATTCTTATAGAATTTCCTTTGTCATTAGAGCTACCACTAGAGTTCATTTCATCCCTTTGATCTCCCCCTAATTCAAACTCATCTTCTTTACTTTCCTTATCATAAACTAAACTATTTTTGGTTAATTATTATCATTTAAAGCTAAAGTATACTCAATTTATTTCAGGTTCACATTACATATTTTAAAAATATTATCATCTAGTTTTTCATATCCCCCTTCTCCTAGATTAAAATATGAGAAATATCCCTTCATCTCAATGAACATCAAACATTATATTCCAATAGTTGTTTTGAATGAAACACATAATTCCAAAAATTGGGGAGTATTCTAGTGTGGTATTACACACATAAAAAGTCTCATATTTTTTTCTCCATTTTGACAAAAAAATCTTGATTGTAGACACAAACCTCTTTTAGAATGGACTGATTCCAATAATTCAGCAGTAGGGACTTCTTAAATAGTATAACCCTATCCAAATTGATGATGATGTTATTTATCCTATATTTAACTACATTCTATTCGGAACTTTTCATAAATAAATTGGTATGGAATCCCATGATTATTTAGATATTAATCCACCTGGTAATATATTTATTTTTTATATTGTTAGAGAAAAGATTTTGAATTTTCACCGAAAAAATTAATTCAACTACACTACATTATTGAGTGATGCACTTGTAAATACAATTTTTATGGGTAAAAACCATAAACCAAGCCATAATACTAAAATCATATAAAAATAACACATAATTACATTTTCTATCACATTATTTAGGTGTTATTGGCCCAAAAAGATCCACACAAACAAACATTAATACTCCTGAAAATTTTCCTCTCTTTGACCTGTATATATTTTGAATAGTATTAACTTTTAATAAAAATAACAAGTATGTGTGTTGTAACATGAGATCTTGGAAAATCATTAATTCTATCATTCCTCACTATATTTTTGACTAATATTTGGTTCAAATACCCATGCTAATTATGCCACTCCTAATTTAATATTATTTTGAAAACATTCACCAATTTTCCTCACCAATAAGATAAATATTCCCTTTTATCCATCATCCTCGTAAAATAAGTGGACCATTTTTAACTTATAGTGAACCCATTTTCCCAAATTCCAATTTATGTCCCAAGTCACACAATTTTATAAGATTTAGAATATTTTTGTTAAGTCCTTCCATAAAGATAACACCTTTTTTTAGATCCTTTCCACAAAACTTTACCTTATTAGATCTAATGATATTAATACATTCACCATAACTGAATCATACCACTCTACCCTTTTTATACATAATGAAAATGATAATATTGTCATTTCAGGTCTTGTGTGAGGAACACCCACACTCCATAATATACATGTATTACCTTTCTATTTCCCTTATTGAAATTTCAGCATCATTTCCCTTATCATACAATTCATTTTTATTTCAATTTCATTATGGAACCTCTAGTGATGATTGAAATGTTTATTTCTCCACTAGGTTAGTTATTTATTCTTCATATTTTAATGTTAAGAATATGTATTCATTTTTAGAAATGTCTCTCAAAGCTCCCAACTATATATTTACTCCATTCCAAATCACATGAGACACTTTATGTTTAACCCTTGAAGAAAAATAATCTTCATTTTTCCCAAAACCATCACATGAAAATAAATAACTGTTAAAATCCTTAGAATTTTTTTGAAAAAATAATTCTTCATTTCAGTGTTGTTTCTCTATGAAAAACCACTTTTTAATGGAAAATATATGCTAAATGTGTCCAAATTTTACTAAAAAATAACAACTAATTTTTGGTGTCACCATTACATTATTTTTCTCTTGATTGGATACCTTAAAAAACTCTTCAAAATCAACATTACTTTAATATGAAAGTTCTTGAGGTATACCATGATTCATGAATAACATAACTTTATGAACCTGATCTATTATATATTTCCCATTGTCTATAAAAATATGAACTTTTGAAATAGTAATATTATTTTCATTAGAAACTTTTTTTACTTCAAAATATTTTAATGGGATGATTATTTTTGAGAAACCTGATACCATATTGGGTGTTATGATCCTTTCATGTTCCTTAGTTTTTTTTCCAAAACATGGCTTCTTTATCGAGTTCTTCAGATCCTTTTAAGTTATCATTCATGATATAGGTTAATCCATCAAGGATTCAAAATTTTTCTTCAAAATTGAGCTTCATCTCATCTTATTTTTCAGAGTTTAAAGAAAATCAAAATTTTTACTTGTGAATATATACTTTTAGATATGATTTTTCAAGTTCCTCCTTCAATAAGTAGAGTACAGAGTCATGAAATGCTAAATTTTTCTTCTTATTTTTAGTCCTCCATATATAATGTTCTCCAGGGAATACCTAATAATCTACTTGAAGTATAAATCTTCCATTTATATCATCATTTTTAACTTCACTATAATCTAATTATGGTCTTTGAATAAAAACTACTAAATTTTCTTCTTTGAGGACCCTAAAATCCTCAAATTATTTATCTTTTGACACATAAGTGATTTAAAAATTATTAGATAGATGATTTCTCCTCTTGAAGAATATCCAATTTTGTTTTCTCTTAAAATTTTAATCATTAAAGGATTTTATCATAGAATATTTATCTTCATAATGTTGATTTTTTAAACACTATAGAGTGAAATAATCCACCTTACTTAATGAGAAACAAGAATGTATAATACTGCCTTTGAATTTTAATTTTCTAATATTTATGTTTAAGGAATGTAAATACTTCACTTCATATACTTCACATTCTTCAATAAATTATTTAATTACAAATTTTTCTCATTTTTTTAACATAACCTTATATGATCTATAATTTATCCTGACTTCATTTTCATCATTTATCACTTCATTTGAGTCAATTTTACTATGAATTATGTATGTAGATTGATATTTTAGATATTTATCTTAATGAATTGTTAACCTCTATTTGAAATTCAGATTTATACTCCTTAATAAAATTTATTTATTTTTACATCGTTAAAATTTTCACCAAGGCCTAAAATTTATTCCTTAAAAAAATTTAAATAATAAAAACAATCTTCAATCATTTTGGTGGTACCCTTAATCAATTCTTAATATTTATTTCATTACACTTATATCTTTACTAGTCGATGTTTGAATTCACCTTTATCTGTATTCAATGGGGCTTCCTACATTAAATGCTAATTTTGGTAGGAATTTACATTAATGATAAATGGTTTTTTCAATTATCCCTCTAGTTATTTGATTTAATATTCATTCATATCCAATTTTGTGTGGTTTATTTCTGATAAATCACCAAATTCCGTGTTAATTTTTATACCATGAATAGCTTCCATGTAGACTTCCATCACTAATTACCTGAAGTAGTGCTACATTATCTTATTTTATAGTTGAAAATTATTTCCTTGAAAAAATATAGTTACTTTATGATTAAAAACTACTAAAACTACCATAATTTTAATATATAATGTCATCCAATGAACCACTCATTTGATAAAAACGTTTTGTCCATTTTTAGTGAAATTTACTTGAGTTTGGGTGGGAATGGAGTTAGGGTAACACCAATTTGAAACCTATTTTATTTATCATGATCTAGTTCACTAATTATGAAGAACATATATTTCTCTCCCTTAATTAACTCTATGAGTGATGATAATTGTATAATACATAATATATTTTAACCTAGTGTACCCTCATTGGGATGGACTAAGGAGAATACATTACAACACATTCATGTATTGGAAAAAAATAAAACTTCTTATTAATCATAGGTTTAGAGGTTCCTCAATGACACTCCATGTTTATAACCATAAGAGATTGAAATCTCAATCCTTTTAATTATAATGGAAGTCACTTCTCCTCATGTAAAAATATTATTTTTCCCAGGATGGTGTTTGAAATATACACTAAAAAACACTTTTCTATTGAACATTATTGTGTTGAACATCCTGAGGGATACTTTTGGAATACATGATTCTTCAACTTCAACCTTCCAAAAGAGTTCAGGAATACTATTCATTTATTCTTCTATGATATTTAATTATTATTCTCTTTTTCACACCCAAAAATTACTGTACACCCATATTTTTTTGTCTTAATAAATATTTCATCTTTTTAAGTATTTTATTTTCATTCAGATCCCCCCTAAAAAACATATTGTGCCTAAATAGTATTTATAAACATTGTATTACTGATAAAAAATTGATGGTTACAACATCCATAAATCAAACTATTACTGTAACATATATTCTCTAGGATTTATTGAATCAAATGAAAAAATGGTTAGAAAAACCAATTTATTCTAGAGACCACATAATGGAATGTGTGATTCAATGAAAAATTACATTTGAATCAACCATTTCCATATCATATTTTCAAATTTTTACTTTGGGTATAGAGATCAATATATCACTTATTTATGACTATAGAAAATAATATAACCATAGAAACCACCATGTATATTTTGGTGTCACCATTTGACACTAGTGAAAATCCAATTCAATACTTCACACACTAGGGAATTCTAAGAAATCCTAGGCTATTTTTCATGACACAACAATTAATATGTAATGGTCCTCCATAGTTAACCATTTCTTCCATTACTAAAAAAAATTTCATTGATGAACTTCAATATTGAATAGATATTTACCATGAACTAATTTGTATTCCCATTTTATCTCAAGTGGAATTAAATTCCACCATGGATGGTGAAATAACATGGTTTACAATGGTTAATTATTTTAGCCATCTAGAACTTCAGATCATAAATACAATGTAACATATTTTACATGACCTACCCAAAAAGTATTTTGGGATATTCTATTTTACATATCATAACTTCATAACATTAAAGACACACTAAAAGAAGAATTTATTCTAAACCAATCTTTACCCCAACTATTACATAGAAAATTAGATTTTTGTGTTCACTATTGAGTGGTCCATGCTATGTAAAATACCTACTTCACCAGAATGATCAAAACACCCAATAATCCTCTATCTTTAACACTTATTTATTCTGAGAGGGGATATTTAATTAAATGTTTCAGTACAAAAATCCCAAAAATAAACAAGACTTTTTATAACATCATTTTGTGGGAAAGATATAGATTTTTAGGTTTTTTATAGAATCTATAAAATGATAAAAATAAAGGGCATATAGTTTTAAAGTTACTAGATATGTTTTTAATAATGGTATAAATATGTATAGATAATCTTGGGTTTCTTTAGTTGGATTCAATTAATGTTTATAATGTATAAGATTTTAGCACAGGATCTGGGAGGATATTTCTAGGGTGTTCATAAATAGTCAGTGGAACCCCCTTAACATGCATATCATAGGATGGGGGAAATATATAAATCTATATTTCGGTATTCTTATAGAGTTTTAAGTTGTTTATTTGATAAAATCTTGCAACCTTACTACTAATATCGGATGAGTTGCAAGGCCTCAATCAATATAAAATATTTTTTAATCCAATAAAATCTTCTAATTTCTAAATCATAGAAACTACGTACTTTATGTGAGTGAACCATTGAGAGGATCATAAATTAGACTAATAGAAATGTAAATTCGGACTTCCATTTCGGGAATGAGAAGCCTATAATCATGGATAAACCCTTAGTAGTGATACTTTCTTACCTAGAAAAGATGTTATACCTTGAAGATGAAAGGGTAAAATCCCAAAAGGATAAAAAGGCCAAGGTATAATTCCTAGTTCCATTATCTGAGTATTAGAAGACCATAGGGATATGAGAATTATTAACCCTACCATTTCCCTTAGAATTATCTATTATATAATAGATCATGGCCATGATGGTAGGAGTGATAAATCAATCCCCACCCATTGGGTTGGGTGAATTTTTACCATATATTCCCTTAAGTAAGTCAAACATTTCTAAAACATGAGTATCCTCACAATAATTTCCATATAGAATATTCTAATTTTTTTAATAATTCATATCTTTAATTATAGAAATTACCTTGAATTTCATTAGGAACTCCTTTAATATCTCCTTCATAAAACTGTTTCTGAATGGGCATCATGAAACCTATTTTGGGACACAAATCTAAATGGTTCACCATGAAAATAGATATCATGGAAGATGATGACATGTTATAAGAAGACTATTTATATGTAGATGAACCCCGTAATAAGATTGACCTAGATTATGAATTTATCCATCCAACAGAATTAACATCAATTAATGTTGTTGATATTAAACATATAGATAACACTAAAAATTTAATTGACATGGAAGAAAAAAATCAGAATAATTTCAAACTGAATATCACAATGATTCTAATTAATGAAAAGGAGATCCAAAATTGAAAACTATGGAAGATTATAGATTTTGTATCACCTTAAATTATTAAACTATCAATGAAAAAATGAGTTTAAGATAAGGATAATGTAAAAGGTATAAATACATCTACATACTAATTGCTACTCGAAATGTTGAGCCTCCTTATAACTAAGATATGTTTTCCAAGTAAGATATAGATTTAGTGAATTTGTGGTGATTAAATGTGGAATTACTAAGATCAAATATACCTACTATATAGTAATAAAATCCATAAAGATAATCCCCTTTAATAGGAAGGAACATGTAGAATGACATTAGAAGGTTCCTCTCATACCCCAAAATAAGAAAATATAAATCTATTCAATTTGACACCATCAATTGTTGAATAAAAGTAATTCAATACCCTAGGGAAACATCATAGGCCATTTTATGAAATCTATCCCATGTTTCCTAAAGATAGTTATCAATAAGATGAAAAAGAGAGGTAAACTTATCAAGATCTGGCCATTTCCTCACCTTAGGAATCAACTTAAGAAACAATGCCACATGAGAATCTTAACTCAATAGATTCTCTTTCAACTAGGATAGAATCCTTTAAGGGGTGATTTGGAATATTATAGATGGATAGAAAACCATATCCCATGTGGGTGAAAAAGACCCCTTTTCCACACAATTTTGGTTATCCAAAATTCACTATATTCAATGAAATAAGAGATCTAGAGAAACCACTCATGAATTTTTTATCTTGATGTAGCTCCATTAAGAGAACATTAAAACACAATGAGGTAGGAAAATACATGTGTTTCCTATAAAAAATATACAAAACGTTTTTTATATTATAAAATTATATCAGTTGGGAATTTCTTCAATTGGGAAGATCTCTAATGATAGTTTCATTACTAATTTATTCCCAAGAGAATAGGAGGACTATTATCTAACTATATAATTTCAATAAACATGAATATGATATAATCTAGGAATTCACTACACAATGGAAATTAATGTACTATTCATTAAATATTTTTATATGTAAGAGAATCTTTTAGAGATATGAATATAAAAAAATAAGATGAGATATAGATTCTAGTCATTCCCCTAAAGAATCCTTTATGTTTCTGGGAGCAGGCAGCCCTAATGTTCTGCCATGAAGAATCCATTCAGTTTTCTAAATCTAAATTTTGATTCATTCCATCAACACTGGGGAATAAATATAGTAAGGATAAAATTGAAACCACTACACTCAAACTCACATATTTTATGTCTCAAAATCATAAAACCACTCAATATCATCCATTACATATTTTTGGGAAATGGTATAGATAAAAAATATCTTTTTAGTATGAAAATTTAAAATTAACCTAAAATTGAAATCCATGATTTTTTTTAATTTTAGGTTCTAGGAATTTATATTTCCACCCATGAGATTTTTTTTAAATTATAGATGACCATAAGACCTAATGATGTTTGATAAAACTGTTACACTAATTACTACCCCTTCCATCAGATGATGGGGTCATAATATTCATAAATACATGGTCATCATGGAAATTATAAAAATATGATTGACTCTAGGAATTTAAATTTGGTTAATTAAAAGAACAAGTGAACTAATTCTCTTCTACCCATAAATTGAAAATTATTATAAAAAAGTATCAAACATGCATATGTTGAAGTTTTACAACATGAAGTACCAAAAATAAGTCTGTTAGGTGCATGAAAAAACAATGGAATAATGAAGTCAACTATCAGTGACCCCAATCTCCTCTTATACAAGGGGATAAATTTCCATCACCACAACCATCCAATATTGGATGTAACAAATGCCATTATAACATAGAATTTGAATAAGAACCATTACAAGTGCTTAAAATAGTTTAGGATCTTTTAGATTTATTACCTGCATTACAATGAGGATGAGAACCTCCCAAAAAATATAATTTTCATTTAATATGTATTCATGATATGACTTATTAATTTGCATATACTTAACTGATCACTTCACTAAATATGAATAATCATATGAAATAGTGTTCTACATCAATAATTATGGAGGTGGTCATAGAGGTTGTGAAAAATGAGATCAAATCAAACCCTAAAAACCACTTTCCATTTCCACAGATTTTATATATGTAACTAAGTAAAAATGATACGAACTTGAACAAGATATATAAAAGCATGATTTTGATATAAAATCTCATAAGTCTTATCCAGGTGAGATAAAAATGGTTGTCCAATTTGTAAAAAAATATTAATCTGGTTTACATAGAGATATTAAGAAGTTCATTAAACCTAAACTATAGTTAGCTAAAACACCCCATTAATTATATTTAATGGAAGAGACATGAGAATAGTACACATAAAATATTAATCCTCATTATAGAGGGAATCCTCACTATAATAAACATACAATCTTAGTCAAAAAATATTCTAGTTTTATTTATCTTCCTATCAACTCTACCTAATTCATAATTTTATATTCCCACCATCATTTGAAAGAAATGATGGAAACCTTTATATAGGATCTTTTATTTCATTAAGATTTTGTGACCGATTTGGCTGTAGCCAAGATATACCATACAAATACTAGCTTCACTATGTATTATTAAGTGAATTATTTCACAAAGAATGACTGATATATTTCCATATGTGGGAACATTAAGAATATTTTCCTGTCTAGTAAGATCAATGATATTGACATTCATAAAGTAATATTTGATAACTATTTTGGAATCCACCAAACCCAGAACTAGAATCTTTGATATTTATCCTACATTGAATTTTACATGTCTACTTCAAACCTAATAAATATAGGGTATACACATATTGTTAAAAATAGGATAGTTATGGTGTGAAACCAATTTGGAAATATCATTTTGTATTCAAAATTCACAGTAGGTGTGCATGATATGGATTTTAATGTCTTATGGGTAAGTCCATGAATCAAAATGAACACATGAGGGACCTTTTAATATTACCATTGGCTAAAATACTATTTTTTATTAATATTTTAGTTATAAATATAGTGATAAATCTCCTTTTGAGATCTATGAATTTCAGTATATATATATATAGGGTTCTATAAAAGGGAGGGGGAGTATCTATTGGTAGATAAAACTAAATGTATTTGTTCCCCTAATGGTCTGGAAAACACCCACACCAATCCATATAGTAAAATTGAAAAAATATTCACATTTCCAATCATCCAAATCAAGGAGACAACACATGATCTGAGAATCCACTTGGTCTTTTTAGATAATGAAATATACCATAAAATTACATTCATGTCCAATGATAGTATGAATGACATCTCTGATGAACCATCATTTTCAAAATGGGAAAATATTACCATGAAGTATATGCATATAAAAATTCCCCCTTGAGTGCCTTTATAAAAATTTAGGTCTGAATGATATATATATAACATAACCAAGGATCCTCGATTGGTCTGGAATGAATCCTTAAATAATAAAATTAGTTTCTGACACCTCCTCTTCTATTTTCATTGTCCCAGTTATGTTGGACTAAGAAATTAGGATTGTGAAACATCTTTAAGTAACAAGATTTAACTCATATAAATTTCATACTTTTTAAGATTTATTTGGTCTTATTAAATAAGTACAAAAAATGACATTCAAAATTTTAATTCATTTAATGTATGTTCCTAATCATCCAATGGTCATTCAGACAAGTCTATGTTTACCAAATAAGGGGAGTGAAAAATGAAGCTACTATGATTTTTGATTTAGTACTAACTACTATAGGGAGGTGAAGTCAACTTATGGTTGACTATGTTTATCGATGGTCAGTCAAACCATTCTTACTTGTTGATTACCTCTATAAAAAATAGGTGGGGAAAACTATACCGGTGGACTTGACCGTACTATATGATAAAAAATTAATTTTTCTAAATAGTGTGATCATTAAAAAATTAGCAACAATGATTCCCATCCTTGTATATCAGGAAATATAAGAGTTCATAATATTCTCCCATAAACCTAGGGAAAAATTTAAAACAACATAATCTTTTGTGATCATTTACTTTTCATGTTTATTTTCATTTAATTAGAGTTGAATTTTGAAAATGGAGTTTGTATTAAATTTGGTTGTTATGGTGAAACAAGACTTCTTAATTTTTATTATCCAATATATCAAGGAAGAACCCATAATCATAATTATAAAACCCTGGTTTGTCGATGGATATTGAATTTTAGTGAACTATAGTTGATTCAGATGGTGTTAGAATCAGATTTTATTTATTCTTCACAATAAGTTGTATCAGATCATGGTTGGGTAATATTGAATATTAGGTATCTTTATCTGATTCCTTAGAGTAATTTTTACTTTATCTATTCATTACTATCATTGGAATATATGACTACGTAACAAGATACTATTCAAATTAGTTAGTTCGATGGAAGCAACTTTGGATCCTAGTGGAGGAAAATAGAATAATCTCTCATCTATAAGGATATCAAACATCCAATGGTTATAGAGAAAACTAAGAATATGGAGGAATGTGAATGGAAAAATATTTATAGGAAAGAAAAATGATTAGTGAGGATGTCAGAAACCTGAACTAAGTCCTCGAAAACCCGATAGAATAAGACTACAAAAAATATTTTGGAATCTTCATGTATGAATAAATGATAGGAATAAAAAATGTTTTCATGGGGAATATTTTATTTATATTATGGTTATTAGAATGATTATGAGTATAATATCATGTTAATGTCTTCAACATGATCGAGAAAAATATCATAGTGGTGAAAGTTACATTCTATTATGTTTTGTTGAATATTCTACAACTTTCCTCATTTCCAAAATTTTAGGATAGAATGGTTACATCGATAATTAGTTTTTTTTGAAAGAGTGATATAAAGCTCAATAATTCCTATAAATTGATCCTGAATTAGGAGATATGAAGAAGATAGATTCCTGTATGTTTTGGTAGTGCTTTGAGTAATAGTAGAGAGGGAAACTCACCCCATTAAGAGAATCATTGACAACTGGATGAAAATTTAATAGAAAAGAGTCATGAAATTTCAACTAATTCATGATTTTATTTATGGAATTATAGTATCCATGGAAATATCTTGATGAAATATAGGAATCATAAGGAAATAAATATAAATACAAATTTTAGAAGTTCAAATCCCATCATTTCAATGGATAGAGGTGAAAATCTTCTTCTCACTATTCAATATCTAGTGGATTCATGGGTGGTTGACTATGGAAAATCCTTCCACTCATGAAAAAACAATAAATTCATAAAAAATATGCATAAATATGATTTAGGAGATTTAATTTAGAAGTTGAATAATATTTATATATTTTTGGAAAGGTATATGTAAATATGTGGATGAAAAAAATATGTGGATGCATAATGGGGGTATTTATTAGTTAAATGTAATGAGACACATCTCAGGTCTCGACAGAAATAATTTTTTAGTATGGACGTAAAATGATAAAGGATTCAACCAAAAATTTAATATTGGTGTTTGAAAAGTGAATCTATAATTCATGGTTGTGTTTAGAGGAGTAATGTATGGTACACTTTATATGATAGGAAATTTAGGTGGAAGTGAAATGGATATAATTTTAGCTTCTAGAAGTTTGGATATCTATAATTTCACACTTTATCACCTCAGTGAGATTTATATAAAAGTTCTAATAGGGAAAGGTATTTTGAATCTCAATCACACTACTATATAATGTTATCAATGTTCTGTTCTTGGAAAGAAAAAGGGGGATTCATTCAACTTCAATGGCCAAAATCCTGATCCTAAATTCCAATGATAGTTCATTTAGATGTTTGGGGACCTATCATAATATATTCTCACAGAGGAACATGTAACATTATCACATTCATTGATGAAACCATAAGGATTAAATGAGTTTATATTCTATGAAACAAATCACTTATTTTAAGTTTTTTTATGGTAGAAATTAGTAGTGGAGTTGAAATAAAGATGAACATGTAAAAAAATGAGAATTGATAATCGTGGCCATTATAATAATAGAAAATCTCCAAAATTCTAATAAAAGAATGGATAAAGTTAAAGGCAACAGTTCCCAAAACTCTACAGTATTATGGAGTGTCTAAGTGGACGAACCATTCTTTGAGAAGTAAGGCTAAATGCAATTGTGTGAACTACAATATTCTATAACCCATCTTGGTGGAAGAAATTAACATTAAAAAATGTTGGAAAATAGAAGTATAGCCTATGTAGATGGATAATTCCAATCAAAAGAACTACCATATGGTAATTTACTAAAATATTCAGACCTAAAAATCTTAAGTTTAATTAATTATGCACTTATTGATATAGAGGATAGAGAAAAGATAGAAGGAAATTTAAATACCTATATTTTTTAGAATATATGGAAAATAATAATTAGCTACTGATAATATAATGATAAACAATGTATGATCATTATACATCAATATGTAACCTTTAATGTAATTATTATTTGGATGCAAATGTACTTGGATAAATCAGAAGCTAAGTAAAACATGTCGACTAATAAATTCAAATACAATTAAGATGAAAAAACTAATTTTTTTTAAAATAGTGGTTAGACCAGATATCATCCACAATTCATTAAATTTTTTCCCAAAAAAGATTTTTTATACTGATTATGACCTACACAATCTAAATAGAAAGATTCGATAGTAGAGTAATTGATAATTTATGCACCAAATGTTCAAAAAAATATTACTAAAATACCAGAGTGTAGAAAAATATCCAAGAATAACATAAATAGTCAGATGAATAATAAAATGGTATGAGGTTGATTCAAACTTCTTACATCTAATTGATCCCAGCGAACATGAATTTCTAGACGAGGTAGCTACTCTTAGGTTCTTAAAGCAGTGGGAGTCAATCATAAAGGAATATATTCTATATATTTCAATGAAAATTGGGACATAAATGAACTTTTGTAAGGGAATTGATCTCTTTATAACCAATGGAAATGTAGTTATAAAGAAGAGTCTAATAAAAAGAATAATATACATGGAAGAACTTGTTGTTAATGTGTTCCAATAGAAGGAAGAAATCAATTTATCAAGAGTATTTTCAGAAATAGTTATGAAAAGTAACATTTAGAAAATACTAAGATTTTTTCCTTCAAATGGATTACTCATTCCCAAATCATACACACCCAAATAACCCGCAAACATACTTCACATTTCTTTTATAGATCAATTAACTAGTTTAAATTTTCATAAAACAATTTCATGAAGTATAACAAGGCTTTTCACATAAAATACATTAAAAATGATCTATTAAGGAAAAAAACCCAAAATTACCATATCAAAATAGATTTTTCATCCCCAACACCATTTAATAAATTAATTTCATGGACCATAAAATTTCTCCAAACGATACAACAAGAAGTACACATGAAAACCATTTTTATAAGAAAAATGCCAAACATTCCTTTAAGAATTATTCACAAAAAAAATTAATCAAAAGAAAAAATTCAAATATTCATAAATAGTTGTAATCAAACCATTTTAAGACATATAAAATTTACTCAAACCCCTCAAAAACTAAGGTTACACATTCAAAACCCATCCATTTCTATAAAGGTTCCAAACAATCCATTTACCGATAACACATGCCAAAAAACCATAAAAACCAACACCCAATTCATTATAAAACCCAAAAAACAGATTGGAACTGACATAAGGAACCAAAAAAAATTAATTCACATGCTTCCAATACTTTTCATAATCCAAAACAATCATTATATATCACCTTGAGAACACAAAATCCAACTTGGCACTTTCCTGAAAACGAGGCATGCAACAATTAATAAAACAAACACAATTTAAAACTAAAAATGTTATAAAACCAAATTTTCATGCCAAAAATTTATTTAAATAAATAAACCAGGTTCTAAATATTATAATTGAGATGTTAAAGTAAATTGATCGTTTAAAAAAACACTTAGTCTTCACACTTTAACAAAAACAACACAATTTTCACAAAACAAGGCATAAACTACCATTCTTGCACAATAAATAATTAAACCAAAGGCTGAAAAAAATACCTATCATACATATGAGGTTCAAAATAAATAAATAAATATATGAATCTTTAATTATAAAGGTAGTTCTTGGGAGAACCTACCTCAAAACCAAGGAGGAATGGAAACACACACCCGATAACACCTTCTGAGGGTTTATAAACCCTAAACCTATGAATACCAACACCATAAAAGAAAAATCCCCTTACAAAATCATGGTTTAACATAAAACTAGGTCTTTCATGACTAGGGTATAAGATATATCCAATAAAAATTGGAAGGAGGACGAGGAAGGAGGAGAAAGGAGAAAGAAAATCACTTTGATAACTTGAGAAATCTTCATCTTCTATTAGATCCACATTGTTAGAGGAGAGGTAATTCCTTGTAACTCAATGAAGAATCTCATTAGGTCTGGAAGAATTGGGGAATTAATATTTGGGGGAAAAAGAGTAAAAAATTAATTATTTATGAAAGAAACAAATTACCTTTTCAAATATGGACGGTTTGAGAAACCTTGAGGGAGTTAGCCTTAATATTTGATGAATAGGAGGTCCAATGAGGGAAAATGGAACATGGAGTTGTGCCTAAGTTTTGTAGGTTCAACAGAGATATAGAACTATTGATAAATATTAAAAAATTAATAATATATAAAAGAAAAAAAATATTTTTTTTTAAAATAGAAATGAGATCATGGGATGGCCTAATAACTAAATAAATAACCAAAACACACCATGATTATGAATTCCTAAGGGGTCCAAATGGATATAGTGGTTTGAATAGGTTTGGGGAGGCAAAGTGGAAAGTTTAATGGGTAAAAATTGTTAAAAAATGAAGGATTTATAAAAGAAATAAATATTGTTTTTAAAACTAGAAATTGGATCACAGTTTGACCCAAATCTTGAAGTAACCGCCCTTTTCTCCAAAACCCCCCAAAAAGATATAGATAACCCATGGTATGATTATTAGATATATATTCAAATTAAAAAACCAAAATTCATCTCACCAAAAACCCAAAAAATGGATTAATATTTCCAATGAACCGAATCAAAACCATGAGATGAAAAACTGGGTGTGACATGGATGATATATGGGTGATTTAATCCTGTAATAACAAAATAGAAATTATTTTTTTAATATATTTAGTGATAATGTTAAAAATATTCATATTATTGACATAAAATAATAAACTAATGAAGAAAATAATTAAAAAACACCCCTCTCCTCCCCTATAAATACCAACCCTCACAACCACTTATCCTCACACTAACAATGACTTGAAGATTGTCTAGATTCTACCCAATCATATTATCAAACTTCTACCACACTTATTGGAGAATTTGGTATCATAAATATACCAAAATTAATTTTTCTAAGGTGGTTCTAAAGGAGAATAATTTAATAGTTAAAAACCTATTTCTTTTTCTATTAACTTATTTTCAATTTATTTTCTTTTCTTATTCTCGCCTCAACTCCACTTATATAGGTTGAGTTATAACTAAATTGACATATATATACTATAATGTTGTTATGTTAATTTAAAAATCCATAATCATACTTATTTTCATGTCCTTTTTTTTCTAAAAATTAAAACATCGTCGGTGAGGTATTAATTTATCATCTTAAAGAAAGAATAATTTTTATTTTCCTTTACTGACTTTAAGTCTAGTTATGAAACCATTATAACGGTTGAAAAAGATTTTAAAATATAGGTTATGATATTTTTTATGTTATGTAATAAATATATAAACATGATATTTAATAAAATTATATGAGTTTGTGATGGTCGTAAAATCGGCCAAATAAATTCAATCATTTTTGTTAACGATTTATCTAATGATTAATCCTTATAACATATAAAAAATGATATATAAGATCATTTAAAATTATTAAATTCCATTAATAACATATAAAATCAATTTTAGATAATTCTACCCATTTTAAACTAACTTACATACATGTATACAAGGAAGTCGATTATGAAAACCAAGAAAATGACCACTTATAGACTATAAAATTGAACTCTATAACTAAAAAAAATAGCCATAAAAGAAATTAATAAAATTATAATGAATCAAATAAATTTGAAAATAGGCTCTAGATTTACTAATTAATGAATCTAATTTCATTATACAATATATTAATGTGATGAAATAATTCAAACATAAGGTAAGGGGATTCTCGAACGAAACTCACTTTCTTTGGGGTGTCTCTCTTTCACTCCATTTTCAATATTTATGTTCCTTTAATATTCTATAAATATAATTTATTTTTTACTTCTATTTTATTTTATAGGATATACATGTTTCTAATTTGGTTTTATTAAAGGTGAAAATATTTTAACAAAATAACTCTTCTTTCTAAAATCACTTATTTTTTTCTCTTGAGATTATTTCTTCTTCACTAAAAATTAATATGAATATTTTAATTCCTTTTTTATTTTGGGAACACAAAATTTTATTGATGAATGTTTTATTTATGAAATAAAACCCATTTCTTTTCATGGGTTATTTTATGTCTATGTTTGATAAACATTCTATGTGGCATGCATGATTATGTAAACTTTATTATGTGATAGGTGCAACCAGATTTTTATAACGCTACAATGTATTGGGTAACGTGATTTATCACATGAGATAATGTGAAATGTGTGTGAACATGATTCTATAATTGTTCCAAAGTATGATTTTTTATTATGATGAACATATGTTATGTGTGAACATGATTCTACCTTTCTTCCCAACATTTTGTGGTAATTGACCACTAAGACATGATGTTTAATTTTTATGAATTTCCACATTACAGGACTTTATCTAATGATTCCTTTCATTTTTATGATTATGATACCATTATTTTGTTATGATGATGATGATTATTATAACCCATGTTATATTAAATCATGTTCTTATCTATACTCTTGATATGATTTTACTCACCCCTTTATTTGATATATATCCTCATGTGATTACTTATACTAACGAGTACCTGAGGGACACTAAGAAGCTATAGAAGAAGGAATTAAATAATTTTTATGTTTTATTATGTAAATGTTATGTATGTTTATAATTTTCCCAAGACACTGAACCTTTTAATCCTTGTTTTTTAGTGCTTTTATGTTTTTTATCTTTAAATTGTTGTAATAATCATGTAAAAAAAGTTGGGTTACTATTACTGGTATCAGAGAATTGTTTAGTTAATTTGGAAATTGGGATTAGAGAATATTAACGAAACCCTTAGTATGAGACTAAGTTTGTGTAAGCATGAAAGAATATATATTTTCGAAAAATGATAAATGTATGGATCTCACATGACATGGATTTATAGTTAATATAACAAATTAATAAATTATTTATTAATGACTTATTGACATATGTTTTATTGTAACCTTTTCTATTTTAGAAAAACTTGGGAACCAAGAGAAACCAAGCCAAAAACCCTTTCTAAGGACAATATAGTGATTTCTTGAATGACATCCCCAATGAATTAGGTGGTGGATTTCAAAATTTCATAGTGATTCTTACCTAGCTATCTCAGGATATGAACTATAACCTAAACAAAGTGGAATTTTTGCCTTTTCCTAAGAGGTAAAAATTTTCTATCAATTATTTTATGCAGAAACGACCACTGAAGTATAGAGGTTCTTCCGACACACTAGTCGCAGAAGAGTGGGTCAACTCAATGGAGAGGACATTTTTTTTCTTTGTTGCTCTAAGATTGAGAATGTAACTATGGCTATTTATCGTTTAGATAGAGAGGCCGATCAATGGTGGGAGATGATCAAGAACACCAGGCCAAATGATTAAATGGATGAGATGGAGTGGGAATACATTAAGAAAATATTTCTTAACAAGTATTTCCCTATAACTCTTCATAAGTATATGGGGTGATAATTCATTGAGATGAAGCAAAATTAAGGTGAATCTATCACATCTTATGAAGTAAATTTCATAGGGTTTTCATGGTACACCTTGAGTTTAGTTATCAATAATGTTAGAAATATTGATATATTGTTTAGTTGTTTGAAATCATACCTTCAAAAGGATTTAGCTATCTGAGACTATTGAAGTTATGAATAAGTGGTTTAATGTGATCTCAAAGTAGATATAGAGATTGGAGAATGGGCCCCCGACCATTGAGATAAGAAACAAAATTTTGAGTTCCAAGATGGATGGTGAAATGACAAATGTGGAATGAAATCTCAACCGCTCACATGTAAAAAATGTGAGAAGAAGCATCATGGGAATTTACTCAAAGGGATGGGGAAAGGCTTCATGTTTGGGAGAGAATTCCACCGAGATCATGAATTTTAGAGAGACATGAGTAATCTATCTAGTACGATGGATGAATGGAGAGCATTGTAGGTTCCAGGTGTAGAAGAATTTGGTGATGGGCCGTGCAAAGCTATTCTATTTTCCATTACTGATGATTAATATGATATTTTAAACAATTTATAACATCATGATAAATTAAATTAAATAAAATAATATAGACAAGGGAGAAATTCTAGAACGAGAGAGAGGATTATCACATATTATTTTTAATTAATTTAATTTAATTAAATAATTACCTTGTAAGAATTCTTTCAACATTGATGGATCTGTCAATAGATCTATATTAAAACATTGTTTCACTGTAGGAATCAAGTGAATATTACTTCTAGTAGTGATCCACAAGTGTTACTCAAATATCCTAAAGTTACTTTAGGAATATCTAGGTGTTAGCATGACAGATCCTATCACTTACATTGTTTGACTTTGATCACCATGAGAACCACTTCCAAAGAATTCTCCTTGATATCTATTTAATTGAGAGTGGGAGGTGGAGGAATATCACTCTATGTTCTTACAGGATTTCTTGGATAATGGAGCTCTATAGGGCTTAATATGATTCTCCAAATATGTTGTGAACAACCAAATAAATTAATTGGATCTCTATAAAAATAATATAATTGGGTTAATATATCACTAAGGATAAAAAATATTTTTACAACTTCCCTTTATTATTTATTTAACCACTACAGAACCCCATTACCAAAAATAATAATAATAATATTTCATTAGATGTTCTTAACTCATGAATTAAATTAAATTTTATTTAATCAAATAATATTCAATATTTATTATTTCTCATTGGACCATTAAACTTAGTCCACCATTCCTCCTCAATATTTATCAGGCCTTGAATAATAACTATTTATTTTTTAAATAAATATCACTACATTATTAAACAATAAATAAGTAAATATTATATTCACTAAATATAAAATAAATATTTATTAAATATTCTGCTCACGTTATATTCTATCGAATAAATGGTGATAAAATATATGTTATCAAGAAAACATGAAAAATTATTAAACATGTGTCAGAATAATATTTTTTCCACTTGATAAATAATAAAAATATAAGTTATTTGACTAAGATTTGGGATACACTTAGTGTGTGTCCCTATAAGACTCTTTCTCATTGGAATTAGGCAGAGCAGCCAAACTTCCAAGGTTAGTATATAGAAACATGACAAGGAAACCATAGATAATGTAGTTAATTCCAAAATAATGTAATACCTCATATGGACACTTAATGTGTAATATAGTCCCTTTATTGTGAAATATAAAATCAAGAAGGTTTCATGCTTGTGTAATAAACCTATGTATTTGATGTATCATTATTTTTCTTCCTTGAAATTGATATTTATTATAGAAAACCATGAACATGGATTTATTTAGGATATATAATTTCCATCAATGGGCATTAAATATCAAATTCTATTAAAGAACATAAGTAAAAATTCCATTTTCTCATTATTCATCAATGAAATATTACTCGTGATGCACCAAACATATCATACATCACCAAGAACATCTATCAACAGGATTTTTCATCAACACATTAACGTACCTGACTCATAATACTCATTAATAATAATATTAATGTTTAAGGATCAATATACACATTCATAGGTAGGAACATCCAAAGACACAAATAAATGTGTATTTCCTACAGGTAGGTCTCATTCTCATAATATCCTACACTGGATGCTACCATGGTCATACACTAAGAGAAGGTTCCACAAAGTCCTTTGAGTATCCACCCATGATAGCCTACATCATTTTTATCCCCAAAATGATATCATCCAACTATAGAACATATATTTATGAATAATGTCATAACACTTTTGGGTTCTCATCATATCGGGGAATTGCTATGATATTTTAGTGTGATAGCTACTCTTGAGAAATTATCATATACTATGTTATGATTAAGAACAATCATGATGTTATATTAAGTTTACTAATATTCAAAACATTGAATATATGTTATCATAAAGTACATAGAAGTTGGTTCTAGGCTACCAACTGCAATAGGCTCCCCCTTGGACTAGAGCCAACTACAAACAACATTTAGTCCTCTATCTATCACATGATACTCATGCTTATGCTAAGATATGCCTTTAGTCAAGGGTTCCTCCACATTCTCCTCCATGGGTGCACTCCATACTGTAACTTCAACCCATTGATAAAAATACCTCAAGAGGTGATACTTCTGGAGTATATTATTTTTTCATTGATGTGGACATGGATCTTTTTCAAGAGCCACCTATATAGTACTATCAAAATAAAATGTGATAGGGTTTTCACTATTAGGTATCACATCATGATCGTGAGAAAATTTCTTCATCCAAATAGCTTCCTTGGCTACATAATATGCTATTATATACTCAATATCTACTATAAAATCAATGAGATTTGGTTGCTTTGAACTCTTCCAGATCAGATCTCCATTTTTGAGATAGAAAACATATCCTAAGTGTGAATTAAGATTATTATGATCTATTAGAAAACAAGCATCAATATAAGCCATAATGACCATCTTCTCTTCTCCTCCTTACACTAGGAATATATCCTTAGTTATTCTTAGATATATAAATATTTACTTAACAACATACCAATGTCGTTCTCCTAGATTAGCTTGACATATTCCTACCATGCTCAATGAATAGGAAACATCATGTATAGTACATAACATGGTATACCTGATAGATCATATTCCTGATGCATACATGATCTTACTCATTCTTCATTTCTTCAGTTATATCAGAGGAAAAATTTCCAATAAATATTTAAACCATGTGACACTGGAACCAATCACCTCATGGATTGTTTCAAACTAAATCTCTATTGTATTTGGTCAACATATGTATTTTGAATTAGTATAAGAATCTGCTTGGATCTATCATGCACATGAGCCTCAGACCAGTTGGTGAGGACTCGCTAGGTGCATCTAAGAGACCCGAGATCAAATCCGAGTGGAGGTATATTTCCAGGTTACTATAGAATTACTGTAATAGGACCTGCAATAGGTACTGTAGCAGGTACTGTAGCAGGTACTGTTCGGTACGGTAGCAGCCGGAACTATTCATCCATCTGGTGGAGAAAAATGGAAAATAAAAGTACATGCCGTGTATATTAAATATACACACTGTGTAGTTTTATGGAAAAAAAGTACACGCCGTGTATTAATTATTACACGCCGTGTAGTTTTTCCAATTGGGATTTTGAGGATTTAATATTGTTTTATTAAATGATATTTATTATAATCAGCGTGGGCGCATGTCAAGGAATTAATAATTCGACATGGGGGTTTTCAATAAGAGTTAATGAAATAAATAAAACGCGTAACGCATTTATTTATTGTCATAACTCTATTAACCTCAAACCTGATTATAAATATCCTCGCAACCCCAACATTTTTTGAGAGCCATTGTTGTGCACAACGGATTTGGAAATACTCTCAAGCCAAGAGAGAATTACCTTTCCACCAAGAACGCCCTCATGTTACGAGAGCAAGATCCTCTACCGGATCAAGGCGGTCGAAGGCGGACATCGCAAGCGAAGGTTCTTCCGCGCTAGCACCTGGAGATCTCTTCGGCGACGTCCGGAGATACGTGACACACGTGTGGATCGCCGCTAGAGGAATCCTACACTTGGATTCTACGATGAAACGACGGATCACCGAATCATGACCGAACACATCAAGGAAGAAAGAATTCCAACGAGGTAATTCTTATGCATTAATTAAATTAATTATAATCAACATATGATGATCCTTTTCATGGGTTCCGAGACTCATCTTTTCTTTTTGTTCTTCGTTCTATTCCAAAGATTCGGCATTTTATATCGTGACGGATCTCGGATTGAACATTGTTTAACGAAAAATTAAGTTGGGCAAACCCACCAACGCGCTTCCGCTGCGCCCGCAACCTACATATATTACATGTCCACAGTATCAGTTATATGTTTTTTTAAATTGTTTGCACCATATTATTCATGTATTAGTTATTCCATGATATCTTCAACTGTATGCTACTCCTTACTGATCTTATGATTTTACCCTTCATATGTTTCAATTTCATCAGGTTATAAAAAAGTGTGTTATGTTATAAAGTTTGAGATTCATGTCATTTGTAGAGAATGTTTTCAAAGAAGCAGAAGACAAATTGTTAAATAAGTAGTCCTCAGTTCAGTGAGAAAATTCCCATTTATTTATCCCTTATCAAGGTGATTACCCTAATGGGGGAGGGGTAGACCAGGGTTATACCAATTTTAAACTTTATTCGTTTAATCTGATATTGTTCTCTCAATGTGAGGAATACCTCTTTCTCTATATTACTTTCACTCTATGAGTAATGAAAATTATGAATCACACAAAATATTTTTACATCATTCACCAAAAATATAATAGTATAAGGATAATTCACATTAATGTGCTTATGTACCAAAATCAATAAATATAATTTCTTATTAATCATAGATTCATAATGACCTCACTAGACCTCCTAGATTATAACCATGAACATATTGAAATCTCACTTCTCTCCTTTACCTGTAAACTCACTACTCCTCATGGTAATATCTTTTTCTTTATAAGATGGTGTTTGAAATATACTCTACAGATGGTGTTTCCCTCTAAAAACTCTTCATTGAATATCTATTGGGATACTCATGAAAATACTCCCTTAACTTCAAAATTCCCAAAGAAATTTTAAGTTCACTTCAATCATTCTAGTGTGAACACAAATTCCTCTACTCTTTTTCACACTATTTAATTTCCATATACTCTAATATGTGTCATCCTAATAAAGGGCTCCTCTTTTTAAATATCTTATTGACATGAAAATTTACACTAGATAATGATTTCAATTAATGTGTATTTAAAATATACTATAACCATTCATAAATAGATATATAAACCTTAATTATGTCCCCCAATAAATACAATTTTTATTATCCTTGTTTTACTTAATTGAACCACAAAATAGTCAAAAAATGTATTTCCTCTGGAAACCACTACATGAAATGTATTTTTTTATGGAAAAAATCCTTCCAAATGTCTAGAAACATTTACAATTGTATATTTTTTCCTTTTGTTATAGAGATCCATATATTTATTCCTAACATTCAAGGAAAACACCTTGACCATAAGAACCACTACACCTACTTTGGGATCACAATTTCACATAAGTTAAGCATCAATTCCAAACTCTATGTGCTGTGATATGATAAAAAATACCTAGATGTTTCTCATGAGATAGATCCATTTATATTATGTGGACCTCCTTGGTTAGTAGATTATTCCATCACCAAAATCAAGGTCTTCAATTATCTTCATTCATGACCACAACCTACTCAATGACAACATATTCCTTCTATATTTCTCTCAAAGGAACTTCTATGACAACATGGTTAATGAAATGGTCTGGTTTACATAAATTGGACATTTTAGATATATCAAACTCCATACATTAAATACAGTGTATTTTGTTAATTACAACCTCCACAATACCCATTTTCATCCATGCCACTTTACCCATGTGATCATCCAGAGCACAACACCAACTAAAATGGTGTTCTCAACTGAAACAATCCTCACTCCAACCATTATAATAAAAAATCATATATGTTTTTACAAGTGTGTTGTCCAAGTCATGGGGGAGAAATTATATACTATAATTAATTAAATCCCCTAGCCTAAATTTTCTAATTGATTACATCATTTTGAATGATAACCCTTTATTAAATTTTTCAGCAAACAATACCCAAAGATTTATAGGAGGGGACTTTTGCTAACAATATCCCCTTTTGGGTTGATTGAAATTAAAAACACCATGTCTAAACTATAATATTCAATAAAATTAATTAGTGATTACCAAATCAAAAAATCTAACCCCATGTGATCCATAATCAGTGCCATAAAATATATTATAAAAAAATATTATCTTGATTACAAATTATAACGTTCAACACAGATATTCTCATAATACACACACTTATCCCCTAATTAAAAATTGAGACACACTCTCCCATTAATGTATGATTTCATAACTTGTTTAATAATATAAATGGAAGGAGTATATTTATAAACAATTATCAAAGAATCCAAATACATAAAATCTAAGATAGATTATAGAAAATGATTAGTAATATGATAATAAAAAATGAAAATCCTCCATATATTTCCCTTGAGGGAAATTCCCATGGGGTAGTGGGGGTAGTACATCTACACATATATAAATAGAGAGATTTGTCAATACTTCAAGAGACAACTGATGCCATATAAAAACCACTGTGGGTTATCCTTTTTAAAAGATACATGACTTTGAGTTGGAACATACCCCATATTCTAAACATATTACTCCATATTCTCCTTAAAGAAATGATATTTAATCTTAATGTGATTATTCCATGAGTGTTAAATGAGATTCTTGGTAATTTTTATCTCACATGAGTTGTCACACATGATTCAAAAGGAAGATACATGTTTAATTGTAACGCCCCAACCCCAGTTATCCAGAGTCGGTGCATTAATTTAGTACATTGGTATGATTAAAAGGAATCAAGTCCCGAAGGATCGATCAATTTAGCAGTATTGGAAAAATAGATCACATACATGAATGTTACATTTACACTTTAAGACGTTCAAAACAACATAAATAATCTTTATGAATGCCATTATTCCCTTGGCTTAACCGTGCATAACAATCACAACAAACTTCTTGGAATCCTAATAAAAATAAAACATAGAAAGGGGTGAGCTCAAATGCTCAGTAAGGGTAAGAAATACAGCGGAAACTTTCAAAAATAAGCATAAACATTTTAGGAAATGTATAAAACTAAAACAAAATCCTTTTAAACTTGAACTTCTGCATAATATGGCAGAAATAAAATGAAATAATGCCATTTACTTATTCACATGGATATTCTACTAATCGAATAATCACATGCAATATCACTAACCACTTTCATAATGATGGAATGCATAATGCCAGACTATCCTAACCATGTAGCCAAGGCCTCGTGCCAAGACTACAAATAAGATTTTGTCAAGGTCTCGTTCCAAGACACTAGTTTGTCTCATGAGACCTACCAATGCATCGAGGAGCTATAGTGGGAACCACCCGTCACTTACTAAGTCCAATGCATTCCTCACATGAATAGGTTTAAACATAACATAAACATTCGTATTAAAACTAGCATACGAAATGTCAATAATTTCTCTATAAACCATGAATGGTATAAAAATAACACATCCACAGTCAAACATATCACAAAACCTTCAATGGAAGTTTTGTATAACAAATAAACTTCAAATGATCTTAAAATCCATCAAAGGATGTTGACATAGATGAAAATGATGAGTAAATTTTTTTTGAGAGAAATATCCTTTTTGTAAAATAATTTAAAAGTCACACATTTATAAAGGAAGTAATTTTAAAAGAGATTTTTGAATCAAAGTGTTCCATAACACTTTGAAACTTTTGAAAAGAATTATCATTTCAAAACATTCATGTCCATATAAATAAATCCCTAAAATCATTTTGAAAACATGGACATTAATTAAAAATATTTAGAAAGATAAATCTTTAAAACATTTGAAATTCTGATCTTGATAAAGAGTACCTTTAAAAATCCTTAAAATCTTCATTTTGAAATCATTTTTATGAAAAATGGACATGGATGATAAAAATGTCCCAGTAAATACTTACACATAAACAATCTCAGATAATGATGAGATTGAGGAATTAACCCTTACCAATTTGGTAACTTACGAAACATACAACCCATGAAAGAGGTATCGTACAATGAATATGTAAATACAAAAAAATTAAAGTTTATTACACAAATAATACAATTATGGGAAGTACATACACCACATAAAAGGTAATAGTGGCAATATGGCATGAATCTCACGGGAATACGGAGTGAGATGAAAACCCCTTACCTTGCACTTTCCTTTAGTCGAGGGTACGTTTAACCTCCTGTACGAAGATCGTAGTATGTTATTAAATTATACCAGAACCATATTAATATTTATGATATCATACATGATTCATTTATGACTTTATATTACCCATTTAATTATAATTTCCATGTTAAATTAACATTTCAGGTAATAATCGCTTTCTTTATCGTACGTGTTTTAACTTGTTACCCTTGGTTGTATCACTTAGATCATGATTTAAATACTTCCAGAATATAAAACATGATAAATATATCATATATATTTAGAATATAAATATGTATAATAGACATATATATGAAATGGAAAACACCGTTTATGGAGACGGTAGTCCGTACGTACGCATAAACACTATTTCTATTTTCATATAGTATTGAACGGAAGTAAGTGAATAAGATATATGTAAGGACATAAATCCTTATATATATAAATATATATACCTCCAGTAGAATTATTATGTCATATATTACATACTTATTAGTAATATATATTTTTATTATCGTCGATGAATGGTGAACTTGGAAATGAATCTCATCGCGTCGTGGAGACGGTAATCCGTATGTACGCACGAGCGAAAATACCATTCTTTTGATATTAATATAATATATAATTGGATGGTATATAATATATAAAGAATCCTTATAATGTTATATTTATGTTTTATACATCATTATTATATCCATCCAAATAATAATGTATTGAATAACACTTACACCACGACGTGGAGACGGTAAGCCGAACGTACGCACGTATAGTGACATGTCATTCAAAGGAGGGATAGAATACTGAATATGGTTGTACCATATTTATAATAATATCACATTATATAGTAGATACTGTATTTATTATTTTAGAATAGAAATAACAAATAAAGAAGAAGTTGAAGAAGAAAGGAACTTGAAAGAGGGTGGTGAAAACATTACCTCTTCTTCGGGTTCTTCCTTTTGATTTGATCAAAAGGGCTCCTTAGGTTGGATTTATGATCAAAATAAAGCCTCTATGTTGAATTGATGGAAGTTCAGAGAGTATTTTGGCAGGGGTTGGCCGAACCAAAAGGCTTTGAAGGTGTGAATAATTGGTTAGAAGTTGGGTCCTTTTATAAGGGGGAGGAGGGGCTCTTTAGGAAAAACTTAAAGTATTAATTTATAATAAATTCATATTCATTTTATAATGGCTCAAAAGTGGATTATTAAAAGACTAAGGTGGGTATGGGTATAAATCCTTTCAACCAATAGATTTTATACAGGTTTGGGTCATTATATTAACCTTATCTGTTAGTTTTAACTCTGGGTTAATTAGTTTGACACTTACCATGTCACTTTGTATTTTTATATTATATAGTTAATAAACTTACTATATACCTCCAAGCGACCCCCCAAGTGGTCCATTAATGATAAAAATATCATGATAAAAGTCCTTTGGATGAACCTTATATTTTTAGGAATTTGATATCAATTAATAATATAATATTTGTTTTAAAAACTCTTTTATGTCAATTTTGACACTATTTGGTATTTTGTTTTTTTGAAAGTCATAACAACTTGATTACTTTGAACAAGATACATTTAATCATCCCTAACATGTCATAGGAACCTATAAAATTTGTTTATTTTATAAAAACTTTGAAATTATATTTATTTTAATATTTATATTACCATTTATTTGATTCTTTCATTAATAAGGTAATTACTGCATCATCATTGTGTCATAAATAAATTTAATTATTTAATTTCGAAAAATTATAATTAAAATATCATTATGTAGAAATTATTTTATATTTCTAATGAATATTTATAATCAAATTTATATTATGTATAACCTTATATTAAAAATGTTTTAGTTATTAAACTTTGATTTTAACTCTTTTAACTCTTCTTTGAATTAAATAATAATAAATGTCCAAATCTAATACAAGTGGACATAAAGGGTCATATTTTATTCCTAAGGTTGTTTTTGGTTGAATTAAACTTATCCAATATAATTAGGACATCTATTAGGGTAATAATAATATCATTTTTAACCTTAATTACCCTATTTACTTTTTACCGTGGTAAATAAAAGTAAAAAGTTACTATTCACAAAAAATTATTTTTATCTTATTGAACCACATTTTACTCCTTGATATTAACCCTGTCTCTCAGATTTTTGAAATTCCACTCATAGAAGCGGTAAAATTAAGTTTTATGTGAATTTTCAAATTCTCATAGGAGGTGGGTAAAAGACGGTGAAAAAGTTCAATAAAATTTTTATATATCTAAAATTATTATAAACTGACTCCAATGAATTACATTGAATTTATATAGGTATTATGTATCTATTTTGACCTAAAATAAATTTAAATAATATAAATAATTATTTAAATAAAAATCCGGTTTTAAATAGCGACTAAGTGTTTTTCACTATTCATCATAAATTGAAAGTTTTCAAAAAAATACCAAAACTTTACCCTAAGATAATTTTGATATTCCAAATTGAATAATGAATCTATTTTACCAAATTCAAAACATAGAAGTTTCATTTATTAATTTAAAATTAATTCCCGTTGTTAAAACAAAAAGCGTTTTTTTAAGAAACAATAACTATCAAAATATTGACACTTGTTTATGTCCGATTTAAATGTGAAATTATGTCGAATTACCAAAATTGGATTAAATGGTAAAAATATATTCTATATATAATTTTAAACCACTAAAATTCATAATTTATCACTATTATTATTTCGATTAAAAAAGTTGTTTTTAACTAAAATTTAGTAATTTTCACTATTCATCAAAATATGAAAGTTATCTGAAAAGTACCAAAATTTCACCCTAGGCTAATTTCGATATTCTGAATCCAAAAATGAAGTCCATTTTGAGAGGTAAAATTTATAAAATTTAAAAAAGTGGGTATTACTATTCATAACGGCTACTTTGATTGGTTGTGGTGTGCGTTAGAAGTCGAAGTTGCATACAACACACGCTACTGTATTATTCAAAGAGAAGTGTACCATGGAAGCTCGTGGTGTTACATTATCCCCTCCTTCAATAAATTGCATCCTCGCAATTTGATATTGTTATTTGAAAATAAAGGTTGAAAATAGAAAAGATCTTTGTGGGAAAACCCACATCGGAAATTTGGTTAATAAAATTTAGTCTTAATAAGATGAAAAGAGAAATGAAAGGGTCAACACAAAATTATGATCTTGATTAGGAGGACATTGGTGGAAATTAGAGACATATAATTGGAGGAAAAATGTAAATATTTATAGGTAGTGATTGAGGTCATCAATCAAAAAAAAGTTTAAAATTGAGGTCCTTAAATTCACCAATCTATGATGATTTAAAATACCATCGGTTCAACAAAACATAAGGTATTAGGATAACACAATTTTGACATTTCAAAACATCTTAGTTGAAATCCCACATCGAAAAATGAATTAATTAGGCCTCTATTTAAAATAAAGAGTGGTAAGTATAAAGATTACCGAAAATAACACATACTAGGGTTCCATAGAGGAAAATATAGATATGGAAGAGAAATCTAACCATCAATTATCTGATGGAGAGTGGTAGAGAACATGTCTATGAAAAGGCCAACAATCCCAAATCCATAAATTAGTGATGATCTAAGGTACCATCTAGGACAACATTTTTGTTCTAAGTTCCTTTTCTTAATGTTGAGGAATTTATTTATGAGATTGGCTAAGATCATAAGGAGATATACTCACTTTATAATTAGAGTTTTATCCATTAATAAATTTCTACCACAAACTCATCTTTCACCCCAAAACATAATACAACTCAAAAATACTCTATTTATCTTAATCGTAAAGGGTTCCAAATATAATGAATTTATAATTCACATATCAGACCCTTTATGAAAAGAAACTACATTATACCATCCAGGAACTTCATATAGCACAATGGTAGGTCGTAAATCCCAATTGCACTATGGTTGTGGGTTCGATTCCCGCAGCTTTGTCTGACACGATTGGTCGTCACACGGTCTCCGTGTTGTCCTTTTATAAAAATCCAAAAAATAACCTTTCAAACTTAATCCATTCCAACCTTTAGACTTATCCAAAATACTATTATCCAAATCAGAGTCCAAAATTTAAAAGGAAGTTAAACATAATGGGGATCCTTTTTTCCAGGTAATAACATGTGAACGCCTTCCTCATATATTCTTTTACAACACTGAGACATCCTGAATTTCCAAAATCAACCATCTCTTATTCCAAAATCACTACCTAAATATTAGGACCATATTAAGGTTTATCTTTCCTTCAGCCATGTAATTTCAAAAAATTTTAACTCGCTGTAGAGTCACTTTTCTTATTACCATAAAATCTCAAATCCTCAATGAAATAGTACTGCAGTACAATCCTTATTTATTTTCAGTACATCATTGATACAACACTTCAATGAAATAATTCCAAAATAAAAACATAAGAACACTAGTCATTCCCCTTCATCTGTGGTAGTATCATAACTTGACTATTATCCTATAGCATCATTTGCGGCATAGTCTGATAACTGGGACATTGGTTTGCATAATGTTCAAACTCCTTGCAGATGAAGCATTGTACATTTGAAACCTTTTTATTACACTTGCAGTCATGTACTTGGTGTCATTTTTCTCCACACTTATAACATAATCTCATTCCCTTCAAGAATTTTTCAAGGTGATTCTTTCCACACTTATCACATATGGGAAAATCCTTCTTTGCCTTATTCCCTTTATCTATCCCTCTCTCTACCATCCTTTCTTTCTCTGGCATCCCTTTAAAGTCATAGGACTCCGAGAATTCTTTACTTATCTTATCAAAACATGATACTATTTCTTCATATGATGATAACACGTGGGAGACTATTTACCTTTTAAATTCTGGATTATGACCATGAAAGATATGATCCTTCTTACTCTTTGGATCATACGTATTACGGGAGTTCACATTCCTTCTACTAGGCGCCATTTCTATAAAATAGCATAAACTAGGTCATTTTATGAATAATAATGAATAATTCCAAAACTTGTAAAATACCTAACGCAAATTGAACAGTTAATGGATATAATCCATAATCATAAAGATGTTTTCTTTGAGTAAATATATACTCATGAGCTCTTCATAATGGTTTGTAAAGAAAATGAGAATTATCCTAAGCATATCCCCCAAGAGTGTCGTAACCAAGAGTGAAGCAAGGCCCATTGTCGTGCACTAGTTCCCGTTCGTGTCTAACTCAAAGCGGTGTTTTCAGGTTTTACCCCTAGGTACATCTGTGCCAGATCCATGTCTACCTACTCGTATCCAGACATGGATGTATTGCTCAGAAAATTTACAAAATCTCTACAATACAAAAATTCTAGGAAGTTCTTCTATACTAATCCTCAAAGTCTATCTTAGGGCTATGTGCTCTAATCAGAGTTTATCTAAATCTAGTTTCCAAGGTTATTGCTAAACCTCCTCTGATACCAAAAATAACGCCCTGACCCCAGTTATCTAGAGTCAGTGCATTAATTTAATACATTGGCATGATTACAAGGAATCAAGTCCCGAAGGACCGATCAGTTTAGCAGTCTTGGAAAAATAGATCACATACATGAATGTTACATTTTCACTTTAAGACGTTCAAAACAAAATAAATAATCTTTATGAACGCCATTATTCCCTTGGCTTAACCCTGCATAACAATCACACCACACTTCTTGGAATCTTGGGAAAAATAAAACATAGAAAGGGGTGAGCTCAAATGCTCAGTAAGGGTAAGCAATACAACGGAAACTTTCAAAAATAATCATAAAATTTTTAGGCAATGTATAAAACTAAAACAAAAGCCTTTTAAACTTTAACTTCTGCATAATATGGAAGAAATAAAATAAAATAATTCCATTTACTTATTCACATGGATATTCTACTAATCGAATAATCACATGCAATATCACTAACCACTTTCATAATGATGGAATGCATAATGCCAGACTATCATAACCACGTAGCCAAGGCCTCGTGCCAAGACTACCAATAAGATTTTGTCAAGGCCTCATGCCAAGACACTAGTTTGTCTCATGAGACCTACCGATGCATCGAGGAGCTATAGCGGGCTCCACCCATCACTTACTAAGTCCAATGCATTCCTCATATGAATAGGTTTAAACATAACATAAACATTCGTATTAAAACTAGCATACGAAATGTCAATAATTTCTCCATAAACCATGAATGGTATAAAAATAACACATCCACAGTTAAACATATCACAAAACCTTCAATAGAAGTTTTTTATAATAAATCAACTTCAAATGAGCTTAAAATCCATCAAAGTATGTTGACATAGATGAAAATGATGAGTAAAACTTTTTGAGAGAAATATCCTTTTTGTAAAATCATTTAAAAGTCACACATTTATAAAAGAATTAATTTTAAAAGAGATTTTTGAATCAAAGTGACCCATACCACTTTGAAACTTTTGAAAATAATTATCATTTCAAAACATTCAAGTCCATATAAATAAATCCCTAAAATAATTTTGAAAACATGGACATTAATTAAAAATATTTAGAAAGATAAATCTTTAAAACATTTGAAATTATGATATTGATAAAGAGTACCTTTCAAAATCCTTAAGATCTTAATTTTGAAATCATTTTTATGAAAAATGGACATGGATGATAAAAATGTCCCAGTAAATACTTACACATAAACAATCTCGGATAATGATGAGATTGAGGAATTAACCCTTACCAATTTGGTAACTTACGAAACATACAACCCATGAAAGAGGTATCATACAATGAATATGTAAATAAACATAAATTAAAGTGTATTACACAAATAATACAA